>CAWUFW010002798.1:0-1200000 GCA_963921515.1 Calotriton arnoldi
TTTTTATATATAAAAATGTAATTATGACTAACTAAAACTAACTACCCTACACTAAGTTACACTATCTAACTATGCCTAAACTAACTTAACCTACCTATCCTACACTAACTTACACTATCTATACTAAGCTTAAACTAGCCTAACGTACCTATACTACACTAATTTATCTTAACAGGCCAAATCACACCATCTGCAGCATCCTGCAAGGCTCATCCATCAGTCCCACCCTCTTCAACATCTACATGACGTCGCTAGCAGACATCATCAGAGCCCATAAAATCAACATCATCTCTTACACTGACAACACCCAGTTCGTCCTCTCACTCTCAGCGGACCCCACTACAATGAAAACTAACTTTCACAACTGCATGACTCAGCCTTGTATAAAAGACAACTGCCTGAATCTCAACATGGACAAAACGAAGTACTGATCTTGGTCAGCCACACCTCCCTCTGGAACCACTCCTGGTGGCCATCGGAACTCAGACCCACTCCGAAAGATCATGCTCGTAACCTCAGCATCATCATAAAATGTGAGCTCGACATGAAACGACAGGTCAATGCCGTCTCCTCAGCCTGCTTTCACATGCTCCACAGAAGTTTCAAATGGCTACCCACCGGCACCAGAAAAACAGTGACACAGGCCCTCATCACCAGCCGTCTGGACTACGGCAACACACTCTATGCAGGCACCACCGGCGAACTCATTAGAAGACTTCAGCCGATCCAGAACACGGCAGCCAGACTGATCATCAACTTGACCAAAAGGACCCACATCTCTCTGCACCTGAGAGACCTCCACTGGCTCCCCGTCCAGAAGATATGCCATTTCAAATTTCTGAACCACGCCTACTAAGCCCTTCATGACAAGGACCAGCATACCTGAACCACTGCCTAAACGTCCACCAGCCACCCAGAAACCTCTGCTCCACTCACCTCCCCCTCGCACGGACACCGTGCATCCGCCGCTGCCACACCGGAAGGCGATCCTTCTCCCACCTCGCTGCCAAATCCTGAACCGCCCTTCCCCTCCACCTTCGAACATCACCCTCATTGGCGGAGTTCAGGAAGGGACACAAGATCTGGATCTTTGACTGAGACCCTCAGCCCAGCGCCTGGATACCCTCATAGGTGATAAGTTGCACTATATAAGCACAGTTTGATTGATTTATTGATAGGACAGGTATTTAAAGGCTATGTTAAAGAGAACCATTTTGTGACGGTTTGTAAAGTGAAGGAAAAAGCAAGTGCGTCATGGCACAATGACAGAATGGCCACCATAACATTCCAGAAGCAATGTTAAACGCACCCCACAAGGCCAAGCGCAACATCAATTAAGGCAAATTGACACTAAATGAAGTCGATTGCCATCTAAATTATTCTTCAAACAGTTTGTCCGCCTCAATATCAAGTGAAAGTGAGAAAGGCAGTTACGCCATGTCAATGTTTATTTCAGAGAAATGCATGCATGTCGTACTGGCTGCATGTGAGGAAAATGGTAGTCAAAGAAAAGTCGATATGCCAAAGCCCCAAAGTCTTACAAACATTGTCTGAAAATTATATTGAAATAAAATGATTGCTCTATACCTTTTCATCATCGACAGTGGAGCATCGATAAACACAATGCCTGAAGAGAAATATAATGAATCGCCTCCATTGCCTTGACTTATGCCATCGAAAACCAAAGTGTATACTTGGGCTGCATCGACTCCCATAAAAAGTCATGGTTCATTTGTAGCGACTCTGAAACACAAGAAAACAAAGGTGCAAGCACCCATCCATGTGCTTCAAGGTACAGCGGCAAGTGCCTGTTTGCTCAGTTTTGGTATCACTGCTAATATGGGACTGAATTCTGTGAATAACAATATAAATGGTCACCACAAATTAGTAAGTCAATTTCCTTCATTGTTTCATGGTTTGGGAAAGTTAAAGACTATGAAAGTCAAGTTACACATTTATGATGATGTTGCTCAGAGACATAGACAAGTTGCTTTTCATTTACGAGAAGCCGTTAAAAAAGAGCTTGAATCGTTACCTAAGCATGGCATTATTGAGCGTTCAACTGGTCCGACGCCATGGGTTTCTCCTATAGCGTTAGCTTCCAAAAAGTACATTGAAGGAGCTGTACGCATATGCATTTGGGCTAACCAAACAATGCAATTGAACAAGAACGACATCCCGGTACACATATTGCTGACATGATAACGCAATTAAATGGTGCAAAGGTTTTCTCTTGTCTTGATTTAAATAAAGGATATCATCTTTTGGAGCTCAAAGAAGATTGCAGGTATATTATAATCGTTTCTGTCGGTCTGTTTCAATATAAAAACCTCAGTTTGGGTGTGTCTTCGACTGCAGAACATTTCCAAGACGTCATTCTATGTGTCATACAGCCGGTTGTAAATGCTCTCAACTATAACGCTGTCATATCGTTTTTCAGAGCTATTCAGAAGGAGCATGATAAAGCTCTCACCCAAGTATGTCGCTTACTGACTGATGTAGGTATGACATTGAATGCAGACAAGTATGAATTCCACGAGACAAAGTTAAAATTCTTTGCCCATATCTTTTCTGATGGGAGTATGACACCTGATCCTCCTAAAGTACAAGCGCTGTCAAATGCTGATCCCCCACAAGATGTTTTTATGATACTTTCATTTCTTGGCGTGGCCAGTTACTGTTCAAGATACATACAAGACTTTGCTACCATAAGTGCTCCCTTATGAGAGTTAATGAAGGAATGAAGGAAAATATTTAATTCAAGTGGTCACAAGAATGTGAGAGAAGTTTCAACAAAATCAAACAAGCCATTCAAACTGCTACTGGAATGGCCTATTTCAATCCAAAGCTTCATAAAGAGGTTGTTGTTGACACTAGCCCCGTTGGGTTAGGTGCTATCCTGGCAAAGCTACAAATATTGCGGCAGAAAGGGAAGATGGTCACACACGCCCTCTGCAAACTATATGCTAACTTAGATAGCCCAACAAACACGGCAATTCAAAGGGTACTGTGGGCCAAACTACTACCGTCTCTCAACTATGCGCAACAGGCATTTCCAGAAATGTTTGCACTGGACCTGGAAAAAATACACTGCACAGCATACAAAAAAATATTTTGTTTGCCCGCTTGCGCAAGAAACACGTTGCTTCGCCTTGAATTCGATCTCATCCAACAAAAATTAGAAGGGCTGACCCCCCTGGCAAAATATTTTTACTTGCCAACTGTGGCTCCTGAGAATTCCATGAAGGCTCTCATAAAATCCATATTTCTAAAACCGAGCAATCCTTGGTTTGCCAATCTTTCCATAGCTAAAGACATGCTACAATTAGCGACCGAGAACTGGGACTCAAGCTTAATTAATTATGCTACCATTAAATCATCAATAAAAAGGCAACTACGCTCCCGTTCTCGCATTTTGGACATGGACTCCTTGGCAGCCAGAGACTTTCATGAAACCGTATGCCTCCCTCAAATTCTGCACACCCACAAGCCCCACCTCATACAGGCCGTGCGGAGACAGGCACTAAACCGGATTTTAGCTGCAAGACTACACTCGCTTCCCTTAAAAAAATGATATCCATCCTGGAAGGCACTGTCAGACATTACAGAATGTCGCCTATGTAACTATAAAAGGGAGTCCCTGGTACATATTTAGCTATGTTGCCCAGCTTTGCGGCAAGTCCGCCAAATCTACCTCAGACCCATACTTTTCCAACTGGGGACCCACACAGCAAAGGAGGCTGTCTGTAAGCTCCACACTTTGATTTGATTTGATTTGATTTAGGATTTATAAAGCGCCTGAATCACCCCCCAAGGGGTATCTCCGCGCTAGTGAACTGCTTTAGTCGGCCAGAGAAAGAAAAACAGATTAAAACAATGTAGTCTTCAGAAGCCTACGAAACTGCAGGTGATCAGAGCACTCCCGCAAATGGATTGGTAATTGGTTCCGGAAGGTAGGGGCTAAGTGGAAGAAAGCTTTCCCACCTAGCCGAGATTTGTTACAGCGTGGGACCACAAGTAGGGATTTGGTCCCTGAGCTTAGAGTCCTGGGAGGCTGGTATTTTTTTAATTTCTCTGCCAAATATCTGGGGCCTTTACCATTTAGAGATTTATGCACAATGCAGCAGATCTTAAAATGGATCCGCTTCCGCACTGGCAGCCAATGTAATCTCTGCAAAAGGGGAAGGGTGGGAGTAAGGGAGGGAGCGTTGGAGACCAGTCGGGCAGCGGTGTTTTGGACCACTTGCAATTTGTTCAATGATGCTTCACTGGCTGAGATGAGCAGAGCATTGCAGTAGTCTAGGCGACTTAGTACTAGTGCCTGGATAAGGGTTTTCCGGGTGGACAAGGGGAGAAAGGGAATTACTCTTCGCAGAAGGCCTATAGCATGGAAGCAGGCGCCAATGGTGGTAGAAGCATGTTCTTTCATAATTAATTTCTGGTCCAGGCGGACACCTAGATTTTTGACCACGGTCTTGGGCTCCGGTGCGGATCCCAATTCCGGTGGCCACCAGCTCGGAGACCATCTCAAAGGGGCATCAGCAAACAGCATAATTTCCGTTTTTCCCGCATTGAGCTGGAGAAAATTGTGCCTCATCCAGCTAGCAATGGCTTTCATACCTTCTGAGAAGATGGACTGAGCATTGGGGTTGTGTTTATCGAAGGATAACAGGAGCTGAGTATCGTCAGCATAGGAGATGGGTATAAAACCTAACTTCCTAAGTAAACCTGCCAAAGGAGCAACATAGATGTTAAATAAAGTGGGACTGAGACAGGATCCCTGGGGTACTCCTTTAGTCAGTTCCGCGGTCTCAGAGCGGAAGGGTCCTAGATTGATGGTCTGAGTTCTATGCGAGAGGAAACTCAGCATCCATTGTAAGGCTGTTCCTTGAATCCCAATTTCACTGAGTCTCCTGAGCAGGATTTGGTGTGAGACAGTGTCGAAAGCCGCTGACAGGTCAAGCAGCACAAGTAGAACTGCCTGTCCGTTGTCCAAAGACTGTCTGATGTTATCCGTGACGGCAATCAGGGCTGACTTTGTGCTATGCCTGGGTCTAAACCCCGACTGAGATGAATCAAGACAGCCGGATTCCTCGACAAAGTCCGAAAGATGTTTATTAATATGTTTTTCTAAAATCTTGCTCAGGAGAGGTAACAGTGAAATAGGTCGATAGTTGGCCAAGTCATCCATAGGAGCCTTAAGGTTCTTACGTATAGGAATTATTTGTGCTGCCTTCCACTCAGTTGGGACTTGACCTTTGTTTAGTGAGAGGTTAAGAATGGAGCAGATATGGGTAGCGAGCTGTTTGGACAGTAGTGAGGTGGTCCTTGCCGGCATTATATCAAGGGGTGAGCCCGATTTAACAGTAGCGAGTAAGGACTCTACTGCATCGGGCGTGATCAAGGGGAAGTATTCCAACTTATGCACAGTAACTCGAGTGGGTGAGAGATTGGCAGATAAGTCGATTTGGCACCTTCCATCTCGGGTAATATTGTCGTAAATTAAATCAATTTTCTTTGTAAAGTGCGTAGCTATTTTGTCGTATAAGGCTTGCGAGGGTGCTTGCTCATTATTACATGCCTCTGGGTGAGTAAAAGTTTTGAGTATCGTATATAAGGTTTTGGGGGCATTCCCAGCCTGCTCCAATTGTAATTCAATATGAGCTTTGCGGGCATTTCTTATATTTTTGTAATATTTAGATAAAGCCAATTTATAGTGTGCTTTATCTAGTGCATTATGGGAGAGACGCCAGCGCCACTCCAGTTTCTTGCAGAGACTTTTTTCTGTTTTGAGACTGGAGGAGAACCAGGCTGACTGAGTACGCCTGCCTGAGCTCGTGCACTGCTTTAGAGGGGCTAAATGGTCAATGGCCATTATTATGATAGACTTGTATTGAGCTAGGTCAGTCTTTATGTTCTCCGTGTCGAGATTCCATGAATTAGGAGTTAAATCCTGAAAGTTATCAGGAGTGATTTTGTGCCACCGTCTGTGCCACCTCCTATAAGTTGAGGGCTGTGCGTTATGTGCCATAGGACCCTTGAGTTTGAACTCGATCAGTGAGTGGTCGGTCCATGTGAGAGGGCTAGTAGCTCCACATCGCACATTAGATGACTTAGTGAAAATAAGATCTAGCGTATGTCCCGCTTGGTGGGTGGGGCCTTCGTTGATCTTAATTAAATCTAGCGTAAGTAGATCTGTTAAAAGTGACGAGGCTTCCTGATTCAGGATGTCTTCGCATTGCACATTAAAATCACCCAATAGAATTACGTTTTTTGTGGAGATTGCATGCATGGAAATTAGTTCCAGTAATTGTAGAGCAAAATTTCGGAGGTGCCCGGGAGGGCGGTACACTAGAGCGCCTTT
Source organism: Calotriton arnoldi (assembly GCA_963921515.1). Classification (NCBI taxonomy): domain Eukaryota; kingdom Metazoa; phylum Chordata; class Amphibia; order Caudata; family Salamandridae; genus Calotriton; species Calotriton arnoldi. Next base: position 6,365 of record CAWUFW010002798.1, read on the forward strand.
CCAACAGTATTGCGGGTGTAAGTCAATTCTAAAAACTAGCACTTCCATGCTGTCATTACTTAGTTGCTCCAATATAGTTATTTTAATGGAGTCCTTATGTACTATAGCTATACCCCCTCCTACGTTAGTAGGCCTATCCAACCTTAGGATGCGGTATCCCTCTGGTAGTGCTATTGCTATGGCAGGGTTGGAGCTTGGTTTTAGCCACGTTTCGGTCAGGAAACCGATATCCGGAAGTTTGGAGGATAGGAGATCCCATATTTCCACTGCCTAAGATCACTGTCTAAGCTCCACACTTTGGACATTGTGAAGAACATGGCCAACTTTGGGAAATTTGTACATCACACTCGCATACTTCTGAAAGATAAGCTGGCACAGGCAGAGACCCACTAACAGCCTGACGAGGCTCATGATACCAGGGATACCCTTTCTGAAGCCCGCTCCATTCTTGAATAGTCGATTTAAAAAAAAAAAACTTTTTCACCAAGGGGCAGCATCGAGCATCAATTCTGCCTCGTTCATTTTAGTTATCAAGTCTATACTGGCTGTCCACATATTTTCTTGAAGGCCAGTCTTTAAATACTAGGAGTTTTTAACTTCTATTTTTAATAATGACTTGTACTTTTTGCTATATGTTCTTAATTTTGTATATTGTAATGGTTTTCAGTAATCACACAATAAATTCATTCATTCATTCACAGAGGACACCCCATGCTCAAGGCATATTGTGGCAAATGCCAGTAGAAGATTGTCCCAAACAGAACGTGCTTACTCCCAACCAGAGAAAGAAAGTTTGACCATGGTATGGGCTTATGAACATTTTCATGTATTCCTGTATGGAAAGTCTTTTACACTGAAAACTGATCATCAAGCTTTATTGACTATCTTTGGCAATCCAAAACCCAAAATGCATCCTTGCAGTGAACGATAGGGACTCCGATTATTAGAGTATGATTACATCATTGTACATCGTCCAGGAAAGGTTCAAAACCATGCTGACTACTTTTCCAGAGTGCTTATACAAGGTTATGGTACTTCATCCAAGACAGCTGAAGCCTACCATAATTTCATTGTAAAGTCAAATACGCCAGCTGCGATATTGCTAGCCAACATCATCTTTGCCACGAGCAATGATAGTGACATGCTGAAGTTGAAAGCTAAAATTACACATCAGTCATGGAACCGACATACTTGACCTCTCACCAGTGACGGTGAATACCAAAAGTACAAAAACTTTACAGATGAACTGTCAATAACTCAGGAAGGAGCTATACTGTGAGGATCGAGAATTCTAATTCCGGAGAGTTTAAATCAGAGAATATTTGAAGTGGCTCACGAGGGACATCATAATATTGTTGCCACCAAGTGAGCTCTCCAAGATCGAGTTTGGTTTCCATATTTAGATGAAAGCGTTGAAAAGGAACTCAAGGACTGTCATCTATGTAACTGCCTCTCTACAAACACTATTCAACATATCCTGACCATGTCAGAACTCCCTAACCATGCATGGGAGAGAATAGCTATCAATTTCTTTTGTCCACTCGACAATGGACATCATCTGATGGTAATTGTGGATGAGTACTCTCGATTTCCATTAATAGAGGATATATCATCCACAACTCATGAGCGAGTCATTGAGAGGCTTAACTGTTTTTTTGCAACATGGGGTGTTCCAGCCACTTTGAAGTCTGATAATGGCCCACCATTTAACAGTTGAGAATTCAAGGATTTTCTGGAGCATCTGAACCTAAAGCATCAGAAGAGTACATCTTTGTGGCCACAGGCCAATGGACTTGTTGATCATTTTATGAGTACACTAAAGAAAGCAGTACAGCGTGCAACTCTTGAGAGGCTCAGTTTACAAACTGTTTTGAATTCCACCCTACAAGCCTATCATTCAACACCTCACTCAACCACAGGCGAAAGTCCTGCAACTTTGATGTTCGTTAGAGCAATGACAACCAAGTTACCTCAATGGACCAACAAAAGAGAAGGAGGTGAAACTACAACTTGAATGAAAGGCTTGGTTAATATGGAAAAGATGAAAGCCTACGCGAACAAGAGGAGACATGCAAAGAACATTGTATTTAACACAGGAGATCTAGTGATCGCTCCCCAACTATGAAGGAGAAAATCTGATGCTCCATATGATGCTGAACATTACCACTTTGTGTCCACTAAGGTTCATATGGTGACTGGCCAGCGTCCTGGAAAGTCTGTTACCACAGACTCTTCTCACTTTTGCCATTTGATTCATCAGTCTTCTGATCAAGATGGTGAAAGAAAGACTGAGCCTGAAATCCCAGTGACTGCTGTTACTTCTTCACCATCTTCGAAGATCTCTGACAGTGAATAAGACAGCTACCAGCGTCCACTAACCAGATCAGGTCGAAGAATTAAAGTGCCAAGAAGGTTGATTTAAGAAACGTGATTGTATTTATATATATGGTTCACAAAAGGAGATTATGCTGCACTCCCAGGAGTCCCATTAAAACCTCTTTAATAAAATATCAGCTTCATATCTGAGCCCCATAACGTGTTTTGAATTCCGTCTTTATCAAATGGATAATTGCTCACAGCTGTTTTTTCGTGCCTTGCTGTTCATTCTTTTTCAAGCATTCTGGAAATGTAGTCCTTATCACAATCCTAATGCAGACTTAATTATTTATATAAGCTTAGTGCAGTCTTGTAAAGATTTTGCTTTCCTCATTTTTCATTTCCATAATTTCAGCACTTGTATTTAAAATGTTACTGACTCCTATGCCCTTCTCCTCCATCTCTTTACGGGCCGCATCGGTGTTTGGAATCCCAAGGGCATCGCCTCACCTTCATTCCTGATGAGGCTGCCCTTTTCACGAAGACACGTCAAAGCGGACTTTGAAGTCCTGACCTCTCCAGTTCTTTAGCCTTCAAGTACTGAGTGCACTCCAAAGGAGATAAGTATCTCCTCATCTGCTTCGTAAGTATTCTCACACCGGGCACTGCCGCCAATTGAAATACAGAATGCAAAGTGGTCATTAAATTTACGGCGCGCTCTGACTGCTGGTGCGGCATTTAGGGGTAACTACCAACACCCCTCATAAAATGGTTCACAAAAGGAGAATATGCCGCACTCCCAGGAGTCCTATTAGAATCTCTTTAATAAAAAATCAGCTTCATATCTGACCCTCGTAACGCGTTTCGACTTACTTACGAAGCGATACTTATCTCCTGTGGAGTGCACTCAGCACTTGAAGACTAAAGAACCCGAGAGTTCAAGACTTCAAAGTCCGCTTTGACCTGTCTTCGTGAAAAGGGCAGCCTCATCAGGAATGAAGGTGAGGCGATGCCCTTAGGATTCCAAACACTGATGGGGCCCGTAAAGAGATGGAGGAGAAGGGCCTAGGAGTCAGTAACATTTTAAATACAAGTGCTGAAATTATTATTCATTTCCATAATTTCAGCACTTGTATATAAAATGTTACTGACTCCTAGGCCCTTCCACTCCTTCTCTTTTCGGGCCCCATCGGTGTTTGGAATCCCAGGGGCATCCCTCACCTTCATTCCTGATGAGGCTGCCCTTTTCACAAAGACACGTCAAAGCAGACTTTGAAGTCTTGAACTCTCTGGTTCTTTAGTCTTCAAGTGCTGAGTGCACTCCACAGGAGATAAGTATCTCCTCGTCTGCTTCGTAAGTAAGTCGAAACGCGTTATGGGGCTCAGATATGAAGCTGATTTTTTATTAAAGAGGTTCTAATGGGACTCCTGTGAGCGCGGCATAATCTCCTTTTGTGAACAATTTTATGAGGGGTGTTGGTCCTTACCCCTAAATGCCGCACCAGCAGTCAGAGCGCGCTGTAAATTTAATGACCACTTTGGATTCTGTATTTCAACTGGCGGCAGCGCCCGGGTCTTGTCGTTATGGCATACCACTTTGCCCCCCTTTGCATGAAGCTCTTTTATAAAAGAGTTGAAATATTGTAGAGACCATGTTTTACTGTGTATATGTGTTGGAAATTGCCCTTTCTGCAGGGCTGCCCTCAAATGTTTTGCCTTCCTCCTTCCGTTTTTGTTGAATTCATTTTTGTTGGCCTTAGGACTCTGGGCACTTTACCACTGCTAACCAGTGCCAAAGTGAATGTGCTCTCTACTTAAAACATGGTAACATTGGCTTATCCACAATTGGCATCTCTAATTTACTTATAAGTTCCTAGTAAATCGCACTACATGTGGCCAGGAACTGTAAATTAAATGCTCTTAGAGGGCCTGCAGCACTAATTGTGCCATCCACCTAAGTAGCCCTATAAACGTGTCTCAGGCCTGCCATTGCAGAGCCTGTGTGTGCATTTTTAAACTGCCATGTGGACCTGGGAAATTAACCCTCTTGCCAGGCCCAAACCTTCCTTTTTAATACTTATAAGACACACCTAAATAGGCCCTGGACAGCCCCAAGGGCAGGGTGCGCTGCATTTAAAAAGTCGGACATGTACTTTTAAGTTTTATATGTCCTGGTAGTGAAAAACTCTTAAATTTGTTTTTCACGACTGCAAGGCCTACCTCTCCCATAGGTTAACATTTGGATTACCTTATTGCACTTTATAAGTGTAATTCCTAGTGGAGAAAAGATAGACTTTTCCAGTTTGGTGTCTCTGGACTCACACTTTAAAATCACAACTTATGGTAAAGTTGGATTTTAAGTTGCAAGTCTGCAAATGCCACTTTTATAAAGTTGGCATTTTCTTACTTAAACCATTCTGTGTTTTCTGCCTATCTCTGAATACATGTCTGGGGAGGGTGACAGTTGGGCCTTGTGCATTCCCTCTAGACAGCCACATACAATGGGAGCTTAGGTGTGATTTGATGGGTCTAATGGCCCATTAACTGGTTTGATGGGGGGCCAGAGGTAAGCACAGCCCCACGTGTACCTGAATAGGCTGTGCCCTGTCTGCACACAATAGGCATTACAACCCTGTATTGTCACTCCAGCCAGCTTGGCACCAGGGGAGGAAGGAGATTCCCTGCACTTCAAAGCCACTGTCTAGAAGTTTCTCCCACTTTCCAGAACCAGGGCACCAAAGTATAAATATTAGACCTCAGACACCTCCACTTCAGTACACTTCTGGACCTGAGAGCATTCTAGCAGGAAGAAGGACTGCTGTGCTGCTGAAAGGACTGTCACTCTGCTAGACTCTGCTGGACTCCTGTTCTGCTGTGCCTGTCCTCCTGCGTGCTGCCCTCCTTGCCTGGGAGTGAGAAGGACTGGACCTGTATCTCTACATCCGCAAGAACTTAAGTGACTCCAAGGTCTTGCTGGCATGCCTCTTGTTTTCTGAAGTCTCAGGGACACAAAAGACTTCCAGCTCACCTGCTACAGCACCTGGTCTGTATTTGTGAGCCTACCCTGCCAAGTGGTGCACCCCAGTCCAAGTTGGCCTAAGGTGCTCTGCTTTCTGTGGTCCTTCTCGGAACCAACGGCGGAAGACGCGAAGCAGGCAAAGCAACCCTGTGCAGTCGCGCACCAGGATTTCAGATACTGTGTTCAGCGGGTGCAGGTGGGTCCCTATAGCCAGCCGACGCTCCATCGCAGTCGGCCTGAACTTGTGACTTTGTCCCAATGTGGTACGACAAGATAACCACAGTTGGTGCTTTGAACTTTTATGCATTATTTACACCGAAACCTTTAAAATTGCATATCTCAGGATCTACTAATTGGGCTTTTGTTGTTTTGGTCTTGTTTTGTTCATTAAATGAAGCTCTATTGTTTCTAACCAGGTGTGGTATTTTTTATGTTTGTGTTTTCACTGTTTTACTATGTGAAGTTTTGCACAAATATTTTACACATAGCCCCTTAAGTTAAGCCTGACTGCTCTGTCCTAAGCTACCAGACTGTGAGCACAGGTTATTTTAGGGTGTGTATCTGACTTACCCTGACTAGGATTGTGGTTCCTGCTTGAAAAGGGTGCATACCACTGCCAACCAGAAACCCAATTTGTAACGATATGTTTATGGAGTTTGTAGGGTTTGGATACTTCTTGACAATTGGTGTCATTGTGGGAGGAGGGATGGTGGGCAGGATGGAGACAGTTTAATCGCTATCAGTGCACAGCAGAATACATTTCCAGTTGACACCAGGAAGACAAGCAATATAGCCAATATGTTACCTGCAGCTGCACACCAGGCACAACACCTGTGCAATTGGAAGTACGATATGTGGAGTTAATGTAATGCAGGACTCGAAAAATCCACTCGCCCACTTGCTATGGCGAGCCAGATTTAATCAGGACAAGCTATTTTTAGGGCCTACCTGCCCATTCTGGCGAGCCGACAACAGGTGTTCTGCTTGCTCACAAAGTGAATGAGCAATAACAATGCCTTTAAATCTTGTTATCTTGTCACATTTGCTTGGCTTTCAGAGACAGAGGTCAAAAGTCAGTTTGGCTTCCTACATTTACTTTTCTTTCTGTGACTGAAGTTAGAGGATTTTGTAAATTTAACTGTGTGACAATTGCGCTGGGCAAAGCATGTGAAATAAAAGGCTGTAAGATTTCAGGCTTTTTTTCTAACAACAATGAAATAGTTAATAAGTGAACTGTTCAAAAATTTCAAATACATTTCACGTTTTTGTAATTCTGTGGTGAAAAAGAAGATTGTATACGATCAAAATAAATCAGAACACTTTACTTGATGATGTGCACATTTTAAATATTTGTGCTGAAACACAATTTTCAAACATTGTTTATGCGCTATATAGTTTTATCAGTAATACTACATATTAATGGTAAAGTTTTGTGCCCATTTCAATGGAAAATGTGCTATCTGTAAATGACAGTGCACTACCACATTATGCTTTAGTAATATATTTAAAAGTGAGTTTTTAAACATGAACCAGGAAATATTCCTGCTCTTTCCCAGATGACAATGCTATAAGTGAACTAAGAGGCAAGCCAGGGATCATGTGTGCCCTATATGTGGGCTGGATTCTTATTATACATGGAGCAAATATTTAGTCTAGTAAATAAAAATAGTTTTTTTGTACAGCAGAAATAGTGAACTTGCATATTTGAAGGTGCTCTATAATGTGATAATGAATAAAAAGCAAGTCCATAAGACAAAATATTTGCCTAGGATCACACAATTTGAGAACGCTTCACAGGTCAAGTACATTACAGTTAGGTCGAGTAGATTATTCAAATGACTAGACCTGCAGGTCTAGTAACATTTTTATGATTTTTTGAACCCTGTAATGCATAATGAAAGAATTGTTAAATGATAAATTGGAATGTTAGAGGGATGAATAATCATAGGATCATCATAAAGTGGACATAACTATGATACAAGAAATACGATACAAGAAACGCATCTGAGTCCTGGTTCATAATCTGCTTTTGCCTTGAAGTGGGGAAAACACAAATATTATGAGTCCCATGCTCTAGTACCAGGGGAGTTGTTACCCTCATAATGCAACCCCTTAACTTTCATCTACTGACAAATATCCCAGACCTGGATGAGTGATATGGTATCATGGCAAGCGGCATAAATAATATTTAAATATTGAGGTGACACTGGTAAATGAATACAGCCTTAATGTTGTTGCTTTCCTAAAAATAAGTATAGACAATTGAATTTGGGGAGGAGATTTCAACCAAATGCTGAATTTGAATTTAGATCGATCCACTTGTACGACTAGACCTCCTACACAGTCTGCAATGATAGCACAGATCATGAATGCCGGTGACCTGTTGGATGTCTGGTGAGTACAGCATCCAACCACAGTACAATACAGTTATTAATCTACTGTGCACAATGCAAGCTCAAGAATAGACTATTGGCTGGTATCTATGGGCATGACATCCTAGATTGAGCACACTGGTATTCTACGCAGATCCTTATCAGTCCACTCCCCAATAATTCTGGTAAGTACGGTACCTAACACACTGAAACATGGAGATTCAGGGCCAGATGTACAAAGGCCTTTTGCATTTCTTAACGAGCCTAATCGCAATTTCAACCCATTGGCCTTTAGGGAATCTCAAAATGCGATTTCAACCCAGTTGAAATCGCATTTTGCGATTCCCTAAATAGGAAATCACAAATAGTGATTCGCTATTTGCAATTTCTTAGCACATGTACAAAGCATTTCCTAAATGCAAAATGAGCATTTAGGAAATGCAATTACCATCGACTCAAAGTCGATGGTAACCATGTGCAATTTTAAAAAAGCACCCCAAGATGCTTTTTTAAAGGTGCAGTAGAGTGCACGCATGCCTCTAGGGCATATGTGGGCTCCACATGTGCACCACTAGTTTTGGGGTGCAGTACAGAGGCCTTATGCCCATAGCCATCCTTGGTTTAGCATTTCTAAAATAGTGATTTCCTAATAAAAATCGTTATTTTGGAAATGCAAAACCGGCCCAATGGTAGGAATGGCAGAGGATTTCCTAATTGTGATTTCCTAATAGCGATTCCTACTATGTAGGAATCGCTATTAGGAAATCGATAATGTCATACATATCATTTTGAATTTCCTAAATAGCGATTCCAATGGAGTCACTATTTAGGAACTGCAAAATTGCATTTTCGTACATCTGGCCTTCAAACCACAATCCTAATTAGATGCCCCTTTCAGGAATGAGCTGAGTAAAGCAATAGTTGAATATTCGGACCTCAACCTGGTTTCTGTGCAGCGGATGACCACGGTTTGGCAGGCCTTTAAAGCGTATGTTGTGGGGAAGGCAAAGGAAGCAGAAACATTGAAATTGCAGTGAGAATGATTAACATTATTTGAAAATTCCCTTAGGTAGCTGGAAAGAACTATACACAGGATCAAAATTATGCCACTCTTTCCTGAATTAATGAACCATTATGCAAGTTCAGGGAGGTTGTAAAGAAGGAAGGGAGATTCCAAGGAAACAAGCTGAGGAATTGTGTATTGATAAAAAAATGTGCATTATTATCAATCTGCAGAATCTTAATCTACACTCAAATTCACACGTGTATACAGACCTGATGCTATTGCATTTGGAACGATTTCGATATGACCTTTTAAAGTGTGTTATTCTGGCTTATGCTAACTAGGCCTCAATTAGGTCTCAACGTCATCTTGTCAAAAATGTATGTCACATCCACTGTTTATTTCTGCTGCACTTTGTCAAGCAAGCCATGTTTGTTTATTTTTGAGTGACATGTTCTTGAAGATGGGCTTACTAATTGAACTTTTTTACAAGGCTCTTCCGCTTGCATTTGTTCACAATGGTTTTCTGCTGTTTATGTAACTAATTCGTTCTGACACCTCTGGATGACATTAGGCCAGGGGGGTGGGGGTATTCATTATTCATGTAGTAGGTTAGTGCTTAGGTAGTAAGGCTGTACAACTTTTTTGAAGACTGTATTCTGATTTGCTGAAAATATATTTCCTTGCTCACACCACAATGATTTAGCAGTTTTCATACTGTTCCATGGGATATTGTTAGATTTTGGGGGTAAGTCAGAAGACCTTTCCTATCCTACTAGTAAGTGATGCTGTCTGAGTTCTTACTGATTTTTCTGCAGATTTGGAACTTGGTCTATTTTGGATTTTGCCTATTACTCTGTATTGTTCTATTACAGAGAACTTCCACTGCAATGGCTTTATGCATATAAATGAGATTAGTTGCATTTGCACTTTACTATTTCGGTATAGTAAATTTTACATTTTTGTGATAAATCTTCATAATACTTCGAATTCTGCCCTTTAACTCACTTATTTAGTCAGTCTTTTCTTATTTGACTTTATTTAGATATGCTGATTTGTACATTATCTTGGGACACATTGCCTCATGAAATCGAGGTTAACAGCAGTCCCAATCCACCCAACCAGTGGGCGTGTTTTTGTAGTGTAAGGTTTTAGGAGTACACTACACCCACAAAATTCAGGCCCATAGACTGGAGGAAGGTAGAACACCCAATCCAATGCTGTTCAGTACACTTAGAAATATTGAATGCATTCACATCACTGTGGGATCGGTCAAGAGACACTACTACAGCGCAGCAGATTTGCAGACTATCCTAATGATCTCACACTTGGAAAGGTTCACACTTGTCAACCTTGAGGATTTACTAGAGGTAATAAAGTAGCTGCAGAGTGGTGAGGCACCTGGGCCTGATAGGATTACAATGACATTTTAAGAAGCTTATGCTGAAATAATAAGTCCCCAACTATTTAAGGAGTATGAAGCAGACATTCTGGAAGGGGAACCTCTCACAATGACATGAAAGGACATGTGGATATCACTTCTCAAACCAGACAGAGCAGAAGACCACTGTGTATCATATAGATTACTGTAATTGCTTTACATTAACAATACAGTATTTGCAAAAGTCCTAGCTAGGAGACTAAAACCACTTATGTCAGGTCTGGTACTTCCAGACCAGAATGATTTTATACCCAGTCGCTCAACATTGTTAAATTTACGTGCTCTCCCAGCAGTGATATGTCATTTAGACCCTCAATTACCAGCAGTGTCTCTTTTTCTTGACGGTAAAAAAGTATTTGACTCTCTGGAATGGCCAAATATATTTCAGGTATTAACTAGAATGAGCCTGGTTAGGCATTTTATTAAAATGATCTTGTTGCTTAGGAACCCCTTGGCCAGAGTGTTTATCAATTGGCAGTGGCACCAGACAGGGTTGCCCCCTGTCACCACTCCTATTTGCCATTGCTCTGTAACCCTTGGCCTTTGCGTACAGGCAGCTGCATGCACATCGAGGAATTTACATAGGTGGCAGGCCATTGGTTGTACATCTGTACATGGACAATGTCCTTCTGTATATACAGACCACAACCGGAAACATAAATCCAATTGTTCAAGAAGCCATCTGATTCAGTGGTATCTCAGCACTAAAAATCAATTGGACAAATCAGAGTAGCTGGAGGGGCACGTTTTATTCATTTGGCATGAACATGTCCATACATAGCTACGTTTTTGTGGGGAGTGATTACTGCACTATGCAAGGTGAGATAAATCCTTGCACCGTTGCTCCCACTGGTGGCACTATTGGGCTTGAGGATTTGTAGCTGTGACAATACTTTGGCAAAGTGTGGAATTGCAGTGTGATGGATGAAAGGTCCAACACCTAAACAATGGAAACAAGACTTAAGTTACTGAAGTGATTTGATGGACACTCATTCAGGACTGGTCCACCCAGTGGCAAGATCGTGGGACTTCAGGGACCCACTAAAAACATAACTCCTTTTGAAATGTTTTTTTTTTTTTTTACAAATTTCTTTATTGGTTTTAGCACAAGTAAAAAAAAGAAACAAAAAACCATAATGGTGCTAATTCCGAGGTGTCACTCACAAACGATATCACATCAAACAGAATAACAAACGTGAACAATGGAGTCACAATAGCCTAGACATGTCGCACCCCCAACCTCAGGTGTGGCGACATGCCATAATGAACAAGGCCCCTGCACGGACATGGGTTGCAGTATAGTGTATTGTGGCAATAGTCCCTGGGGGAACAACATGATTGGGAAGGGCACCTAGGAACACGACATGTGCCTCATTACTGGCTAATTCTCAGTGTGCTTCTGTGTGACAGGATTGCGTGCAGTGGCGGTGTAGTGTAGTGATTGCATGCTGTACGGCATGATACATCAGGAAATCCCCTGCCACAATGACATAAGTGTCCATAATCTCCTGAAAGGGCAATAGTACGTCCCCCAGGAAAAGGTCCCCCATTTGGTCAATCTCTGCCTCTTTAGGGGGAGATGTGACGCAGCGGCCAGAGCAGCTGACTCTGGAGCGCGGGGCTCACGGTTCGATCCCCGGCACCGGCGGCAGCTTAGCTCAGCACCATGTGACTCTGGGCAATAGCTCACTTAATGTCCCCAACGCCCCCAGCGCCTTGAAACCTTAAGGGGTGAAATGTTTGCACTTTACAAATATGGATTATTATTATTATTATTATCTCCAAGGCAACAAGTCATGGTGTTGGGTCACCTCCGGGAGTGCCGGCAACCATCAAACAGGGATCAGTGGGGAGTATGGAGGATGGGGCCCCTTGCCTTGCATGAATGAATGCAAGCAATGATGCACTATCTTCATCTGATGCGTCTCATGTGGTGGGCGAGCACTGGGGTCCGATAGCCGCATATATATGTGTATCCACCCAAGGATCCTGCGAATGGTTGCTCTCTTCGGTCAATAGGCTGTGCCCAGCCAGCGCATTGGCCAATGCAGCTGAGCTGTTGCATAGTACAACTCATAATTGGGGGTGCCAAGATCGCCCTCAAGAAGCAGGTGCTGGAGTATGGAGAGCGCCACCTGCCTCCTGCCCGAGCCCCATATCAGCCCCAGCAGGAGACCATGGAGGTCCTGAAAGAAGCGCTTTGGGAGCAAAAGCAGTAAAGCTGCAAAGAAGTACAGGAGCCGTGGCAGGATAAGAATCATGGAGATCGCCACTCTGCCCAGCGGGGACATTGGCAAGGACAATCAGAAAGGGAGAGACTTACAGATCCAGTCTTGGGCCCTCCCCATGTTAACGTTACCCTCCACAATCTCGTTGTCCGAGTGGTAGATCTGTACACCCAAGTACTTGAGCGTGTCATGGCGCCATTCCAGCCGTAACCTCGACAGGGCCCTCCTGTTATGCTCAGGAACTGGAGAGAGGGGGAACAGGCAAGACATAGACCAATTTAATTTGAGGCCTGACACAATTCCAAATTCCTCCAATGTCTCCATCAGAGCTGTAAGCATGGTAGTGGCATCACACAGATAAATAAGGACATCATCTGCATATAAAGAGATGATATGGTGGTCATCATGTTCCAGGAGTCTCCAAAGCTGCACTCTCAAGTGCAGGCTGCAGGCCAGGGGTTCCATGGCCACGGTAAAAATCAACTGGAACAGGGGGCAAACTTGCCTGGTGCCCCTATGTATGTCAAAGCTGTCAGATATCAACTGTCCCGCTGTCGGGTTCTTATAGAGAGCACGTATCTAACTAAGGTGGCCCGGCCCAATGCCCATTTCCTCCAGCGTCGCTATTAAGTAATCCCACCCAAGCATGTCAAACGCCTTTTCTATGTCAAGCGACACCGCCAACTGTTCCCTGTCTCACTCGAGGCGGCTTTCATGAGATGAAGTAGTCTTCGTATGTTCAGGAAGGTATTGCATTCTGGAATAAACCCAGATTTATCTATGTGCACTAGGATGTAGCAACAGGGAGCAGCCTATTGGCCAGGGCCTTCCCTAATATCTTATAGTTTAAGTTTGAGAGGGAGAGCATCCAATATGAGGGGACTTCGAGGGAATCCCAGCCCAGTTTGGGCAGAACCACTATCAGTGCCTCACAGATTAAGTCTGGGAGCTGACCCTTCTACCTTGCTTCATTAAAAACGTCCAAGAGATTCTAGGAATGGTATGCACTAAAGGTGGCATAATATTCTGTCAGGAGCCCATCCGTACTCAGAGGTTTTTTTTGGGCAATTTGGATGATAGCTGGAAGTATCTCCTCAATTTGAAGTGGCTCATCCCATTCTGCTCATTGGAGCGGATTCAATCAGGGTAACAGTAGTCCATGTAGAAACCCCTTTATCCTGTCAATGGGGGGGGCTGTTTACGTCCCATACAGGGAGCGGTAGTACTCTACAAAAGCAGCATTAATGGTGCATAAAACACTGTGCCACTCCCCCAACTTGATTGCTCCTATCGACAGGCGTGCCTGGTCCTCTTTAACCAGCCATGCCAATAACCTGCCTGAGCAACCCCCCTCCGCATGGAGAAAGGCAAGGCGGTGCTTATAGTCATGTTTCCCCAACCAGCCCTGTAGATCCCTGTGACTCTTTCTCAGCTGCTCGTGTCTTTCCGTCTCGTCATCCCAACATTACACCTCAGCCTCAAGTAGTCTCACCTCCTGCTCCATGTCCAGAAGCACACTGCCTGCGCAGGGCCTGAAGGAACCCCCATGTAGTGGCAATGCATTGCCCTCTCATAACCACCCTGTGGGCATCTCACTCCAGCGCTCTGGTGGGGTGGTGCGCGTGCTAAGTTCAAAATATTGGGTAATATGTGTTGACAGGGCCTCCCTGAAGGGGAATTTTGAAGTGCCTCGGTCTGGAACCATGAGGTCCGTAATGTCATCAGCAGTGGGCAGTGATCTGAGCGGGTACGCGCCAAGTACCCCATCATAGCTCTCTGTGTGCCCAATGGTTCATTGCAGAGAAAAAGATCCAGCTTGGTGTGGAGGTCATGGACCAGGGAATAAAGCAAGAACTCACTGGTGTCTGGATGATGCAAGCGCCACATATCCAACACACTCCAGTTAACCATCCAATCCCGAAAGTATTGTGACACCCTGACACATATAGCGCAGTTCAGCGGAGGAGTGGAGCAGTCCCGGGCAACATCTGAAACACATTTAAAGTCGCTGCCCCATATGCCGGGAGTGTGTTGTTTCTGGAAAAGAGCTGGGGTCAGGAGACCTAAAAAAGCAGAGGGATTAGTGTTGGGGGCATAAATGACCACCAGTGAGGGGGACACCATCCATATGTCCTTCCACCATCATGTACCTACCCTCAGTGTCAACTCTGTGTATGTCTTTCACAAATGGGATACCCATGGCAATCCATATCAATTCCTCCTTGCATAGGTCGATGTCGTAGTGCCATACACGTGTCCCCTCCATATCGCATGTACTTTATGTAACTCTGCCTGTGTCAAATGTGTCTCTTGCAAAAAAGCTATGCATGTGCAGTGGCACTTAAGATATATATGAACTTTGGGGGAGTGGCCATGCCCCTCACGTTCCATGTCAGCAAGTTATAGTGTGGGGTAGTGTGGCCTGTTGTTGTGCCCATTGGGTATGGTGGTAAGTAGTGATGCATCCCATTCCGCGATTCCCATTCCCTACAACTCCAGTGTTCAGATCCCCCCAAATGCCCCGCCGACGATCAAGTGACCGGTGAGTACAGGGCCATGCCACAGAATTATATGTAGGAGACTCCATCTGTGTGTTAAAAGAAAAAACACGATTTGTAGCCCACTCTCCCTGACTGGGACTCCTCTGAGTGCCCAGCCATAACCATTCAATGAATGAACAACAACCAAAGAGAAATGTGTAATAAAATACATTTCCTGTTAGGAGAAGCCAGGGCTCACGGAGACGCTGGCCCTCTCCAATGATCTGGGCATCTGACCCTTTCTCATGAGGCCTCAAGGTGTCTCCAATAGTCACCGGTGAGCAGGCCACACCATTTATTACACAGCAAAGAACAAATCCCCACCCCTCATAGCAGATCATCACCAAGCCATGGCGTCAACTCCGGCCCCTGGGAGTCATCTCCAAGAGAGGCCATAGAGCCATTAGTATCTGAATCTGTCAGAGGCATGGTCAGATCGCAAGGCCTCAAAAGAGTTCTGGCCATATTGCAGCACCACTTCCACTGCCTGTGCTCACTCCCTGGCTGCCTGTGCTGTGGAGGGGCGGCTTCGGATCCCCCACGCCTCCTATGCCTCAGTCGGGGCATCAGCCATTTACCAACATTCCGGTCATCTTATCTGGGCTTCGCGATTCCCTTGACATGTAACCAGGTTCATGCATCTCCAGGAGTCAAGAAAGAATGGGTTCACTCATCATTTTTCACCTCAAGTTTAGCGGGATAGAGAAGAGCATACTTTAGGCCTAGCTCCCAGAGGAGTTGCTTGACCATCGTATGCGAGTTGTGAAGACGCTGCACTTCCACAGTAAAATTCGGGTAAGCAGTGATGGTGCTGACCTCGAAGCGCCACGGACCTTTCATCAGAAACAACTGCAGAATCAAGTCTCTGACCCTATTATTAAGTAGTTTTGCAATTACAGGACTCGGCTGAGGCCCCGGTGGCGGCGGCCTCCCAGGTAGACGATGTGCTCTCTCCACAAAGAAGAATTTGGGTACCTTGCCTGCCAACACTGTGGTCATCAACCACCGTTTGAGGAAGAGTTTCATACTTAGGCCCTCCGGGTACTCCAGAAAGCCCAAGAAGTGGACATTATTACGCCTCGAGCGGCCCTCTGCATCCTCCACTCTCCGATGTAGAGAGGTCACCTCTACTCTCATGTCCTTCAGTCGGGTTTGGAGTTCCTGCAATGTGGGTCGCCTCGTGGTTAATGTGGATTCAGCATCGTCCACGTGGTCCTCCAGTTTCCTGTGATCCATACGGAGCAGGTTCCCATCTAAGGAGACTGCATCGATCTTGGACTCCAGCGTGGTTTTAGTGTCCAGAATTGCATGCAGTATTTTTTCAAACTGGGCAGAATGACTATGCAGAGTGGACTCGAGATGGCCCAGAGTGCCAATGACATTATCAGGAGGGGCCTCTGTGCATCCCCAATGCCTGCTATGGGGTTCTTAGCAAATAGACTTCACCATCATGCCCACATTGGTATCAACCCCAAAATGGATGCTTCAGCAGCTTCTAGACAATACGCCATCACCCCTGGCTCTCCGCCGGGTTCGGCCTGCAGGCAAGCACAGTACAATGCTGGAGCTGCGCGTGGTGTCCCCCAGGCTCCCCCAAAGGAACAGAATGTGAAAGCTTGTGGAATGATATAAAAAATGCAGAAAGATGCTGTAATCTGCTATCAAATAAAAGGCAATATCAGTTTGTCAATGGCTAAAGGGTAACCATTGAAATGTAGGGGATACGAGATATTACAGCAATGCGTGATCCGTGATATTTGGTATCCCCAAAGCAAACGATGTTGAAAAGCATAACAAAGGGTGCTTTTTGACAGAAAAATACTGTGCTCACCCATCCAACATATGACCATGTCAAATTGAATTCTGGTAAGTTCTAACCTGAGAAACATAGGGGATACCAAATATTATAGCCCAGATAAGGCATTGTATTTGGTATCCCCGAACAGAACCAGATGTAAAGGCTTGTGGAATGATATAACAAAATGCAAAAAAACCTGCAGTCTGCTGTCAAAAAAAGGACACTTCAATTGGTCAACAGCTTAAGGTAACTATGAAAAGTAGGGGATACGAGATATTGCAGTATTGCGTGAGCCGTAATATTTGGCATTCCCATAGTAAAAGATGTTGTAAAACAAAAGAAATTGTGCTATTTGGCATAAAAATGCTGTATTCACCCAGCCAACATAAGACCATGTCAAATTGAATCCTGGTAAGTTTGGACCCTAGAAACATAGAGGATACCAAATATTACAGACCGTATGGGCATTAAAATGTGGTATCCCCAAAAGGAACCGGATCTAAAGCTTGTGGAATGATATCAACAATGAAAAAAGATAGTGTAGCATGCTATCAAATAAAAGGCCACTTCAATTGCTCAAAATGCGAAAAGAAACTGCAGTCTGCTGTCAAAAAATGGAAACTTCAATTGGTCAACAGCCTAAGGGTAACTATGAAAAGTAGGAGATATGAGATATTACAGCATTGCGCGAGCCGTAATTATTGGTATCCCCATAGTAAACAATGTTGAAATAAACTAAGAGAGGGTGCTATTTGTCAGAAAAATACTGTTCTCACCCAACCAACATAAGACCATGTCAAATTGAATCCTGGTAAGTACAAAAGCCAAGAAACATAGGGGATACCAAATATTTTCGCCCGTATGGGCAATTATATTTAGGATCCCCCAAAGGAACCAAATGTGAAAGATTGTGGAATGATATCAAAAATGTGAAAATAAACTGTAATCTTCTATCAAATAAAAGGCAGCTTCAGTTGGTCAATGGCTAATGGGTAACCCATGAAAAGTAGGGGATACAGGATATTACAGCCATGCATAAGCTGTAATATTTGGTATCCCCATAGTAATAGATGTTCGAAAACTCAAGGAAGGGTGCTATTTGGCACAAAAAGACTGTGCTCATCCAGCCAACATAAGACCATGTCAAATGTATCCTGGTAAGTTCTAATCCGAGAAACATAAGGGATACCAAATATTATAGCCCACATAAGGCATTGTATTTAGTATCCCCCAAAGGAAATGGATGTAAATGCTTGTGGAATGATATAACAAAATGCGAAAAGAAACTGAAGTCTGCTGTCAAACAAAAAGAAACTTCAATTGACCAACTGCTAAAGGGTAACTATGAAAAGCATGGGACATGAGATATTACAGAAATGCGTGACCCATAATATTTGGTATCCCCATAGTAAACCATTTTGGAAAACACAAGGAAGGGTGCTAGTTGGCATAAAAATGTTGTGCTCACCCAGCCAAAATAAGACCATGTCAAATTGAATCCTGGTAAGTTTGGACCCTAAAAATATATAGGATACCAAATATTATAGCCCATATGGACCATTATATTTGGTATCTCAAAAAGGAACCTGATCTAAAAGCTTGTGGAATAATATCAACAATCAAAAAAGATACTGTAGCATGTTATCAACTAAAAGACCACTTCGATTGGTCAATGGCTAAAGGTTAAACCATGAAAAGTAGGGGATACAAGATATTACAACAATTCTTGAGCCATACTATTTGGTACCCCCATAGCAAAAGATGTTGGACAACAAAAGGAATGGTGCTATTTGTTATAAAAATACAGTGTTTCCCAGCCAATATAAGACTGTGTCAAATTGAATCCTGGTAAGTTCGAACCCTAGAAACAAAAGGGATACCAAATATTATAGCCCACATAAGGCAATGTATTTGGTATCCCCCAAAGGAACCAGATGTAAAGACTTGTTGAATGATATAACAAAATGCGAAAAGAAACTGTAGTCTAATGTCAAAAAAAGGACACTTCAACTGGTCAACAGCTAAAGGGTAACTATGAAATGTAGGAGATATGAGATATGAGATATTACAGAAATGCATGAGCCGTAATATTTGGTATCCTCATAGTAAACGATGTTGGAAAACACACAAAAGGGTGCTCTTTGTCAGAAAAATACTGTGCTCACCCAGCCAACATAAGACCATATCAAATTGAATCCTGGTAAATTCTAACCCGAGAAACATAGGGGATACCAAATATTATAGCCCTATGGGCCATTAGATTTGGTATCCCCCAAAGGAACCGAATGTGAAAACTTGTGGAATGATATAAAAAATGTGAAAAGATACTGTAATCTGCTATCAAATAAAAGACAACTTCAGTTAGTCAATGGCTAAAGGGTAACCCATGAAAAGTAGGGGATACAAATATTACAGCAGTGCTTGAGCCGTAATATGTGGTAGCCCCATAGTAAAAGGTGTTGGAAAACTCAAGGAAGGGTGTCAGTTGGCAGAAAAATGCTGTGCTCACCGAGTCAACATAAGACCATGTCAAATTGTATCCTGGTAAGTTTTAACCCTAGAAACCTAGGGGATACTAAATATTATAGTCTGTATGGGCCAATATATTTGGTATCCCCAAAAGGAACCAGATGTGAAAGATTGTGGAATGCATTCAAAAGTGCTAAAAGATACTGTAATCTGCTGTCAAAAAAGGCAATTTCAACTTGTCAATTGTTAAAAGGTAAACCTTATAAGTAGGAGATACCAGATATTATAGCAATGCATGAGCTGTAATATTTGGTATCCCCTTAGAAAGAGACTGTGCTAAACACAAAGAAGGCTGTGATATTGCAGAAAAACACTGTTTGCCCTGCCAACATAAGGCCATGTCAAATTGTGTACTGGTAAGCTTTAACTCTAATAACATATGGGATACCAAATATTATAGCCCGAATTGGCCATTATATTTGGTATCCCCAAATGGAACCGGATGTGAAAGCTTGTGGAATACAATCAAAAGTGCTAAAAGATACTGGGCCAGATGTACGACCATTTTTTCATGCGCAAACGGGTCTGTTCAAGACGCAGTGTAGGAAGGGGCTGGTGCATTTACTATGGAAGACTGGTGCTAAGAAATGGATAGGGAAGGCACACTAAAGGAAGTCATGCGAATGGTTGTTTCTGGGGGAAAGAGAGAGAGCTGTGTCGAGATACCAGTCCATCCTTTCATATAAGTTCATGAAGAAATGACCATGTGTGGTGATATGGTTTTAATGAGGGGTGACAGATTTGTGCCCCTGGTGAGTTTGAGAAGTAAACTGATAAACATGGCACATGGGGGACATTTGGGACAGAATTTAACACAATGTCGTCTCAAAGCACAGTTCTGCTGGCCTGGCATGGATGATCAGGCTGCAGTCTGCGTAGTGAAGTGCAGTGTATGCAAGGAAGAAGTGATTTAAAGTGGGTAAGCTATCTATCATGGGACACATAACAAACCCGGGAGAGGCTTGGCATAGTGTTGGTATTGATTTTATTGGTCCCATGTCCGACTTAAGCAGTGAATGTAGGTTTGCCTTAGTAGCTCCGGATGTGTTCTCCAGCTGGTTGAGTGTGTTCTCCATGAAAGAAATCACCACTGAAGCTACTATCACTACGTTAAGGAAGATGCTCTTAGAGGAGGGTGTGCCTTCCAACCTCATAACAGAAAATGACATGCAGCTAGTTTCTCAACATTTGAGGGTGTTTCTCTTAAGCCAAGGCATCAAGCACCACTCCACCTCTTTTTACAACCCACAAGGGAATGGCATTTTGGAGAGAGCCAACAGGATGGTTAAGGTTGTGATTTAAATGGCTGATGTGGCTGGACATGATATTAAAAGAGCTGTGGAAGACTTAGTATGGGCATACCCCACAACCAAACAAGAAGTCACTGGAAAATCCCCCTTCGAACTTATGAGAGGAAGAGTTCCCAGTTCCAAAATGGTACCCTCGTGGATGAAAGAGTGGGTAGCAAGAAGGGGTGCGCAAGAACACAAGTCCTGTGAAACAGTGGTAAATTCCAAGTGATTGGGTCAAAATAAGGTCTGGATTAGTGACGAAAGGATTGTCAAAGTTTAAAGGTCCTTATAAGGTGAAGCAGGTACGCAAGTACTATGTTGTCTTGGAAAATGGTAAGTGGTGGAATAGACATAGAGTTGCATTGTACCAGAAGGGTGGAAATTGTGTAGTGAAGAAATTGGAGGACTGCAGTGGGTACATGTTGATGAAAGATGGAGAATTTGGCACTGCGTTGACAGGAAAGAGGATGGGTTGTGCAACATTTTCCACATCCTCTGAAGACATAGAGGTTGGGAGTGCCAGAGTAAGGAGTAAAAGAGATCACAGGCCCCCAGAATATTTGAAGGATTATATTTGTAAGAAGGGGGGCCCTACCTAGTTTAAGCTGCAAATTGTGGAATACTCCTCTGAATTCTGTGTTCTACTATTGCATTCCTCTTATGTTGTATTATTTTCTCCTTATTTCTTTATCCTGGGTTGCTTCCGATGTTAAAATGTATTTTCTTTCCTTCTGAACTTTAACATCTTGTGGAATGGAAGGGTATATGTTGTATATATATATCACTTACGTCTCAGAAGCTTGTGACGGGGCTTGCACTTGTCTCGTGCTCTCACTGTAATGGAGTCCTCACTCTTGAGGAATCCACGTTAGAGGTTCTAGAGCAAGCATTCTATGGTGGGCAGTTGGACACTCGCCAGCAGGGAAGCAGCTGCCCTTAGACGTTGTTGCTCAATAAAGCCACTTACCTTTGTCAGTGTGGTGTTTGCCTGCGTTCCCTCACAAATTTTGCTTGCAACACTTATCGTCCCTCCTTCCGTTGTTGCCCATGTTGTAGTTTCCTCCACCCACCCTCCTTCCTTCCTTCCCTTTTTGCCAGAGTTGTCGCTTGCTTCCACCTGCCCACCCTACTTCCATTGTTGTACTTGTTGTTGCTTGACCCTGGCCCTCCCTCCTTCCGTTGTTGTCTGGGTTGTTGCTTGCAGCATCCACCCTCCCTCCTCATTCTGTTGTTGCCTGTGTTGTTGCTTGCTTCCACCCATCCTCCCTTCTTCTGTTGTTGCACCACTTGTTGCTTTCCCCCACCAACCCTCCTTTATTCCGTTTTTGCCTATGTAGTTGCTTTCAACACCCACCCTCTTTTAGTTGCTGCCCATGTTGTTGCTTGCCTCCACCTACCTACGTCTGTTGTTGTCTGTGTAGTTGCTTGCAACCCCACCCAACCTCCCTCCTTCCATTGTTTCTTGTGTTGTTGCTTTTCCCACTCACCCTCCTCCGTTGTTGCCTGTATTGATCCAGACCCTACCCACCCTCCCTCCTGTTGTCCGTTTTTTTGCCAGTGTTTGCTTGCCCCCACCCTCCCACCTGTGTTGTCCATGTGTTTGGTCTGAGCCCCTCCCATCCACCATCCATTGTCTGTGTTGCCCCCCTAACTCACCCACCCACCCATGTTGCCTCCATAGCAGCTTATGTGTGACATTTCTGTGGTTTCAGTGTACTTATGAGTGACATTCAACGACCAAATATGTGGCATTCAGTGTGACACTTTCTCGTGAGTAAAACCAAGCACTGAAGTGCATGGAAAGTGAAATGACAGCCTTATGAGCAATGAAAAGCCCTAAAACAATCTTGTAACAGCTGCAAAGTACCTGAAATGGAAGGTTACTATCACAGCCGCCCACCACTATAACAATCTGAGAAACTCCAGGACCGGCCACTACTTACCAGGGCTGTTCTGACCCTTACAGCTGCTTGCAGTACCATCGACAAACTATGGCATTACAGTCTCTGAACAGTGCAGAATTGCCAGGCCATGATGTAACTTGGCTACATAAACACACTTTTTATCTCAAGTTAGAAATTTGATTTGAAATCTCCTTTTCTCATTGTTTTAGAGAACCACAGTATGACATACAAACATGATCTCCCCAAACAGCACAGTGACAGACAGATCACGTTGTCTTTCTCTTACTGATTGCCCTGCGTGCAACTTACCAACTCTCTTTGTTGGTCTTCTGCGGGCTGATGCCATAGCTGCTCTTGTATGTGGACTCACACGGGCTGCCTTTTGACACTCAACTAGAGCAGAGATGCTGCTCCCTAATCTGCCATCATGCTCTGCTGCTCAGTGCTGCTGGTGATGGTGTGGAGTAAGAGTATGTGGAGACCTTGCGCTCTCTCTCTCTCGGGTGGACACAGGGAAAAATTCCCTGCACTGTGAAAGTCTGCCACACTTTGCAGCCGTGCCGCACCAGCTTTTAAGACATGACAGCGCGGCACATGTAATTGCCATAACTGGACTCAAGCCGGGTGCTGTCCCATACCCTACCACATGTGGATTCCTGTCCAGGGCAGCACGTGTGATACGAGTCTCGTTGTTTTTCTGGTGCCAGCAGGTGGGCGCTGTGGGCCCTGCCCACTGGCAGCAATGCGTTCTTGGGGGCCGGCAGGAGGATTTTGAAAAAAAACATTCTGGTGCCAGCCTGTCAGTGTGCCGACACACTATCACACAAAGTATTACAAGCACAGCGTTGCCAAAAGAGGCTAGGGGTCTGTAGTACCGCTTGGACTGAGAGGTGCTGGCAGCCCCACTCACTCTCTGCCTGCGGCAGTGCACACGGCGTGCCACAACACAAAAACATAGTTCTTCCCGCCAGTTGCCGGGTCACTGGCCAATCATCATCCAATCACTGACTTCTTTGTGGACTTAAGTTAACTGTCACAGATCATGCCCTGCAGGTTGCGCCAGTTTTTGAAATACAACAAAGCAAGTTGCCACCCCCTGGATGGATCATCACTCTCAGTCTTAGCCTGGGCAAGGGGCGGTGCACTGCTGGGTGGTCTTGGGGTGATCATCACTCTTCCGAGAGGATGTACTTGTCAGAGTCTGCGTCAGTGTGACAGCCTGAGCCATGGCATGTCACGTGGTTGGGTACCTGAGGCCCAGCTTTATTGTGCACTGCAGCCAGATCCTGAGGCAGGCGCGGCACTGCACCGTGTCATTATTGTGAGTGAAGAAACTCAACCTTGAGGACAGCACTGTATAATGCAGGCTCACTGGCAGCACAATGTACACAGCAGTGGCAGCAGGCAACCTATGCACCTGCTTCAAGCAATAACCTTAACAACATAACTCCCTTTTGCACACCTGTACTCAACAAAGCGTAGCCCACACCAATGATGCAGGAAACAAAGAAAAACCTCAACCAACAAGCCTAAGTGTAGGGATGGGAGGGTGGGACAAAAATGTTAACTACCAGGTGCCAGCCACGTATCACCAAGACAAAATGGTGGCTGGTACTGCAAAATTGCAGCATATATACCCTTGGGCTACATAAGAAAGCATAGACGACTGACACTGGGTGAAAAAAGATACTTTATTGAAACAGATGCACATCACAAAAACAACCTTGGCCTTTGCCTTACAAAACTATAAACTCACTATATAAAGTTACTCACCTATGTTAAGCTACCCCCACTGCTTGAATATCCCCCCCGACAACCACTTAATTCATCAATATCGTACTTGCTCCAGAGCTGGTCAACTGCAACTGAGACCTCAAAAATCCCTTCCCTCTTTACTACATCTATTAACCTCTTAACCAATCAAACTTCTTATAGAATCTTAAACTTCCTGGCTCGTCCAGGTGTGAACTTGCCTACCTGCTCCCTTTCAGCCTGAATTGCTGCTGACAACAATAAACTTCGGTAAAGCATGGCAACTTCTCTGCCAACCGCCACCCAGAAAAAGGGGAAGGAGCCATAAGTGCGCTCCCCTTTTACTGCCCCCCCGGCTCGGCTAGGGATAGAATTCTCTCAACTAACGGATGTTAAGCACTTTAGTCAATACTAACTTTAGCTGCAACAAGTACAGTTCAATGCCCATGAAGGACAAATGTACCCCATCACCTCGGAAGAATTCCACGTCCTCAGAGACCTTGCTGGAGACGCCATTCGTGATCCTCTAGGCATCGACGGCTGAGTTCATCAGTCCTGGCATTCAGCGAACCTGCCAGGGGTTGAACCCCCAGAGAAAGGCCCTGCTGTTCCAGCCATGTCCAGAGACACAGGGCCCCTTGACAAAGGGTCCACAACTCCACCCGCCCTGTTTCTTGCAGTACACTTGGCGGTGGTGATGTCCATGAACACCTACAGTAGCCTTCCCTTGATAGAGAGCAGAAAGGCTTTAAATGCCAGTTGTATCGCATGGAGCTCCAGCATCTTGATGTGGAGTCTGGATTCTGCCGGAGACCAGAGTCCTCTGATCTCCACCTCTCCCAGATGGCCGCCCCATCCCAGAATTGACTCATCTATCACTACTGTCATATATGGTTGGGGAAGGGAGACTGGCCTGCCTCTGATGCAATCGTGGTTCGTTAGCCACGACTGCAGATCTTTTGCAGTTCCCTCTGAGATCAGGACCAAGTCAGAGAGATTCCCCTGATGGTGTATCCACTGGAACTTCAGGTCCCACTGAAAAGCCTGCATATGCCATCTGGCATGTGTCACCAGCAGAATGTAGGAGGTCATGAGGCCCAGCAGCCTCAGAATCAGAGTCACTGAAATCCAGAATAGAGGCTGAAATATCAGTAGCTTAATCTGAATATCCTGGACTCGCTGCTCGGGAGGAAAAGCCCAAAACTGCACTATGTCCAGAACAGCTCTGATGAAAGGAAGCGTATGAGAGAGAGTCAGGTGTGACTTAGGCACGTTGATAGTGAACCCCAGGTAATGCAGAAGATTCGCCTTAGTCTGGAGGTGGGAGACGACAGCCTAGAGCAAGCCTGCCTTCAACAGCCAGTCGTTGAAATAGGGGAAGACTGGCACCCATGATCTCCACAGATAAGCTGCAACCACTGCCATCATCTTGGTGAACACCCAAGGTGCGCTGGTAAGGCCAAAAGGGAGCAGGGTGAACTGAAAATAACCGCGGCCCTCCGTAAACCGCAGATAGCGCAGGTGGGCAGGCAGGACAGGAATATGAAAATAGGCGTCCTGCAAGTCCAACAATACCATCCAGTCTACTGAGTCCAGGGCAGCCAAGACCTGAACGAGCAGGAGCATCTTGAATTTCTCCTTGAGGAAGAAGTTGAGGGCTTGGAGATCTAGAATAGTACGATGGCCCTTGTCCTTTTTGGGGACCAGGAAGTAGTGGGAATAAAAACCACAGCCTACTTCTGGCCCCGGAACCCTCTCTATGGCTCCCTGGGCCAAGAGAGCCATGACTTCCTCACGAAGGAGGGACAAATGATCCTCCATCAGCCGGTCATTAGATGGTGGCATGGAGGAAGGGAGGGTAGTCTCAAAGGGGAGGGAGTAGCCCCTTCGGACAGCCTGCAAGACCCACCTGTCCGATGTTATGAACTGGCAGTGGGACAGGTGATGGCGCATCTTGCTGCCAACTGGATGCCCATGGTGATAAAGGGGCAGACTAGGAAGGCTTGGAGGCTGCAGCTGTCGGGGGGATGGTGGACAGACCAGACCGCTGGCTACTTGACCCTTGTCCACGCAGAGGCTGGGGAGCATGCACAACTCAGTGGCTGGCAGGGAATTGGCGTGGTTGGAAGCCCCTTCCATAGCCATGAAAGGAGCGAAAGGCAGACGGGGATGATGTGGGGCAGCCGAGAGGCCCAAGTACTTAGCCGTAGATCGCGAGTCCTTAAAGCGCTCCACCGCTGAGTCTGCCTTGTCTCTGAGGAGACGGGTGCCATTGAAGGGCAAATCCATAAGGGAAGCTTGGACATCCCCAGAAAAGAATCCTAAAAGCTATCCTGTGTAAAAAGCGACAATCAATAAAATAACCACAGTGTAAAGCACTACCAAAAACCTCACAGGTGAGAGATTAGTGTGACATTAGTATGAATCCAAGAAGTGCTTAAAGTATAAAGCACAAAGAATCATTTTGGAAACAATCTCGCCAAGAGTTTCAGCATCTTAATTGTCGAGTTAAATTTGCAGGGTACAAAACTAAAACTCATATAGGTCATGAAAAAAGTAACAGACCTGAAACCATACAAGTATGACAATCCACTTTAACTTATAATTTGTACGGTTATCTGTGATACAGTTATACCCTGTATAAATGGTAAACTTGTGTAAAGAGTAGTTAACGGATTGTCAGCCCTGTGGAGTAAAATATGTATCCTTAATTGTTATGAAAAATTGTAAAACTCAGGTTGTGTCATAACAAGTTGCGGGATGCACTCTGACACGACCTACTTCGGGAGCGAGATCAGGAGGCATGGTGACTCCCTCAGACCTTCTCTGGAATATCATAGTGGCGAGAAGGAACCGAGTCACGTTTAGATTTTCTATGTTTTTTCTTCAACTTACCCTAAGAATTGAAGCGCGATGATGATCGACATCTGAATCAACTCCTTCGACTTCTGGACTGGTACAGGAATGAGTCCGAGCCTTGGTCTTGGACTGGTCTTGATGTGGTATCTTCATGTGCTTGGTTGACGTAGAGTTTCACCTCTTGGTCCTGTATGGCCTTAGGGTTCATCAACGTTCAGTCACTGCAGGCCTTGAGGTTACCCCAAGTCCCAACGGCAAACCTGATGAGGATCTCTCACAGACATTTGCTTTGAACAGTCCCTATACAGGGTTTAAAACCTGTTGTTTTAGGAAGTGACATTTCTTTTGCACATTGTAAATTTATGAGGTTAAATTGTCTCAGAAAAATGGATTCTCAGGTGGTGGTGCGGAAAGAAAAGAACTGATGTTAGCATGTGGGAGTGGTGGAAATGTAGGCTTTGCACGTCATTTCCGGAGCAGAACAACTTCAGTGGGATCTGCAAGGTGCCACCTACTAGTGCAGAGAGGTACTGCTGAAAAGCTTCCGGCTCCAGTCTGATGCCTGGGGAATATTCAGAAGTTGAGGAATCTGTGGTTATACGTCTCTATCAGAAAGATATTACTGTACACCTAGTTTAATGATATAGCTGTGTTGAGTGCCATCTTGATGGTACTATATGATAACAATTGTCATTAATATTATATATGTGAATTACATTCACACTATTTTTTTACTTGAGGCACTACCTTGTTGTATGATTTACTGGGCACAATACATACTCAAATTAAAATTATTCACACTATCACAATAGGATAAATATTACATTTGGTGCATATGGGTTAAGAGTATGGAGTCAAGGGTAAAGGGCTAGGGGGTTCGGGTTAAGAATATAAGCAAAAGAGTGTGGCTATCGGATTTAAGGTTTGGGATAATGGGTGGATAGTTTGGTGAATGGTGTTAAGAGTTTGTGGTACAGGGTAAGGTTTAAGGGTTTTGGGTATAGGGGTTATGTATTTAGGGGTATAGAGTGAAACGCATGGGGTTGGGGGTTGGGGTTAAGGGAATAGGGTTGAGGGTAAAGGAGCTAAAGGCACTGGATAAGCATTACAGTTCTAAGGTAAAGGTTTAAGTGTTCAGGTATAAGTTGAAAGGTTTAGGTTATAGTGTCACAGTTGGAAATGTTTTCAATTTAAGAAGTGCTGATGAGCGTCTTAGTTATTTGTAGCACCCTCTACAAGAAAAGAAAATCAGTGTTGTTTTTCATCGTAATACTGCACTTTATTATTTTCAGTGGAACACCCTTCAGTTTGGAAGTTTAAAAATATTAAAAACAAACTGATGTCATTTCTCAGTAATATATCTGAACTAAGAAGGTACGGCCAATGTGACACTGCAGTTTCCTTAGGTACTCCCTACATATTGTGGTGATCAAGGGAAAATATGTGCATAGGTGAAACAAGTTGTCACAGTTAATAAAATCCTGAATCTTACAGTATCTCCAATAGAGGCCACATTCTCTGACTTCTATTCATCCACCACAAATGACACACCTAACAATGAGGGCATCCAGAAGAGCCTTTCATTACAGATGAGAACAACATCTTTGGTTTCCTAGAGTACTTGAAGAAACTACTAACTACATGATTATCCATAGATGTAAGGCCCTCATTAACAAAGATTCCTGAAAGGAAATCATACATTTTGACATTTAACTATTTGCAATTTGTGATTTCTTATCAGGAATGTACAAAACATTATTACGGTGAAAGCACACCAACCTTTACCAAATGCATTTGTATTTTGCGAACCAACCTATATACTAAAAGGTTAGTTCGCAAAATATAGAATTGTAGTGGGCCCCAATTCGACCTACCTCATCAATATGCATGAGGTAGGTCTCAAATTGCGACCCAGCACCAAAAGATTAAATTCACAGGCATAGTGACATGCTGGGGTCATCAGACCACCATGTCACTGATTGCTTTTAAATAAAGCAATATTTTTTTTTAAAAATGCATCCTGTTTTCCTAAAAGGAAAACGGGATTAATTAAGAAAAGAAAAATGAAAAATTACACAAACCTTTTCCGGAACAGGCAGTAGTCCCATGGACCTCTGCCTGCTCCTAAAAAGCGTTTTGTGAACATTCACAAAGGGGGATGGGTCTCTTGTCGACCCCTTTCTGTTTGCAAATGGCTTACCACCTCCTTTGAGGAGGTGGTAAAATATTTATGTTTTCCGATCGAATTTTAGTCGCAAAACATTAATACATCCCTAAAAGAATCGGTATCTAGTCCCAAACAAAAATTGTGATTTGGTAAGATTCAGTAACATAGACACATTTATGAATTAGGCTTTACAGACCGTAAATTAACTTAGTAGATGAGGGCCTCAGTTTCTTGAATGTAATAGAAGGTACATCACTGAGAGCATCCTTATGTACTTCTTATTTCTCTGAAAAATACTATAATTTGCTTACAATCTTTCTGATTTTAAAGCATGATTATTGAATTGTATGATCAGGGTTACATGTTTTCTCTAAAATGGTCTGTGTTGGGACTGCAGCCATTCAACTGTATCTCTGACCTTAGCACTACCCAATGCTTTCAATATAGCCTTTAAGGAATGAAATCTATTAAAATCTACTGGCCAGAACAATTCCTACCACTGTAATCATTTCAGCATTTGGTATTCTATGCTGTTAGTAGGGTGAGAGCTAGAAACATGCAAAATATTATTTGTACAGGTACTTTGGGTAATGATTTAACTTGTGTTAATTTCAGGATTACCCAGACTATATATCAGTACAAGGCATATTTACAAACACAAAAATTAGACAGTCTTATATCTAATGTGTATTGTGTGTAATGCACAATGATCTGCACTGGCATTAAGATCCTCCCAGCTCAGTAACAACACTCTGGTATCGCTAAATCATTTTAATTTCTGTATTATGTATTACAAGATCACAAAATTATTTTATGTTTAAAACAGTTTATTGAAATGTTGGTAAAAATAGATATACATACAAAATATACAGTATTGGATTACTTATCAATAAAACAACTTAGTTTGCACTCTGTACAGTAGTCTACACCTCTACAGTTCAGCTGCGGTGCCGGCTAAGACATGGGTTCTATCTAGAAATTCAGCCCTTCCCAGTCCAGTCCACTGTGCCTTCCAAACACAGGCCAATTGCCCAGATTTACCTCTTGAATGAAGCAGCCAGGCACTGCTAACAGGTCATGGCAGCCTCCCTACTTCTTTATGTAACTTTTGGGCATCTCCGCCACCCTCCAAGGATTAAAGCTTGCCCTGCCATCTCCGAGCTCACAAGACGAGTTATGACTCGATTGCATTTGAACACTCCCATCAAAAAGTTGGACTTCAATATTAATATTAGAAAGAAAAGGGAATTCTCAAAAGGTAATAGTTTAATATATCTCAACCATGAAACATAATTTCTTCGGTTTTTGATGCTGCTGCTTTAACTAGAACCCCCAAAAAGTAAAAAACAAAATTTAAAAACACACATTAAACCTCCCTGGGGCCTTTTATCTAATTTTTCTGAGGACACTGGGAACAAACACTAAATATTGAAGTGTTTGCTAAACACATTTGCCTAACTTAATCATCCACTGCTCAATGAAGCTCAATGTTTAGACTAACTGATAAGGGGAATACAGGTTGATGATACAAGGTGCAGCCAGGGCTGGAAGGAGATAGGGAGAGCAGTAGAAAAGTGTTGTAACCAGGAAGGGGATGTGTATTACCTCTAACATCACCTAGTCCAAAGAGTTTATCTCAATGACCGAGTTGTCTAGGGACAGCTGTGTTCTACATACTCAGGTTTATCTATGTTAACTTTCAATGTCTTATGAATTCTGGTGGCGTTGTTTCAGTATTTTCCATTGTGTTAAAAAACTTTAAAAAAACAATGTACTCCTTTTTTTGTTCCAAAAAAAAAATCACTGGGGTGGTGTTTTTCTAGTTCTTATAAAGAATTGGTTTTTATTTCATTCCATTCCATCCCTCATTCATTTCTATTTTCAAATATTCATTCCTTACTTCCTGCTACTAATTCATTTTCTGTACTTTTATCTTGAATTTGCTTTTCCAAGTAACTTTTTATTAGTTCCCTCTCCTCCCTGCCTGTTTTGTTTTTCCAGAATGCATACTCCACTTTCCAGCAGTCTGGTCCCACACCATGTCCAGGATGTGCATTGATGGGTATATATTTGCACTTCAATAATATGTGACTGGAGCAGAAAAAAGGTAAATGGTGAGCATTTAGCACACTTAGCTGTTGCTATATTCTTCACACAAATATCTAACAGCAACTGAATGAAGATTTTCAATTTATGATATGAGATATATTTTGTGGGTACTCACTGCCCTGTTATTGTAAACCAGTGTTACACTGCACTGTTCTTTGTCTCCAGGTATCAAGAAAGGACCGGGCTTATAAATGTGGCATTACTAACTTGTCTGGCATAATCCTGCTTTATTTGGTCGTAGGCAGAATCTTGTAAGAAATTAATATGCCTAATGTTAGCCATAGAATCATTGTTGACAGCAAACGCTGTTGCTGTACAAAGAAGCAACTGAAGTAGTAAAGACACTTCATGCCCTGCAGGATCAGGTCTGGCAGCCTGGGCAGTTCATAACGTGAATAGAGTTTATTTTACATGATGGCACTATTTCTGTGATTTTGTGGATTACTATGGTCTGAGTGAGTCATACCGGGTAGGTCCACCACAGAAAAGTGTTTAGAGGTAAAAGATACACTTATATTACTTTGATACCAGAGGCACGTAAAGCAGTAAAAGAGCAGCAAAATGTGTGTTTTCTGACTTTCTACTGTAAATATTCTCTCCAGTGATGTTTTTACTCAAAACTGGAAGGTTAGTTTATCTTCAGTGTGAATTCAGGAAGGGAAAGTTGCATGTGGGAGAAGAAATGTGCCCCCAAGTAGCTTGTTTTATAGTGTACTTAGTACAGTATTTTGCCCTTTCTAAGCGCTGCAAACATCAAGTGTCAATCTTACCCAATGTACTAGTGTTCACAGTATCACCCATGGGAGGAAGAAGAGTTGAGTTGTCCCTACGGCGATTCCAAATAATGACCTGCAGATGTCTGCAGTGAGTACTTAACTCAGTAGGCCAACTTTCTGTAATGTAAGGTTTATTACGAAGGACCCGTTGTTAAAAAAAATAAAAATACACCACATAAAATACATTTATTTTAAAAGTAAATATTCTCGTCATTTAAATAAAAAATTATGTTAGTCTATGCTCTAGAGTGGTGGGTCTTAACCTGTGGTCCATGGATTCCTGGAGTTCCAGACTGTTTAGAAATTAAATATTAGCAGATTAATAAAGTAAATAGAAAAACAAAATTGAAAGTTTTAAAACCTGCTGCAAATGTGATAGAATTTAAAATTTAAAAAATGGAATTGGCATTCTTATCTCGATTTGTAGGAGCAGCAAAAGTAGAGGAAACAGAATCTAGTTTGGAAAATTGGTGTACTCAACTGAATCAGCAGTGGTATGTGCCGACAAAAAGAAAGCATGCATTAGGAGCAAAAAATACAAAGTGATATGCTAGAGTCTAATATTTCACTTCATGTTTTAGAAATAAAACGACATTTTGAAAAAGTCCAACCTTACAATTAAATTTTCCATGTTTGCATTTTCTTGTTTGTTTGTGAAGTAAATTAAATAGTTTATAATTTGTGTATTTGTTTGATGCATACTTGTTTCGGTATTTTTGAATATAGATTTGAGGTTCAATTTATAAAAATTTCGTAGGTTGTGCCCACAGTTTCAATGAAATAATTCAGTGGAGGTGAACAGTAGCACAAAAGTTAAGAACTGCTGCTCTAGAGCACACAGACTTAATAAGGTTTTCATAAATCTTAGTCCAGGAAGCTGCAGCCAGGAATCCAAAGATATGTAGATCACACTGTGACTCTTGGGATGTGGACGGCCAGGTGCATTTCTGGGTCTGTGTGAACTTTAAATCTCTCAGTTGAAGATACTTCTAGAAAAAGTACACCTGCTCATAGGCTGTGATGTTCTCCACATAGACAGGCTGGAAGTTGTATATTAGGGCAGCTTCCTCTTCTTCTTGGTTGGCAAATTGGTGAGAGCTCTTCCTGGCTGTGAATAGAGGACACTGCGGTTAGAATAAGAATTTACTTTCACTTGTGATACCTTTGGTCTTTGAAAGATGACTGCTGCCTTGAAAATATTGCATTACTGAAAGCTTGCATTGAAAATCATCCCCAAAACTGCCAAAGAGGCTTCTTGGTGCCAGTCTAAACTCTTCAAAATAATCATCTTAATGCGAGACCTTGACAGAAGTAGCAAGTACAGGCCTATAATACTTTTATAAAAGCCAACTTTTGTTTTTCATCTACTCCGGAAGGTACATTGTTTGACATACAGACCCAAAGAGAGCCTGCTAGCAGGTCATGGTTTCTTTTTATGTGGCACTTCAAGACGAAACTCACACAAAGAATATGGTCAGGATGGTTTATAACAGAGATACCCCCAGAACCAAAAGACTAACCAGTTGAAAACTAGCAATTATGTGTGACATAGAGAGCTCTACACACAATCTATTAAATGGTAGTCAATGAAAAATGGCAAAAACTTGCATTGGTTTCTTCTTATTCCTAATGAACAAGTTACTTACCCTTGGAACCACAGATCCCTAACCTTAACAATATATGGGCATCAGGCTGGATCCGGAGATTTTTTCAGCAATGCTCTCTCGTCAAGCCAGTAGGTGGTGCCATAAGGCTCTGGAAGACTTCATACCACCCGCATATAGGCATCACCCCAGCGCGCTGATGCAGGTTCTTAAACTTTGTCCTTATGCACCCACAGATGCCGAGCACTTCATACAAATTGCAGGTGACAGTGTGCCAAAATCTCACTTGGAACATTATTATAATTTTCAGGAGTCTACTCCACGGAACTGGAGGTGGGAGGTCAGTGTGGAATCTGTGGTTAGATAGAGTACACTCCAGAAAGAGCATTACTGAAGGCAAGTAACATTTTTGGTGTAGGAAAGTTGCACTGAGAGTGTCCTTAGTTTTACTTACATGGCGCCCAAAAATCATGACGATAACAAAGACTGTCTTGACTACCAGAAGCAGTTGGCTCGAATGGCGTGCACATTAGGAACATCAGGACTAGATTTCGGTCCCACTGAGGCATGGCAAATGGTTTTTGGAAGGAACATATGCACTAGGCTTTTTATAGCATGCATCACAAATGGTGATTTAAAGAGAGATGGTTGATCAATCAAACATGATTGCGCCGAAAAGTAACCCTTAAGTGTGCCCACTGCAAGGCATTACTGGGCCAACTATAAAACAATACATCAGTGAGTTTGGTCTGCAGAGGTTCTAGATGACATATGACACACTAGGCCACAACGGCTCCCAGCATCAGGCACAGATGGACTTCTTGGATGGGTATCCTAGAAGCAAGAATTCCATCCACCACTCCAGTGGCAATTCAAAACAATTTAACTGTTGCTGCTCAATCTCCACGCATGGAGGTGTACGTTGTAGATATATGGGTGCAGGACCCTTCCATTTTGATGAAACAGGAGGCCCACCTGAAGTGCGAGTTGGATAAGAGGGTAAATGCTTAGGAGCTCTGGGTACCACACTCTCCTGGCCCAGTATGGAGCTATTAAGATGACCTGGGCCTGGGCTGTCTGGACATAACTCGGGGAAGAAGAGGCAGTCCTTGGAAAATGTACAGACAGAATTAATCTTTTAATGACCTCTTCATTACAGACATAATGTGTCTTTTAAAGACCTTCTTCAAGGGAACTTCAATGCACAAAAGCTGTGACACTACACATTCTTAATGGTGCCGAACAGATCTAGTCAGGGCATGCCCCACTGATGGAAAATGCTGTGAGTCATCTTGGGATGGAGATGTCACTCACTCACGCTCTGCCAGCTGATGTCTCCTCAGCTCTTCTACCCTGGCATTCAGGGACCCCACTTGGTGACTGGCTACCAGAAAGATATTCTTCTCATCCACCCACTTCCAGAGATGCTTCCTGGCACAGAATACAGCACTCTACCCCGCCCTCCTTGGTGCTGTACCACATGTTGGTCTTGTTGTCCATTAGGACCTGCACCAACCTTCCCTTGATGGTTGACTGTCAATGGCAGGCAGCTTGTCTGAAGCGCCTAAAGTTCAATGTGGCACTGATGCCCCATCAGAGACCAGAGACCTGTGATCTCATCTTTCATAGATGACCCCCCCCCCCAAACCAGTAATGATGTATTTGTAACAACTGTGACATCTGAGTAGGGAAGGAAGAATGGCCTGCTAGTTGTCAGGTTTGCACTCGTCTGCCACCACATGAGGTCCTGAACTGTGTCTTGTGAGATCTGGACAGAGTCAGAGAGACAGCTGCGGTGCTGGACCCACTGAAACCTTAAGTTTCATTTCAGGGTCTGTATGTGCCATCTGGCACCCAAGAGGCCTCAGAACTATCCTCACTGACATCCAGGACTGAACCCAAAACTTCAGGATCATATCCTGACTGTTTTGCCCTTGCCGTGGTGGTGGAAAATCATTGAACGTTACCGTGTACAGGACTACCCTTATGAAGGAAATACTCTGCATAGTGCTTAGTTGGAACTTCAGAGAGTTGATGGAATACCCCAAGGAGATCAATGGCATCATTCGGAACCACAGGGTGCATCTGTGGGACTGGATGCTGGGTATGCAAATATGTGTGTCCTGGACACCATCTAGTCCTTTGGATATAAAGCAGAGAGGATATGAACCTGAGTTAGCATTTTATATTTGTCGTCCTTCGGAAAGATATTCAATGTCTAGAGGTCAGTATAGGCCTGAGGACTCTGTTCTTCTTGGAGACGAGGAATTATCACAAATAGCACCCCTCACCACTCTCTGATTCTGGCATCAGCTCAATGACGCTTTTGTCCAAGAGGCTATTGTTTTCTGGCATCAAAATAGTAGCGTGTTCTGCTGAAAATTGCTGCAGTGTGTGTGTGGGGGGGGGGATAGTAAAAGGTGGGGATGAAATGAAAAGCAGGTTGTAGCCTCTTTGAACAATCTGTAAAAGTCAATCAGTGTGATGAATTTGCAGCTGGAAAGTAAATACTGTGTCATGCACCTGCATGGGAGGATCGTGGGCCGGAGTTGGCAAAGCGATGCTGCTTGGGGACTGATGCAGCAGGGGAGAAAGAGTTTGAGGTTTGCTGCCCATGCTGAAGTGAATGCCCTCGGCCGCCACAATGCCCTCTGCCCGGAAAGCGCTGTTGCAGTGCTTGGGAGGTTGATGCGCTGGTAATCTAGGCCCCTGGAATAGTCTTTAAACTTCCTACAATGCTGGTGGAATTAACTGGCTGTTGGTAATAACCCAATGTATCGAGCTGTGGCTTGTCTATCTTTGCATAGTTGGAGCATTGATTCAGCCTTCTCTCTGAACAGACTAGAGTCATCAAAGGGCATGTCCATAAGGGACTGCCTAGATATCGCCTGAAAACCCAGTTGTTTGCATCCAGGTATGCCTGCTAAGAACTGCACTGGTGCCAATAGCATGCCCTATGCAGTCCTGGATTGGTTGGGTCAATTGGTTCCTGAGATTATCTTGAACAGCTGGCA
Source organism: Calotriton arnoldi (assembly GCA_963921515.1). Lineage (NCBI taxonomy): Eukaryota > Metazoa > Chordata > Amphibia > Caudata > Salamandridae > Calotriton > Calotriton arnoldi. The sequence continues at coordinate 43,088 of CAWUFW010002798.1, forward strand.
AAATTTTACTGGACATGTACACTAAGACATGGGTGAACTTGACAAGAAGGCACACTGCATTTAAATAGCGTAAATCCAAGCTAGGTAAGGACAACTTTTCCTTGCCAAAAGCTTCGATATGTTTTTATTTAAAATTTCTTTTTATTGAATTTCTCCCCCAAAAAAATATAATCAGAACAAGTACATGGCTCAAGCGTATAACATTATGTTTAGACCAGAACGGAGAGACAGTGTAGGTCATCAATCAATAATAATGGATGATATAGCTGGGCAGAGAGCCCAGAATCATTAGTATCCCACTGTCTCTTGTAGCAGCTATCTCCCCAAGATAAGTCCGGGGCTCTTCGCAGGCCATAGTAAAAGGAATATAAAGATAGAAAACTAGAGGAAGACAAACAGGGGGGGATCAGAGATGGTGGGGGCGGGGTGGAAGAGATCCTCCCTGGCCCTAATGAAGATGAGCCTCACCCGCCTCAGCAGCAGCCTCGGCGTGGGCATGGGCATGGGTGTGCAGTGTAACCAGTGCGAGCTTCGATATGTTTTGACTCCCTTTCCGGGGTGTACGAAGAAAAAGAATTTGACTTGTGGACAAATGCACCACAAAACTTTCAGGCCCTGGGTGTCTTGTCAAAACGTCAGGGTCACCAGGGGCTGGTCTGTGCAATCTGACCACTTGTCGGCTGACGGGAGGTGCTGATAATGGCTTCAACCAAGATGCCATGAGAGTGCCCATAAAGAGGTTGTTAAATGATGACATGGGTTTAGATGACACTGGACCAGGTTGAAGAAATTCAGTTAATAAACTGGCTTTGGTTTCCAGAGTAGCCAAATGCAAGTCTAGTATTTCTGTTGCTCTTCGCAGTACTACGGTGAAAAAGGTGTTTACTTCATTTAGTGGACTAGGTGACGAGTCCAGTGCTCTCTCTCTAGTGAGGTGTCTAGTCCACAGGCATTTTTCAAGTCTAAATATATCCCTTCATCAGTGGATTGTGGGGGCCAGATTGTCTGCCTCCTTGTCATCATCAGTGTTGTGCAGGACCCTGGACCTCATTGGACTTGGAGCCAATGAGGGCCTCTGTCTTCGGATAGTACTGCCATTGAGGGAGAGGCTGAGACTAAAGGTCTGGCTGTACAACCATTGGTTATGCCTTCATTATTTAATAGTGCAGCATAGGTCTCTTGTGGGCAGATGCCCGTTCCTGGTCAGAGAACAGCATCACAGCTGGATCCGTTACCGGTGAGTGATGATTTGGCATGTGCGACAGCACCGAAGGAACTGGTATGAACCATGAGGCCACAGTAGAAGTCTAGACCAGCTTTGGCATGTGGCTGGAAATGGGGCCTGACATGGCAATCAATATCAGGAGGAGGGACATCTGGGGGCTCCTGTAGTTCCATGGGGCCCAAAGGCATGTCAAAGGGAGCCAGTATCGTCTAAAATGTTTGCAGCATGGCCTACTTGAGGGCTGCTATTTGCAGCAGATCAACTAAGGTCCATGAAATATTTGGTTGGCCGGGACCAAATGCTGGTCCGGCTCAAAGTCAGAAGACACCAGATCCTTGGAGTGATACCCTCTTGACTTCTTGCCAAACTTCCCACATGACTATCTTGCGCTTATTGTGCATTTGTTACTTCAATTTACTGGAAAACGTTGAGTGGCAATGGGACTTTGCACAGGACTTAACTTGTGACCGCACCCAAGAATGGTCCTGTGGTTGAAGCAAGACCAGGACCTCTGTTTATAATGCAACTCTTCTTATGCTCGGTGACATAAAACTTTGACTCCCTCTCCCTGATTACCTTTGGGGGCATGAGGGCACACTTATCGCACAACTTTGAATTGTGACTGGAGCCCAAGCACTAGTGACACACATGTGGGTCTGTGACTGACATCTGCTTCCTGCAGTCATGTCACAGTTGAATCCTTTTGCTTTAGGGAGAGACATCTTCCTGGCACACTGACTGTTATAATATTTGTGTCACTGTGAAACTGGCAATTTTGGGATTGGAACTCCCGATCCACATTGAAGAGAAGAAAAAAAGGAACTGATGAGAGCATGAAGGGGTGGTGTTTCTATGCAGCTCTGCTCCTTCACATCCGGGGTGGCATGAAGTCATCGCAGAGCATATGGTGCCACCTAACAGCACAAGGGGAGCACTGCTGAAAATATATCCAGATCCAGGCAAGTGGGAATATTCTTAAGCTGAGGAATCTGCTGTTAGAAGTATCTATTATAAAGAAGTCTCACAGTGGCATTTTAGATTCAAAGCAGGTATTGCAACTGATGGAACAGAAATGCTAAAAAGCCAGTCTCCATAATCCCTTCATGAAAAAATATTAGTTAACGCAGATAATGGCGCTATTTCCAGTACTGACCAATCGTAGTACAAGTCTAACACTAGCAAAAGTTGGTTGTTGATGAGGATGGATAGTTTTTGTATGGCAGCCAGAGAGTAGCAACACTGGTGCCATCATAAAAAGCTTACAAGGCCTGAACTATTTTATAACAGAGTCCATACTGGTTTGAAATACAGTGTGATAATGCTGTATATAACAGTACCTCCACTCTACTCAGAACCCAAAATTGTAGGTGAATATGTGGCCCAATGTATTCTTAAATCAAGTCAATTCTCATGTTCAACAAGGCCTCCGATAGTTCTGTCTGTGTGATTTTTTTGGGTGTGTGTGATTATCAGATCCCTTTTGACTTTGAGGAGGCCGTATGGCCTTTTATCTGTGACCTCTGTGTTGTCTTGAAATTCAGGTGCCTATTAGTATTCTCTTTGTTGATCGGGGATCCTATAATTAGAGTGCTGCAGCACGTGTGCTGCCCTACCTTCCTGGGTAATACATGTTGCTTTCTTGGATGAATCTAGTTGGAGAATGCCACTTTGAGTGCCTATTGTGGTCTGCTGATCATGGATGGCATAAGAGCATCTGTGTTGGATGCTCTAGTAGTAATTTATGATTCTGTTAATTTAGTCTCAAAGCTAGTCTGTGTGGAGGTTGTACAGGAAGTCTGTATGGCTTGTTTCTCGAGTGCTGTCTCCAAAATACTTGTCAGCTCTATGTCTACCCTGTCTTTTTGGAGAGATACGATCAAACAACTCTGTGTGTTTATAATTTCTAACACTCAATTCCTCAAATCCCTTGCCTCTTAAGAGTTATGTTATAATTTATTTGTGGAGCGCTTGTACACTGACGCTCTCTCGGTGCTTTAGAAAGATACAACTTTATAATCTAACAGTGACCGAGGAAAAGCTGGACGAGACATAATTATTAAAAACCCAGGTTTTCAGCTTGAGTCTAAAACAGACTAGATTTGTTTCTATGTACAGGCTCAAAGGGAGAGAGTTCTAGTTTGGACCCCTGCTGTAGAAAAAGCATGGTCTCCATAGTAACCTTTCTGGTCCTAGTGATGGCAAGCCATAATTTGTTTGCCAATCCAAGGATGCATGACAATTGTAATGTATTAGTTAGGAAGGAGAGTGTTCTGAGGTTTAGGGCTTTGTGGACAATTGTTAGGGCCTTAAAGACTTGCCAAGATTGAATGGGAAGCTTGTGTAGAGATTCCATGGCTGGCAGTTTCTGGCAGCATTCTGAGCAAGTTGCAATCGACATAAGAGTTTGGGTGCAGATTCAAGTTAGACTGAATTAGTCTAGTCAAGATGAGACTGAATTATAGCATTCAAAGAAGGATCAATAAAGGGGAGACTCTTTTCTTGAAGTTGAAGGTGAGTGAAACATAGAACTCCTATGTTCTACACTAGTTTTGAAGGATATGGGGGCTGCCCATTATATCTGGCCATAAGCTTGTGTCCAATTCACTTCAGATGAATCAGAGGTAATTAAGATCTTGGTTTTGGTTAGGTTCATCTTCAGGAATTTGCTGGCCATCCTTCCCCTGCAATGGTGAGGGCCTCCATTAATGGTCTCATTTTGTCATTGGAGACTTGGACTCTACGTAGGGTAGCGATAAACTGAGTATCATCAGCATACATGTAGAGGTGTACCCCTGCTGCTTAGTGGAGTAATTGAGTATGTGGCTGCATATACATGTTAAACAGAAAGGGAGAGAGGATTGACCATTCCTGAACCCTACAATTGATGTTGTATACTTTTAAGGAGTACAGGGAAAGACTGACCACTTTGATACCCTGAAATGCAAGATTTTGTCGTCTTCATTACTGGCCATTCCAGGATACCTGCTGCTTCCAGGATCTTAAGCAAGATAATGTGCTCAATGGTATCAAATGCAGACACAAGTCTAAGAGTACCAAGCATGCCAGTTTCTCTTTTATCAATTAGCTGGTGAAGATCATTGAGGGCTGATAGGATCACCAGCTCGATATAATAACCTGAATGGAAGTCCGTATGCTGCCCATCCATTAAGTCGTAAGATTCTGCAAAGTCCTCAGGCTGATGCAGGGTGACTTTTTTTTAGAAGTTTGCCCAACCGAAACATGGTATGAGTCTCCACTCCAGTTTGAAACTATTGTTAATATCTTGGTTGCTGAATTTCCTCACTTTTTCTCCCCACTGGGAATACAGGAGGAGCTTTCAGTGGAGAGGGCTGACTCTCTGCTATCAAGATTGGCAGTGCTGACTAGCTTCTTGCTTTGTCCTGACTGCTTGTGGAATTTTGTGAGTGGAGCTACTGTTAACATGTGGAAGGTTTTGTTTGTTGCCCTTCTGATTGTCTACGTGAGGTCAGGTTGTACCCTGATTTTGATCCGCTTTCATGTTCTCTTTCGCTTCTGTGTCTCATCATTTCTAGGTCAACTTGCATTGTCTGTGATCACAGTTCAATCTTGGGCTTATAAATCATACAATTGTTCTTGTTCAGCCTACTTCTTCAGCACTCACTCTTTTCCAGGAATATCTGCCGACAGGTGGACCATGGGAGATGAGAGAATAGGAGATGGCCCGTTGGTACTGCTGTTTGACTAATGATCACTTGCCTATTGCACTTAGGCGCTTCTTTCCCACCAAGGCTCACATTCAACGCTAGTAATAAGGTTGTTTGGGTATTTTGCAGTAGATTATATGATATTTTTGGAGTTAAACCTCTCAGTGAGCCTTTGGAAGTAGAGGCAGAGCAGTTAATACCAGTCGGTGTACATATAGTTCATTTGCCGTGAGTTTTCCAGTATGTCACCCTAACCACCCCACTCCAATAGGGAGCACATCAGTAATCTACTGTTGCTTTAGATTCTGTGAGTGAAAGGAATCTTTGGACTAGGCCTACTGAGACAAGGCAGAAACTCCATTACTTTATTTCTTATCTACTGCATGGCATGACAGCGGAACGAAGATGAGAAGGAAGAAAGGAATTCTTCCTTCTCGTCTTCGTTCCACTGTGAGAACCAAATGTTTAGGTTAGTGTTATGCTAGTTCTGAAATAGGGTTATCAAATAATGGAGGGAATGTACAGGGTAGGAAAAGCTGGCAGAGATAGCACTCTTGTGTCCTATGCTCTTTTAAAATCAGCTAGTGTCAAGGTCCGCATCACTAGTTGTCATAGGGTACCCAAAATTCAGTATGAAAAACAAATGAAATTATTACATTTCGGCATCTTCCAGAGACTACTCTAGCAGAATAGCTCAACCTGACAAAATGGAGAAAAGGTCTGTGCTATCTAAGAGGTAACAGACATCTATCGCTTTGAAATCCTGTTTAAGAATAGACCATGTGACAGAGGTGATGGTGTTTTATCGTGACTCGTTGACTTGCTCTTAAGTCATGTGTTCCAATTACACACCAGTTGACTATATGACAGTAGAGATCTCTCCCTGTTTCAATTATGTTTTTATGTTATCACTAATATATCATAAACAAAGACACTCTCCTACCTTCATCGAGGAAATTATGGACCTGGCCTTATTGATCCAAGCTCTCTCAAAATATCCATGCTACTGAAAAATGTAACCTGTAGATCAATGCATTAGACAACAAAGAATCCACTGAAGTAGTTAATAATTTGAAGTCACTGATATTCACTGAATTGACCTTACCTCCGACTCATTCTGTAGACCACACATGAGACCTGGCCCAGATTTACTAAGCCCTTGTGTGGCCATCGTGGGCTTAAGTGATATTTATTAAGTCTCTCAAAGCCACCTTGCATGTCTCTGCGTGGCTTATTAAATCCAGAGTAACAAAAAAGCACTTTCTTGCGTTACTCTGCATTGGGAAGGTGTTTTTTGGGTGGAATGTGGGCGTTGCCATGCATCCACCCACAGATTTTGGCGAATTCCCAGATTAACTAATGGAAGTAAATCTGGGAATGCGTCAAACTGATACGCCATCCCAACATAGGTGCAACGAGGAGGATTATGTTTATTTCTCATTGCTATTTTCTCTTTCTAAGTGTTCTCCATTCTGCAGCACACATAGAATGAGGAAAATGAGTTTGAGGATTGAGTCCCTTCCTGCACAAAAACAATCTTGCCTGTAATGCCGGGAATTTTGCACCATGGAGCAATGTTGCCTGCATTGGTGCTAGGCAGCACTCAGTGCGCCAGCAAAGAGAGAGCACGAATGTGCAGCATCTTAGTAAATATGGCGTATTCGTGCTCCCTCCTTTTAACGAAGCGCAGTGAAGTGCAACAAGTTGTCTTGTTACACTGCATTGTGTCAAATGTTAGTAAGTCTGGGTCCTGGTTTTCACTTGTGGCATTATCACATCAGATTCTATTGTCCAGTTCAGATTAAGGTTGCACCATTCCTTGTTCACTAGTATGAATGCAATCGCACCTAAATAAAACCCATTCTAATGACCAAACTCAATTAGATTTGGCTCAGAAAGAAGATCTGATTGATCAGATTCAACAAAGTATTTAACAAGGAACTGCCCATGCTCCTTATCTTATAATAATTCCATGATAATTATAATTATCATAATAAAATCATTATATGATCAAAACTATGATCTCATTGTCCTGCCTCTGCGCTTCTGCAGAAATATCCTCTAAACAATGTAGGAACTTTTGACATGCATCTAGACTCAGGTCGTCAGACTGCACTGACAGCCATATTGATGCCTCAGTTGTGATCAGGCTTCAGTAGAGTTGTTGGTGGTACTCTCTGGGCAGTATTCATGCCTCACTTAGGTATTGCTTTGCATTAAACATGTGATCTTATTCAAAATTCCCTTCCTCCCAGGAACTGTCTCTATAATTTAGAAGTGAACTTTTTTGCCTCCTAGATTTGCCCCAGCCTGTCTTTGTGAACAGCATGTAATCTGTTACCCATTCGAAACACAACTTTAGTTCTCATCAACTCCGGTGGAGCCATGATTGGAACATTTTTCCTGGAATAAGTATTTAGTAGTTTAAGGCAACATCTTTATTTATTCTACCAGCATTGATTGACTAAAATAATCATTAACAAGATGAACTTTCAGACACGTCACTCTTAATGTGGTATCCTCGCTGGGCATTAGTGGTGAGCGAAGGCTGTTGGTCTGGCCTATAAGGCGAGCACTAGGAAAAACTTTTTTTTGACAAGTCCAGACAATGAGAGTGATTTGTCCTGCAATATCCAAAGAGCCTGCACGCTTGATTGAAGGGATTAATGATTCTATACCCTTTTATACTGCTAAATCATAGGAGTTAATTAGATCCGTTCTTAAGCACATTTTGATGCTTACAAAATACCTTCTAAATTGCACTAACTATTCTGTAGCTATGTTTTTCAAATAGCACCCTTTGGTGTCCACTGTAATGGTTAATGCATGCTTTAAGAGTATCTGGTCGAATTCCCCCAATCATATATCAACATGTACAAACCCAGACCCGATATTTATGGCACGTATTAATTTACTCAACATGTACCAACTACAAAAATATGTCACCAAACCCTTGAATTTGTTTCTTTTTGATGTGAAAGTTAGGTCGTGTTGATAATGACGATTTGTGACAACGAGGTGTCAACATCATGAAGTAGGACAAGGTTAACGACACACTGGGCTCAGACAGCCTGTATCCTATGTCAACTGTGATGTGAGACAACTGTGCCCTCACAGAGCTGGCTTATTGAAGGCACCTTCCTATGTGTGAGTTTCCTGATTTCTCAATAGTTCAGTTGTTCTATATAACTTCCATAAAACTAATATGTCATTTCAGCCTGCCAGCAATCGAATATGTAGTTTACAGAAAGTTCCCTAAGAAGGGATTTCAGAAGCAAATTAACCATAACACGTATTATTTTGGGTATGATTGTTGATGTTAGACCATGACAAGGCTTTGAGTTTATCAATAATGCACTATATAGACCATTATACACAAACCTTCATTCACAAAGAAGTCTGCCATGTAGGAGGAAAGCCGCATGGCATTGGGAGAGTGTGGGAAGGCCAATTCTTTCTTCCACTGGAAGCGATTCACCTCAGGGTGCCACTGGACTCCGTAAAACGGGTACTTCTTACCTGGAGGGATCAAAACAATGTGTCAACCACATGAGCAACCCTTACAATAGCGTGCTTTAGCCACACATTAACTTGCTTTTACTTCTGCCGTTACTAAGGGCAATATGTACAAACCCATTTTTCCATGGACACAAAATGGGTAAAACGCTTTGATACATCTGCCAAAAAAGTGCTGTAAATAAAAGGTGTTACTGTTACCCAATTTAATGGTGTTGAATTTACTGAGCTGCCGTGATTGAAATCTGTGAACTGCAGTTTTTCAGGGGTGAGCGTTCAACTTTCTGAGCCGTATGGCCGGCAGAACAGAGGGTCAGCAAAACTGCCAATTTTAGAATCCAACATCTACGTAGTGACTCCAAAAAAGTTGTCACTCCTTCTCAAACAAGCATTTGCAATGCAATAGGTCTCGCATTTACGCGAGCTTAAGCTATTGGCATTTAATGACAATGCCTTTAGTTATGTTTTAAAAACGAAAACAAAAATAGAGAAGGCATTGTCTATTTGCAATGTCAATAGCTCAAAGTCAGCAGTAAATACGAGACCTATTGCATTGCAAATGCTTGTTAATGTAGGGTAGGGTTGATGGGGTTAGTCTTCCTCCTCGCTTTCAAGTCTTTGAGACAACTTTTAAAAGACTGTGGAAAGGAGCAGCTCAACCCTTACTGCACTCCTGCTGTTTGCAATCAATCTCTCCCTTTCTCCTCTCACGGCCTGAGGCCCACCTCGGGGGGAGGGGGTGGGGGTAGCTCTAACACCCCTCACCTCCAGATACAAGCTGCGAGAGAACCGACTCAAACCGGCCAGGGCAGCTCCGGCCCCAGTAACACCTTCCCCCTCCCATGAGTTCGCACTTCAGCACTGCTCACACTAGAACCTGCACACACACAGTGACCACTGCTGAGTGCCGAATTCTCTTCCATCTGGGAGAGAACGTAATTAAACAAGCGCTGAAAGAACACAAAGTAGCAGCCGCAACAGCGAACTCTGAGCTGGAATGCAGATTGATTCAACTAGCGCCAACCAAACGGCCAACTCGTGTTGCTACAAAAACGGCAGTTGTGACCTTCATTAACGTGACTGCTGCTTGTGCACTTATGTAAAGCACTGCGATGCCTTGCGGTCGAGTTTCTCGCTATATAAAACGGCAAAAATAACAAGCGCTGAAAGAACAACAAAGAGCAGCGTTCTGAATAGCAAACTCTGAGCTGAATGCGATTTATTTAACTAGCGCCAACCAGACGGCCAAGTTCGTGTTGCTACAAAAAACGAAGGTGTGACCTTGGGTAACGTGACTGCTGCTTGTGCACTGAAGTAAAGCGCTCCGACGCCTTCGGGTCGGTTTCTCGCTATATAAAACGGCAAAAATAACATGCTGAAAGAACAACAAAAGTAGCAGCCGCAACAGCAAACTCTGAGCTGGAATGCGATTTATTCAACTAGTGCCAACACAACTAACACCTCTGATGCAAGGTATGCGCCCCTGACAGACTGAGTGAGCGCCAAAGGCGAACAGGAACAAACAAGAACACAAACAGCACGCAATAGTAAAAAAAAAGTGCGGCCAGTCATTATAAAACCTACTGTCTCACGCCGCCAATGAAAGATCCAATCCCGGTGGGCGGGCCTAAAGCGGACAGGGGGCAACCAGGAGGGGCTAAAAACCCTCTGGCTCAATCAACAAAGTCTGTTTGGAATAATAACTGATCGCACAAACGACGCACACCAATTACAAATGCGGGCAGAGCTCAGACACGACTCTCTGGAATCGGATCGATTCCAAGAAGCCCTCGCATGGCGAGAGCAGCGCATGCGCGCTGCTAACGCCAGGCGAGACCTAAAAAGGGCATACTTAAAACCTAGACAGTGTGCCTTTTTAGTGCCCAAAAATGCAATGTATACACCAAACACGGGCAATCTTAATAAGGGTAGGCTAAACCCCCAATTCCTGCTCCGCTTGGTTCCTTAAAAAGGAATAATGCCTGGTGTATGGCACTGGGACAACCCAAGGATATCCTAGTTTGTGTATGAAATTCATACATCTCATGAAAACGCCTCCAAAACCCTGTATGTTATAAAACGTACTTTTCAGAACTATGGAGAAACGTAATTTATTTGTAATTTAATGCTTTTGTTGTTGCTTCTTAGTAAATCAGAGAAATTTATAAGAAAAACAAATGGTTGCGGTTTAGTGGCTTTATTTATGTTCAAAAGTTAAAAATGTTTAAAAATCTAATTTTTATCAAACAAGTCAATCTTTTTGAAAGCTATAACATCTGCATGTACCTTTTTAACAAACAACACATACTTTTTGTAAAAATTGACCTGGCATTTGTTTTTAACTTTTACCAAGTACAATTTTTTAATAGTTCCAAAAACATTAATTTTAACTCATAAAAATAATTACATGTCTAAATATCCTTCACAAAGGCTAAATTTAATTATTTTTTCGTTAGAAAAACCAATGTTTAAAGCTTTTATGTATTAACTATGACTGAAAAATGTGTTTCCTATAATAATTTATTTTTCAAGAAAAAAATCAAACTGGAAGGAGCAAGTGTTCTATTGAAAAACCTGTGATATCCTCAAAAGTGGAATGGTCAACATTTTCTATACTCACTTTAGTCCGGATATTTGGTCCATCCTAATGGCTATTGAGCTCAACATTGCCTAGATCAAATAAAACTTAAAGAAATCATTTTAAGACCAAGAAGCACAACAAAAGTAGGCAATGGAAAGGATAGCACCTTTATGAGTTCTCAAGCTGTATGGGTCTGCGGTGACTCTGTAGTCTATCGTATTGGGATTATTTTCTTATTAATTTTCAAGCCCTTTCCAGTGTTTCCTTTTACATGAAGGTACCAGAGTTGGCTTTGAATTTCTTTCTCTGTGTTAAGCTGCTTGTTTACTTGCCCGGTGTGTCAGACCCAAAGTGTCTTCAGGGGAAACTAGCAGTGACAATTTTTTCTCACTTGCGTTCACTCTCTGTAAGTAGGACTATTCACAGGAAGGCACCAGTTTCGGGTTTTCCCGTAGAGGTAGGCTTGGGCCTGAACTACCTGTAGACCAGGAGGAACCAGAGCACCTACTGATGTCCCATTGAGGTTTAAACACCTTCCAGTTGTCGGAAGAAGAAAAGAGACCCTTGAAGAATATAGTTGACATTTTCATTTTTTCTACTACAGCTGTGACTAGTAGCAAGGGAATAGCTCCCCCCTCCCCCAGTGCACCGTGTCAAACAAGCTAATGTTGATTTTCAGTCAGCTAGCAACAGAAGCGTTTACTGGTTAATTCAATCTGGGAAGATCCAATTTCAACCCCAATGATCTTGGAAGTTCATGAATTCTCCAGCTGAGTCTGATTGCTAGAGTAAAGATCTACAGAAGGATATGGTTCAACATACCACTGATTACAGCTTCATCTCTCTCTTGGTAGAATTTTAGATGAGCTCTTCCATCATGTGGCTCTGGGGAGGGGTGAGAGGGTAGAATTGTCCCAGGCTGGGGGATCTTATCTGGGGTAATTATTTGCAGAGCAAGGGAGAGTGTATATATCGTGCTCAAAGAGTGCTCACAAGTAGGTCTGGCATACATGCCAAAATGTTATAAGATGGGATGCCTCTGTCTATCTGGACTCTGCAAAAAGTGCAGCTAGGGACGTCAGTATGCTTTTGGCTATCAGGGATATCATTGGACTTGGGAAATGATTGAAAAGCAACAAGGTGTAGAGTTGAATAGTCCTCCAGGTGAAGAGTGGGGCTCCATGGCTGAACATTAATGAAATAAAGTAAAAAGCAAAATGTCCTGGCTCTTTTGCTGGTGGCAAATATACAACAAATGAGCAGGGTGGATTTTCAAACTGCAAACAGGCTTATGAGGAATAATTACTTCAATGGAAACTAGTTATGTGAAACTAACATTCATCTAGAGGAGTTTGATAATAGTCTAGTGGTGGTGGAATACAACTACTTGAAATGCTTGTCAGTTCAAAATGTATGATGGAATTAAATTCAAACTAATTACTTTTTTTAAATCATTGTATATATAAGTTTGATTTTTCAGTGTTTTCAGCCCCCTAAATTCTGTGGGAAAATCTGCCCAAAGAAGTTTTCTACTGTTTGATGTACTTGGTTGGTGATAACCCCCATTCCAATAACTGTATTTGGTTATAGGTACCCCTAGTACACTCGCGAGTAACCATTTCTTTCCGGTATTGTTTTTTGACATATTTTGTAGGACATTGCAGCCCTCAAGAATACAGTCTATTCTGCAACTTCTGGTCATGGAGGTGTTTTACAACGCAAGGTCCTTTTTCACAATGTAGAATCTACCCCAGCTCGCTTCTTGGTCTATTGTTAAATTAGTCCTGAAATGTTTGATAACTGGTGAACATGTTAGTTGATATGTGTAAGGAGGAACAAGTACTTTGTTGGCACACTCAACATGAGAGCCAATTTAAATGAATTTGGGGTTTGCTGCAATTCTGTTGTTACAGCAATTAAAATTACTAGCATCAGAGTAATGCAGTATTGTTTCATATCCATTTTTGTATATACACATAAGACTGCTCAATCGAAAATAAAATATATATTTTTAAAATAAGTGTATTAAGACTTCTAATCTTTGCTTCTCTTCTCATTAAAACACAGTGACCAGGGCAAATACATTTACAACCCTCTGCCCCAGTTTCCTTTTTGTCAAAATTGTGCACTATAAAGCCATAGTTTTATAAATGGCATTAAATTATAGGCAATGGTACACTAAATTTCACTAACCACCTATGGAAAAAGTGTGGGTCTCCCATGTTCATTCGGTAAAATACCAAGGACTATTTGGGTGTGTCAGCAAACTAATTGGAACCAAAGAGATACAATGAGGCAGGATCAGGTGCTTCCTTATGGGGACAATGAGGAGCATAATATATGTGACGGGACTCACCTTCCATGGTGGACACAAACTCCAAGCCCACTTGATCTCTGTTGGTTGAGAGGACATTGTAGAAGCTTCTGAGGTTCTGGTTGCTATGAAAAGTCTACAATACAAGATATGAAATAGGTATGTGAGCAGTCAAGCAAATATCTACTTAAAGTACACCTAGGTAAGGCGTATTCTCAATAAGAATGAGTTATATGACTATGTGGCCTCCTATTCACAGGTCAGGTGGCTAGAGCCACAAGATTATATGCCTGGATTTACAAATTCACCTACTTCCAATGTTTCAGGTTCTCATACCTTTTATTGGATTAAGTGAAAATGAAGAGCAACAATGGTACAATATGTTCGATTACAGAGTCTCGTAGATTTCGTCATCAGATAGAAATGGTCAAAGAAGATGCTGTGACGATTATTTCCTTATGCTCATGATGGAAATTCAACACTAGGCTAACAGATCAAAAGCAAATATAAAAAGATGAAGTTTGGCATTTGAGTAACAGTCTCATTTTAACACTGAATATTTAAGAACAGAAAATTACTGGTTTCAGGATAGGCAAGTTAAAAAGGCAAACTTTCATTGAGGAAATGTATAACTGAACTAATCATGGTCATAGACAATAGTTCTGGCTTTGGTTGCCCAACTATTGGCTTTGCCAATGCTTTATATATTTAAGGGTCTCTGATACAGCAATATTGGTAGAGAGCACCAAAACTGTTCAAAGTTTAAAACAAATTGAAATAATCATGATATGGGAGTGCCATTCACCTATTTCTTTGAAATGTGCTCAAGTGGCTCAAGTGGTTAAAGTACCTGCTGCAGAGCAGTTCTTGTAACCTACAGGTCACAGTTGTGAATCCTTATAGGGCAGCTTAGTATTTTAATGAGCTTTTGTTTGTTAGGACACATATACACTGTTATAAAGGCATACAGGAAAGCCATTCTGAAAACTAACAAAGAAAGAAACGGGGAGACATGAGGAAGAGGAAGACTGAAATTTAGACAAATCAAACAACAAGAGGTAAAAAGAAACTGATACATTTTCTAGGCCCCCACTAGAGTTGCATAGTTCAGATTTCTGACCTTGTGGCACTAAGGACACTAAGGACTCAGTCAAAGTGGAAATGTGAATCAGAAAACTAGCTGTACTAGCAACCAATACGCCATCCACTGAGCAACTTTGCATAAGAAGTGTTTTCTGGTGATAATCAGTCTCATAAGATGGGTCAGGGACAATTAGTGGACACCCAAACCCTCTTTCATAAAGGAATAACACTCTTCGAAGGCACTACAAACAGACTATGCATTAAAATGTTTACATTATAATCCTAACCTAGTGCATTTAATATGAATTGTAACCACACAGAAAACAAACAGCAACTCATCAAAGCAAGTAATGAACACAACAGGAACGATTCTAACATGGTTACTGCATTTTGTAGTCTTATCATCCTCTGTACTATTTGTAGGCACAATGGTTGTTCTAGCAGATTGTTGGACTTGGCCCTTTTTGCAGGGTCATCCCTAAACTTTTTGTCTTTCTCCTAGCCTTTTTTCTGACATGGTGTTGGTGGTTTTAGGACTCTGGGCCCTTTAGCACTGCTGTTCAGTGTAAAGTGCGTGTGCTCTCTGTGATAAATATGGTAAGATTGGTCTACACCTGTTTGGCCTATTTAATTTACCTGTCAGTCCCTTGTAAAGTGGTATCTCATATACCCAGGGCTGGTGAATTAAATGCTACTGGTGGGCTTGCAGCGCTGATTGCGCCACCCACCAAAGTAGCCTCTCAAACCTATCTCAGGCCTCTGCCATTGCAGGGCCTGTGCGCGCAGTGTTACTGCTGCTGTGACGTGGCACCTAAAGTGTGTGCCATGTCCGTGACCCCCCTTTTACCACATGTCAGTCACCCCTAAGGTAGGCCCTAGCTAGCCCTATGGGCAGGGTGCATTGTAGGTAAAAGATAGGACATGTACCTTAAGTGTGTGACATGTCCTGGTAGTGACAAACAGCCATTTTGGTTTCTCACTACTGTGGGGCTGCCCTCCCATAGGAATGCATTGGGGATACCCTGATCAGTGTTTCAGTGGTAATTCCTGATATGAGCGGCGCAGCGTGGTCATGTTTGGTATATTTGGAATAGTGATAATAAATGCTACGCAATGGTGTGCGCAGATTTATTATAACTATTTTAGAAATGCCACTTTTAGAAGTTGGCATTTCTATGTGCTATGTGTCTGCCTGCCTGATGTGAATTGCATGTCTGGCTTTTGAGTGACAGGGGCTGGTGAGGTGTGTGTGGCTCCAGGAGGGGCAGGGTGAGTCAGCGCTAGGCTGAATGGGACATCTGCATTTGGAGTGGAGGGAGGTGTAGTCCCCTGGCCCTGAATAGGATTGTGCCTGCCAAGGTCAATGCTGGCTACGCCCCCCTGTGGTGTGTCTGGTGGCCGAACCCCCATCTCCCAAAGAAGGGTGTGAGCACTGTAAACAGAGTGCTCCAGAACCAGTTCTAGCTGGTCCCCCCAAGCCCTGTGCTCTGCAGACAAAGGGAAATGTAGTATAAATGTAGGGGCTGTGACCCCATGTTTAGTTGTGCTGTTCCTGACTTTACTGGGGCGTGCTGCTGCTGGGGGCCCAGGAGGAACAGCTATGGGGGCTAGCCTCCCTGCTGGAGGGCACTGTGTGCTGGCCTCCCTGGGCCCAGCTATGCCCCTTGGACTTTTTCAGGACTTTAGCACCTCGTGAGCTCTTTATTTTCTCCCCCAGGACGGGGGCAGTGCTGGGGCCCTGCAGCGCTGACCTGCAATGTCTGGTGAGGGAATCCCGACGTAGGGATTCCCCCGCAGTGCTGTGGGAAGGAGAGGGTGCCCACCTCGCTGGCATGCTTATTTCGCGGGTGCCCACCCCGCATTGAGGATTTCTTTGCCGAGCGGGTGCCCACCCCGCCTGGCCGCCGAAAAGAGGAGCCGCCGACTGCCGCGATCGTGCGGCGAACCGGAAGTCAGGCAAAGCTGCCTGACGTGGGGCGGAGCCAAGGCCCAGCCGAGCGGGGCTCCCGTGAGCTATTGGGAGCCCCGGTGACCCGAGAGAAGGGAGCCAAAGCCAGGCGGGAGCCTAACCCGCGCTGGCGAGCCAAGACAACAGAGACGAGCCTCACGGGCTCTCAACCGCTGCGTCTCCCCTGAGAGTGAGGCATTTGACTTCCTCTGCCGGAAGCCAGGCAGAATCGGAAGCCTGTCTGTGGGCGGGCCGTTGCCAGGAATCGGCTGGCAGGGACGGGAAACGCCGACGGAAACTTCGCTCCGTGGAGAGAGGCCAGTTCCTACCTTGCAGGCAGAAGGAAGTGGTGACTGGTGCCTCGCTCAGCTAAGCAGCCGATGGCTGCGACCTGAACCGCTCCGCCCCTGTGTGTGGTGAGGGGGACGGAGCTAGAGTATTGCAGCTGCGCCGCGTGGTAGCGGGCAGCTGCACGTGTGGAGCTACAGTGGTGAGCCCGCAGAGAAAAGCCCGGTTCCGCAGCGCTCACGGTCGGGGAGGCACTGAAGGCATTCCTGGCGCTGAGCTCACCCTTTCTAAGCCTGCATAGCGGTCCACTAGGCCCCGGTGGGTGAGGGGCCCTGGACACGCTCAAACTTGGCTACTTGAATTGCGGCAAGGCCGCCCTGTCACGAAGTGGCCTGATCACGGGCAGCTGCAAGCTTGCCTGTTGTTCGAGGACATTGATGTTTGTGGACAGCTACAGTCCACTTTCAGGGGCCTTGGTGAATAGATGTTTGCCCTTAGGTCTAAGAGGGGCCCAATGAGCGCAGGGCCATGATATGTGTACCCCTTACATGTAAATTACTAAGGGTGACTATGGGTTACGTGCACATCGATTATGTTATGCCGTGAGGCGCTAGGATTGCCGATTGGGGGCCAGTGGGCATCCAGGGATATTGTGCACTGGTGCAAATGTTTAGACATGATGTGCTATACTGTTGCTGGTTGTGATTGTTATGCCTAAGAGGGGCTGATGTAATTATGATGTCCATGCCCATGATTCTATGACAGTGGCCCGATTGGCCCTGTAGTGTATATACGCCTCATGTGTTTCTGCTTAGGATACTGTTAACAGTAGAGGCTGGTTGTTTTCACTCATTCTGTGATGTGATGCTTAGGCCTAATGTGATACCAATGCATAATGTGTTCATGCCCAGTTTTCAGGCCTACTATGTTTGCCTAACAGGTTCAGGCAAGATGCAATATTACCAGTCATGACTGGTTGTTTTACTGGAATGTGATGTGACGTATGTCCAGTGTTTAGGCATAATGTGTTTAGGCCTAATGTGATGTTGCATAATGTATCTATGGTGATGCCTATGACATAATGTGTTTATGTTTAGGATGTTTATGCATAATGTGTTTATGCTGGTGAGGCCTAATGCGTAATGTGTTTATGCTAATAGGTGTGGGCCTAATGTCATGCTATGATATTTTAGGATGGTGTCTAATGCTAATGTGATAATGCTTAGGTCATTATTGTACAAGTCGTGACTGTTTGTGTTTTAGATTTACTTACCTATTCTGATGGTTCTGACCTTGGCCCGAATGGCCTGGTCCTGTGTATAATCCCTGTGAATATTGCCAGTGCCAGTTGGCACAGTGTAAATGTGTGATTATGTTTCTAATGTGTTTATGATAATACAAAGGCTATTTTTATATAACCTTGTGGAGAGTTTCTTTTGTGGTGTGCCTAGTGTGTTGCTGCTGTGTGTGTGTGTGTTGCGCAAACGCTTTACACATTGCCTCTGGGATAAGCCTGACTGCTCGTGCCAAGCTACCAAGGGGGTGAGCAGGGGTTATCTTTAGCGTATAACTCCCTTGCCCTGACTAGAGTGGTGGTTTCTGCCTGGCTTTGGCGCAAGCCTTAGCCAAC
Source organism: Calotriton arnoldi (assembly GCA_963921515.1). Lineage (NCBI taxonomy): Eukaryota > Metazoa > Chordata > Amphibia > Caudata > Salamandridae > Calotriton > Calotriton arnoldi. The sequence goes on from CAWUFW010002798.1 coordinate 61,359, forward strand.
CCGAAATCCCATTTCTAACATTGGTTGTCAGCGGTGAGGATAGGACTTGCGTTTGCGCAGTACCACAGCGACAACTGGTTGCACTACAAACTCTGCATTTAGAGAATCACATGTTGGGGATTATTTCTACTGATTATTTTTCTCCTCAAGAGTGTCATTTTTAAATGGTGTTTTCTGCTCCTTTATTTTGGTGGCAGAAGAGAGAAAATGACAGGGCGGGGACGCCAGTAGGTGCGGAAGATCCCATAGAAAGGGAGTCCCTTGCTGGGTCCAGTGCCGGGGGCAGTGCCCCGTCCCTTTCCCTGTCCCCAGAGGAGTGGGTGGATAGGAGGGAAGAAAGGGAGCATCAGCTAACGTTGGAAAGGCTCAAAGTGGAGCTAGCGCAGCTGAGTGTGGAGGAGAAAAAGCTAGCTCTGGAGGGTAGGTTATCCCCTGAGTGTAGTTTGAGTTGTCTGGATTCACCAGTAGGGTGGGATCCAGTGGTGGCAGCAATATGGAGTCCAGTGCACGAAGTCCCATTCCCAGTTCCCAGAGTATGGTACCTGGTTCCCAGTTAGAGGGGTACAGGTTGAGATTTAGGGGCAGTAAGAAACTGTCTCACCGGTCTTGGGGGGAGTTTGTGGATGAATGTTGTGATGCACTGGACAATTGGGTGATGGGTAGCACGGCAAATGATTTTGAAGGGCTGTTCAATCTGGTTGTCAGAGAGCACGTGTTCAGTAATTGTTTTCCGGGGTTGCGCAAACACCTGTTGGATTGTGAGTTCTCTGATCCCAGGGAGCTTGCTCGGGAGGCAGACCTCTGGCTGTGTGCTAGAGGGTCTGAAGAGGCATTGGGGAGTGATTCTAAAAGTAGTGGCTCGGGTATCTTCCGGTCCTGTGTGGTGGAAGAGGTTCGGTGTAGCCCAGCTAGGTCCCAGTGTAGTGGGAGGGGTGTAGGGGCTCACGTCCTGTCTCAGTGGAGAGGGAGTGAGTGTGGGACTGTGTGTCCCAAGGTGCCCGAAACCCAGTCTCAGGGCCTGGAGGGTTCCTTAAGGGAACACCAGGTTGGGGGCCTAGGCTGTACTTGCAGGCCATTTGAGGAGGATCTCCTAGGTAAGGAGAACCTGGAGCGTCTGTAAATGGAGCTCCAGTGGTTCTGGTGTCTGGCGGTGCCGCTCCAGTTGGGAGGGTGCAGATGCCCAGAGTGAGGGGTGAGAGGGGGATGTGTTCCCCAGTGGGAGAACCAGTGGGTCAGGGACCAGCCAGAAGGGCTGAGTCTCCTAGAAGTGACCATGGCGACACCACTTCTGTCCTGGGGGATCTTCGCGCACTGTCAGATGGACAGGGGTCGGGAGATCTGCGCCAGGCAGACTGTCACACAACACATTAGTCATGTGTTACCCTCGGGGGATACTGTGTGAGTCCCCAGAAGTCCTGGTGTGCCAGGCAATTGCTCAACTGCGGCGTTCAGCCCCAAGGTTGGGAGGCCAGGTTCAGGATCTGCCTGACCTGGAGGGAAGGACATCTGTAACCAGTGTCCTGACCGGTTTTGGCTTCCAGGGGTACCACTCCAGGTGGGAGGGTGCAGAACTCTGGAAGGGGGTGCAGAGGGAGGGAGCCCTCGCCTCTGACCCTGGTGCAACCTGAGGGTTTAGACCCTAGGTTGGGAGACTCGGAAACTTCGTGATCAAGAGGAATCTCTGCCAAAGAGAACAGCTGAAGACTGAGGAAAAGTGCTGTGTGTCTGGGGGCTGACCTGCAATTGCTGTTTCTACTGAGGAGAGATCTAAAGGACTGTGCTGTGTGCTTTGTCCCCTGCTTGAAGAGGAACTGTGCTGTGTGCTTTGTTCTTCTGAAGACAAGAGTCTCCAAGGGCCTGAGTGAGCTGTCCTCCTGTTAGGAAGTTTCAGTTGGTGAGTGAGTTGTGTTCTGAGGTTGCCTCTCAGAGGAGGAGAGTGCAGAACCCTAGAAGAAGAGGTAGGGGGAGGAGAGCCTCGCCTGTGACTTCTGGTCAGCCTGAGGGTGCGGACCCTAGGTTGGAGGATCAGTGGCAGTTTGGAACTGCACTGATGAGAGGAAGAGTGGAGAATGGTTACTATGTACCAGGGGTTACTTCCCCCCACTCTGTGGATTGGCAAGGACCAGATACATCTGGATGGCCTAGGGCCTGGTCCTGGACAGCTAGGGAGTACCAGTGGGGTAGCCTAGTTGGTCCTGAGAGCATTGACAGAGGGAACCACGTGGGTTCAGAGTGGCGTAGAACTGGAGGGTGTCCCTGCAGCTGCGGGCCCGCGTCCCTGTTCTATCGCCCAAGGCAGGGAAGCCCATCAAGGTGGTGATTGGTCTACCCTGCGTTTTGGCTGGAAGGGGGTTGTGTTGGACTTGGCCCTTTTTGCAGGGTCATCCCTAAACTTTTGCCTTTTCCTAGCCTTTTTCTGACATGGTGTTGGTGGTTTTAGGACTCTGGGCACTTTAGCACTGCTGTTCAGTGTAAAGTGTGTGTACTCTCTGTGATAAATATGGTAAGATTGATCTACACCTGTTTGGCCTATTTAATTTAGCTGTCAGTCCCTTGTAAAGTGGTATCTCATATACCCAGGGCTGGTGAATTAAATGCTACTGGTGGGCTTGCAGCGCTGATTGCGCCACCCACCAAAGTAGCCTCTCAAACCTATCTCAGGCCTCTGCCATTGCAGGGCCTGTGCGCGCAGTGTTACTGCCGCTGTGACGTGGCACCTAAAGTGTGTGCCATGTCCGTGACCCCCCTTTTACCACATGTCAGTCACCCCTAAAGTAGGCCCTAGCTAGCCCTATGGGCAGGGTGCATTGTAGTTAAAAGATAGGACATGTACCTTAAGTGTGTGACATGTCCTGGTAGTGACAAACAGCCATTTTGGTTTCTCACTACTGTGGGGCTGCCCTCCCATAGGAATTCATTGGGGATTCCCTGATCAGTGTTTCAGTGGTAATTCCTGATATGAGAGGCGCAGCGTGGTCAAGTTTGGTATATTTGGAATAGTGATAATAAATGCTACGCAATGGTTCTGCGCAGATTTATTATAACTATTTTAGAAATGCCACTTTTAGAAGTTGGCATTTCTGTGTGCTATGTGTCTGCCTGCCTGATGTGAATTGCATGTTTGGCTCTTGAGTGACAGGGGCTGGTGAGGTGTGTGTGGCTCCAGGAGGGGCAGGGTGAGTCAGCGCTAGGCTGAATGGGACATCTGCATTTGGAGTGGTGGGAGGAGTAGTCCCCTGGCCCTGAATAGGATTGTGCCTGCCTAGGTCAATGCTGGCTCCGCCCCCCTGTGGTGTGTCTGATGGCCGAGCCCCCATCTCCCAAAGAAGGGTGTGAGCACTGTAAACAGAGTGCTCCAGAACCAGTTCTAGCTGGTCCCCCAAGCCCTCTGCTCTGCAGACAAAGGGAAATGTAGTATAAATGTAGGGGCTGTGACCCCATGTTTAGTTGTGCTGTTCCTGACTTTACTGGGGCGTGCTGCTGCTGGGGGCCCAGGAAGAACCGCCATGGGGGCTTGCCTCCCTGCTGGAGGGCCCTGTGTGCTGGCCTCCCTGGGCCCAGCTATGCCCCTTGGACTTTTTCAGGACTTTAGCGCCTCGTGAGCGCTTTATTTTCTCTCCCAGGACGGGGGGAGTGCTGGGGCCCTGCAGCGCTGAGCTGCAACGTCTGGTGAGGGAATCCCGACGTAGGGATTCCCCCGCAGTGTTGTGGGAAGGAGCAGGTGCCCACCTCGCTGGCATGCTTATTTCGCAGGTGCCCACCCCGCATTGAGGATTTCTTTGACGAGCGGGTGCCCACCCCGCCTGGCCGCCGAAAAGAGGAGCCGCCGGCCGCCGCGATCGTGCGGTGAACCGGAAGTCAGGCAAAGCTGCCTGACGTGGGGCTGAGCCAAGGCACAGCCGAGCGGGGCTCCCGTGAGCTGTTGGGAGCCCCGGTGACCCGAGAGAAGGGAGCCGAAGCCAGGCGGAAGCCTACCCCGCGCTGGCGAGCCAAGACAACAGAGACGAGCCTTGCGGGCTCTCAACCGCTGCGTCTCCCCTGAGAGTGAGGCATTTGACTTCCTCTGCCGGAAGCCAGGCAGAATCGGAAGCCTGTCTGTGGGCGGGGCCGCTGCCAGGAATCGGCTGGCAGGGACGGGAAACGCCGACCGAGACTTCGCTCCGCGGAGAGAGGCCTTCCCTACCTTGCAGGCAGAAGGAAGTGGGGTAGGTGGTGACTGGTGCCTCGCTCAGCTAAGCAGCCGATGGCTGCAAACTGAACCGCTCCGCCCCTGTGTGTGGTGAGGGGGACGGAGCTAGAGTATTGCAGCTGCGCCGCGTGGTAGTGGGCAGCTGCACGTGTGGAGCTACAGTGGTGAGCCCGCAGAGAAAAGCCCGGTTCCGCAGCGCTCAAGGCCGGGGAGGCACTGAAGGCATTCGTGGTGCTGAGCTCACCCTTTCTAAGCCTGCATAGCGGTCCACTAGGCCCCGGTGGGTGAGGGGCCCTGGACATGCTCAAACTTGGCTACTTGAATTGCGGCAAGGCCGCCCTGTCAGGAAGTGGCCTGATCACGGGCAGCTGCAGGCTTGCCTGTTGTTCGAGGACATTGATGTTTGTGGACAGCTACAGTCCACTTTCAGGGGCCTTGGTGAATAGATGTTTGCCCCTAGGTCTAAGAGGGGCCTGATGAGTGCAGGGCCACGATATGTGTACCCCTTACATGTAAATTACTAAGGGTGACTATGGGTTACGTGCACATCGATTATGTTATGCCCTGAGGCGCTAGGATTGCCGATTGGGGGCCAGTGGGCATCCAGGGATATTGTGCACTGGTGCAAATGTTTAGACATGATGTGCTATACTGTTGCTGGTTGTGATGGTTATGCCTAAGAGGGGCTGATGTAATTATGATGTCCATGCCCATGATTCTATGACAGTGGCCCGATTGGCCCTGTAGTGTATATAAGCCTCATGTGTTTCTGCTTAGGATACTGTTAACAGTAGAGGCTGGTTGTTTTCACTCATTCTGTGATGTGATGCTTAGGCCTAATGTGATACCAATGCATAATGTGTTCATGCCCAGTTTTCAGGCCTACTATGTTTGCCTAACAGGTTCAGGAAAGATGCAATGTTACCAGTCATGACTGGTTGTTTTACTGGAATGTGATGTGATGTATGTCCAGTGTTTAGGCATAATGTGTTTAGGCCTAATGTGATGTTGCATAATGTATCTATGGTGATGCCTATAACATAATGTGTTTATGTTTAGGATGTTTATGCATAATGTGTTTATGCTGGTGAGGCCTAATGCGTAATGTGTTTATGATAATGAGGTGTGCGCCTAATGTGATTTATTGCCTAATGTCATGCTATGATATTTTAGGATGGTGTCTAATGCTAATGTGATAATGCTTAGGTCATTATGGTACCAGTAGTGACTGGTTGTGTTTTAGATTTACTTACCTATTCTGATGGTTCTGACCGTGGCCCGAATGGCCTGGTCCTGTATATAATCCCCTGTGAATATTGCCAGTGGGCACAGTGTAAATGTGTGATTATGTTTCTAATGTGTTTATGATAATACAAAGGCTATTTTTATATAACCTTGTGTAGAGTTTCTTTTGTGGTGTGCCTAGTGTGTTGCTGCTGTGTGTGTGTGTTGCGCAAACGCTTTACACATTGCCTCTGGGATAAGCCTGACTGCTCGTGCCAAGCTACCAAGGGGGTGAGCAGGGGTTATCTTCAGCGTGTAACTCCCTTGCCCTGACAAGAGTAGTGGTTTCTGCCTGGCTTTGGCGCAAGCCTTAGCCAACCAGAAATCCCATTTCTAACACAGATTAATAAATAAGCTGCCTAAATCTGAAGTTCAAAGGTGGTTACCCATCGCAAACTTGTTTTCAGAACTATAAGTGCTTCTTGTTCTGTCTGGATAGCAAGCCAGCTATCTCGGTCAAAAGCTGTGGTTAAGAGCAGAGCTTGTGAGTCGCCTGTGAAGGCTACCCAATACACAGCATCCTTCGATTGTAGTCAGTGTTAAAGTCATGCTCTTCTTGTCCAATATGCCTAGTGCAAAGCTCCTCTCTAAGCTATTTAGAAAAAACAATGGTTCTTGTGTTCAATGTATGAATCAATGATACACAACTGCATGTAGCAAATTCAGGCCAGAAGGTATAGTGTCAGATGGAGAAAGGGTTAATACACAGAACAATAAGGAGTTCAATTCTCATTTTATACAATTGATATGTGAATTGAAATTTTTTAAAAGTGCTCGGTGTCCTATGTGAAAAAAGAACTAAAAAATGTGACACAATACAGTATATCTATGGTTTCTTAAATGTAAATCAACGACCGCTCACAAATGAGTAATGTCCTACAGAGGCCACCTTTAGGATTTAAAGAGGCCCAAAAATGGTTCGTTATAGCATAAGTCTAAGCTATGGCATGTAATGTGAGTTTTTCTTTTACAGGGTTTGGTCAAAAAGCCTGAGGAAAGTATTAAACATAAACACTAAAGAATAAATATATTATATAGGGCTGAGCCCAAGAGCTTGATCAACAGGGTTAGAAGAAACATTCAACACAGCTGAGCTCTGGAGTTTGTTGCAGGCTGGTTAGAATAAAAAATAAACAGCAAGTGGCAAACCATTCTTGCAGTCACTAACTTTTCAGAAACTCTATTTATTAATAGCACTTAATAATTGTGTATTCAAAAAGAAATGTTTAACTATTAGGAGTGTATTTACATAAAGCTTAGTAATCACCATTTCAAGGCACATTTGCAGAATAGATGAACATGCTAGGAATGTGTATTTGGCAAAACCACAGTTACTTTCCTTTGTAGTTTGCTGGAAAAATACACATTTCATGCTAAAATTAAGGATCTCAGCAATAGAAAAAAAATATTTACAACAAAACCGCAAGGGTGGTGGAAAAGAGAAATTCAAGAGATATGCAAAGAGAGAGAAAATGTGTGTGAGAGACAGAAGAGATGGAGAAAGAGGTGGAGACCCAGAAAGACTGCAGGAGAGACAGACAATGAGGGCAGAGAGACATGAAATTGTGTCATGAGAGAGAGCATTATGAAGGGTATCTCCCTGCGCTGTCACACCCAGCAGCCTGGCCAATAACTGTGAATACTGACAGCATACAGAGCTTAAAAAAATAACTAAGATGTCCTTATGAACCACAAATAACTGCAGGGTACACATGCTGTACTGTTACAGTTATTTTTTTCAGGTGAGTGTGCTCTTTTATTGTACACAGGTACTTAGGGTAATTAAGCCATAAAGAAATCTTAGTAGCATGTGCATTTATTATTTAAATAAATGTGGAAATATACTAGGTGCTGCTTAATTTTTTGAGGAGACCACTATATGCATACGAACAAAAAAGGTGTGAAAATAATTTCAGATAAAAACAGACTGAAATGTAAAAAGATACACCGTAAAACCGAGAGACTTAGTAATATTGTCCAAACCATTCAAATAAAAACAGAAGTCGGACTGCACAAGATTCATTTAATTTAAATACACTGTATCCTCAAACAAAGACAGAAGTCTTGTTAATCGTTGAAATGCAATCTTAATACAAACCACTTTGCAGAAAATGGCTATGGAACTTTAAAAAACTAATGTATTGTACCATAGTTGCAAATTTATTTCCATTTCTTCCAATGAACGGTATCAAACTCTGAAGATTTTTGGGCTGGATTAACAAACTACTTAATCTTTATCTGCAAACTATTTCAGCTGACGCTCACTGCAGGCAGTAGAACACTGACTGCCCAGTCCGCAAAGAGAACATCCACCTCATTATGTTCGTTGTGTGGAATGGAACACCCAGGGCTTTAAGTGGGCCGGGTCCGTCTGGGTCTCAGACCCGGTAGTAACTAAAAATGGACATTGAAACGGGTCCCTATCGGGCCCTATGTTCGTGTGCTTAAATTTACCGGCAAAAACACTGATCGACTTCTGAACAATAACGTAAAAAAATGATAAGGTAATCCATATGAGCGGTTTAGCTCCGGTTTATATTTCACATGTTTTACCTGATTGCATTCCCTAAGAGTGACATCATATCAGCAGAAAAGCAAGGACCAAGCGAGCCACAGGTAAAAGCAGCATGTGCTTTTATTTTTTTAATTCAAACCACTACCACTTAGATAATGAAGTTCCTCCTTGGGGTTGGACCTAATCTCAGATTCACTGGAAGCTGACATGAAGACAGGTGTGGGGTACCTGTTGGCATGAGTCTTTGACGCGTGTCTTACACCAGCTGCACGAGTGGTAAATGCACTTACAGTCTTGTTAACAGTTTACTGTCTGGATAGTACTAGCCCTGACACAAGTGCAGGTGAATAAGAAGAATTATATTGTAAACAACTTAAAGTGCCATTGAAGGCTGAACGTAATACCTCAGCTTAAACATGGGAGCGGTTTTTAAGGCATCGTCTGGGTTTCCCATTCTCCACTATCGAGCTGTGTGTCCAGGGCCGGACTGGGAACCGAAACCGGCCCTGGCAAACTGCTCGGCCGGCCCCCTGGGGGGGGGGGATGGGGACGGCCGAGCTGTTTGCTAGGGCCAATTTTGTCCGATTTTGTTACAGGGGGGCGATATTGTCGGGCCCCGGTAACATAAACGGCCTCCCAGGGCCCAAAACTGCCCCCCATCCTTCCGGCCCACCGGGGAAACGCCCAGTGCCCGCTAGGGCCAGTCCGGCCCTGTGTGTGTCGCAAACATATGCACGGAAGTCCCTATGCATGGAAGTCCCTGTGTCATCATGAACATGCAGTGAGTGCACTAGCTGTGTGACACTACAGAAATACTAAAATCAAGGCTTAACAGTAGCGGCTCGTGGAGGGAGTGCTGCGGGGCGGCGAGGCGGGGCGGGGGAGGAGCAGGGTGGGGGGTAGTAAACTACGGCATACGGCCGAACAGAGGTAAGTAAACAAATAAATAAATAAAACGAATTTCGTTGCGAAATTTGTTTTATTTATGTATTTGTTTACTTACCTCTGTTCGGCCGTATGCTATAGTTTACTACCCCCATCCTGCTCCTCCACCGCCCCACCGCCCCGCAGCACTCCCTCCAGGAGCCGCTACTGAGGCTTAAAATAGGCCGGGTCCCTCCGGGTCTCAGGCTCAGTAGTAATTAGACATGGTTCCCCATCGGGCCCTACATTCATGACCTTAACTTCACTAGGAAAAACACTGACTGATTTCTGAACGATCAGTGTAAGAAACTTTAAGGTAATCCAGGTCAGTGATCTAGTTTCTGTTTATATTTCACATGTTTATCACTCTTAGGGAACGCAAGATTAAGGGGCCGATTCCGATTCGGGCCGGAAATCTCTCCGACCGAGCCGGACCCGGAGAGAATTCCGACCGAATCGGACTCTGGCAGTCTGACCGAACGAGTACGATGCGCACGCATGCTATCGGACTCGATTCGGTCGGACTCCCATTGAAGTCAATGGGAGCCAGTCGTACAACGCGTACGCGGGCTCCCATTGACTCAATGGGTGCGAGGCGAACAAGGGCGCCCCCTACAGCGTGTACGCGGTGAAGCGCATCGTGCCGTACATGCACAGGTAGGGGGGACCCATGGGTCCCCCCTGTGTGCGACTCGCGCGGCCACGCGTACAGGGGGGTCCGACGCGGACCCCCAAAGTCCGGCTCCGACAGCTCTTTAGAGCCGGACGGCGCGAGTCGGTTGGACTGCTCGCGGTGCGCATCGTACTTACCCGGCCGGGGAACGTCTCCATTGCGCGGTGCGAGTCGAGTCTGTGTGTCGGTCGGAGCGTGTTGAAGCCGCGTACGAGTCGGTCGGCGATTTCGCGGGCGCTTGCATCGTACTCGCTCGGCCGGACCCGCGTACGAATCGGTCGGGAAACAGGGCTCCGAATCGGATCCGGTAAAGCCGAATCCGATTCGGAGCCCTACCGGCCGAGATCGGAATCGGCCTCTAAGTAAGCTGTTTCCAGGATGTGTTTGTGTATTTTTTCCTGCAGCATATTTCTCTTGTATAGCACATACTTTGAACTGAGTCCCTCCAGGCGTGTATTAAGGCCACTAGTGAGTGCTCTGGAGTTGCGGGTTAAGGCAGTGCATGTTTTTTACAGTACCTGTCAGCAGGGGCGAAGCTTCCATTGGTGCAGCAGTTGCAGTGGCCACGTGGCTCAGAGAGGTCCACTGAACCCAGATCATTGCTATATTTCATAGTTCGAACAGCAGCCAGAGGGGCCCATTTCCTTCCTAGCACTAAGGCTGACACACTGGCTATGCTGCTGCTTGTCAGTGGGTCAAAAAAGTGTTCAGAATACATGGTCATGCAATCCTTGGTCTCTCTGCAGAGTACACAGAGCAATGGTCATGTGCACCAGTTGCAATTGTGATTTTATACAAATGTGTGAAGAAGGTACACAGCTGCGTTGTGTTTTTTGGGGGGTAGAAAAGTGAAGGAGATGCGAGGAAATGTATTCAACAGAGAGTGAAAAGAGGGTACTAAAGATGTAAGAGATAAAGTGTAAGATGTGCAAATGGATGAGATGTGGAAAGAAAAAAGGTGTACATGTCTAACAGAGTGAATAATTCCACAGACCCCAGTAATGATTAAATCAGTCTCACGATTTCAGAATTGAAACATTTTCAATAATAATTATTGAGAACAAAGACATTTTTGTTACTCATTTATCTTAAAAGGCTAACAACTATTGACAAAGTTAGTAGTCCTGGCTAGTTTTAGGCGTAGGTCAGTTATGTTATATATATGGATGCATTCACAGAAAGCTCAGAGAGGCACCAAAATACTGGTCAGGGGACACAGTATGGAAATCACAGAAATATTGTTAATGTGTTTAAGCCACACGTTAATTACATAGGTCGCACCCCTTTTAGAGACCCTCCCCCACATTTTTCATCCCACTTAAAGCCCTGGGAACATGTATTAGAATGACTTGCTCTCTGACAACCTCTGTACGCCCACCCAGAAAAAGGATCAATCAGCCGAGCGGCTGGACACAATTAATTGGGAAGTGTGGTACAATATAACTGTGCAAGTGTGCATTTTTGTGTGAAGAAATGGAGAGCCTGGGTTTACCGGGTGTCCAATAACTTAATAGTAAATAAGCCCTGAAAGTAGGCTTTCCAGGGGTCGGAGATACAGAGTACTCACTCTTTATAAAATGGGCCACAGCTAACATCCTGGACGTAGTTGTATTCTGCCAGCACCAACACCCTGAACGTATCTACTATTTCCCTTTCCTTTACTACGCTCCTCTACTGTCTTCCTAGCTCCAACCTCTAGAGCTTCCTTACAGGTTTTTATAGCTGTTACCACCCACCATTAATGCTGCTATTCTCAGCCAGACCATCCAAACCTTCTCACTATTGTCTAAGGCACATCCTGGCAAGCCTACCGCTTATGTCTGATGCCACAACCACCCCAGCTTCATTGTTGCCTTTCCAGCATCCTCCCCCCAAGCTTCCCTATTGCAGTCTACGCTCTCATCATATTTCCTTCTGTCTTCCTATCATTCTCCTGAGCTTCTCTTCTTTCTACTGAGCATAAAAGTCTCAAGCTCATCTACTATCTTCCGGGGTCCAATCTCCAATTTATTTTCCTACACAAACCCTAATTAGGGTATTTATTATCTTCTTAGTCATCCTTTCCAAGCCTCATTTTTTTTATATCCCTACACTTTCAAGCTTCCCTTCTCACTTAATTACAGCATCTGAAAGGACGTCCTTGCCATCTTCCTAGCTCTCATGTTTTCTGCTGATTTACTAACCATAACTTCACAATTGCTCTGTTTTTTCCCCTAGAATCGGCTTCCCACCTTCCTCTACTGACTTCTTAGTCTCATCCTCAAAAGTACCATACTATCTCCATAGCACCACAAGACGGAAGCAAAAACGTCAAGGTATTTGCCTGAGTTTCGAGTCCAAAATGATGGAAGTTTCCTGTCAGCTTCTCTGTGCTCAAAGCTTTCATGAGATCCAAGGGAACATTACGGAACATCCGGCTCGAAGCAGCATCTGGAACAAGAGACACAGATCTTGCTAAGAATATCATTGTTTGTCAAGATTCAAGCAACTACATACTCTGGTTCTGCCCGGCCCCCTGCTCCCCCATTATTGCCCATGCAAAGTGGGAGCTACGGAGAGACTGCGTGCACAAAGCTAGTGACCTCCAGGCATGACGTCATCTCAAGGCATATACTCTGCCCAGTGCTTAATTTGTAAAACATTAAGTGCCAGGGCCCTCATCAGGAGGCCAATACAGCCTACACCACCTATTGCCCCTGCTAGGCTATCAATGACAGTACCAAACCAGATACTAACCATCACACTCCTACAAGTATGACAGTTGAGACTATTCCAGGCCCCCAAAGCTATACGATTAGCAAGTGCAGAATGTATTAGTCATTTTTAACGTATATTAAATTAGTAAATTGTTGTGCTCACTCTAAATCAAGCAAACAGCCCAACATGTGGCAGACAGTTATAAGTGCCGGTGCTGCCAATTAAGTGCCAGTGCTGAGCACCAGAATAACCACCGGCTCAAATTAAGCACTGGTTCTGCAGTGAAAAAGACTTTAGCCTCACACAACATCATCGTTGCCTCACCTTCTGTCAGGTTCAGCGGCAGGGAGATGTTCTCCGCCAGTGTTTTTGAAAGCAGAATCTGTCCAGCAGTAAGTGTTGTCAAGAGCTGGAATCCCAGACATGTCCCCCAGATAGGGAAGTAGTCACCAGAATCGAAGGACTACAAGAGAAACAGAGAGATTCATGAAACAAGAGACAGAATAGGGAGCATTTTAACAGAGGCAGACTGACCCATTGCAGCGTTTATTTATTCTTGGATTTTGCCGCCATTTTGACATATGAACCTAAAACAATTGCAAACGGATGCATCACTTACAATTTTCTGAGTTAGGTACTGGGACCTATGAAGTCAGATATGTAATATGTTAAATAATTAAAGTGCTGAAGGAAATGTAGCACAGTCACCTTTTAAAACAGACAGGTAAAATAATTTCGTTACATACAATAACTTAGGACACACTGGATGTAGGTCTATAATGCAATTAAGTTTGAGAAAATCGAAGAAATGCTTGGGTAAAGATCCGCACAGTACAGCGGTTCTTACCCTTTTCACGTCTGTGACCCCTACTGAATTACTAGTGGAAGCCAAGTAACCTGACCTAAGCAATTTCTACGAATTTGACCCCCAAAACAATACACAAGAGTAAAATAAAAACTAGTATACATACATCATTTAATCCACAAGCAAAAAAGATTTTAAAAAAAAGATTATTTTATTTTAATGAGAAGGTTGGAGCTTTTCAAAACATGGTCTTATTTCTAAAAGTCGATGCTATTTGCTCAAGCATATCACTTTTTAGGTCGAGACTAGCGTTGCAGCGCATGCGCTGCTCGCTTTGCGAGGCATGCTGTATTAGGGTATGTTTTAGAAGTGGTGTTCAAGCCCCGCCCATATTTTTCATTGGCTGGCGTCATCGTTCATGGTAAATGCTGGCTTCCGATTGCTAATGAGGCTTCTTAGTCCCTCCTTGTTACCGCCCTGTCTCCTTTTGGTACTGCCCATCAGGACTGGATCTTTTACTTGCGGCGTTACACTGTTTCCTTCATTAGTCGGTGAGCACTTTTTTATCCCAATCCTGCGGGCTTCTTTCCATATATTCATGTTTTCCTTCTTTCTCCCTTTTCCGCCTGTCTCTTGTTCCGTGCCAAAGTCTGGTGACGGAAAATAAGTCCGGGGCCCAGAAACGGGTCCCGGTGATCAGCATCTGCGACCACCGGAACAAATTTAACGTTGATGAGAGAGTTGTCTGTTGTGTCTGTATGTGGCTCCCAAGCCTGCTAAGGGATTATAACCTGAAAGGAGTCATGAGAACGGTTCATTTCCTTGCAGAGTGACCAGTGCACGGGGTGAGCCGCTGACAGGGGTCTGCTCCTGAGGTTTCTTTTCCTCTGGTCTGGGGTCCGGGGCCGCAGCCGTACCCTCCACGCCGGCGCTCGCTGCAGTGGAGCCGGCCGCGGGGTGCAGCTGTCCTCTCTGGCAGGCACCGCCTTCTCTCTAGTGGCGCTGACACACACCCCGTTATAATCAATGCGGGCGAATGCGGACCGGCGCGCACCGAGGCACACATTGTTTTCTGAGGCGGGTGCCTCTCAGCTTTAAGAACACCGTGGCGTAGGGTTGTTTTAAAGACGGGTGTAACAAGTGTATATGTGGTGTTGCCTTCTTGGACTATTTTAAGATTCAGTATTTAGTTTGTTTCTGTATTGGTCTTAAAACTAAATTAAACATGAGGGTAAAATAAATACAGTTTAGTAGTTCTAAACAAGTATGATATATTTTTTTAATAGTCATAGGGTAGGCGTCACGTCCCTAAATTTAAACTTACTGTCCCCTTTCGCTTAAGTGTATGTTAATCACAGTCCTTCTCATACTAAACTGTTATTTGCTGTTGTACCAACATCAACTCATGATCGATTATGAAAATATATACATAAATGAAAAGATTGCATTTTTTGTAATGTTTCATTTTAAAATATATATAAAATAACCTATCACGAGTTAGACGCGCGGGTTTGTATTACATTTATTGTCTTACTCGTGTAGATTTGACACCGGTGGCACATGCAGTAATCTGAGTTTGCACACACCTTTAATGGTGTAGTTCATCAAAGCGCTGAAAGCACGAAGGCGGATAGAGGGAAATGTGCCTCGAAACGCCGAGGTGTCAATTACACTACAAATACAAGCAAAGTGGTTTACCAGTTGAATGCTCATCGCTAATATCTGTCGTGAAGTACAGATCGGAAGTTCATTTTCCGACTGAGCGACCCAGGCTACATACTGTTGTCTAATACTAATAAAAAAAACTACGGTATAAACCGCTTGCAGCGCCTGGTGGGATTATATAGTAAGGTATGAGGCACTACTTAAACACAATTTATTATCATTTAAGTTGGAAAGATGCAGAAATGATTGATTAATAATTTAGATATGTACATAACAGCAAGAGAGATTCGTGTTACTTTACACGTTTCACTTTTTATACTAGTGAATGACGACGACCATGCCTGCACTAGAATCATTCTATACTTTCCCAACTATAATCCAACTTCTTTTAAAACTAATACCAAACACACAGTTGTGTCGGGCAGGACGCAGTCCTTTGCCTTCAATGTTTTCTTTAATAATCTGTGTGAGCACTTCCTTATTAAAGTGACAATTTTGTGTAACCGTGTGTGTTTTTTCATATGTATTTCATTTAAAAGTGATATTAGCAGTTTCATTTTTAAACATCAACATTGCATTTCGCCTACTTCAGTTACGCATGTTATTTACCAAACACGACTGCCTCATCGTGAAATGTGTATGGGTTTATGCTGAGAAACCAGCATATTATTCATTCATTTATTTATTTTATTTTGGAGTTTTGAATAGCACAACTCGTCATTTTGACCACTTCTGAGAGCTAAGAAAATAAGCATTTGCAATGCAATAGGTCTCGCATTTTAGAAACTTTGACCTATTGCAAATGACAATACCTTTTATTATTGCAGGTTTTTTAAACACATAAATAAAAGGCATTGTTATTTACAATGCCAATAGCTCAAAACCTCGCAATTGCGAGACCAATTGCATTGCAAATGCTTGTTCTCTTTAGCTTCTAATGAATGTTTTTTTTTATTGGGTCCTACCAATGCATAAATTGAGGCTACCAATCGTCCATAATAGAGTCTGTTTGCTGTACTTCTACTGTTCTCGCAAATCAAGTTAAGGATTCCACCTTAATTTTTAGCCTCCAATGTCAAATTCTTCACAATTACAGAGCATTTTAAAATGTTAAACTGTTGCTTTTTTACGTATTTATACTTTATTAATCTGCTAATATTTAAGTTTCTAAACTGTCACGAAACCCATAGGAATGTATCACAAACCGAGGTTAAGAACCGCTGAATTCGTAGTTTTAAGAACCGTCTTCACACCATTCTGTCTGTTTTTAGGTTGAGCCTAGCGCAGCACGCATGCGCTGCTCTGCGAGGCTTCTTGTATCCCCTCTTCTGGGTATTAATCACGCCTCTCACTCCCCATTCGTTCCTTTGTGGGCATGTATAAATTCCCTTGCTTTCAGCGGTTAATTGTTATTTGTCCCTCCTATCTGTGGGTGTTTCTGTGGGTGGTTCCTGTCCCTGGCGACTGGCCCTGTTACAAGTATTATTGCTTGTTTGTTAATTACGTTACTTTTTTTGCACTTTTTTTTCTGTCGGGTTTCCGTCGGAGAAACCCGACGGTGGGAGCTTTATGGAATGATTTTGTTTTAAGAGTTTCAGGCATTTTGTTTTCATTAGACCTTTGTTGCTGCATTGTTCACCGAAAACATGGGGAAACCAGACGGCGGTAAAGCATCAGTAACTACGAGCACGTAAAACCTATCCTCGGTGATGTGCCGTGGTGCATAGTGAGATCACAAATTAATTAAAAGCGTGCTTCTTGCCATGCTTTTGGGCACTGCAGGGGTGTGGTCCTCAATACCTGCAATACTGCATTGCTGGCGAGAAAGCAAGAACTTTCCCTCTGCTTCGCCCTGGCAATCCTTGTCCACCCCTCCTTTGAGGCTGTGCTACCAGCAGCTCTAGATGAAACCGAAGTGCAGAATTTCACACATGCAGCGCAGCACTGTTGGAGGCGGAGGGGCGAAGGGAGACAGGCTTGGGTAACGTTACACGGCCAGCTCAAGAGGCCGAGCAAGGCACAGGGGGAAGAGCAGACTGATGCCTGTAAGTGAGCAGCATTACATTGGTAAATTTCAGAAGTAAGGAAATCTGTGAACTTGTACTCTTTCAATTCTCGAAGGAGCCTTTACTTTAGTTACTGCAAAACAATCCTGCAGTTCATGATTTTCAAAAACTACCTAAAACACGTGTTGGGAACACCAAATGAAATAAATGATACAATAGGCACCCGGAATTCGTTACACAAACTCGGCTTCAGTCTATGATGCCTTAACATTTGTGTTGTGCCTTCACTCGCAGCAGCCGGTTTAGATGAGGCTCGGAGCTAAAAAAAACAAAAACTACATATCTATTATTTCAGCCCTTTAGCGCATTCATGCATTTACCTGTTTTTAGCATTGCGGGATTGATTATGATAAGGGCCATTGAATTATGCGGTATCAGTGCTCAAATTATGCAATAGTTTTGACTAAACTATGCAGCAAGTAAACTCGTTATGCGCATAGGGCTTAAAATAATTAATTACTTACTTATGTCTGCCTATGGGTTGGGGGAGATGTTGGGTGTGGGGCAGCTAGAGTGCCTGGCAGTACACTTGAGCCCTCTCTCCGTATTTCATTGTGGAATAAGGCTTGCTGGAGCTCACACTAAACGTCAGTCACAGGTGCACAGAGCTGCTTTTTCTGCAGTGGCAGAACCACTGACAAGATTATTTCCACAATTGCGCCCTCAGGGCTTGCAGATTGTGCTCTCTGTGTAGTGTTGTTCCAGACAGCATGCAGCTACTCATGCAAACAGTTAAAGCAGCCCCACAATATTCTTCACAAAATGCATGCTCAGCTAAATAATTCAAATACGCAGACCAAGAAAAAGAAAAGGTTTATTTGTCAGATTTAATAGTCTTTTATTGACTATTTAAGTAGATGAAGTGTATCAGGAAGGCTGGGAACATATAATCAAGTTACACCAAATATTGTTTTTCTGCCTGACTATGCTAAAATTATCTCTTCTTGTGAAATATCTGCCCTTCTGCAAAGACAGAGTTGTAACTCGGGGAATTTAAATCCTACAAAAACAGGAAGAGTGCAGCATTTTCAAAAAGGGTGTATTAAAAATTGTTTTACATCTAGCTGAATTACTATGCAATATCCATGTCCAGCAATACATGTCACAACGTAGCACACTTTTCCACATACCACCTACAAGTTACGAAAAAATATCTCAATAACTGCTTATTTTGTTGATCATACACAAAGCGTTCCAATTTAAAATCACCCTGAAATTCTTTTATCATAAACTGTGAGAATATTTGCATGGTTTCAGAGGTTGGATTTGCCACCCTCACGAAAAATTCTCCTTGTCATGCAAATTTACTAGCATGCCGCACATGGAAATCCATGCATTTAAATAAGAAAAAAAACAAGCATGTTTCAGAATGCAGAGAGCGGATTACAGAAAAAGTCAGGACTTGCTGGTGTCACACAGGGCATGGGGGCACTTGATGACTATGTCCTGACAACAGGCCAGACAAAGTCAATTGATTCTGGACTACATTTTATATAGACCAGGTTTTATTACTGGTTCCATGGAAAGAAGTACCATTAAGTAATTTGCATCACATTTTCTTTCCCTTATGCATTCCTTCTCAATGTCTGTGTCTCTATTTCAAAGGGTTTTTGCTGTATTTTTGTTTTTCTTTTTACAGTTTTAAATAGCGCAAACTCGCCCCGAAGGTATTGGAGTGCTTTACATGAGCACCAGTTACATTCATTTTATAGGTCGGGCTTAGCAGCGCGCATGCGCTGCTCTGCGAGGCATGGTGTATTCAAGTACATGGGCATCGCTTGTCATTGGTTGTTCCGGGTGCCTTTCTAAATTCCTTACTTTTGAATGGTAAATTGTGCCCATTTGTCCCTCATTTTGGTATGTCGTTCCCTCCCATAGTGACTGGCCTTGTTACAGGGCTCATTTCGCTTCTGTCCATTTCAATTAGTTTCTCGCACTATTTTATCCAATTGCCTGCCTCCTTTTCTGGAAATGTTGCAAACGCGAGCAGCTGATCAGTGTTACTGCTTTCCTCTCCCACCCACCATTTCTCCGTGTGTTCTCCCCTTCGCACCTTAGTTTTCACTTAGGATCTACAGAGTCTGGGTCACTGAAGATCGAATTGAGCAGTCACAAAGTTAGAATGTTAGAAATTTGACTTTAGCTCCCTTTCACCCAAACTTTCGTTTTTAGCATTAAATATGTTTCACTCGCTCGGAGCTCCGTTTCTGTAAACAAGGCTGTAAATCTTGTTCTTTACCTGGTCACAAATGTGGCAGCTGTTCCCAGTGGTAATTCCCCTTTCTTACTCCTCTAGGCAGTGCTGCACCTGCGTCTCTGTTCCCAGTGGTAATTCCTCATTCTTAGTCCTTTCGCCAGTACTGCTAACTGCTTCTCTGGTCCCAGTGGTGATTCCTCATTCTTAGTCCTCTACACAGTGCTGCAGCGGCTTCTCTGGTCCCAGTGGTAATTCCTTATTCTTTGTCCCCTTGGCAGTGCTGCAGCTGCATCTCTGTTCCCAGTGGTACTTCCTCATTCTTAGTCCTCTAGCCAGTGCTGCAGCTGCTTCTCTAGTCCCAGGGGTAATTCCTCTTTCTTAGTCCTCTAGACAGTGCTGCAGCTGCTTCTCTGGTCTCATCGATAATTCCTCATTCTAAATCCTCTGGCCAGTGCTGCTAGCTGCTTCTCTGGTCCCAGTAGTAATTCCTCATTCTAAGTTCTCTTGACAGTGCTGCAGCTGCTTTTCTGGTCTAATCGGTAATTCCTCATTATAAGTCCTCTGGCCAGTGCTGCTAGCTGCTTCTCTGGTCCCAGTGGTAATTCCTGATTCTAAGTCCTCTAGGAAGTGCTGCAGCTGTGTCTCTGTTCATACATCCACTACACTCCAAACCAAAACACATAGATAAAAGACATTGTCATTTACAACGCCAATAGCTCTAACTCTGACAAATGCGAGACCTATTGCATTGCAAATGCTTGTTTTGTGTGCTGTGATGAAGCCTGACACATAAAACCCTACAGCATAGGCTGTTGTGTCACCCACAGAATTATTTACAATTTTAGATCTACAGGACAAAAGCAATCCACACTAGAATCCTTCGTGGAACTGGTATAACCATAGTGTAGTATACGTCTGTTTTATTATTGCAATACAACAAAGTCATATTTTTGCATATACACCGTTCACAAATCTACCTCTGATACAGCATTCTCATTACCATAACTATTAAATTGCTCAGGTTCCCATGGTTTGCTGGGGAGCCCGTGTTACACGAGCATTACAATCCTTTGGGGCAGGTCAATTAACACCTATAATATATGCATGAGCATGCTAATTAGGGCAGACTGTGCGTTTCCACGCAGACAAGATTTAAAAATGAAACTGTACACATTCAGTACCACAAGCCTCACAACATAATCCCTCAGGACACGTCACCTGAACCACAGTGGCACACACAGGAGCCACCTAATCAGGCTAGACCTTCAGTTTGTGCTACCTTTTCACCAGGACCTGAGCCCGTCACTCAAGTAGGCTTTGAAGCAAAGGAGAGACGAAGACAAGTGTGATCTCTCTGTTTCGGCCATTTAGAGTCTTATAAGGGCTAGAATCAAATACCTCTAGCCTCTCACACCACAAAGCATTACAGCTACAGCATATACACTCTGCAAAGTCAACAAACCCCATCTGTATTACACTAACCACCTCCCACACATAGATAGCCCTCCTTCTGTTAATGCCCAGTCTGTAATCTTGCACCCAGCAGAGGTAGCTAAATCTATCACTACCACTAAACTTGACGTCATCTTTATAATAGAGATCTTGTTCACACCGACCACCACCCATATCCATGAAGTCATGATATAACAAGTCTCCAGCATCTAGAACATCGACTGCAAGCCTGGTGGGTGGGAGAGTCGCAGATGACCAGCGCTTCTCATGGCCATACACACTAGCTAGATTTCCTGTGAGCCATTTGCTCCAAAATGATTTCTTTGGGAATAACTGCTGACTCCCCCAAAGTAAGGTAGCATTTTGTAATTGCTGCACATATTTTCTTTTCCAGCGGTGCAGACGTCCTGTACTTTAGGCCATTTGGGCTGAGCGGAACGTCTTTCGCACCTGCTTCTCCTTTCCCACCCACCATTCCTCTCTTTCCCTCCCAGGTACCATCTTGAAGCAGTCGCTGAGAGCAAGAGACGAGTTCCTGCATCTGTGCCTTCTTCGCAGCCTGTAAGCAGTGCCTTGAATGCACTGGGTGAGCATTCAATAGCATTCCTTTTTAGAGCATTAGATGTGCTTTGAGTGGGTTCCTCATTTTTCTCTTCTGGATGGACCCCTATGGCTTTCTCTGTTCTGTCATTCACTGGCTTTCCCAGGGTGAACCCACCAGGCATATTCACACTCTTATGGAGTGCCTCTCCATGGCTTGCTCCTTTTCCTACACTTTGATAAATTATGACATGTAAGTGAGCCCTTGAATATGAGTTTATATTAGCCTGGGCTGACACCAAGTTACTTAACAAGTAACTTGGATAATCTTTTGGAAGGCCAGAAAAAATCAACAATAAAAGGGTGCCTGGAAGCTCAGCCTCAGCCATCCAGACCTGACATCACAATCCAAACGCAATTATAAGTTAATATTGACTGATAACCAAACCTACAATGAACTGTGGAAGCCGTGCATCTGCTGTCCATGTTTAACAATACACTATTAAAGAAGAAAATAGAGACTCACTAGATACCTAACAGTTCTAGTGATCCTCCAATCTCAGAACAGTTCACAGCAAGCCACTAAAGAAGGACTTGGAGCCTCACTGGGCTGACACCGGACTGACTTAACAGCAACAATAGCATTAGTTCTAAAAGATGAGCTTTCACTGCCCGTGGTTAATACCACTACAAAGAAGGAATCGGCTGAGCACCTCCAACTCCGGAATAGACCCTGAATATTAAACTGTAACTACTGGAAATATGAATCAACATTCAGACAAACTGCTAAAAAATCCCAACATTCCAGATTCCAATGGGAATTTCTTTCCCACCTAATTTACCTAGTCTCACCTACCTTCATCACCCCCCCTTCCTGTACTACCAGTCCTATCCCTTCTCCTTATCACCCATACCTAACACATTTCCTTCACCAGCATCCCTCCTTCCTGTTCACACTTTCTTCTTCACACAGGACGGGGTACCCCCACCCACTTACCCACCACCCAACCTCTTTCCTATTTCCCACATTCTGCTGCTCCCACTATCTTCCCTCTTCGCAAGAGACTCATTCCCCCACAGCCTTCATTATCCATCTCCCTCCTTATCCTCTGCCACCATCTCTTCTCATCTGTCCCTCATCTTCTTCTCATCCCTTGTGCATCCTTTTTTCCTTCCTGTAAATTGTGACTTCCCCTCTATCATCCCTATCTCCCAGCACCCATGTGACTGCACATCTTCATCCACATGCTGACTTTAAATCTCTCTGCTAGCTCACCGACCTAACTTTCTCCATTACCCACCACTTCCTCAACACACTTTTTTTTCACACTGCCTCTGCTTTCTCCTTCCCCCTCTCTAAATACTTCTTCCAATCTCCTCTCACTCCCTGTGAACTTCCTCTCCTGCTAAACCCATCCCCTCCTCTTTATCTTTTCCTCCTTCCTCAACTCTCCTCAAGTCTGCAAATGCAGTATTCAGCTTGAGTCAGACAGAAAGCCTATTCCAACTTCCCTTGCCCTTCAACATCTCCTTCCTCAAGCACACCAGTCTTCTTTCACCTCACCTTTTCAGTCACTATGAACCTTCCCTCAATTTTCCTTTCCTCCTACTATTATTCCATTCTACCAATTCTTCTTTCCTCACCTCTTGCAAGCCTGGTAAGTCACTACTCAGTGTGCTTGAGTCAAACAATGGCTGCATACTCCCTGTTGTTGACCAACCTCCTTACCCACCACAAATCCCCTCGTACTCATAAAATAGATTCAACTACATTTTTATACTCTCTAACATGCAAGATCATTGATCAAACACTGCCTGAACACCTATGAATGATATATGACTGCAACTCTGACCTGCTCTTAATCACTGAAGCCTGGCTACACTACCATGGAGCACCAATCATTGGCTAACGCAATCATTGACTAACCCAATCACCAGGTCACAAAATTCTACTCCAAAATTGTCACACAAAGAACATTTGCCGAGAGTGGAGGCCTAGAAATTGTCTTCAAAAACTTTATTTCTATGAAATCCATCCAACACTAATCAACTCTTTAATGTAAGTATTTTGTCTCCCAATGATGTCCATCTTCACCCTCTAATTCCTCATTTCTTCTTATCTACAGACCTCCCCCAAAACCCGCCACCACCCATTTTCTGAGCTGTTCCTCCACTTTGTCTACAAGATCTCAGAAAAGCATCTCAACAGTTGGTTTGATAAACCTTACATGTCCATGGCTAAGGCCCTTCTCACTAACCCAGAATTACTAAACCTAGTTCAACTTATCTCCAGCTGAACCCACAAGGCTCTGTATACTCTAGGGGCAATATTCACCCCTTTGGCCCTCATCATACTGACTGAAAAATAATTATTCACCTAGACTTACCATGATATACTTCCGCTCAGTCTACACATTGCAATGTCTCTGATGATGCCTAACCCCATATACCCTTAAATTGACTGTTAGACCTTAGAAAAAAACTGGACCGTACCACCTTCAACTCTGAAATAACCGCTTTTGCGCCTAACAACCCAATGATAACAGTTCAGCAGTTCCACCCCTGCCTAACATCTTTCCTTGACAATCTACTGCCACTCTAGACCTCCGCCACTAATCCCAGTGAATTATCATCACTATATCAAATTTAAAAAAACACTGGAAAGAAAATTGGCCCTGGTCCAAATCTCTCGAACAAAGTAAGAAATGTAGGTGTGATTATGGGCTCCAATCTCTTCCATCTGGTACAAGCTGCAGCTGAAGTCCAAAATGCAACAGAACAGCTACACCTGACATCGACATGATGACCCAAGCTGTATCTAACTAAAGTGTTCCTTCTTTATTGCCCACTCTGCAGATAAATTGGGTAACCCCCCCCCCCTATACCTGAAGGCTGAATCCTAACAGAAAGTTGTGGTGAAGGGATACCCAGGGAAGACTTGCTGCCTCCACTAAACATCATCCACAGATCCCTCACCCAAGGTGTCTTCACGAATGGCCTTATAACTGGACAGGTGTTGCTCCTTCTGAAGACGACAAATCTGGACCCCAATAACTATGCAAACTACTGTCCGATCACAGACCTGCCATTCATTGAGAAGATCATTAAGAAGGCAGTCGCAATTCACTATCATAAAAAGATTAGAAATAATTCCCTCATATAGGTCTACAAATCTAGATTCATCCTACGGTCTGGTCTTGAGACAAACACCACTGAAGCAGTCAATGACACGCTTAGGTTTCCCACTACCATGCATAATGGCAGCATGCCCCACTTGACCTTTTAAAGTCCTGCAACACCTTGCCTTCTCTAAACAAAACACTAATCAGAATCGGTTGTTATTGAGTTGTCCAATGTGGCTGATATCAGACTCTGGGAGTCTTATGAACTGGTAGAGATATCAGTATTTACCAATAGATGTATGACACCTCGCAAAGCCTGAAGGTCTCTTCTGGTTGCAACACCAGCCACTTGAAGGACTGCCTCAGAGTTATTCAAGTACGTAGGCCCACGCTTACTACAAACTGTACCCCACCAAAATGCATGTACTCATCACCAGGGCTAGCAAGCAACAACGGGTACAACAATGGTTCTCAAAGATGAATCTGCATATATACTTGCTCCGTGACTCATCAATATGATCAAATCCTTGGGCTTCCACATAGATACCAACTTCAGCTTTAGGCCACACAAATGAGCAAACAGACAGCATCAGCTGGTCATGTTCGCCAGAATAAAAACATTCTTTCCAGACGCGGACCTGAGGACGTCCAGGGAAAAGTACTGTTTAATTTTAATGAAGATAATGTTCTGCTAAACGGCATCCCTGCCACTGAAGAACCTTTGACGAGCACTAGTCCATCTTTTCACATGTCTTAGTATAGGGTTCTCCAACCTTTTCTATAATAAGACCTACTAATGTTCAATGATAACCATCCAAAGCTACTGACACATAATATCATTGTTACCATAGAGACAACATCACACAAGATTATATTAGTGGCCTCCCCAAGCAGGATTACCAGCAGTGTCAATCTTATTGCATAATGGGAAACTTACCAGCAGTGATGTAAAATAAATGCTTTATCAATTTCCAATGTCTCTACATGTCATAGCAGCCATGTATGCACTCCCACCCGGCAACTGGGAAATAATGTGATTAGTAAGTCTAAGTTTAAATATATTTAATCTTCAAATACCAACTTATTAGATCCGAAAATACACATTTTACTTTCAAATGCATGGTTTTCATTTATGGTATCAGGGTAACTACCTTTAGCTTCCGAGTTACTCGCTGGAGAACTCTGTCTTAGAAAGTACAGCAGAATAACTGGCACACCAAGGACTCCACTGGGCTTTGCTGTCCACCCACATCACATTGAAGAGCTGCTGTACCACCAAAATCACATTGTACCTGGCCACCAAGATCAAGACCTCCATTCAAATATGCCAGATGTGCAGCAGCAGCAACATCAGCAGACTAGAAATTATGAAATGAACAAGGGGGAAAATAGGATGCTAAGCCTTCTCCTTCTGTTCTCCGAGGGTTTGATACTGCTCACTAGACAGATCCTCCAGATCCCATCTCTTCTCCACTTTTGGAAAAAGTTAAAGACTAATCTCTTCTAGCAACATCTCTTTGCAAGACACCCACCAAGGTGCCAGGCCTACTCAAGCAAGACCACTCCTCCCTTCCCTGCAGTCTCTGACCCTCTTCATCTTCTTTCCTTTATTGCTCTAATTACATTTTGATCTCCAGTTCTGCAGCTTCTTCCACTATCTCCATCTGCATTTTCCTGTACCTAGGGTAACCAACTGGTCCTGTTTATCATGAGCAGTCCCGTAATTTGTTTTTTCATCCTTAGATAACTTAATTGCCCATAAGGGTTTACTTCCGTCTATAATATGACCTTCAAGTTGCAGTGCTGTTTGTATGGACAGCTGGGAATAACATCACACAATGTCAGAATTAGGCTACCTCTAATTCGTTGTCAGCTTGACTTCTAGGTGGAGACAGCACGTATCTCACACAAAAAATCTGCTAGAGATTTTTATACTGTTGTACACCCCCCACAAAAAAGTACAGCAGCTTTTCTAATACTTAACTTCCCTGGAAAAAAGACTTTACCATTGGGAACAAAAAAGACAAAATATTTGGATGGAAAGGCCTCCCCCACATTCTCGTGGCATGCTTCACCATTGGCCAGTCTGTCCCACCATGTTAAGACAATACCAACATGTTGGTCTCAAGCTCTATGAGAGGGAAAACAGAATAAGTGCTTCTGGTCATACACAGGGTCAAGATACTTTATTAAAACTACCTTTGTCTAAGCCCACGGTATTCCCTTTTTTCCAGTGGGTACACAGGGAAGGATTAAAACAAAGTACAGGATGCTATCGTGAGTTAATGTCTCGGACATCCTTTAAAGTTATAATCTGCCGACATGTTTTGGCCACAATAAGATCCCCCAGGAGAGGGTCTAGGGCCTTCGTCAGGGCAACACAGGGACCCATACAGTCCTTCCTGCGTCCTCGTACGTACATGCAGGTAAGAGTAAGTCTTACCTCAACCTGCCTAGTAGTTTTTTTCTACCCTATTCTTACAGGTTTCAAGCAAAATAGTCACACCGGTGGAGAACCACTCCTGTAGTCACACATTCATCAAGACTTAGGCCCCGTATTACCACCTATCCAGCCGCCGGTGCGCTTCGTTCTCCCATGATGACACCTGATGTCCATGTCCTCCTCTGTTGATCTTTCAGAGGCATTTCCACGCAAATGCATCACATGTAAATGCCTTGATACGACATTGCCAAGTATGGAGGGAGGATGCATGCATATTTAAGTCAAGCAAGAATCTCTTAGTGTTTCCAGTAGTCTAGAGAGGGCGAAGGGGCATAGGGAAACAAAAAGACCGTAAAGCGAAAAGATTTAAGGAAATGCTTTCCACATATATTTAATTATATTATAGGATCAAAACATAAATAATTAAACAAACAATCAAAAGGCACTGTGTTGCATTAAATGTCATGTAACCTGTGATGTTGTGCACAAGTGCTCGTGAGAGGTGAACGGAACTAGTGACACGTGAAGGAATATATACAGCAGGAAAAGAGGCGCATACAAGGTTATATATACAGTGAAGTCATCTATGATGCCCGTACAGTTTTTAAATTTAACCCGTTTACCGCGGCGGCAATTCCGCCGCGGTGCGGGCGTTCCACGGAGTGGGCGGGGCTGCGTCGGCCAACGGTCGTTCGCAGCACTGGGGAGGTAGTGCTCGCGACGGCCGTTGGCCGACGCGAGCACGGAAGGGGTTAAGGACAGGTTAATTCTTCTGGGCAATCACAGAGAAGGCTCCGTGATTACGCTGTGGGGGTTGACGGCGTTTCGGCCTATATACAATGTCAGGCCAACATTAGGACCAGGTTACAGATTTGGGATACAGTGTGAGTGAGAATTAATCGTAAGTCACGGAGGATGTATGGGCGGGCGGCGCGCTAGCAGAATAGGCGGTGAAGTGCTGCTTCAAGGGTCAATTGTATGCACGGCAGGTAACCGATACGGGCTTGTAATCGGAATAAATTGCGGGGCGAATTCAAGTAGAGTCCAATTAGGGATCTTAATTGCCAGAAACAAAGTACGGAGCGGCATCCAAATGAGTCATGTTGATCAAAGGGGCAGCCGGAATCAATCACCGGGGGACTGGAGCAGCCGGGTTCAGTCTGCTTGAAACCAGAAGGAGCAATGCGGTTCCGGCGTGAGTCTGGAGGAAACTGAATGCTCTGCCCTGTCTTTCAATGTTGTGCCCATTGTATAGTCAGTGTTTAATGGAACAGTGTGCTTTGCTGACAATGGAAGAAGCATGTAGGCTAGCTAGCCAGCAGCATCTACCCACGGGCCTAGTTTGTATCAGAGCAATGCAAGAAGGGTATTGGACAGCTGACAAGGTGAAGAAAATGAAATATACTGATGCAATAGCTACAAAGCTGCGCGTCTGACTGTGACTCCTGCCTATGTAGAGTAAAGTGGGGGAAGATGCGAGGAGATCAAACACTAAACTGTTTGATTTAAATCAGCATCTGGGTGATTATTGGGCTCTTATGGATATTTATCCTGTAGTATGGAATTAGTGATTCATTAATAAATGACTATACATTTGCTGGTAAGCAGGTGTAGTTGAAGCATGCTTGTACACAGTTGTGTCACTGTTCAGGGGACAGTCATTAATGATTCAGAGTTCTGTCTGTCTTTCTCTGCTTGCATCCTGGTTCATTGTTGCACATGGGTTTCATCCTGAAATGCAAAATATGTATGCAAAACCCCAATTCTTTGAAGGAATTAAGCTTGCAGGATATCAATAGATCATTACCTTAAGATATTTATTTGGCATTTTCTTTAGTGCTCCTGCACTCGCATGAAACACTTGTGCATGTATTTTACACCTATTGTTGAACTGTTCAGAAAGTACATATTAGGGATTATAAAAGGTTTTCTCCAATTAATGTTCTATCCATGCCTTACCTTCCTTATCCAGGAAATGATGACACTAAAATGTTGCACACTGTTGTGCATACTCTGCTCTCTCCCACAGTACAGACTTTCTCTTTACCACCAAGAAGGCCTGTTGAACATCACACTAAAACATACACAGATTCTGACTTAGAGAGTGAGAATAGACATGTTCATGAGCAGTACAATATAAACAGTACATATTAAGCATACCCAACATCTGTCGGGAGCCCCTAATCGGGGATTCATCGGGTTCACGACAGCAATTTCAATGGAGGAAATCAATCACCAAGTTTCAGTCACACCTTCAAACAGACATCCTCAAAAAGCGCCTGTTAGATAGAACCCCTTCACTTGCACAAGATGGCAACTTACTCATACAACTGGCAAAACACAGCCAAACCAACTGCACTCTCACGCACACCGTGATAAATCCAGTATTGACCCATAAACACCTCATGCGCACCACAAACACCAAAATTAGTCACCGCATGGAGGTCCTCAGCTTAGACACTGATATGGTGGCCTTATAAATCCCCCCTATCTCCAGTCGAGATATTGGCTGCACTAAGGTCTTTCACAAATCATGTTCCTTTAAACTGTCTAGTGTTACCCCAGCTCTAGGTCCTCAATCCACTTTTTAGAGCAAGTGGTGATACCCACCTCCATAGCCATCTTGTAGAAAATTGCTGCTGCTTTCGCATAACCTGACGTCTGAAGGTCAACAGCACCACCAGGAAACAGGATCCTGACAAAAGAGAGAGGCACAATGGAGAGATGTTTTTGTGAGATTCCACAGTAAATCCTAATGTTCTTCTCCCAACAACAATCTGACACCCTCATAAACTGGAAGGAATATGACTGCTTTGCTGATTTGTTTTATGAGCTGCTGTGTTTGTGTTTGTGTCACTGTAACGGCACACTTGAAGCTCCTGCCTACCATGACCGACAGCGAGATTGAAGGCACCACAGCAAGCAGACTCTTTGGGTGACTCACTGGTGTACGATTTTGAAGTAGTAATTTAGTTTAATATTTTGGATGTTTTGGACTAAAGTTCTTATTCAGCACGTGAAAAAGAAACACCGATTCCTGATGGCAGTGTTTTTAGGTGAACATGTTTAATTTTAAAACCTGAGTTATTGTAATATCTACTTCCTTGGCAGCAAAGAATTTATATAAAAAACGGAACCTGTGTTAAAGATAGAGGGTACTGCCCTGTTCTGCACGATGACACACCTTTAAGTTGGTGTGCTGAGGGCAGACAGGGTCTGTTCAGCCTATCACAATAAATGCAACGTCCCCTGCAAGGTGGAGTGGCTGGTTGAAGTGGCTGGCCTGACAATTACTGTGCAGGAAGCAGCCTGGCTTGCATTTTACAGCAGACAGAGAACCCCCTGCAGGCTGGTAGAGTAAGTGACTGCACATATTTTAGGTGGGTATCTGGAGGCCCACTGTACCCCTTTCTTCTATCTCAAGCGGGGGCACAATGACTCTCTACTACTTCAGTGTGGCACACAGTCGATGCACCTCCTGACAGTCCTTTGTGTCTGAGCCTCTGTATGATAATACGCCCATGGGATCTTGTACCTTGAAAAATGGCTTTAGGTAAGGCAGTAGCAAAGCGGTGCTCCATCTGCTATTCCCTAATTTTTTGTTGGAATTGTCAATGTCCGCCCAGCTTTTTTCTTGCAACTATAACTAATCTGCCTTGAGAAGTAATATATGAGTCACTTGAGTTCTTCTGATCTTTTCCAGATAGCAAGGATTAAGTGGATGATATCAGGGAAGGGAAGGGAAAGGTGTCAGTGACATAGTGTGTGACCCTGAGTCAATAGTCAGTCATTTCATAACAGCTTACAACGTGGCTAAAATACAAAAAATGAATTGTTAAACAAATACACTTAAATGAAACTAAAAGCAAAGTATAGATGGGAAACTGACAGAGACAATAAAGTGAGTAGTATTCTAGAGTTTTAGATTTTTAAATGTGTATTCTTCTTCTCCTGGGCTAGGTCAGTCTATTGAAGAACGTGCTCTGATGCCTTTTGTGACTCAAAAGCTTGGTAGTTGGAATTCCAGATGGTTTGGTCACAGTTCTGTGTTGCTTCAGGGGATAGCATGCTCGAAAAATCAAAGCTTAGAGGGTGGTGTGGTTGAAACCCATATGTGGTGCACACATAAACGGCACGTGATATAGGTATTGGCTGTTCTATTCATTTATGAAAGAGTATTACTTGTATTCTCTTATGTTCAATAGTGTACCAAAAGCAACTAGCAGTGAAAAACTTAAAATCAGGGGTCATTGACTTTCTCTATCAGTAGCACTTTCTTTTCTACATGATCCCCATTAAAAAGGGATATGTGTTTGCAGTGAGTGCTGCAGCCTAATCTATACATGTCTCGTTGGCTTTTCACCATGTTTGGGCTGTCTGTAAGTGTTGCTTTATGCTTGTGTGTCCTTACAAGGATTTCAAAGGGAAGTGCCATTCTGTGCATGACAGCGAGGATGCAGTAGGTCCAGTGTCGAGTGCAGTCACAAACTGGGTGTTCAGGTGAATGTGTTGGAGCCAAGATGCCCTTGGAGGTGAATGTGATGTGATTTATCAAACGCTCAGTACTTCGTTAGAAAAGGTGACACACTGGCAACAGCCAGTTCAGGGACTGTATGTAGTTTAAACTGTGGTGCACTGCTAGAGAGACCATTTGCACCAGGTGTCCTGCATGTTGCCAGGTGGGAAGTTAGCACAGAAAGCCAAGGCCCCACAGGTTGGGCAGCACAAAAATTCACAGAGGCAGAGGTTGTGCAAGTACAAAAGCACCTTAGGTAAATCTGGTGGAAGAAAACGATCAACCACAATCGACTTCTTGAGCACTTTCCTCTCTATCATGGAGGAGATGCCGGGTTTCGATTTGGGTATTTTCTTTCATGGGGGATAACAGGATCAATGTGGTTGTTGGTGCAATGTGTTCTTCGTTGCAGGGCATGAAAGCGGTGATGAGTCTCGGATCTTGGGCAGCCCATGGGTGTCAGGCAGTGGATCCTTTTGGCACCAGTCAAAGCAACTGAGGCAGTAGTTCTAAGCAAAACTGGTTATAAGCACTCAAGGCAGTCTACTTCATTCTCCTCCAGACGCTCAAGGCGTTCTGCTTCGTTCCCCTTCAGAGTGCAGCAAGAGCAGGTATTTTCTTCAATCTGTATTATCTTTACTCCTTCAAGGGAGACAGTCATGCTTCCTGTCCCGGTGCTTTCCTCACTGCTGATGCACAGAGCTCCTTGAACTCCAAAGGGGAACTCACTGGGCCATCTTATAGCTGAAAACATTGATACTCAGACAAAAAGTCACACTTGAAAGTTTGAAGGAATCCAGCCAACGCAACTTTCAGATTCCTGTAGGCATATTTGGTCCAATGGAAAGCAGTGTATGCTCCACCACAGTGCTTCCATGCTGTTGCGAGGCATTTAATAGTATTCACTGAGTTTGTGTGTCAGTCCCACCGACTCCTGCTCCAAATCAGTGAGGTTTTCCCAGCTCAACTCTTCTCTGTCAGACATGATACAGGATGTGGGAGATGGGAGGCAGCCCATTGCTTTTATGGAGGTGTTTGGTAGCCACCATGAACTTTACCACATTTCTTAGTCCAGGTGTTCCCTTGCTCAAGCCACAAACTGATTTACTGAAAATGGCATGATCAAAAGATGGGGAATATCAAGATGTCTTCCTGTCTACTCCAATGGGGAGGATGCTATTTCAGAAACTCGAACACACCACCTGCCTTACAATGGTTGGTGGAGGGAGGGACAGAGAGGAGAGATCATCGAAAGAAGGTGTGCAGGAAAGCGGTAGCAACTGCTTTCAAAACTAAAGATATAGTTATGCTGCGCCCTACAAATTGGAGTCTACATAGATACAAGGGGATCCCATACTGTGGGATGAATTCTCAGTCAGGCTTTCGGGCTGAACACAACACCAAAACATCTTTATTTCCTGGCACTGGTCTGAAAATGACCCTGAACCAGGTTGGATCTGCCACTTTGGTTCTCTTGAATCACTTGTTAGTGTTAACCACTTTGCCCGAGACCATTCTCTTATCACATGTTTTTCCATTTGGGCTTCTCAAGGAAGCTCTCAAATGGGTTTATTCTTTACTGACTGTGAGATCCCAACCTTCTATTTACATCCTTTTTGTTTATCCTTACCATAATAAAGAATGCAGAATCTCGCAGGGTTCCTCACTGAGCTCCACTCTTTTTAATGTTATATGGTTTCTTTGGCCGAAATGGTCCATTCTTTTGGTTTTGAGATTGAATCTTATGCAGACGATATGCAGATCACTGTCTCTATATCCAAGCAATTGTGGGGAAACTCAAGCCAAATTTTGCTCTTGTAGTTCCTTAGTGGCTACCTAGATGAGTGATAACTGCTTGAAAATGAACTCAGAAAAAACTGAAATACTAATGTTTCCAAACTTTCCTATTCCTGGCTCTCCCTCCTGAGGTCCCGCTAACTTAGGACCTATGCCAATGCCTATTGCTTTTGCCCAAAAAATAGGCTTCCTGGTTGATCAAGATTTCTCTATAGCATAAGTGACCCAAATTGCTGCCACCTGATTCAGACTTTTTAGGGTGTTGAGGATCATTTATATCTATCTCCCACTTTCATGTTGTAAGACAGTTACTCAGGCTCTTATAACATCACACCTTGATTATGGGAACAGACTATAACTTGGTAGCTCAACTTCCTTTCCACACAGGGTTAAAGTTGTGCAAAACTTTGCAGCTGGTCTGATTCTGAACCTCTCTAGAAATGCTCATATCACCATATATCACCTTCACTGGCACTCTGTTGAAAAATGGGCTTGCTTCAGAAGGTCTCTATCTTGCCTTTAATGCTCTCAGTAATCGTGGCCCTTCTTAGCTTAAGAAAAACTATCATTGCATCAACTCAAATTCTTCGTTCCTCCCATTCAGCCATGGCGACGATTCCTCAAACCCACTGAGCACATACCAGAGAATTATCCTTTTCCTACCTAGCTGCCCACAACTGGAATCTTCTTCCTCTATCTGTACAACAAATTTTGGACGACTCCTTCTGTAAAAAAAAACTGAAGACATGGCTATACCAGTAGGCATAAGCTCCTGATTTTGTGTGGTTTTGAGTTTCTGTTTTTCCTTTAGTAACACAGTGCCCTTTTTTGGGCATCAGTTTGCAATATATAAAAAATATTTAACATACCATAACTGAGTACCCCACTCTTCCAGTGCACAAGCTCTCCTCATCCATACTTCTTACATGTAGTGGTATTAAAGGCCATCGTAGCATGCGCTACAGCCCCTAGGCAAGCTTCCTAGCTTGAGGTAGCAGGAAAAAAAGCTTGAAATCCATGATTATCAATTAGCTGCCATAAACATTTATGCCATGGCTTGGATATGGGTACTCATGTTAAAAGGAGTTCTGCTTTGGGTGGCTTTATGAACTCCAGTCGAGATTAACACTCCACTGGGGAGGTAAAACACAATTATTAAGATAACTGACAGGGAGCTTTTTACATGTGTCAGCTCTGCAGGAAAAAATACACGGTCACTCACAATGTTGAAATGAGCAGCAGGATATCATAGGACTGCAGCATCCAGGACTTTTCCCATACACTATTGTCGTAAATTACTTAGGGAAATTTGCCATTGTTGGTAGAACAAGCAACAGCCATGCTTGCAGGTGCCATTATAGGGTCTAAAATTCCCTACCTTTAGCTGCCTGTTAGCTGGTACCAATACAGAGAGCTCTCAGAAGCTATTAGCTTTGGAAAGTGCAGTGGCACGGCCAGTGACTTACATGCCTAGAACCATATATTTAATGCCAGCCATGAGAAGGCTGCACTTCCTTCCAGTGCAGACCAGAGGCAAAATTAAACTGCACAAAGCAGCCCCTCCCCATGGACATCATTTAGGGGTTGCCAGGGGTCGCAGCTGCGACCCCTGGCCTGCTACTTGCGACCCCTGGCATCACATTTGAGACCCCTGGCTTCAGAGGTAGCAAAATCAGTGCCAAGAACATGGGGCAGCTCGTACTTATGGAATCAGTTGGGACTTTAATCTCCTTGTGTTTTGTCAATTTCTTTTATTAAACTAATAGTGAATAACATTATATTGTTCAATATTAGTGTAATACAAATGGAGTACATTTAGCTGGAATATGACCCTCCCTGGCTGCAGAGGTAAGTAAAAAATGCTTTTAAATGTATGTTGTGTGGATGTGTGCAGGGAAATGAAATTTGTACTTGTAAAGCGCACCTATACCCCCAAAGGGGTGTCCAGGCGCTGTACGCATACCGCTGTGGAACCCTTCCTGGCTTTTCCCTGTGAAATGTCCACTCCTGGGCACCCCCAGGGTGAAGCCAGGCATCCCAGCGCTGTTGGGGCCGTTGTGGAGATTAAGCAAGCTATTGCCCAGAGTTGCACCCATGATTAGAATAGGCACCGAGGCGAGAATTATCAGGTCCGAGGAAATTGAGCCCAAGACCCGCCGAGGCGGGAATTGAACCCTGGTCCCGGGCTAGATCTCTGCATCAGGGTCTGCCGCTCTAACCATTGAGCCACACTTCTTCCAGGGAAGAGTGTGTTTATGTGAGAGAGTGGCTGTATGTGTGATTGTGTGTGTATGTAAACATCCGTGTGTGAGTGAACGCAAAGCTCAAATGACGTGTGATATCACTTTGCTACCCCTGGTCTTTTGGTGAATTTGACATTAATTTCCCTCCCGTAAACATATAAGCTAGTCAAGTCCCATCACGTGGAGTTCTGTAGCTCACAAAAAATGGAGGGTGTCTTTAATATGTGCCACACACAAGACTATTATATACTTTTAGCTTCAGGGGAGATTGCATCTTATTTGCATCTGGAACTCTCATGGTCGCAAAGGTCACTTCTTTATAGATTCAGGGCCAGCACGGTTTGGCGCCTTAGGTGCTTTCCTGATCACTTGAAGCCTTGGGGGAGCGGACTAAAGGCCTGCTCTTGCGATGGGTTGCCTGAGCAATCTTTGGTACATTTTATGTTCTTTTGCAAATTTTACAGACTTTTCTTTCTAAGCTGCCTTGAACATATCCTGAAACCTCTTACCTTCCAGAATTGCACAGACGCAGCTACTAGGCAGCCCACTTGTTTGTCATATTGCGTGTTGCTTTTTTATACTTTCAGTTAGAAGCAGGAAATCCATGGACGGTTGGAAAGCTTTACTTGGTTAGCTGTTGAATCCATGGTTTGATATTTGAAGAGGGGTGGTTTTCTAGTGACTTTGCACTTTATTAAAATTTTATTGTAAGCATTTTATAGAATTCTGTTTCCATGGAAACAATATCAGTAGCAAGAGTATTCATTATCTTAACTGTCTTTTTAAATGGTTTTATTGATTCAAGATGCAATGTATGGAATTTATTGCCTTATGCTCTATTATGATTTTATTCGTAAAATCGAATAAAGATATTTTGAAATTGAAATGTAATGAAGGTTTATTACCTAGTACTATTGTTATGGTTCAGTTGCAAATTCTAATGACTTCCACCCAGAATAAAAAAGGTTTGGGCAGGAGGTCAGTAAGATTCCACAGAGGTCTGCTTGCTCTGGAATGCATCGCCAGAGTAAATGCAGTTCACTGGCACCCATTTTGAATGTAGTAAACTACTCAAAACTCTCTCGTTTTAAGCGTTACTTGTTAACTTGGTCCACAGGTAGGGCTCGGATGCACGCCTAAAGTCTTTTTAATGTTACAAAAAAGATCCATGATACAATGGTAATGATCATATATACCCCAAATTTATGGGTAGAAAAGGTGAAAAAGATAACAATACATTTTTGAAACACCATCCTTGCTTTTATAATTATGATTTCGAAAACCACCAGTTGGAGTTATAAGATGTTTTACAAGGTATGTACTAAATCAGACATAAATGTCAAGCTGCTACTGCTGTATTTGGAACACCAGACACAGAGAGGGTTGAATCATCTAACCCACCTACCACCTACCCACCTAGCTACCATCGGAAAACCTATCCATACGCCAAAAAGCATATTATATAAATTTGAAACCATACGGAATAAATGAATTTACTATTATACTTAATTAATAATTTAATGATAGTTTATCTGTTTTTATGTAGCATGCGTGTCTAAAACAAATGCACTGCATGAAAACAAATGCACTTGCAATATGCTTTGCTGTACTTTAAATATATGTAAAGGAAAAAAAGTCTACATTTCTTCAGAAGTTGCTTTACATGGGCAACAGGTCAGTGAAACATCTGAGACAGCATAGGGACGGGGCATGTGCATTGTTGATCCAAGATTTGGAGCTGTCAAGTTTCGTGGCAGTGGTTTTGCAGACTGACCCTTCACTTCAGCAAGACGAGAATGCTACAATTGTATCAGAGGCTGTCAGTTTTGGAAAAATATACTGTAGTTTTGCATGTGAAGAGGGTCAGCCCTTTAGCTGAGGAGATAAGTAAGATACAGAGGGAAACAAAGTAGTTGTTGCGCTCAGCAGAGTTTGATGCATCTCCTGCAAGAGAACTTGGTTTTTGAAAAGCACTTTCAACCTCAATCTCCCTAATCCCCTTGTGATGTTAGAGCTGGCGTTTTTACCATCTATGCCCTCGTTATCTTTGACTCCCTTCACTTCTCTACTTTAGCAAAATGACAAATATTGCCGATTTTGATTCTTACTACATACTGATTAGGCTCCCCTCCTAATCTTCAATGATCTATGTCCTCTTAGGACTTTAAATGTGAAGTCTTGAGTCTATATTTATTTACTTTGATAAGTTTGCTTAACTTATTAACCCATAATAATATTACAGCAACAATGGTTCAGGGAATTCATTTAAACAAAAACACAGAAAACACAGCAATAATACTGTGACACAATTACTCACTGCAGATAATACAAAAAGTTAAAGAAAAATAATAAGGTACCCACAACAATTATTTGAGAAAGCCAATTTGTTATTGCAAAATATTCATATAAGACCAGAATAATACAACTATACAATATACAACTGGTGCTCACAAAGTTACACAAAACATACAAAATGAAAATACAAACTACAGTGTAGACAAAAGACAATGGCAGAGGAAAGAAGTAACACAAAAGTAAGTCCAACAAGTGACAGGAACAAAATGCAATATATTGTACTTTTGAATTATTCTTGTCTTAAAGGAATATTTTGCAATAACAAATGGTCTTTTTCAAATAATTGTTGTGGGTACCTTATTATTTTTATTTAACTTTTTGTATTATCTGCATTGAGTGATTTTGTCACAGTATTATTACTATGTTTTCTGTGTTTTATTTTAAATTAATTCCCTGAACCATTGCTGCTGTAATATTGTTTATAGGCCCCAGGTTCTGGGGAACAGGGCTGCCCCTGTTTGTTGTAATCATTATAACTTTTTAATCCAGCATATTTATTATTTTCCCTATCTGACACTAAAATGATCATCCAATTCATATACATTTCTGTTCAATACTTACATACAGGGCCGGACTGGGAACAGCAACCTGCCCTGGCAGACTGCTGCTCGACCGGCCCTGGGAGCAGGGGGGGGGGGGGAGGGGGGATTGGGGGGGGTTTGAGCGGGGTTCTAGTAAGAAGCACCGTTCCCGCTTTTGTTACAGGGGGCCGATATTGCAGCACTGCTGCAAAACCGGCCCCCAGTGGCAAAACTGTCCCCCATGGCCACAAAAGTAGCCCCACCCCTCCGGCCCACCGGAGAAACACCCGGTGCCTGCTACGGCCAGTCCGGCCCTTCTTAGATATTTGTTTATGTCCTGAGATAATCTATGTAATCTGAATATAGTTGTGTCAGCGTATAGTCATATTTTGCTATATCATTCAAGCGATATTTAACAATTGTTAGACTTGGCATCTTTGGCGTGGTTTCCCCTGACTTTTTGCCTCTACCGCCTCTATTTTTGATGCTTGCTGGATTTCGTTTTTGCTGGCTTAGATGCTTTGGGCACTTTGCCACTGCTGATCAGTGTCAAAGTGCAAGTGCTTCCTATTTGATTTACTGGTCAGTCCCTAGTAGAGTGCACTGAGTGTGCCAGGGCTGGTAAATCAAATATTACTAATGGGCCTGCAGCACTGATTGTGCCACCCACACGAGTAGTCCTGAACCGGTAACTCAGACTTGCCACCGCAGTGTCTGTGCACAGTTGTTAACTGCCATGTCGACTTGGCAAGTGCACCCACTTGCCAGGCCCTAACCTTCCCTTTTCTTACATGTCAGTCACCCCTAAGGTAGGCCCAAGGTACCCCTGTGGGCAGGGTGCAGCGTATGTGAAAGGTAGGACATGCCCTGATGTGTGTGGCATGTCCTGATAGTGAAATACTGCCAATTTCATTTTTCACTATTGTAAGGCTATCTGTCCCCATAGGAAAGGATGGGAGTTAATTTATAACATCTTATAAATATAACTTACCATTGGGACCAGATAGGAAAATAAAGTTTAGTATGCCTGAACTCACAATCTAAAGATGCATCTTTTAGGAAAGGTGATTTTTACATTCTGAGTTTGAAAATACCACTTTTAGAAAGTGGCTATTTTCTTGTTCAACCATCCTGTGTGCCTCTACCTGTTTGTGGATTGACTGTCTGGCTTTAGAGTGACAGGGGCTGGGGAGGTGCAGCGGCTCCAGGAGTCTGGATGAGTCAGCACTAGGTTGACTAGGCCTGATCTGCATTTGGAGTGGTGGGAGGAGTAGCACCTGTACCTAAATAGGGCTGTGCCTGCCTTCCACAATGCTGGCTCCGCCCCCCTGTGGTGTGTCTGGAGCCAAGGCTCACACTGACAATGGATGTTGTTGTGCACTTGCAGAGTGCCCCCCCAGAACTGGTTGGAACCGGGCTCAGAGCCCCTTGCACAAAGAGAACAAAAACATTTTGGGGTATAAGTATCAGACCCAAAACCCCAGACTTTTAGACTACTTCTGGAATCAAGAGGAACCTTTGCTGAGGAGAAGAGCTGGAGAAACTGAGAAGTACTGCCCTTGCTGTGTGTCTGGGGTTGGCCTGCAGTTGTTGTTTCTGCCAAAGAAAGGAGAAGGACTTTGCTGTGTGCTGTGTCCCCTGCTTGAATGAAAGTCTCCAAGGGCTTGAGTAGAGCTTGCCTCCTGTTTTGAAGTCTCAGGAACACAAAGACTTCACCCCCAGCTCCCCTGATCTTCCTTGCTGGGAGTTCAGACATGCCACGAGTGCCTGTGACTGTGTGGGGCCTCTGGAGGTTGTTTCTGCTGCTGGGAGCTGGAAAGCAACGCAACAACAAGAAAATCGACGCATCGCTCTTCTTGCAACAGTTTTTCCGACGCAACACAGTGGTGCGAGAAGAATCTCCCCGCGCCACCGCACCACTGCTGAAACCGACGCAGCACCTGTCCCCGCTGCAAGAATCAACACTTCGAGGGATCGCGGCTGAAGAAATCAACGCAGCGCCGTTCGACGCCGCCGCATCATTCGCCGCTGCATCTGGGATCTCCACGCATCGTCCCTGTGCGGCAAGTTTTCCCCGACGCATCACCCGCAGATCGGAGTCGTCTCAGAATCGACCCGACGCACTGCTCCCCTATGTCCAGGGGAACTGTTGCATCGCATCCACGAAGGTCTCAGGAATCGACGCATCTCTTTGTTTTTCGACGCTTCCCATCGCTGCGGCTGTTTGGCTTGGTGAATTTTGTCGCAACGACAGGTACTTTGCAAGAAATCACGCATCCATAGTTTTCTATGGATCAGTTGCTAAAACCCTTTGAAAGTCATTTTTCTTAATACTTGCATGTTGGATTTTTGTCATTTTGGTCTTGTTAAGTTTAGATAAAGATACTTTTTTTTTTTCTAAACCGGTGTGGTGTCCATTTGTGGTGTTATCACTATGTTACTGTGAGTGTTGGTACAAATACTTTACACATTGCCTTTGGGATAAGCCTGTCTGCTCGTGCCAAGCTACCAAGGGGGTGAGCAGGGGTTATCTAAAGTGTGTATCCACATTACCCTGACTAGAAGCAAGGGTCCCTATTTGGACAAAGGTACCTACCTCTGCCAACTAGAGACCCCCATTTCTAACAACAATAATGTAAATTTAATCTTTATGCACGTAACTATAGTCCTTACTTGTGAAGTGCTTTAAAGATGCTGGGCCTTGTCTGCATTATACAGAACTTGAAACATAAAACAACACAAGCTGGGGAGCTCAGGTTGGAGCTTGGGACCCTTAGTCCCAATTTAATAATTTACTCTCTAATCATGTTCGGTCTCAATATAAAACATTGAAATTATATTTTGTTAGGGATCCAGAAATGTGATGTTCCAACTCACTTTTGTACCTTAAAATCAGGATACTACTTCAGTCAAAAACATAAAATGGGGAGCAACAGAAGTCCCACCAAAACAAACCAGTTGCACTAGAGAGGAGCATGACACTACCTTCCACCTGCACAGCCCAGCTGATATTTTCAATTAAATGCCAAATAGTTTTTATGGCAAGAACACACCTTTAATTTAGATGACATTCTATCTACATACAAGAACATTCAAATTATCAAATGAAAAGTATGTTTACTTTTACTAATATTAATCCCATCTGGAATAGAATTGCGTGTTTACTCCTTAAGAAATCATTCTACTTCTAAGTTCCAAAGATAAGGAGTACAGGACTTTCACTAAAAGATATTATCTATAGCACTAATACTTAAAGTGACTGTCTT
Organism: Calotriton arnoldi; assembly: GCA_963921515.1. Classification (NCBI taxonomy): domain Eukaryota; kingdom Metazoa; phylum Chordata; class Amphibia; order Caudata; family Salamandridae; genus Calotriton; species Calotriton arnoldi. The sequence continues at coordinate 102,629 of CAWUFW010002798.1, forward strand.
CATGGTGAATACAATGATGCTGCAAAATCTAAATTAGGTGCTGGAGTTTAAGGCATGGGTACCCTCTCATTGGGGGCCAGGGCTTCATGGGACAGGCCTGTCAGGGAAATACACGTCCACTGAGGCCTTAGACCTAGACTGACAGTCAAGCAGAGCCCAGCACCACAGGCAGCTATGAACATACTTGATTTGATGTGGAAAGGGATAGCAAGGTAAGGTTTTTGCTGCTTCCTGTTTCTGCTGGACTTGAACAATTGGAGCAGTGTCAAGCTCTGCTTTCTCCCTTAGTGGATTCAGCAGGGAACTCATCAAGGCAGGCCAAGGTCCTGGGATGAATCACAAAGGAACAGAAGATGCGCATCTTGCGTAAGAGCTGCAGTCATGTAAGAATCAGTGTGCACCTATGGTTTAGTGGAAATGATTTGAACTTTTCTGGAGCTGGCTTTGAGACTAAGCACCTGCCTAGTCCCCGGGTTGGTCTCGGTTGAAAGATGTGTATTTTGAATCTAAGCATTTAGATATTGAGCCTTTGGCGCAGCACTGCGGACTGCAGGAATCATGTACTGTGTCACTAATAGGCTTAAAAGACCATCATCGGCAGCTTGGAGGCGACACATATGGTTGTAGATTAATAAGATTACTCAACAAATACCTGTGGGTTTCAGTATGAGGAAAGGAAGAGATGCAAGCAAAAACAGATAACAGAAGGAGGAAAATGTGGTTTAAGATGAGAGTATGGCTTACTGCAAGACAGCAATAAAGAAAGAGTGGTGTGTTCTTGAGATGAGTTTTTGGATTGGTGGAGCAGCACCAGGTGTGAAGAAAATCAGAGATTTGTGTGCAGGAGCAGGGGAAACTGATGACTACGTGTGCTCACTTCTTTCAAAGTCATGTCAGTGGTTATGAATTGCCTGATAGACTCACCCATTAATAGATTTGAAGAACTTCTTATAGTCTTCATCCTGAAGATTCGGCCTAAATTAAAAGCACAGTAGAAAAAGCATCAGTGTTTCATGTATCCTCTGGTCATAACAACAGCAAGTTGATGAAGATGCATGACGAGGTGGCGGAAGGGTACAGGGATCCTATATATGGGGATGGTTTCCACAACAAATTGAGCATCCCTAGAATGACAAACTCATCATCTGTGCAAGCTGCAAAGGCGAGGAACATAGACACATAATCAACCACATCAATGGTGCCATTGTGATCCACTCCACCTACATTGCTATCACTTGTGAAAACCCAACACGCTCATCAATTTTGGATCAACAGAGCTGGTATGACCAAAACTGTAAAAACTCCTGTAGTGCATGATAATGAATGTTGTTGCACATCCAGGCGTACATGAATGAACAGGAGGAATGGATCATGTTTTGATGCCTAGAGTTAGTCAACAGCATCTTTACTAAATAACCAGATTTCCTTCAATAAAAGGTTATATGAGCCAATGTTTATAAACATTAAGTCATAGAAAAGGGGTGGGACACCACATGCTACATACCTGTGACCCCGGAACAAGGAGTGTAATGGCCCATCCCTAGAAAGCTGCCGTAAAAGAGTAAGGGTAGCATTTTCATTACCTGCTCCATTACTTGCTCCAACTGTACCCTGGCAGAAGGTTGGGGAGGCAGGGACCCAGACAGGGATATACATCAGCCCATAAATGCAGATTTTCCAGCTACTTAAATCAGCTCTGTTGTTCCCACTCAGAAATACAAGTGCAGGAACACATGCTCACTTATAACTGGGTGGGGTGGAATTCCACACGGGAATTCCACTCCATTCCACTAATAAACAAGCTTTAGAATCCATGAGGAATGCGTGGAATTTACCAATCACTAGCCCTCATGGGTCAAAAAAGGTGCTGAATCACCCAGTGTTCATATACTTGGGTATCTAAAATAAGGAGTGATCGTGAAGAATGCATTTGCATATGAATGTTTGAATAGCGAGTGGGATTGATTAAGCTATGTTTACATATTTGCAGTCGCTCAAGAAGAACGGGAATTTTTATTGCTTATTAACTTGACCTCCCCACAGAAAAGGATTGTATTGAGCCATGCTTGGGATCCTATAATTAGAAAGGGTTAAATGCTTGAGGTTCCACGATAACATGTGATACTGCACTATCTTTACACACTCGGAGGTCCAAAATAACAAATGGTATTAATTAGTGCCAAGAAAATTTGAGATCAAGGAATAAGGACTGACCCAAACCTATATTTACCTTCCGGATATTTTAGTGTGATATATGGCAGTGTTTTGTGTTTAAATAGTTGTAGACCTTGAAGACTTGGCAAATTGATACTACGTAGATAACTTTTGGTTCTAGGAAGAGGATGACATGAACTTATACTTAGATATTTAATACCTGAGTAGAAGGTATTTGCTTGCTAATGACTAGGCATGTAGGGACAGATGTACTAAGATGCTGGTTGTGAAAATTGGTCACAATTTGCGACCAGACTTTTGTAACCAGCATCTAAGTTTGTGATCCAACCTATGTACTAATAAGCCAGCTTGCAAAATAGGAAATTGCAGGAAGCTACTGGATGGGCTGTCTAATTAATATTCATCACACAGTCCGCAAATGGAGACCCCCTGGAATTGGGTGAAGTGACTGGCATGGTGGCCTCCAAGGGACATAGGCCACCATCCCTGTCACTGCATTACAAAATTATAAAGGTTTTTTTAAACAGTCCTTAGGGGAAACAGTGCTGCTTTAAAAACACAAAAGAAGATTTCAGTGAGAGGTGGCAGTAGCCCTGTGGACCACTGCATATTCCACATGAAGTATCCACCCTGATTCCCAAAGGGAAATGGGTCCAAAAGGGACTGCGTCCCTTGCACAAATTAGTTACCACCACAGCTTGGGAGTCGATGATTGATCAATGGTTTGGGACCAGAATTACTGTCGGAAATCATTGATACCTATGGTACCGATAATACAATGTGGAAGGAACGCCAACAATGTACCCCTTACAAACTCCGAATCAATTATAATTTCTAATCCCATTTTGTGATTTGAAAAATCTTTTTCGAATTGTAAAATGGTTTTCGTAAATAAGAAAAAATTATTTAGCAGTCGTAAACCCTGCAATGCAGTGATTCACTGGGGTAGCGATTGCTAAATCACTTAGTACAGCTGGTCCCTTGTGTCCAAGAGTAAGGCTGAACATTTACCTACATTTGACATTTGTCACCTAACAAGAGGTGGCATTGCCATGTTGATACTTATCTCGGGTCCAACTGTCAGACTGTACTTTGGATGGACATTGCACGGAAACAGCTGCACACATCTGTGCTTTCTCAAAGGTATGGCAAAGACTGAGATTGGGGATGATGGCTCTCGTTTACCTGCTAGAACTCTCCTCTCACCTGACTGGTACAACTCTGCACCCGGCTGACTCCAAGTATTTGACGTAGGAGGAGGCTACATAGGCCTGTCCGAAGGGTTTCATCTCTTCGTCACTGACTTCTGGTGCCAGAATTCCTTAAAGTACAGAAGACCAGAGTGTATTATGTAGGGCATGATTGTATTGAATCATATTGTTTATTATTTAAAAAGCAGAATATTTCCATACAGAGTTGCAACTTCAATGTATCTACAAATACATTACCATAAACATTTGCATGCAGTATAGCAAGCATTAGGACAAACAAATACATATTTTAAACCACGTGTCAGCTCAGCACATAAGCCGCGACTAGAGCACACGAACGTTCTGAGATACACAGCTTACGTCGCATGTTGCACCATATCATCATTTACAACCCGTTTCAGTACATGACAGATGTTAAGAGAAAATCTTATGTTATCTTGTGTGTTTTGCAGATGTTAAGAGAAGTCATGAGAGGCAGGAACTGACGTTTGCTGTCTTTCAAATTCTGTGGATTAGCCTGCTTTTGAGTGCTGGAAATTTGACAAAAGTGGGAAATTGATGCACACGATGATTAAGTATTTTGGAAAGGACCACATAATTTGGGTGGAATTAGAATTTGGGTTTGCTAAAACGTAGCTTTTATACCAGACCTCCCAGTTCCACCAGATGAACACCACAGACCATGGATTTTTCACAGGCTACCACAAATGCCAGAGGAACTAACCAAACCTATCCACATTTGGGGCAGTTTTGGATGTCTTGTCATCGAATCAGCAGATTCCGCAGTACCAGGGGCACTAGGGGAGGGTAGAGTCAGCCCTATGTCAAGCTCACCAATTAAAAGCCAGGTGGCTTGTGATGAACTTTTCACTGGGCTCTCTTGGCCTTTCAGAGCCACCACTCTGGAAACAAGCACTGGCAAAGCCAATAGGTCTCAACAATAGAGAGCTATTGGCGTTGCCAATGTCTTTTAGCCATGTTGAATAGCAGCATGGCCGTTGTTCAGCACGGCAGAAACTCATGTAAAAAAAAGCGCTTTGACCCTGTCTGCGCTGTACTCTGAACTCATATTTGAAAGCGCTTTCATGCGTAATAATCAAGTAAAAGGTTTTTGTGAAATAAAACATTTGTGCAACAGCACACATTTTAATTGGAGAAGCCATGATTTATCCAGGTCTTCTGGTTTCACTTTGTACAACTTAGCTAGGAAATAAGTATTTCTTTGTCTTTCCTTATGTTGTGTGCTCTGTTGTGACTTATCTGTTAGTGGCTGGCAATTATGTTTATATGAGAGGGACGCTGTGGGCGGGCTGTAGCCTAGTGACTTGTTAACAACATGTATCTTTGAGACGTCGTATGCGCTGTCTAGCCAAAACCTATACTTGCATTTTAGAACTGCCTGCGTCTATTTGCAGTGACCTTTTAACAACACATCACCTACACACCAAATTGAGGGAAGTCAATTTAAAAATGCCTTGGGGATGTTTTCTTGAGTTGTTCGAGAAGTGGCCTATTTTAGGAAAATGCACAAGGCATATGGTTGGGTTGTGGTACACAAAGTAATGGCACCACCTTTTCCTCCACCGCGTATCTGTGAACTCTGCTGAAATACGTGTGCGGTGCGAGGCACGCGTGTACTTGTGGCTGATTGTGTTTTGTCACAAGATGGTGTATCTGTTTTCGTAAACAGTACTCAGGATTGAAATCCCTCCAAAGCAAATCATGCAGACTTTGGCAACCAAATTCAATATGCAGTGACTTGCGAGTCACCTTCACCCCCATCTTGCCCAAAAATGTTGCACAAGAAAATGGTTATGACTTGTCAATTTGTTTTTTAAACAAATTGATTTGTGACACAAAAAATAAGTTGATTCATGAAAAACTGCTTTTGTAACAAAAACACCATATCCAGTGATGGGAAAATAACATATTTGTTACAGCCACTAAACAATTGTGAATAGCAACATGCACATCGATAGTCAGCAATCAACCTCATTCAGTGTTCAGCTGTGAGGCAGAACACAGTTCAAACAACACTTCTCAACACACAGTCAACCTGAAATGGCACATTGTACTTGCTTTTCTTTTGAATAAAGATCGTTTTTAGGTCTCGCCTGAGCCAGCGCATGCGCTGTCTGGCGAGACATTTAGAGAGTGGGCTTTAAAAAGCAGACCACAGCTTTTTGTGTGGCCTAGAGCGTGCGGTTACGCGCACAATCACGAGCAGAGGCTCCATTTGGCTTTCCTCTCTCGTCATGGTGCGCGCACACCACTCGCCAGACGTGCCTCCTTTTTTAAACTTGCAGCGCGAGGCGCGCGCGCTTGTTTTTTTAAACTTTCAGCGCGAGGCGCGCGTGCTTGTCTCCATTGCTTTCGCTCATCACTCGCTTCTTCCTTTTCTCCCTCCATCAGGCCCCTTCTGCTTTTATTGTACACCAACCTTCCGCATTAATACATGCCCCCACACATGCCCTTTACCACTTTTTTTTACTATTGCCCACACTAATTTGTGCCGCCTCACCATACAATAGCGCCGTTCCATACACACTTCCTTTCACTCTTTTATTGCTCCCTGTTTCCCTTCCCCTGCAGTCTCTCCACCCTCCATTCTGTGCCAAGGCAGGTCAAACTCAAACGTTGCTCTACACCGGCACCTGGCGTTAACACAACTCCTACTCGCTCCCTCCTTCCCTCCTCCCTGTCTCGATCAGGCCCCTTCTGCTTCCAGAGGCAAATGTTGCTATGCATGGCCTCTTTATATGTTTCACGCCACTACCAAAAACAACAGCCAGACTGGAAGGCGCCTTCGGCGCATCTGCCTGTTAGATTTCCTGTTTTACATTTCAACAAATGTAGTACTTTTAAGTCAATGCCAAAACAATACAACAAATCATAAAACGCGTTCTATTACTGTACAAACAGCCATCTTAAACTAGTCGCAAAGCTACAATAACGGTCTTGTCACAGAACATTCCTTTGCAGGGTAGCACTAACCTTATGCCACCATCTACCCCTACATACTTTTCGCAGCCCACACACATGAGGGTAATTTGTGCTGCCATACGTGCTGATTCCTGTTTGCCTATCACTTGCTCACTCTCTCGCCTCATCGCCCTTTTACCCTACATTATGTGCTAGTGCTCATTAGCGCACGGCTAGGCTATACACAAACAAAGTATAAATATCCGCAACTGCCAACCAATAAATTGATAAACCTCCCACGTGTTCTCTCGCTGGGCTACCACTTAAGTTTAGCCTACTTGTAGTGCTTTACCAATTTTATTCAATGAGGGCATTAGCCCACAAGGTAGCATACCATCTATTTATTTATACATTACTACATCTTTAATGTTGCCCTTAATAAATTATTTAGTTGCCCACAGTTTCCACAGCTTGCAGACATACCCTTTAGCACTTTTTTCACTGGCACACAGGCTAATTTGTGCTCCCTTTACCGCGGACTCCCGTTCGCCTTCGCTCGCTCCCTTCCTTCCCTAATGCAGCCTTTTACCCTACATTCTGTGCAGGGGCTGCCCAAAGTCCAGCGTGGCTACACACAAACGCTCTACATAATTTATCCCTGTTAAACAATAAATTAATAACCATATTACATATTTTATCTGCACAAGCAGCCACTATACATCTAGTCGCAGTCCTAAAATAATCGCCTTTTTCCGCACTATTACCCACCAAGTAGCGTACTACCATGTTTCAGTATTCTTTTGCGCTTTTAGTTTTGCCGTTACCCAGTAATTTCCAACTACATACTTTTAGCGGGCCACAACCATGCCTTCCAGCACTTATCACTGCACAAGCAGCCATCTTCAGCACAACAGCACTGCTGCAATAAGAACCTTTTTACGGACATTATACCACAAGGTAGCGTCCTACCTCTTCATAATACAATTCTATGCCTTTGTATTTATTCTTACAAAATACTTTCCCCTAGCATACTTTTTATGCCCCGACCACATCCCGAAAACAGCCTCTCCCCATTGCATACGATCTTTTGTGACGCGTTGGTACACCACTTGTATTTACACTACATTTGCGTCCTCCTTACTCACATCCAGTCCTCCATTCTCCATTGTACCACTACTGAAAAAAACCCACCGTTCCTATACACACATGCTATATAGGTTTTAAGCCGCTGCTAAAAAAAAACAATACATGCCACACGTACAATTACTGCATCTAGCTGCAGTGCTGCCACATTAATCTGGCAATGCATGCAATGGCTTTTATTACATATATATATACATATAAGAAGCCCTTTTTTACTAACTACTTTGTCATATAATCAGTTCCCGTTGACAAGCCAACACAACAGGCCAGCAGCATCCATATAAATATTGACAACAAACCTCCGCAATATTATTAAACCGCCTTAAATATACAACTACCACTTTGTTTTCAATTAGACACACTATTCAAAACACATTACTAAGCTACAAATTTTTTACAACATATTTGCCCGCATCTATTCCTAAAGTCAAATTCTACATCTATTCCACCTTCCAAGTACCCTTTACCAAACCAGACAATTCACTCTTCCAGGCTCCTTTATCTACATTTACGATTTTCACACGCTCTTTACTAACACCTAGCCATCTCCACACCATCTCCATGCATTTCCCTTACACCGCGTGTTCTCGCATTTTATTACTCCTAAAAGATAGCTATCTTGTGTTCCTACTCTACTTAAACGCAGTAAGAAAAGCATTTGGATACTTCACTGCAAACGGAGCTGTTGCTATACATTCTGGAAGCCAGACGCCTCGCTAACTACTACGCCCTAAAAACGGTGAGTTTTGAACAATATTGCAATTGACCCATGGTTTATTTTTAGCCACAATAACGCTTTCTACACAGTATTCTTCCTATACTAAAATACTTATTAAGTTGTCAAATTTGTGTAGCTTTCTTTTTAGCTTTTATTATACCTTATTTAAACACATACAACTCATATCTTGTATCGTCACATCAGCCACTGCACTAAAGTCTAACTCCACAGGAAATGCTAGTTCGTTGTACCACAAATTAATATTACTCAGAATCAACCCAGCAAAAGTGGAAAGCTTTACAAACTAACACAAATATTACAGTACAACACATTGCCACAAAACATATTGCTTTTGAGCCACCACTGCATAACTCAGGGCTAGCACAGCATCACTCAACAACACCACAGCATCACTCAGTGCTTCTCACACTTTTTAATTACAACTTCTCAGCATGCTGCACAGCAGCCACACTTCCCTACAGCACAGCTTAGAAACATTGGCAAAGTCAATAGCTCTAACTAAACACTTATAAGGCCCCCACAATGCATAGCCAATAGGTCTCGCCTTTGGGACATTATAAGTGTTTAGTTATCCAGCACAATATCCTTCATTAAACAACATCACGTGTTGCTTGGCTAATCACTTATAAGGTCCCAAAAGCGAGACCTATTGGCTATGCCAATGCTTGTTTACTTTGAGCGTGATAAACAAGTTTGTCTTTGTTTTGTTCTGTTCTCAAAGTAACAGGGTCAGGGGATACAAAATGGTACAGAAATGGCGCAAGTGCAGGTGGGAGAAGATGGAGCGACTGAAAACACAAGCACTCGTGTAGAGTGCTCAAAGACAAAGAAAAAGGTAGCTCCTAAAACGGGAGCAGTGGATGAACACAAGTACTTGGTCCATGCTCTGGGGAAGGACCAAACACAAGAAGAGGCATGACGCATGCATGCCATGGAGCAATAGGGACAATGGATATGAAAGCGACGATGGAGTGAGCAAATGGTAAGCCTATGGGTGGGCTGAAGCCCGCACATTAAAAACAACGTGTCTCTTCGAGAGAGCACATGCGCTGTCTTGCCGAGACCTACAAATGCTAATTTCGGTAGTCAGTATCACCCCTGACTACCTCCCATATCTTGTGCTAAACTTTGTATATCTGTTCAGGGCCTAGGTTGAGAAAGTAATCCATAACGTGAGACAAAATCGTACAGAGCTGCTGTTAGGGTTGCCACCTAGCTGTATTTTGATGGCATGACCAGTATTTTGATATCCCGGCCGGTAGAAAAGTTACAAAAATCACCTAAAGCTGGTATTTTACCCCCTTATCAGTAGATATGTTAAACAGTAAATGTAAGAAAAAAACACAAAATATGTTCTACATCTGTTCTAATGACTCCTAACTGCTAAAGAAAGGCTGAAATGCCATGTTAAAAATAAATACAGACAATTTAATATAAGCATTGCTTTAAATGGGCCGGTACTGTCCGGTACAGAGTACCAACACTTTTTTATTTTGAGAGGGAGAGAACCGGCACTTCTCAAAACCGTCAAGACAGACGTAATACTTTTAATTTGAGAGTACTAGCACTTCTCAGAAACAAGCAAGTACTCTGGTACGGAGTACCTGCACTTCTATTTTCCCATTTCAAGTACTGAATATAACGTTCTACTTAAGAATCATGTCCGAGCCTTTGCAGAATGTTAAAACGTGAACAGATGACCGGTATTTAAAGCGGGGAAGGAGTCAACCCCAGCTGCCGTACCTGTAGAGTAGACATTTTAAGGTACAGATTCCTTACCCACGATTGGCCTGTCGTTGAGGGTTCCCTGGAGAGGCAGCGCCGTTGCGGAGGACAGCAGAGCTAATGTCAACACAGCGGCCCAGAGGAAAGCCATCCTTCAGGTCTCTGCTCCGTGCACGAATGCGATGTGACTGTGCAGAATACACTCGCTTGTTTTTCTAGTCTCGTGGGTGTCACTTGACTCTGAGGTAACTGAGGATTAATCCCCAGTCCTCAGAAACACCTCTTCCCGTTCTAAAGCGCACAGGCACAAGCGCGCGCGTAGATACTGAATTCGAAGATCCTACAAAGACGGCTAGTGGATGGTTGACATTTGGATTCAGAGGTGATAGATGCTAAAGGGTTGTTTGATTATTTCCCGGAGTGTTTCTGCTTTGTCACGTTGTAGATATCTCGTCGTGAAGCACTTTGAGCAAGTCAAATCCTTCATTTGGTCATCCTCAGCATGTTCCAACCACAGATGGGCGCTGCAGACCAGTCTTCTTCGGAGGGCACGCCAATGTGTCTGCACGCGCTGCGTATCTTGCGTCGGGTTTTTAGAAAACAGAGCTACAGAGACATTGCTTTCGTAAGCAGGCATTCATTTATCTGCCAGTGTTTGTTACGGAAGATGTGCTGACTCAGAGAGGAAGTGGTGTGTTTTTTATTTTGCTGCGTGGAGCCGCAAGCCTTTTGGGAACTTCCCACCTCTTTAAAAGAAGTGTAACAGAAGGTATGTTGTCGTCTCACGCATGTACGTGCTGCCTCGGGCTCCTGTTGCCAACAAGGAAGTTGCATTGAAAAGAAAACTATATTTCAATTAAATCTAGGCCCATGCCGTCAGTTATCTCCCTCCCACTATCCTCCATTCCTTAAAAGGTGTAGCGCTTTGTTTGAGATTTCAGCTTTCTTGTAGTACAGTTCCTCGCTACTCGAGGCCCCGAGAACAAAATATGGGGGCTTATTCACAAAGGCATTATGAGTAAGTGTTACAATCTTTTACATTTATCTGACTTGGCCCCAAAACATCTGTCAAATGAATAATATACAAATATTCAAGGAATAGTCGAATACTTGGTACAAATAGAAAATACTGTGCCCTCTTTGCACTTTTACTAAGGATGTTTTCGGTTTGATTTACAAGGACCTGTCAGAGTATGTAAACGAGTACTACCTGTACTTGTAGATGCTTCTGTGAATCGGCCACATGCTTTGTCCTACTCCATGTACATTTATACAGTGATGGAAGGTAAGTCCCCGGGTGTTGGTTGGGGGCCTGAACCAGAATAAAACGATTGGCGGAGGACAGCCATTTTTTTTAAGTTTTAAAAGGTGGGCGAAAGCCATTTTGACCAGCTACATCTGTCTCCTAACTTAAATAGTAATGCTTTAGTCGGTTTATGTATTTTATTTAGCAGATTGATATCATTTAGGCCAAACAGTTTGCTGATGTTAGTGGTCACCCAGATTTCCACATCTCTTTTTTGAGACCTTATGAACACAGTCTTGCATGACTCTGGGCAGAGAGTCAGGCCCAGTTCCTATCAATATTGCCTCAGTCTTTTCTTGATTAATTTTATATCTTAGTAGGAAACAAAGGAGAGAGCAAGGACTGTGTACGGGGGACGTCCTTATCCCTGATTACTTATTCCAAAACAACGTGGACATACCCACTAGGGACGATTCTACTATGAGATTTGGGGTGCCAGGGACCACTTGGGTTTGTAAGAAGAACCCTCACCCACCAACCTAGTTGGTGGCATGCTTCATCATCGGGTTCCCAACTGGGTAGCCGAATGCTACCCAGTTGTGCTGCGACGCCTGAGTGGATTTTTTTTGTGTAGTGCTCAAAAAGTGGTGAAGTAAAAATATCTCTGGGATTCCTTACTGACCAATTTTGTTATTCCCAGCGGCCCAGGATATGATTAAAAAGAAACAGGATAAAAAGAAGACTAGTAATTGGTCTCCATTATCCAACTGGTCGACATGTTTCAGCCTCGAAAAAATATAGAGGAGGCTTTTCTTCCGGACCAAACAGCGTGAAATTTGTGTAAAAGTAGTGGCAAAAATAAGCCACGTGTATTTTTTGCAGCACACGCGCTAAGGTGTGCTGTGCATGCAGTGTTGTGACCGTACTTACGGACCCACTGGTTGATTTAAAACACTGGCTACGTATTTCTTGTAGCTTTTACAGATCCCGGGAGGGGCGAACACCTGTAGTCACACATTCGTCAAGGCTGGACACCCGCTGTCAACACCTACTCCGGTCTCCTCGGGATCGCGATGATACAAAGAATACGTAGCCAGTGTTTTAAATCAACCAGTGGGTCCGTAAGTACGGTCACACCACTGCATGCACAGCACACCTTAGCGCGTGTGCTGCAAAAAATACACGTGGCTTATTTTTGCCACCACTTCACTACTTTCACACAAATTTCACGCTGTTTTGTCCTGAAGAAAGCCTCCTCTATATTTTTTCGAGGCTGAAACATGTCGACCAGTTGGATAATGAAGACCAATTACTAGTCTTCTTTTTATCCCGTTTCTTTTTAATCATATCCTGGGCCGCTGGGAATAAAAAAATTGGACAGTAAGGAATCCCAGAGATATTTTTAACTTCACCACTTTTTGAGCACTACACAAAAAAAACCCGCTCCGCTGTAACTCAGGAGTCGCAGCACAACTGGGTAGCATTCGGCTACCCAGTTGGGAACCCAATGATGAAGCATGCCACCAACTAGGTTGGTGGGTGAGGGTTCTTCTTACAAACCCAAGTGGCCCCTGGCACCCCAAATTTTATAGTAGAGTCGTCCCTAGTGGGTATGTCCACGTTGTTTTGGAATAATTTTATATCTTCACACTGCTGAAAATTTGGAGATTAAGCCTAAGGCTCTTAGGACGTTGATCGAATCTGGTGCCAAATGCAGAGCCACATCATCTGTATGTAATTTGATTTTTGACTCTCCACTGGATGCAAATACATATTTGCACCTCCCCTCTTAATTATATGGCAACTGGCTTTATAAAAAAGTGAGAGAGAAAAGAGAGAGAGGGGGTATTCCTTTTGACTGGTCCAGGTGAAATATATCTTCTGTTTCAGGGTTCCATTAACTAATCGTCTGGCCAAATCCCAGAATACATGCTCACGATTTACTTTGTGAGCTGGGTAGGGCCTCTAATTCTACAGAGAGTTGTGCATACAATCAATCAATCAATCAGGGGTTTGTTAAAGCGCGACTACTCACCCGTAAGGGTCTCAAGGCGCTAGGGGTGGGGGGGGTGCAGGTTCCATCCATCAAGGAGGGGGTCTGTCGAAGAGCCAGGTTTTGAGGTTTCTTGCGAAGATGGGGAGCGATGTTGTCTATCTGAGGTGGAGCGGAAGGGCGTTCCATGCTTTGGCCGCGAGGAAGGAGAAGGAGCGGCCTCCCGATCTGGTCTTTCTGGTGCGGGGGACCACGGCGTAGGAGAGCTGGGCTGATCGTAGGGTCCTTTGCGGTGCGTGGAATTTGAGTCGGCTGTTCAGGTATGCTGGTCCGGTGCCGTGGAGGGCCTTGTGTGCGTGGGTGAGCATCTTGAAGGTGATTCTTGCCTCGACAGGGAGCCAGTGGAGTGTGCGCAGGTGCTGGGAGATGTGGCAGTGTTTTGGCAGGTTGAGGACCAGTCTTGCGGCGGCGTTCTGGATGTTCTGTAGCTTGCGGGTGAGGTTTTTGTTTATTCCGGCGTAGAGTGCGTTGCCGTAGTCGAGTCTGCTGGTGACCAGGGCGTGAGTGACGGTCTTTCGGTGTTCGAGGGGGATCCATTTGAAGGTCTTACGAAGGAGGCGGAGGGTGTGGAAGCAGGAAGACGAGACAGAATTGATCTGGCGGTCCATTTTGAGCTCGGAGTCCAGGATGATTCCCAGGTTGCGTGCGTGGTCCGTGGGGGTCGGCGGGTTTCCGAGGGCGGGGGCCACCAGGTGTCGCTCCAGGCATCAGGGTTTGGGCCCATGATGAGTACTTCTGTTTTGTTGGTGTTTAGTTGTAGGCAGCTGTTTTTCATCCATTTGGCGACGGCTTCCATGCCTTCTCGAAAGTTGCGTCTGGCGGTGTTGGGCTCGTTGTATAGGGAGAGGATGAGCTGGGTGTCGTCTGCGTATGACACGATGTTGAGTCCGTAGGTTCTGACGATGGGGGCGAGTGGAGCCATGTAGACATTGAAGAGCGTCGGGCTGAGGGAGGAGCCCTGGGGGACTCCGCAGGTGGTAGGTGTGGGGTCCGAGAGGAAAGGGGGAGTCTGACCCGCTGCGTCCTGCCTGAGAGGAAGGAGCGGATCAGGTCGAGGGCCTTGTCCTGGATTCCTGCGTCGTAGAGTCTGCGTATTAGGGTGCGGTGGGAGACTGTGTCGAACGCCGCTGATAGGTCGAGGAGGATGAGGGCTACTGTTTCTCCTTTGTCCAGTAGGGTGCGGATGTCGTCTGTTGCGGCGAGGAGGGCGGTTTCCGTACTGTGGTTTTTTCTGAAGCCGGATTGGGAGGAGTCGAGGATGTTGTGTTCTTCAATGAATGTGGCGAGTTGGCTGTTGATGGCTTTCTCGATGACTTTCGCTGGGAACGGGAGCAGGGAGATGGGTCTGTAGTTTTTGAGGTCGGTGGGGTCCGCTGAGGGTTTCTTTAGGAGGGGTTGACCTCGGCGTGTTTCCAGTCGTCGGGGAGCCAGGCGGTCGCCAGGGAGCGGTTGATGGTGTGGCGGAGCATGGGTGCGATGGTGTCGGCGGCTCTGTTGAAGATGTGGTGGGGCAGGGGTCCGTGGGGGCCCCTGAGTGGATTGACTTCATTGTCTTCAGTGTGTCTTCGGTGGTGAGGGCTGTCCAGTCGTCAATCGCTGGTTTCCAGGTGTCGGGGGTGGTTGGTGAGGGTTCAGTGTGTTGGTTGTCTTCGTCGAAGTTGTCGTAGATGCTCTTGATTTTGTGGTGGAAAAAGGTGCTGAGTTTGTCTCAGAGGTCTTATGAGGGAGGGATGTCGGTAGACTCGCTAGTGGGTTGGGCAAACTCCTTGATGATGCTGAAGAGTTCCTTGCTGTTGTGCGCGTGGGTGGAGATTCTGTCTTCAATCGCTTTTTTCCTCGTTTCTCTGATGAGTTGATGGTGGGCGTTGGTGGCGGCTCTGAAGTTGTCGTGGGCTTCTGTGGATTTGGTGTTCCTCCAGGCCTTTTCGAGGCGGCGGCATGTGCTTCTGGACTCTCGAAGTTCGGTGGTAAACCATCTGGCTTTCTTGGCGTGGGTATTGTTGTTTTTCTTGAGGGGGGCTATGGTGTTGGTGCTGTCCGAGATCCATCTATGCAGGGTTCGGGCTGCGGTGTTGGGGTCGTCATTTTCCGCGATGGTTGGGGTGGAGTTGTTGAGTGAGGAGGTGAGCTGGTCGTCGGTGATCACATGGTTGAAAGCCTTTTTGACATCTGACAAAGTATTGAGACTCTGTCGCCCTCCCCCCTTTAACCTACAGATAAGACATGTTCTTAACCAAAAAATGGGTCTGCACAAAAATTGTGCACCCAAAGATAAATCCAGAGTCGTCACCTCCTACCATGCTCCCATCCACCAATGTGATACGATTAATGAAGATCTACATGAATAGCTTTTAATCTGAATTGAGGAGCATGATAGGGTCATTTGAACCACAATTCGTAGGATCCCTTGTGGGTTTTACAAAAACATAGAGGATGCCCTGATGGAAAGTTGTCATGCATGAGCCTCCCATCAAAATTGTTTCAAGCAACCTCAAAAGCTGAGGTCCCCATTCTGCTTTAAAACAATCATGTAGTTCACTTCTGAAACTGTTGGGGCGGGGCCTGGTGCTTTCACTGGCATTAACCACTATTAGCTATCTATAGCTCATTCTGGTGCATGTGAATAGCTAGTGAATCTCTAGTTTAGGAATAAGATTATCATTTAGGATGGGCATAACTTATATTATCATGACATTTTTCCAGATGGATTTTATTGGGGGACAATGTTTTTAAATATATATTTTGGTAATAATTTAGTAAAAGCCGAGTAGCTTTACAAAACCTCAGAGCCAGATTCCGGGTTGAAGACAGCTAACATTTCTTCTTCTGTTTGTTGATCTCTAGCTTGTTATGCAGTCTGACCTCCTTGCAGTGACGGTCCTCCACTCGCATGAACCCTGTTCTGGATAAAACAACCACCATGAGAAAGCAAGTAATAGACATTTGGCTCCTGACCAGTAGGCGCCAAAGGGATGCTACACTTTACAAGACACGCAAATTGAGGGAAGGCACAGTAATGTGGTGTTCGCTTTCTTTTTCCTGTCACTCAGATGAGCTGTTGAATATATTTGTTTGCTTTGCTGAACTGTTGAGCTGTTAGGAAATAGGAGTCTTCTTTTTCCCTGGAACTGTTGTACAGCTGAGAACAGTTATGCAAATCTGTTTTGGAGCCAATGAGCAGGTCAAATCTGTCCTATTGTGTGGCTGGGGGAAAAGGGAGCGAGGAAAAAAAGCAAAATGGCCACAATTCTAGTCCGGGAGTCGCCCTGTTGGTCAAGAGCGATGGCCACATGGTTCTCCCTAGAAAGAGAAAAGTGGGGAGGTGTGCTGCAACCTTGAAACCCCCTAAGCCTAAAAAATCTCTTAAAGACAACGGTAGACAAGGGCTTAAAAGAGTCTCAGCCAGACAGCCCAAATGAACTCCTACATAGCATGGAGGTCAAAATGTGCTCACACTTTGACAGACACAAAACAATAACTGAAGGTTTCTATATATCATTCTTTACCTTCCCCCTCATGCTCCTCTCTAAACAGATCTACTTGATTGTTCTGGATCTCAGAGTGGGAGCATCATAATCATAGGTGCACCAATTTTAGAATCACCCTGGCTGAGAAACTTCCTTTGTGTGATGACTAGAGTAGGGTCTCATGAGCGTTCAATGTGAGGAGATCCTCCTGAGAAATCGAAGTCTGAGGCGACACCAAATGAAAAAGTTCTGAATGAGACCACAAAGCCAGAACTCAGCATCCAGCAGGATTGGCCGGTGCAGGTAAGAGTGGTGCGGCCGGGTTGGGGGGATTTGATAATAAATCATTTTTCCTCATGGCCCAAGCAGGTAAGAGCGGTGGGGTGGTGGGGCCAGGTGGGGGTGGATTTCGACAGACAACGATGAGGGAAAATTAATTATTTATTTAATTTTCCCTCGTGGTAGTCTGTCGAATCCCCCCCCCCAACCCAGCCCCACCGCTCTTACCTGCACCGACCGCTCCTGGCATCTAGTCTGCCCCAGGGAGTCTTAGAAGAGGAGTCAGTTGATTCTAAGATGAGGAATAGAATAGGTCAGAAGTAGAACTTTGAAGTCTCGTGGCCAATATTGACCTTTTGTTAGGACCAATCTTTCATCAGGATTGTGCACTACTGTTCTCCCCACTTCATCACCAACCCAAGAGATGCCTTTGGGCAGGGCTTTAAGTGGGATGAAAAAACTTGGGGGTCTCTTAAAGGGGCGTGGCCAATGTAATTAAGGGCATGGCTTAAAACACGTAAGCTAAAAATCTGTGTTTAGCATAGTGTGCCGCCCGACTGGTATTTTGCTGTTTCTGTCATTGCATCCAGATATGATACAACAAGTAACATCATACTTACAACAAGTCAGGACTATTGGCCACGACAATGTTGCTGCTCCTGAGTTTCAAAAAGAGAAGGGAAATCCAGAGAGAAAAGGACTCTCTTTAAAGGATTTCCCTTTCCCTACAATGCTCACCTGGCATGACATCATGCCG
The DNA here is from genome assembly GCA_963921515.1 of Calotriton arnoldi. NCBI lineage: Eukaryota > Metazoa > Chordata > Amphibia > Caudata > Salamandridae > Calotriton > Calotriton arnoldi. Next base: position 120,346 of record CAWUFW010002798.1, read on the forward strand.
TAACTTCTCCACTAGTGAGAAGTGAGCAGTGTGAGCACGCGCACATCGATGTGCCTGCTGTCACTGCAGTCCGGAAAAAAATGGACCGCCTGTGCCAGGGCACAAAACAGAGCCCGATAGAGACCCGTTTCGAGGCCCCCTTTAAAAAACTGCCGGTGCTCAGCACCGGTGAGACCCGGCCCACTTAAAGCCCTGCCTTTGGGTATAATTCTGTGGGCTGCTGGAAACCTTCATGACAGGATCTCTGCTCTCTAATATTCACCGATCTCAATTCCTCCCAGCCACTAAGAATGAATATTAGAGACAGCAGGATTGCCGAAGTAAAATTCAGCCAGCAAAATGGCTAAAGCTGACTCATCTGAATCTCCCACTTCTCTGTCTTCATTTGGAAATGGTAGAAGCAGCACTGGTTAGTGCTTTGGAAATGCCTCTGATGGCATGAACCAAGGGCCACAGTTGGTAAGATGTTAGAGATGAGCTGCTCTGGGCCCAGGAGATTCTTTCATGGACAAGAATCAGACAATTTGCGACTATAGCTGCCAAAGGACATCACCCCTAAGAGGGTTCTAAGGAATAAGAAAATAAAAAAATATCCTGTTTTAGCAAGAGGATCCAGATTCAAAACAAAGCAGTGCTCATCCAAGTCTGTTTATACAACCTGAAGTCTCTACCTTCAATTTTGATAATCCTGCTAAATTGGAACCGTCAGTGGATTGAGCTTCCAGTGGCGCTAAGAAATTCTCTGGAATACCCCTTTCTCCACCTCCTATGCTGAAATCAGCAAATGGGTTCTGGAGGACAATCTACAAGAAGTAATGGACATTAAAAGCACACAAACTGCACACTTTACCTATTAAACAAACAAGTAAACTCCGTAGATTAAAAAACTGAACTGCGTACAGAATCCTTCTGCTGGGTTGAGCAATGGGGAACTTGAAATTAGAGGACAAAAACAAGAAAAATGTTGCAGAGTCTTAGAATGTTAGTGTGAGGACCGGATAACCACTCTAGAAGGGCTAATATTTGAACTGTTGGTATCCCAACTAGTAAGGGCAAGGAGAGCAACAAAAGGTCATGTACATTGTGGAGGAATACCTGTCAATATATTGAGAGCTTTTAGGGAGTGGGCTGGGGGATTACAAAACTTGTGGAACCAACAACATACAGTCCAATTGAGCAAGTGAGAGGGGGATGAGGGGAGGTCTGGGCGAAGGAGATGAGATTAAAAAAAAGTCACAGTTGTTGCAAAACTGTTGAAATTATGTAATAATTCATATAGTTTTGAAATTGTTGCTCAGTGTGAATGTGATAACAAATAGGACAAAGATTGGTATGCTATTCACATATTTAAGATACATGCATCTTAAATATGTCAATATCACATATTGTGATCATGTTGCAGCAAACTCATATCCCTAAAAAAGAACAACATACGATTAAAGAAAAAACAGCAATATAAATGGATACAGGACGTTGCACTCTCATGTGTGCTGTCCACTCACAGGGGCACAGCTATTCAATTTTGAGGGCTGAAAGGTTGGATTTTATGAAAATTGTGCATGATATTTATTTATTTATGAAGTTTTGTATAGCGCGAACATGACCCTTACAGGTATCAGAGCGCTTTACAATTTTGGGTAAGAGGGATACAGTATTGGGAAGCAAAACATTCGCTCGTTACATAATTATGTAAGACGCGTGCAAGACTCCTGTAGGTGTCGGAACTCTTCACATAAGGGTAGGGCGGATACAGCAATGGGTGAGGAACATTCGAACATATGTATGTACAAAGCATGCTAACAATGTTATTCCCAGGTATATAATCATGTCCAAAGTTAATCAAGAAGACCGAATAGAGGGCAGTAATGGAGTCAAGTAGTCAAGGCATATTCAGGCAGGAACTTGAGCATTAGGATTTGTTTCACTTCCTTTTTGAAGGAAGAGGTCGAGGAGATTGTACGGATTTCCGGAGGAAGAGAGTTCCAAATCTTTGGGGCAATGCCAGAGAAGACTCTGTTACTCGATCTCTTTTTGTGGAAAAGCTGTGGTTTCAGGAGCATTGTACTTGCACTTCGAGACGCTCTGCAGCCCCCTGATAGTTCTAGTTTTTGAGCCAGATAGATGGGGGTCTTGAAGTGAAGGACTTTGTGCTTCATGCAGGCAATTTTTAGGTGAATTCTGGCCTCATATGGTAACCAGTTTAGGGATTTTAGGGATTTTTTTCTTTTTGTCCCAGTAATTAGTCTAGCTGCGGCATTAAGGGAAGCCCTTAGAGGGGCCAGGCTCAGTTTGGGGAGACCACATAGCGTGGAACTACCGTAGTCTAGTCTTGGCAAAACTATAGCTTGTACCGCCAATTTGAAGTCTTTCTGTGGAAGGAATGGTTTGAGATTCCTTAGTATACTCAACTGAGGATTAGCTCCCTTGGTTGCATTGCTGATATGATTCTTCATATTCAAGTGCAAGTATAGTGTGATTCCGAGCGATTTAGCTGACTCAATGATGTGGGGGGGGACAGTTGAAGGCTGTGAGGTGTTTCATCCAAAGGTCAGTCTTGGGAATGTGATTAGGGGGACCGATGAGAAGGAATTCGGTTTTGGAGGTGTTGAGCATGAGGTAGTTGTCCGTGAGCCAGTTTCGAGTATTCATCAGGATTGAGTTGAGTGAGATGATGTCTTCTGGGGAGGTGATTTTCAAATAGAGTTGAGTGTCGTCCGTATACATATGAAAAAGAATGTTCGCGGAGTTCAAGGCATTTGCTAGCGGTTCCAAGAATAAATTGAACAGTATGGGTGATAGGGCGGACCCCTGTGGAACCCCCATAATTACTATACGGGGCTGGGAAAGAGATTGATTCATCTTTATTCTTTGGGATCTGTTTTGAAGGAAGGAAGTGAACCACTTCAATACCAACCCGGAAAAGCCCATCCTGTGTTCCAGAGTAGATAGTAGTTTGATATGGTTCACAGTGTCAAAGGCAGAAGATAAGTCGAGGAGGATCAATAGGCAGGATTTATTATGGTCTAGGAATTTTAAGATGTCATCCATGATGTGGGTGAGTGCCGATTCGGTGCTGTGCCCTCTCCTGAAGCCAGATTGATGATGATCCAACAGTTGGAATTTTTCTATGTGTGAGCAGAGTTGAATTAGCACACATTGTTCAAGAAGTTTTGCCAGAGTGGGGATTTTGGAAATGGGACGGAAGTTGTTCAGATCGGAACTGTCTGCTTAGGTTTTTTTAGAATTGGGGAGACCTGTGCTGCTTTTAGACAGTCGGGGATCGTGCCTTGCACTAGTGAAGCATTGACGATCGTGGACCATAAGGGGAGGATGGAGGCTTTTATTTCCTTGAAGATGGAAGGTGGAAGAGGGTCACTGAAGTGGTTAGACGGATTGATTGCAAGGAGAGTGTTGTAAATATCACTTTCACTGAGGTGAGTAAAGGTGTGCCAGTAGGCATTGTTTTTGAGGCTTAATATAGGGGGATGAGTGGCTCTTGGTGGGTAGGTGGGGATGTGGTTTTATATATTATAATGTCTAAATTGATGCTGTTAGTTTTCTGGGAGAAGAAGGCGGCTAAATCATCACATGTCGGAGAGCCGTCACCAAGGTCATGGCGGTTGGGTGCCTTGACAGATTGTTGTTTAATGAGTTCAAATAGTTTCTTAGGGCAGTTGTTAGCTTGATTGAGTTGGGATCTGAAGAAGTCGGTTTTTGCAGAATTTGACTTTTTTGTTGTAAGAATTCCTGATAGCTCTGAGAAGGTTTAAATGTTCGGTGGAAGGTATGGATCTCCATGATCTTTCGGCCGCCCTCAACTTACGGCATTCCGAGTTTAGGTTGGAGTTGAACCATGGTTTGGAAATTTTGTGGGAGGCATTTTTATGCTGTAAAGGGGCTATAGCATCCATGACACTAGAGATAGAGGAATTATAAAAATCCGTGAGGATTTGTACATCCTTCAAGTCTGCTTGTGAAGACAAGGCATTTTTGCAACGGGTAGCTAGTTCTTCAGTGTTTTTATATCGGAGGTTCCTTTTACATTGCTTCGTTTTCATGGGCTGGACCCCCTTTACCGACACCTTCCTGTTGATGAAGAAGAGGATGTAGTAGTGGTCGGACCAATCGCATGGGGTAATGGAGTCCAGTGTGATGGTGTTACCTTTGGCTAATATGAGATCCAGAATTTCACCCTTGTTGTGAGTTGAGCTATCACAGAATTGTGTCAGTTCTTGATACAAATGGAAGGATTTGAGACAATTCACTACGAGATCATTAGGGTTAGACCAGTGTAGGTTAAAGTCTCCCAGGAAGATTTGGGACACTAGAGGGTCGTCATTGGAAGAGATGATTTCCATTAAGTGCTCAATGAAAGGAAGATTGTCTCCCGGGGGTGGTAGAATGTATGTAGTTTGCAGACCGGGTGGGTTTTGCACAATATAGTGATGCATAGGTATTCACAGGAGATCGGAGTGGGGGTTTCTGATTGCGAGACCGAGAGTGTGTTCCTGTCTATACAGGCTATTCCTCCACCCTGTTTCAATGATCTGTCCATACGAATTATGTCATAACTAGGTGGGACTAGAAGGTCAAGGGTAGGGGAGGAAGAGCAATTTAGCCAGGTTTCTGTGAGGATAATGATATCCAATTTGTTGGTCAGGATGAGATCATAGATATCGGTGGCGTGTTTACTAGCTGATCTGCAATTGAGAAGTACGCATTTCAGTTGGTCGGTCAATTGGGGAGTAGGGGTCTGGAGGATGTTAACTCGCTTGAGGTTTTCGCTATTTATCGATCTGGGATTGTAAACAGGTTCTCTGTCAGGGTTAGCGTGGATAGTTTGGATTTGACCCTGTAGGGACTTGTCAGAACCAGGAGGGAGGGAATAAGAAACGAGTAGATGAAGGATCTCACTTGCCAACAGATAATCCTTAAACTTAAATCTTCTAGGGCGAGAGGAGGCATTTGGGAAGGGTGAAGTTTTTAAGGTGTTGGGAAGAGTGTGTGAGACAGGGGCGGGAATTGTGTCAATAAGGACACTATTTTGGGTCCCTAGTGTGCTGAGTGTTCTGAGTAAGGGGAGATGTTCGATAGTAATGGCCTTCAGTTCTCGGAGTTCTTTTGTGAGAAGACGCAGGTGACACGAGATCTCATCAAGACGAGCAGCCCAATCTGGTTTTTGGTAGTTGGATATGGGTTGTATGGGAAGATCCAGGAAGGGGGTGTGTCCTTGAGCTACGGGGACCAAGGTGGCATTGAGGAAGTTAAGGTTAGTGCATGAAGCAGTGCGGTCTTGATGAGTCTCTGTTAGGGAGGGGAGAGGAACCGGTGGTGAATGGCGGGTGATAGGTGTTGTGTGTGGCAGATGGGATGAAGGCGAGGAAAGGGGCTTGTTAGGGTAGATCAGGCAGGGAGGGTCCCTAGATGAGGAAGGGGGTGGGGAGTAGGGAGAGGAATCCTCACCAAGGGATCCAGTTTAGATCCGTGAGGAGCTCGGGGAGGTGCGAGAAACTGTAGGTCCAGTAGCTGCTTGGTTCGTAGGTGATGTGGACTGTGTAGGTTCTGATGATACTAAGTCAGGTGGCTGGATGGAACCGAGGACGCTGCGGAAGTGAGGGGTGTTATGATCAGATTTGGTCACCCCATGCCTGAGGAGGGATGAGAGATTGATGCCGTTTGTGAGATCATGTTTTGAGGGGGAAGGAGAAGACTTGGAGTTAACAGCTGTCTTGAGGGTGGGGAAGATATTATCCATCTTGGCTAAATTGTCATCCGAAGCTTGAATTAGGATAATCCCATTATTGTAAAGGGAAATGGTGGCGTTCGCATTGTAGAGTGACGAGGGCGAGGCTGTAAGTTTGAGGCCGTACTGTGTTTTTCTGATAGGGGTAGACAAGGGATAATTTGTTTAGTTAAAATTAAATTGATATTTCTAATTCTGGACTCATTTTCGGGCACTGTCACCGTTGACTCGGAGCCCTTAATTGGCAAAAAATAATGCTGACAGGGCATCCCACCCGGAGATTATAGGTGGAGAATTCAGTTTAATAGCACAGAGTGTAGCCAACACCAGGACAAGAGTCTACAAAGTCCTAGGTTAAATTTACCTGGAATTGATACAATAGCTATTGAGAGATGCTTGGTGTGGGCTCTATGTGCAGAACTCATAATATACTTACCATTGTGAACAATTTTGATTTTTTTGTTATTTTCCACTCGTTGAGAAATGAATACTCTGGATATTTATCCCTCTGTGTTCTCTGATCACTTTCCGATTATTATTTTGTACAGGAAAGGACATGATTTATCCAGTAAAATATCTAGACTTTGGAAATGTAATCGTTTTTTCCTCTTGACGAAACCAATTTCAAACATAAAATCCCTATATGTATTGATGATTTTTTTTATACTAACTTAGAGTACATTGATTTTTATACGGTACGGGATTGCTTTAAATCAGTAATCCAAAGGGTCTGTAAAGACTCGGAAATGCACAAAAAACCCATAAAAAATAGTATTGGAAGATTTAATGGCTTTATTACAAACTGCTATGTTTTAGAAGAAGTAGAAATTTGGAAAAGGGAAATCAGTCTAATCTATGGAGAGGACCAAACCCTGACTTTGATTAAGTATCGGTAAAAAAATGTGTGAGGAAAGTACAGTTTCTTCCTGACTTCAGTTATCTTCTTTGTTAACTGGTTTGTATAGATGTTTAATGGGCCTCTCTTTTTATAGTCCATGCCTGCCATGTTGCAAACATATTTTATTCCTACACCATTGGAACACAAGGACTGTTTGGTAAAAATGTTGAAAATAAGGATTCCTCTTCCCCAGGCTGACACCAACCCCCAGGCTCTCCCAAATCTGGAACTGAGAAGATTGCAGCATTCCCTCTGTTCAGCTAGTATTCTCATACTATCGCCAGTGCTTAATTTGCTACAAAAAAATTTGCAGAGGTTAAAGGTTTTTTAGCGACATGCCCCCAACACTGCCAAATGGTTGGGTTGCTGAATATCAAGGCTGTCTAGAATTGATTCTTCATCATCCTTCTTTCTTCCACCATCCTTCACTTATCGCTTTAGCTCACTCCTGCAGGTGCTTGTTCATCCATGCTTTCTCCCTGCATCGCCCTTTTCCTGTTTTTCTCTTCCTTCTTCTTTCTCCCTTTTGTACCATTCTCTCTCTTGCTCTGGGTCAAGGTTGCAGGTGAGTACCTGACGCTACCAACAAGGTCATGTGATGAAAAGTAAGTCCCCTCAGAAATAAGTGCTTGTGCTCACCACCAGCAACCCCTGACACAAAGTAAGCACAGGGTATGGTTTAGCCCTAGGTAAATGATTCCTCTTTGTCTGTGTGTTCTAGTGTGGGCAAATAGAGACAGGTGACTGGTGTGTAGGAAGCACCTGGAGTGGGTGAGTGGAGTATGAATTTGAATCCTCTTGCATCTATATCCAGGTTAGACTGCAGCACTGTCCCTCTGGCATACCAGTTTAATGCAGTGTCACCCCTACTTCACACACCTAAAAAATATCTGAAGAACTATAATCTGCCCCCCTACTAACTCCCTCTGGAAAGGAGCCAATACACTTGCCTGTTCTAGACTGCATCTGCACTCACAGATTCAGGCAAACCCTCGAGAGAGATTTGCGAAACTGACACCCAATCTTAAAGAAGTCTTGAGGAGAAGATATCGGGCACAGTTTGCTTTTGTCAAAGAAACGCAAACCTTTTTTAGTCAGTCATTTCAGATCTGTTCTCTAAGACGTTTCTTACATGACCTTGGCATGAGCGACCTTAGTAGATCCTTTATCACAGATCGAGTTGTGTATTATAATTAACATTTAACTTCCGGTAATTTTGCCTTCTCTTTCACACTGTGACTCAGCACACAGATACGGAAACATAGCAGAAAACGCAGAAGTGTAAGTATTTTGAAATCATAGATTTTGAGGAAGAGCTTTAATGTGTACTTTCCATTTATTGTTTAGACTTTAAATGGGGGCCTTTTCCATTCAGACAGGAATTTCCCGGTAAGGGATGTGCCCTGGGCCTAACGTACGGGGCTGACTAGTTAGACTACATTCCTTTTTAGTGTGCACAAAATAAAACTCCACAGTGCAATGTACACGTTACAAAGGCCTCTGTGCAGGACTTCATGAAAAACTGTTACCCTTGGATTTTCAGGCTTTCTCTGAGAAACAATATCCACTTTTTTACCGTGAAAAAGGTTAAGAAAAATCTTGTGAAATAGTCCCTTAGAAGAAACGTGTTCGTGTTCGAGAGAAGGAGCTGCAATGGCGACGCGCTCCCCGTCAGAGCTAGGACACTACGTCAGTAGCGCAGTGAAACCTCAAGGGGTCCCCCTGCACGGTACAGTGAGGGGGTGCCAATAAATCACCCTGCCACTCGATGGGTTCAAGTAACTTGCGCCTGAAACAGAAGAAAAAGTTATTTGCTAGAATTGTAATGATACAATTCGTTTAAAAAAGACAACCAAGCCTTTAGTGAAAGAAGGGCATACTAAAATTAAATTTACTGTATGGAGGTTAAGGGGCGAACTGTCAGTCCTCACAAATACATAACAATCAATACAGCATGTCTGTCGGTGCTCTCTCACAATGCTGTTTTGCATCGGTACAAATTTAAAAACAAAAAAAGAGAAAAATATCCTGTTTGCAGTGGCAGAACAGCATCAGCAAAAACAAACAAGCATTGGCAAAGCCAATAGATCTCGCCTATGACACCTGTTGTTTAGCGCAGCTGCAATAGTGCGCATGCTCGATTTTGGGCTGGTCATTTTTATGACCAGCCCGAACATGCGCACTACAGCCACCTCCTAAGGACCAGGAGAGCGAGGGGGGAGTCGGGACCCGAGAGGCCGAGGGTTGCTTCATGCAGCCAGCAGCCCCCGGTCTCTAATGGGCGGGCCGTCTCCGTGCCCTAGCCAATCCTGGCGCTGCTAATGCAGCGTCTGGATTGGCAGAGTGACCGCAGAGCCTGAGCCTGTGAGGGCAGGCATTAAGATTGGCTGCCGCGCGTGGGTGGGTGGCACTGCCGCAGCAGCCGTGCTGTGATTGGCCATGAGTCAGTCGCGTCACCGGCACCGCGCCAGTGCCACACGAGAGTCGACTCGACACCAGAGACCTCGTCTGGCTACACCAGAAGTGTCCACGCGGCGCCTAGCTGGCAGTGCCAACCTGCCTGACTCCGAGATAATTTCCCCTGAGTTTTCCGTGCCAGTCCGCACATCCGTGAAGCCACCTGAGCATGTAAGTCAGATCGACATTTGATTTCAGCACATCTCACCTTCCTGCCATCGTGTACACGGTCTAGACGTTGCTTACACTCACGTTTCAACTAGTGACCCTCTCTTTGGACTTCGCTTTACAGCATGGTTGAAAGGCAGGTATCTCATTTACAAATTCTCCCTTGAGTAGTTTGCAACTCTCATAGAATGAAAAAAAGCTGCATATCCGACAGGCGCCAGATTTAGATGCTGTTTGAACACTGCTTTCTTACACTGAGGGCAGTCTGTGGCGGGTGTATTATTTCTACACAGAGTGACGTCAGCCCCTCTGGTAATGGTGACCCGTGCTCGTTACTTATGGGTGATAAAATGACTCATCTCCAGCAGTGGGACTTATGCGTCTGTATTCACACGTCACTGTCACTGTCTCCACAGGAGGCGTCCACTTCCTGCCTAAACTTCTGACCCGCGTCCACATACGGAGGACATGTCCAATTACATGCGAGGACACGCTCGCTGCGTGTCCCCTTGCAACCCCTCCGTGGAGAGGGTCTCGCAGTCGCAACCAGCAGCCAGGGGCCTAATTCCTTGCTTGCTTCGGAGCCCGAGCCCATAGTATCTTTGCTACACCACTGAAGGACACAGATAGATGGGAAGGTTCGCTGTAGATAGGGACCAGAGGACAGGTGAAGGGAGAACCGTGCGTGGAGAGTAGGTGATAAAATGAACACAAACAAAGCAATGAGATTACAAAGTGGGAGATGGAGGCAAAAAAAGAGCTATAGAGATGGGGGAGTGATGAAGACTAAGGTACAAATGGAGGTGAGAGCATGAGACAGTGAGAGACAATAAGGATGGTGAAGACAGAGGTAACAGGAGGGCAGACGTAGTCACCATTAGGTGAGTGCAGTGAAGAAAGAAGAGGGAAGACATGGGGTGACAGCACAACCAGAAATGAGAGGACTAGGGGGTGAGAAGGATGTCAAAAGATGGACGTGAGATGTTGAAAGAAGTGGAGTTTATAGTAAGCCTAAAATGGTATTGGTACGTCATGGGTGCACACTGCATTTGAAAACGGTGCTTTAACTAATTCAGTTGCAGAGTTACATATGATGTCCATGTGGCAGCTTGTCCCCTGTCACAACACGTTCACCTGTATTGTTTCCCTATACCGTAGTTAGATGTAATTCGATATCCCCCATTCGACAGCCAAAAACGCTACACACTGCAACAGGCGCATTAACCCACGGTTCTATGCTGGCTGCTGCATCTAAACCCACTTTCCTTGGCAAGAGCGCAGTTTTACAAATTCGCTAATTCATTCTGCCACCATTTGGCGCGCATTTCTGTTGATTGCATTTTGAGTGTATTCCCCCGTGAGCCAGGACTTGTTGGTGCGGTTGTGTGCCTCTTCAGTGGGTATGTGCAATGTCTGATGACTTAATGTGTACGAAGGAGAGAAGCGAGCTTCGTGCTGCTAAACTTACGCCCAATGAGTGAAAGTTGAGTTGCTTATGCATTTCCTATTGAAGAACAATAACGAAGCTGTAGCACCTCCAGGCACTACTACCTGTCAGACTCGACCGCTTTTGACGTGCCTGCTGCTGTCTGCGTGCCAGTGTGTGCTGCATGAAGTCACCAGTCAGGGGGCATTTAAACCGCTGCACAACATTAGCGCGAGCAGCATGTTGCATGCAGCAGGAGCTGTGTGCAAGCAGTGGTACAGAACTATAGAGGGCATCATTTTTTTTTATAATTGCGCGTTGTTTATTGGTTTAACGCGTCTGCGGTGCATGTATAATAATCATTCGTGTCTGAGGGGCACAGAAGACAGTGAGCAGCCCAATAGCACCCTGAAAGCTAATCAGAATTGAATATAAACTCTGAGAGAAACTGGGAGCATCAGGGAACAAATATTAATCGTTCTCCACTACAACGTAGGTTATCATTTTTAATTATTAAGGAATACGCCGATGGAGCATAGATTGTTGGAAGGGGTGTGATATGCTTTTAGAAACACGTCTTTTAAACGACATGTCGTTTTGAGCGTTCCCCTGGGTAATTTATATAGATGAATATTGATCTTCTTGAAGCAAATCTAATTTCAGCTGATCGCTTTTAATTTTAAAAAATGTCATTCTGTCGATATGTTTGTTTTGGTTTTCTTGGCTCTAACAGATGGTGGTTCAATTATGTCAGTCCTCGGGAGCGCACACACGGCCGGGGGCAATTGCTGAACTTCTTCGCATGGAGTGACGAACAGCCTACAATAATGCCAGTGTCTGTGGAGAGGTTGCTTGCATTCTCGGGTCTGTGCTGAGCACCCCCAGCTGCTCAGAGGCCCCAGCAGACGTGGTGCTATCTACTGTAGTCTGTTACCAGGCAATGTCAGGCCTAGACAGGCTTTAATAAATTAAACCTATTGAGTGCAGTGCAGCTAAGGGTGAGTGATGTCTGTGTGAGTGCATGTTGAGCAGTGTGCCTGTGTGAGTCCAGGGTGAGTGATGTGGATGGGTGAATGCTGGCTTAGTGATCTGTCAGGGAAGGGTGTGTAATGGGTCTATGAGTGCAGGGTGAGTAGTGTGCCTATGTGAATGCAGGGAGAGTGATGTATCTGTGCAAGTGCAAAGAGACTTGTCTGGCTACTCCCAGAGATGTATTCGCCAAGCCACCTCTTTCTCAAATTTGCTTGAGAATGCACCATTTGCCCACTCTTTTTTCAAAATTTTCCCCGTCGGTGGTTCGGGCACGCTCGCTGCGCTCGCTCGCCACAGTGCAGTATTTACGCCTCACCACTTTCAGATGTCACCAGCCGCCACTGGCCACACAGTAAACAACAAATATGTTTAGTGTCTAAAATTAATCTTGATACAGCTAATGTATGCAAGCTGACTGATTTATTCGATATGCTAAACCCCACGTGTCTAGCTATGAGTTTCATTAAACAAATCAGTGCTATCTGGGAATTGTAGTCGTCGTTTGCTTCATATGACCCAACTGGACCGACTCACATGATAAGTGATTTGTAGAAGGAAAATCCACCAATGGAGACATGCTCTTCGTTGTGACTAGAGGGATAAGACAAGCATAAATGGGCCATGAATTAGTCCTAGAAAGATGCAGGAACTAAACAGCATTGCACCAAACGCATGCGATTAAAAAGGCACCCAGGGATGGGTGGAGCATGCAGAATGTAAGGAATATTATCTAAGGCAACCCACTAAGCACTTATGGCAGGGAGGCAAGTGTCATTGGGAATGAACTGTTGCATTACTGAGTGGAAGTGATTACTCTATGCAAGGGCCAACAATTGGATTGCCATTCAAACTCTACTCATGGCTTCTCGTAGCCGTGAATACCTTTAAAGCGGAGTAAATTGATATGGAGCCTGAATCTCTCCAGCACTAGTTAAGCACCATTATTTCCCTCTGTTTTGTAGCTAGGTATGTTTTAGAGCAAAGTAAGACAATTGCCATGGTCCTGCAAGAGTGAGGGCTTACTCCTACGACATTCAGAATGTGGCAGCAGATAAACTCCAGCGGTTCTTTTTAGCCGGCTCATGTCCTAAATGAATGTAGTAGCATTGTGGACAACTTCCGCAACATTAGTGCCTCACTGTTCCTCATGTTTTCAATATCACTACTGGATACTTGGATTCTGAATGCCAGAACTGAACATACGTGACAAGCATCCGTGTGTCTGCCTCGGTACTCGTTTTCAGATGTGAAGTCTTGAACACTTGAGGTCACTGTTCTCCTTCCTGGGAACATAGAAAGGCGAGGCGGTCGGTGGATATGGCGCGTCACCGATTTCAAAATGTGCGTAATAATTTAAAACTAACTATGGCTCACTGTCCACCAAGTATTGTTGAAAATACAAAAATAGAACACTTCCAAAAATAATGGAGTGACTTTGTGTGTGCCGACACATATCCACCATGATGCCCTCCCTGATTCCAAATTATCTCAACAGATTACCACCCCGCCACCCACTGAGCCTCCGTCCTCGCCACCACTCACGGACCAATCCTGCCTAGGCTCGGACGCAGACTCACCTGACCTGAGGGCTGGGCCTGGCCTGCAGCTTCAGAGGTAGGCACGAGCGGCCCGGGCAGGAAGCAGAGAAGGCACTGGCAGGGCAAGGCTAGCAGGCAGGGCCCAGGGCTAGTAATAATTTAAACTATGGCCGGTGACGGACGTCGAGGATCCTTCTCAGTCTCTGGGCTGGCGTAGCGTGGCTGGGTCCTGGGATCGGATGCCACACCTCGGCTCACGCGCACTTTTAATTGCGGGAGCTCCGCAAAGCGCAAGCATGCCAAATTCAATCAGGGCATTGGTCACCAGCCCCTGCCCCACCCTGAAGACCGCGCAGACGCGTCGCGGAGACAACTGCGCACCGCGCACACCCACCCACCATTTAGCCTCAGAGGCCCGGCCGGGGCCCGCGCACCATTTAATTAATGAAGAGGCTCAGAGACCGGGCCGGGGCCCGCGCTTGTGCACTGCGCGGCAGTTGCGCACCATTTCATTAATGAAGAGCCTCTGAGGCCCGGCGGCCGGGGCCCAGGCGTGCGTTCCGTGTGCACCATTTAATTTATTAAGAGGCCGGGCGTGCCGTGTGCACTGAGCACCATTTAATTCATGATGAAGTGAGGGGGCCCCTGGAGCGCGGGGGCCCCCCCGCAACGCGGGGGCTGCGGGGGCCTGTGTTATGCCCCTGGGTGAGGGAGAAATTTGGGACGAGAACGGGCCAATTTTTATAATATGCTCAATTAGCCCATTCAACACAGTTGATTTGAAGCATGCTCCCAGAGGCCCCTACGGATCACACTGTCATGCAGAGATTGCTAAACATGGCTGAGTGTTAGTTACTGATCACTGCATTATATCTGACACTAATACAGGACAAGGGCGGGCCACAGAACAAGCCTGGGCTAGATAGGGTAAAAGGACGGAGCCAGGTAAGGTGAAAAGAGCTTTATTCTACACAACCACTGGCTTTCCCGGCAGTCAGCAACTGCCAACACTAGAACCCTCCCTCAAGGTTGTCCCCCAAAGGTTCCACATACCCCACACATTCTACAACACATCTCAGAACATCCAACACACTCCCTTCCTTAAACAATGAAAAGAGTGCACAATATAATTAAAATAACTTGCAGCAAAGAGAACAGTAGGGTATAATACACACATAACCTCAAGAGCATAAGGGTTACATATACTGTGATGCGCACGACAACACTATTATACAATAATTACAGACAGAAAAAGGACAATTAGAACATAATATACAAATTCACATCAGACAATCCATATATCTTGCAGGTTTGCTCTTGCACTTTTGAGGACATTGGACAAATGCATCACTGGTATTGAGTTTCTCACCAGCAGAACTTGCTTCCCCAAACTTTCCAAAAACGTACCCAGACATGGCTTCCGGCACAACTGACACACTTGGCTTGTTCCACACCTTTCCATTCATCAATACCCTCACATGATCTTTGACTTCCTTGACGCGGACTATGGAGAAAGCGGGACAACCCTTTCCGAACAAGGTCATGTTTTTTTACTCTGACTCAATCACCTACCTGAATGTCATGTGCCCGGTGCTTACCACTCATTGGACTATACTCTACTTGCACAGTTTCCCTAATGTCAACCACCCGTTCCAATCTACCAGAATCAATGAATTTCCTGGCCATCCACTCCCGGTTAACTTTTTAACCATCCACCGTTCTTCTCAACATAGAAAAGGGTGACATTCCAATACTAATGTGCGGAGTGGTCCTCACAGCCCAGAGCATATCCTTAATAACCGCTTTCCACTCCAATCCATTAATCAACACTGATTGCAACTGATCTTTTAGGACATGGTTCATCCTCTCAACTAATCCATTGCTACGTGGGTGATACAGGGAAGTTCTAATATGTCTAATCCCCACAGACGCTAAAAATTCTTGCATTTCCTTTGCTACCAATTGGATACCATTGTCGTGATCATCACCTCGGGGAACCCTTCTCTGAGAAATACTTCCTGCAGAAACTCAATCACAGCACGTGAACTAATGCTTTCTACAAATTTGACTTCAAGCCAATTGGAAAAATAGTCAATTAAGACCAGTGCAAATTTGGGCGTGCTACCTAAAACCCCAAACGGACCAGAAGTGTCAAAAGTCACCTTGTGCAAGGCAATTTCTCTACAGGAATGGGGGTAACTGGACTCAGATTAGTGACCTGAGTTTTGTCACTAAGGGCTCATTGACACAAATTCCTAACATAATGTACAGTCTCCTTGTCTACACCAGGCCATCAAAAGTTTTTACGAAGCCTGTGTTTCATGGCATGCATGCCAATTTGTCCTTCATGAGTTAAGTTCAACACTTTCCTGCCAAGATCCTAGGTATTACCAACTCATCAACCCTCCGCAACACTCCATCAACAATTGACAATTCTTCTATATGGAATAAGACTTTGCTGCAAAACTTAGAATTAGGCTATCCTTGATGCAAATACTTAATGACAATTTGTATGTCTTCATCCTCTTTAAACACCTGCTTCCGTTCCTCTTCAGTCAACACACCATTCATCACAATATCCACGGGATGTACAGCACACACCAATTCAAGGTCGTGAACTGAACTACCACAGAATGATCCTCACACAAAGGAACCTTGACAAACAATCAGCCGCCAAATTTCTTTTTCCTGTAACACATTCAATGGGGTACTGATATTCTTGATATCTATACTGCCACATTGCTATCCGGGGTTGACTCTTCCTCCACCTGTGGTACTGTATAAATCTACCAAAGGTTTATTATCAGTTCGGAGAATAACATTACTTCCCCAGACAAAGTTCTTCAAATATTGGGGACCCCACCACAACTCAAGACTTTCTTTCTCAATAGTAGAATATGTGACTTCTGCACCTCTCAAAGTTCTACATGCAAACGCCACAATTTCCTCATTACAATTACCTCTCCTGTGCATTAAAAGGGCACCCAGGCAAAGGTTGCTAGCATCAGTACTAATGATACTTACATCCCTAGTGTCGAAGGGTTTTAGCGGTTTGGCCTACACAGTCTCCTTTTTGACAAACTCGAATGTTTTTGACAATCATTATCCCAATCATACTTTACATTTTTTTCAGTGATTTGCGTAAACATGATGTTTTGCTCAAGTTTTTTTTCACAAACTTCCTCCTTACCACTATCATCTTCATTTGTCATTTCAGGATCCTCACTCAGTGGCTCTTCATGGTGTCCTTCCTCTGCGATGTAAGGGATGTTCCGTTGCAGGGCTATGTTGTGCAGCATGCAGCAGGCCATGGTAATTTGGCACACCTTATCGGGTGAGTAGTGGAGGGTTCCACCAGTCTTGTCCAGACAGCGAAATATAGCCTTTAGACGCCCAAAAGCCCGCTCAACTGGCCTCCGTGTTCTTTCATAGGCCTCTTTGAACCAGACTTCCCCTGGCGTTGCCGGATTCCTCAGTCGTACAAACTAGCATGGTCAGTTAAGATAAGCTGAGACTCCTAAATGGAAAAAAGAGAAGAGCCAAGATATGTAACACCATTTCAGATGATTCACCTTGAAACTACCTGAACAATGTTATGTCTGATTGTAGTTACCAGCAAGCGAGGCCCTCTCACGTCCAAGTTGTGACTTTTGCAGGGGTATGCTGCTGTTCCATAGTACAAAGGAATCATGGGCTGATCCTGGGACATGGGCACAGACACTTGTAATGGACAAATCAACTAAGCAGACAACTTGCACATTGATTGAATGAAAGCGCTTCTGATTTCGGTAGACTTGTTCCCTGATGTGTGGTGGAACTAAGGCAATATGTGTGCCATCAATTGCTTCAACCACATGTGGTAGGCGACCCAAACCATAGAAATCGCCCTTCCCATTCGCATAATTCTCATGTCATGGAAACTGGATGAAACTGTTTGTGTCTCCTCATTGACGAAAGATCTTCTTGTAGCACACCACTGAAAGATGGTTGTGCCATTCCACCAGATACTGCCACAGTGTATTAGAACGATCCTTTGGCCACAAGAGGAAGCACTGCCATAAGTTTGACAATTAGTGCAATAGATATGGGATTTCTGTTGTGAGGCAGAAGATCTGGCTCCAGCTGATGACATACATCCAGTATAGTTGCCTATTCAATCTGAACCTTTTGATTATATCCCATGCTTCCATGGTGGCAAGGTCTGGAAATGGGCGGTACTCTTGAGCCTGTCGTCTCCTCACTCGACTAGGGTTCAAATGTCTGCATCGGAAGAATTCTGAACATTTTTCAACATTTTCCACATACATTTGTTTTGATTATTAACACAAAAGTAATGTTGTGAAAAAAATAAATATGGTTTCACAACATATTTTAAGCTAACATTTTTTGGGTCATTTTTACTTCACAAATGTCATTTTGTAGTTGTCAATATTTTAAATATCAAAGAATGTGTAAAAACATTTCAAATGTATTATTTACACATTGTTTTTAGAAAAAACATTTTTCAACCTACCATCAATGGGGGTGTACACAACACCGCACAAATATCGCATTCAACCACAGTAGCGCACTACATATACATTTTTTAAAATAAAATAGATGCCCTTCGAAGTTTGAATAGTAGGCACCATTTTGAGTGGTGGTGATGCACTCAACAGTCACAAACACACTATTTGATCTTCTAAAATGGCGGGAGCCTGATCTCGCCATCAGGACATTTATAATCAGACGTCCATGGCGGAAGTTGACTGCGTAGTGGGTATTCAATTTCACAATAGACATATCCATAGGCTAACGTGTGTGAAAGCAACGTACGAAGGCCAATGGCTGTGTCCGCCTCCTCTGAAGATCACATATATGTACACGCCGCGTACATGTACGCTGCAGTTTGAAAAAAGCTCACTTGGCTCCAAACACTGCAGCCATCAATACCTCCTCCACTTGTGCTGCTGTTTGTGACCTTTGGGAGCAACGATGCCAGGTCGAGCAGGTGAGAGGGCTCCTGCCTTCTCACCGGAGGAGCTGGAGTTGCTGGCACAGGAGGTCCTCTCCCAGCATGTCCAGCTCCATGGCTCACCAGAGGAAACAGTACATGTTTGAAATGTATATGCGAATCTGTCTGTTTTTTTAAATTAAAACAGGTTACAATGTCCCTTGGAGTTCCTGGGAGAAGTGTAGTGATTGATGTGAAGTGCCATTTATTTTATTACTTACATAGGACAATAATGTTGGGGATTTGTAAGCACTTCAAAATGTTAAAAAACAGCAACATTAGTATGTGTTGTGTGTTTAAAGCCCTAGATTATATTTGGTGTGTATGTAGAGATATATCTATGTATATGTTTGAATTACATGTGAAATGTAGAAATCTCACATCATGTAAATTAGAAAACACATTATATAGTCTTTACAACTCTATATATATATGTTTTCTGTATAAACCAAATTAAAATTATGTTAGCTATGTGTATTGTCTTACTAATTACTCAGCCTAGATCAGAGGCTCCACACAGTTGATTGGGAGCTACAAGTAGCTCCCAGACCCTTTCAGTGTATCACACAGCCTTGGGGTCAGTTATTCAATGGGCTTCAAATTAATGAAGCTGGCCATGAGGGTGTCTGGTACAAATGAGCAAGTTGTTCAGCCTTCAATAGTTCACAATGTTTTGCACTGATCTGAAGCAGCTCACATCACAGAAAATGTAGGAGCCCCCTGGGCTATATGATGTCACTGGACTGGATTAGTGAATGTAGGATATGACAAGGGATGAGGGTAGTCATCAGGGCACTACAAAAGTGTGCATTAATATAATTGTTTTGGTCAGCATGTGAAAATACACATTGTATTGTAACGTATGAGTCATGCTTGTGATAGATGTAGTAAAATTGTGTTACATCAATACAGACAAACAAAAAATCTCAAACCCATTTGTTTTGCTTTCATTTCTTGTATGCTTACAGGTCAAAGCCCATCAGAAGAAGGCCATCGGCAGGAAGATGTGGACCCTGGGGGTCTACAAGTGGCGCAGCCTCCATTGCAGGAAGAGGTGGGAGGACCTACAATGCTGGACCAGAAAGTGACCTGAAGTCCAGCTCGGGCAGTCCTCCCAACGTAGGAAGCATGTGTGCCGCACCCTGAGCCCCCTAATGGCTCGCATTCTTGCGGTGGCCTATCCCCAGCTTAGTGGGCATTTGAGAGCCCAACAGCAGCATAAAGGGGGGTTAGTTCTCATTTGAGTTTCACATGTTACATGACTCATTTTTTGTTATAGTTAGGATTTTTCCCATCAATATTAAGGGTGACCCATGTCCAACACATAAGAAGAGTTCTTGAAGGTGTATATTTTGCACAATGTGTATGATGATGTACTTTGTCTATGAATTTGTTGGAAAGGGTCTCACCTGATTCCTGTTCACTAACAAAGGACTGTTCTGAGCAGACACATGGCTGCCTAAAGTACACATGTACATCAGGTTATGTGATGTCATGAGGGACAGTTGTACCAAACAGGCCAATAGTCTTTATTGTGTCAGGTGTGATGCCCCTTTACTATTGTGGATGTATCATATGTGACGTAGCATAATATGCACATATGATACAGTGGATGTACCAAACGTCACATTGTTAAGTTGGGATTCTACACAAACAAGAGTGAGCATGTGAGCCAAAATGATTAGTCACATCAGAATTAATGGCTACATTTTGGATTCAGAACATATCCTAATCTTGTTTTGCATCAGAAATACTGTTTCATACATGTTAAATGTGACAGATTTGCACGATGTCTTACTCCTTCACAAATGTGTGTGTAACCCAGCCTGTTTTTGGACAAATTGTTGTGATAGGCATACAATTTTAGTTGAAACACAGACAGGAATGTGTATACATTGGTGATAGAGTAACACATTCCCAAAACCATTTCTCAATGTCCTTTGTTATGCCCAGATGATAAATGAATGATGGAGAATCATGGGATACTGAAAGGGTTTTTGGCAGATGGAATGTTCCATCATATATATGTAGGAGTATCACATCAGGAGAACTCCAAATGAGGCCCAACATACGACTCATTAGGCAAATGTAGAAATCCATCAAGATGTAATATGTTGCATATTGTGATTTACATTTGAATCTTTTCAGTAAAACAATGTAGGAATCGGTGTATGTAATATTTACTGTGATGTTGTACCAATTTTTGCCTAAAGTGAAAGCTAGCATATTTTGTGAAACAATTTCACAATTATAAAACAAATTTCAAATAAATAGAGATATTTAGGAGTCAAATGAAAAAAGTTTTTGCTCTGTACTGAAGTGTATTCGAAATCTATCAAGGCCTATGTATTTACTTATGCAGCAGAAGTCATTTGTCAAGCCACCCAAATATATGTTTCTTAATGTATTCACAGCATAGGTATATACAAAGTGTGTGATACATTGATACACTACTTCAGGACATAATCCATTTAATATTGTTTACATTTGACATATACTTTAAATACTTGAAGTATTACCATTGTGAAATGCCCAAACAAAGAAAACAGGCTTTCAGTTTATACAAATATTGGTACAACATTGCAGTATTTGTTGCCACATTTTGATTCATATTTTACTTTTTGAGAATGACAATAATGCAGATTTTTGGGTCTTGTGAACACACTGTACACAGGTATTTTTGGAGTATATATCTTTTTTGGTGACATAACTTTACTATTCTAAACAAACAAGGCCCAACCATTCAGAGGTGTTAAACAGTTCCAGGAGAGACATAAAAATTGATAAGAGACAAGATCAGTCATGATATAGGAGCTATTATGGGGAACAACAAAACTGTGACCAAATGGTTTCTGAAAATGCTGCGTACATGCATGAGCTTATGCTAATGTAGAACCAAAGTTTGAGAGCCTTGAAGCAGCTGAAATATGAAAACGTAGAAAATGTTTTGTGATTTAAGTTCATGATCAGTTCTGTTTACACAGATTAAATAAAACTATTGTATGTGTCATTTTAGCATCATCAGGAGTAAGGCGAAGGAGACGTTGGCCACGAAGGCGAGGAAGCAATTGGCCACTGTGGTTCGAGTGGTGACACCACCGACACCAAGGGATCCAGTGGCATGGAGGGTGAGTGCAGTGCACCCGAGACCACCAGCTCCACAACATCCTCTTCGGAGGCCTCCACAAATGAGCACTCCCTAGTGGTGGTGGACCCGACTGGAACTCTACCAACAAATCCTTGTCCGCCGCCCAGAGGGCCATCCCCACTCTCCTTCTTGCTCCCCCCAGTTGGCAAAACCCACCCCCCTAAAAGGGATGGCATCTCCTTCACTGCAGGCACTTGCCACCTGCTCGTGCCCCCCCCCGGCTGTGCTGAGTGAGGAGGCTATTGACCTACTCTGGAACATCACAGTAGGCCAGAGTGCCCTACTGAATGCCATCCCGGGGCTTAGCTGCCATATGCAACAAATGGTAGCATACCTGGAAGGCATTCACAGTGCTATGTCTGGCCTACAGAGGTCTTTTCAAGGTCTAGCCTCTACACTGACCGCAGCCTCCCAACCATTCCAACCTTGTGCCCCACCTCCCTCCCCTTACCCATCACAATTCCCTATTCTCAGACTTGTCCCAAGCACATTCACACATTTGCATGCACCCACCTAAACAGACACAAGCAGCACAACCACACAGAAACACAAACACCACAAAAACAGTCACACACCCAAACATACAGACACCTCACCCACCCACATGCAGCACCACCAGCACAGACACTGCATCCACCACCACACCCACATGTACCACCTCCACCACACTCACAGACACTGCACCCACCACCACACATACATGCACCATCACCAGCGCACCCAGAGACACTGCACCCACCACACACACACACATGCACTACCACCAGCACACATAGAGACACCACACACACTGCCACACACACATGCACCACCCCCAACACCAGCACACCCACAGACACTGCACCCACTCCCACACACACATGCACCACCACGTCCACATGTACCACAACCACACCCAGCACCTCCACAGCCCACCCATCCACACACACACATTAGAATTTACACCCACAAAACACATATGCCCACACTCACCCAAACAACAGATACGTAGGAAGCAACACACACGCAAACATGTACAACACACACCAGACCCACAGGCAACTGCACCCTCACAGACACATGCACATGAGGCACTGTTACTCCCTCTACCTCCCAAACTCAAATACCTGTCAAACATCCTACTAATTTTCCCATAGAAGATGTCCTTTTTGCCCTTGCCCTAACCCCTTCCAAACCCCAACCCACCCTACCAAATGCAAAGCTACACCTTCCACACCCCCAACCAACCCTTCCACATCCCAAACCACCACCTCAAAATGGAAACCACCCAACTAAAACCAAAGGTCCCCACTCCCAAATCCAAGAGCACCCCTCCCAAACCCAAGAGCACCCCTCCCAAATCCAACCCTTCCCCTCCCAAGTACGATCTCTGTGGTACCTGCTATGCCCTTTAGATGCCCCGTCCTGAGGATGTTCCCCTTGGCAGTGAATTAGGAGGCAAGCTTAGTCTCACAGCATAACAGTGCACTGGACTTTTTTAATCGTTCATGGACCACCATTTTGTTCTGAATTTGAGAGACGTATCAAATTGTTAGATTAAATATAAAATTTTCTTTTCACCAAGTTTGTCCTGGCATTAATCTTACTTTGCAATTGTTTAATTCCTAGAAATGTTTCTGACTAAAATGTGAGGTACAGACTTTTATTTTCCACTATGGCAGGAAATACAACATATTTTTTTTAATGTCAACTTAGTTAAGTGCATACACCGGTTAAAATAGTATGTGATGGTCATTTGAATTTTGGTGCAGACATACATCATGCAAATGGTCACTTGCACCAACAAATAGATGTTGACATTTATTTTTTGAAGTGTTACTATAGGTGTGTTTGTTTCACCTTGATTACTGATAAGAATGAACACATATGCATAACACCTTCCAAAATAATGTGACAATTGAAATTGGACACTGTACAGGACTTGCACTAGACAAGGGGAAATGTTACGTGGATGTATATGTTGAATACTTCACATTTGGGACTGACATTGATTTTACAGGTAATTAATAAAGTAAAAGTTACACCTTGCCTAGTGTAATTTCTACACCATGTTACATTGCAGTTATCTCAATGATATGTGTTGCATATGCTTTTAATGTGATAATTTTCAAAATGTATTTAAACACACCTATATACTTACTTTTTGGTTTTTGATTTGATCTTTTTTTGGGCAAGTGTCCATTTTTTTTATGCAGCTTGCAACAAATTTATACATACAATGTGATCATAGAGGTGTGTTTCTTTACATTTCCTAAACGTCCACATTACAAACATATGCATTGCACATCGGTATGCTATTGCTTGTAAGAGAGATTTTAAAACTCATGAGTCAATGCAAATGTTTTACAGACAAGACAAAAGATATCAAGTAAAAGTGGAGCTTACCATTGATTCCGTCCATGACGGTATTGATTTTGTTTGTCGTCAAGCAAAGCAGCTGCAGGACTTGGAAGATTGGGTCCCTGGCGGAAAAGGAAGTGTGAAAGTAAGAAGAGTTGAGTGTCTGCCTTACATCCCTTCCAATCCACCAACTTAGGTGTGGAGGTTTTAGTGCCACGAACAGAATGGCGAGAAGGCACATCATAATTGGCCCGGCAGACAAACTGGAGGTCAAAACACCAACAGCTGCTTCTGCCTATTGCACCGTCGAAGTGGGTGAACAGACCTGGTGGAGTCGGCGACACTCCGACAGTCTTTCATCCGTCGAACTGCCAGCATCTAACTAGAGCGGGTGCACCGTCTAGTAGGCGGGAGGAGAAACCGTCCAACAAGTGGTGACTGGACCAGTCCCACCAAGATCCAAATCAGGCCTTATGACTCCAAATTTAGACCCAGAACTGATTGCATACTTCTTCAGACTAGAAATAGTTCCTAGAAAAGGTTTGGAGTGTGCTTCAAATCAATGTGAAGCCAAATTGCTGGATGTTTTGGGTCCGTTGGCACAAATTTTTGCTTTAGTGGAGGAAACTTATATTAAAGGAAATGACGAATTTTGAAACAGCACCCGGAAACACTTATAGTCGACAACTACCACAGCGCAACTGATGGCAATAAGAAAACCAACATCGTCTTTTACACTAAACGCCCAACAAAATGGAAAAACATCTTCCTTCTCCACCTCCAAGTCACTAAGTCAACAAAAATATCCTATGGTTCAAAAATGTCCACGTCCGTCTCCCCTACCTTTAGAGGGGAACTCACCATCACCATCTCCATCTTCAGAACAGGAAACATTCTCATACAGGCCACTGACCCTCACCTCACCATTTTTGTCAGTCACTTCCCTACACTATTCTCCACACTAGCTCAACAGAAACACCTAACCCACTCTACCATACACCCCTTCCCCCGACAAAAAACCCAGAACTGACCCGTTCCCCCTTCCCGGCTGACTCACTCCCCAACACAGGAACATCCACCATTACTCATTACAATCACAATACCCCCATTATCTCACTCCCCCGACAAACACCTACCATAATGACTGCACTAACCCCCACCATGACCAACAAATACTCAGTCAATCAACCCCTCAAGGCTTATCCCGAGATAGGCAGATCAGACACCAACTACAGTCGGTCCACTAGTGAATTCGCTTTAGACACTCCCCTCCAGACCACATTGGACCCGACTCTGCCTGCTCAAATTATCTCTAACTCCAATACTGTCCTCTTTCCTCATGCCCAAACCTTCCTCACTGCCAAGGTCACTGCTAGCCCCAAGGACACTGTCCTCCCTCTAAGCATTGCACATGCGCCTGCCTCTGACCCAAGACCCCCAACGCCCCCTCTCAATCGCAAGACTGGAAGGCTCAATGATCTGACTCCGCCCGTGCAATCAATCCCCACTCCTAGTCCCAATAACAAGATCCACCCCCATAACCCAGTACCCCCAGTACTTTCTCCTGCCACTGACCCTAGACATAGAATGCTCCCACCGAAGGCTAGAAGCACAATGGACACCGAAGGCTAGAAGCACAATTGACTTACTTACCCAACAACTGATCCGAATGGAGCAAAAAATCGACTCTCTAGCTGCCGAATCCTCCATCTAAGACAAGACCTTCCCAGCCTGGTTAAGCCACTCTGGTCACACACTCCGGACAGTTGCATACCCCCCCAACACTAACCCCCCCATGGCCCTACAAGGTTCAACATGGCTCCCTACTCCTTTGGAGGGCCAGGCCCAGCGTCCTCTCCGTGCTTTCCACTCCATCTCAATACCGTAAGCCGATGACATCAACAATTCTTACCTCACAAGGAGCCAGATTACGGCTCCTTCCTCAATCCCTGGCACAAACAGAATACCTAGAACTGTCTATTCGCCCAGACCACCTGCTCAGTACACTACTATTCATGCAGTACACTCTAGCAATGTTAATCCCTGTCCTATATCATGCATGCTATTCAACTGTAGATCAGCAGTACAACACGTCACAGATATTGCCGAAGTTATACTCAGTGAAAAAATAGATATAGTCTTCCTCATTGAATCCTGGATCAATGACCACTCTACCACCATTCTAGATATACTCACCCCTCCAGGTCACAACATCATCAGACAGGACAGACCGATTAGAACAGGTGGCGGACTAGCTATCATTCACAAAGTAGGAATACAACTTGCCACGTTAAAAAATGCAGAACGCCCGACTTTTGAGTACCTTGGTGTTGAACATACTGTCAAAGGCTCCATGCCCATCAAATTTCACATCATCTACCACCCACCGGGTGAGCATGCCCACTTCACCGAAGGACTAACTGACCTAGTAACACAACACTCCCTAACTGATACAAAAGACATGTTCCTGGGGAACTTCAATATCCACTGGAATAACCCAGAAGATGCCATAGTCCAGAACCTCTCCAACCTGCTTGAAATCAATGACCTTAAACAACTTTGCAATGAACCAACTCATATCAAAGGAGCCACTCTAGATGTGATCATCACAAAAAATGAGCTGGTCTCTCTGAGATTGATTTCTCCCATTGACTGGTCCGACCACCACCTCATATAGTTTAATATTGATTCACACGCAGAGACCAACCAACACAGTCTGCCAAACCCAAACACTGGACCAGAAACATCAAAGAAGTCCCCATCACTGAACTGGAATCCAAGATTCATGCCCATCTTATCTTCATCCTCCCACTCACACAGCCGATGACCTCACAGCATATTTTAACACAACAATGACAGGTGTTAGATCAAGTTGCTCCACTCAAACTTAAACAATTGAGATCCATCAAATCAAAATCTTGGTTCAATGCAGATCTCAATAATGAAAGACCACAACTCAGGCAGGCAGAAAGGTCATGGAGACAAAACCCCTCAACTATGCACCTCGATCTACTTAGAACCGCAAGGGTGTCATATAAAAAACACATCTTCAGAGAAAAGGCCTCTTTGTTTCGTAGCCAGCTTGACCAGGCTAAGAATAGACCCAGGGAACTCTTCAACATTGTTAAAAGACAAACTAACAGTGCACCCTTGCAAGACTTAATAGCCACCAATGAACGCTGCGAAGAAATCGCCATCTTCTTCACAGATAAGGTCACAAAAATTGATCAATCTTTCTTCCAAAGCCCGAACCTGCCTCCCCTCCTAATCTGCCCCACTATGCTCACCTATGACCAAACAGAACTAATTCCTGCCGAGGATAAACTGCTCGCCACCCATCCGAAACATTATGCCAATTGGTCAGTCTTCAAAACCATGTCTGAAAAAGAAGTCTTCAATATAATTGCGAGCTTAAAGCCTACTTCCCACACCGCGGACCCCCTCCCTTCCACAATAGTACAAAATCTCAACCTAATCATTGCCCCCTTCTGGACAAAAATCATTAACTGCTCTCTCACCTCAGGCTGTGTACCAGACTCCCTCCAACTAGGACAAATCACACCTATTCTAAAAAAAACAGGGGCGGACCCTAACGATCTCAACAACCTCAGACCTATCTCCAATCTCCCTTTCCTAGCTAAAACCTTAGAGAAATGCGTTCTCCAACAACTCAACAAACACATTGACGATTTCAACCTCTTTGATAGCTTCCAATCAGGATTCAGAAAAGGCTGTAGCAATGAAACAGCCATGCTCAATATCTCTGATGATATCCACAGATCCGTAGAAGAAGGTGAAGCATTTCTTCTCATCCTTATTGACCTATCTTCGGCGTTCGACACAATAAATCATACAGCTTTACTTGAGACTCTAGAAAGACTCTCTGGCATTAATGGCACAGTACTAAAATGGTTCACTTCCTACCTTCAACACCGATCGCAACAAATTAAAATCAACTCCTGCCTCTCTAAGCCTACACGAGTCACGCTTGGTGTCCCCCAAGGCTCGATTCTCTTCCCGTCCCTCTTCAATCTCTTCATGGAACTACTTACAAGCATACTGAAGCAAGCTGGAGTTAAACATCACCTATATGCAGATGACACACAACTCTACTACAAAATCAAATCACCCAGTGACATCCAACACCTCAATGACACACTAACCAAGATACAAACCTGGTTTCGCTCGAACCACCTAAAGCTGAACCCGGACAAAACTGAATTAATATTATTCTCTCCGAAAAGTAACCACCTACCAATCCAAGACTTGCTCAAGAACATGGATGCCCTAAACTGCTCCCTCGCCCTCTCCGACTCGGTAAAGTCACTAGGCATTACCCTGGACAAGAACTTGTCAATGAAGGACCACATCAAAAACTCTGCCAAAGGTGCACTGTACTCTCTAAAACACCTCTAGAAAATTAAACCTTTTATCACCCAGGATGATTTCAAGACAATAGTTCAATCCCTAGTCCTCTCTAGACTGGACTATGGGAACGCCATCCTAACAGGGACGCCAAAAACCCACCCTGCCCCATTAAGGTCAGTCTTAAACATGGCAACCCAGCTCATAACAGGTGTTAAACGGTTTGAACACATCACACCAACCCTTAAATCCCTCAACTGGCTTCCGATTGAAGGTAGATGTATTTACTAGTCTGCATGCATCACACACAAAACCCTTCACACACATTCCCACAACTACCTAAACTGCAAACTCGTGAAAGCAGGAAGAGCCAGAACTCTGAGAAGCTCTAACTCTCTTCTTCTCATCCCTCCGAAATTGAAAAAGAAAACCACCCAATCCCGATCTTTTTCGGGTAATGTACCCAGGACATGGAACGCACTCCCTATTCAACTCCGATGCAAGCCCTCCTTCTCCTGCTTCAAAAGGGACTTGAAACTCCATCTCCTCGACAAATACTTTACTGACAATGCCAACTGATCCAGGCTCTGATAACTTATTTGACTCTCCTTAAATCTAGACCATCAAGGATTGGTGGTCATCTGTTTCACCTACCTAAGTTATCACTCACCCCTCTAATGTATTCTGTCTTAAAATGTGAATGTTATGCCTATCTCTTTATGTATCCTTATACCATGTTTTCACCATTCTATTTCATTTGTGTTGTAAAGCGCTCTGATACCCACTGGTCTAGCTAGTGCTATATAAAACTTATAAATAAATAAATGTGTAGCTTCTGAAAGGCTGGAGTCAGAGGGCTATTTGCTTTCCACGAAATGCAAATGCGAATCTTATTGCAGAGAGGAGGAAGGCGGTATTGATGCAAATAAGTCCAAAATTTGGCGATCTAGTATGGAAGGAGTCCTCTGAAGAGGCAAAGGGCCTATTGCTTGGTGAAGGGATGGTGAATATATATCCACATTTACTGCTTTGGTTAAGGTAAAGAATTGAGGAAGGTATTCAACAGGAATGTTTTATATGAAAGAGCGGGAAGGAGAGGGCAAACATTCAGCTGTGGATTCTATAAAACCCAGTAAAATCAAAGGAAAGGAGCCTCTAGAGGGTATTATTCTGCAGGGGGGTTATCCCCAGAGAGGTAGAAGCAGAAGAACAAAAGCCTCCGGAGGAACAAAACAACACACCTCTTCAACACAAGGTGATTATGATGAATTTTACTGGTAACCATGTAAAGGTAGGAGGTAGATTAAGACACTTTGCAAAAGAATGTAGATTAATAGCCCAGGGTCCATGGGTGATTGCAGCAGTTGAAGGACATGTAATAGAATTCAAAGAGGGACCATATCAGGGAAGAGAGCAAAGAGAATTCGTTTTCAATCAAGATCAGTAAAAAGTTGTGGCAGAAGAGATCCAAATGATGTCAAAGAAGCCATTATAAAAACTCCACACAGGATTATATAAAAATATATCTTGTATATTGTACATAACACATAGACCAAAAATGCCATAAATCAATAATTACTTTGCCAAAGAGCTAATTGTTAAGTATCACCATGAGTGCCATAAGTGAAAAGCGTATATGTTGCAAATGTCATGAAAAACACAATTACTGTGCCTACTATGCAGTCACATTATATAGTAGTCGTGATCCTGAATCGTGCAAGGCAAAAAACCGAGATGCATCAATACAGTAGCGCATATAATGCAACAGGCAATGCATGAAGCACATCGATCACCATAAAAGCATTGGGCACAGTTCTCTTGTGCTCCTATTACTCATAATATGGTAATTAGCTCCAACCATAGGTTACAGGAGTGGCTGTACACCTACTACATGAATTACGGTAATACAGGCTGTGCTCTGCGTGTGGAAAGTTTATGAGCAGGGGCCCCTGTTGAGGACTCACCCTGTAAGGACACCAATCCAAGGAACAAGTGCCCCCAATGTATGTGCTAGCACAGGGGGGGGGGCACACTGCCAAATTCTGCGCAGAGACCTGTGAGCCCTTTCTTCGAGACACACAAACAAGGTGTTTCAAGTATGCCAATCACAACTACCTCACGAAGACCCAGAGCACTGAGGCGTTACAGCAGGCAAAGGACCTTTCCTCCGTGGGGAAGCACCCATGTAATATTTCCAAGGATACACTGCGTTATCAAAGCCTCCCCCGATCAACTAGATACGGGGAGGGGGGGCTAAAAGAATTCTTGGTATCGCACTGAATGAACAGTGCCCTACAATTCCTTCGGGTACGGGGTCACAGATGATTCCCAACCACAGTTTCTTCCATCAGCCCCAGCAACGAGGCGGCAATGCAATTTTCAGGCCAAAACTGAGCCATCTGGAAGTAGCATGGGATGGATTTGGTGGGACCTTAGAAGTCTGATTTCCAGTCCCTGTACCTTTCTTTGCGATTCAGTCATTGCGGTTACAGGCGGGCTGGATGAGACTACCCTAGTTTGTCGAGGCACTATCTGCGGTCTGGTGGAGGTGCAATGGCAGGATCCTTGAGCCGGCGCTCTTGCTGGCTGGTGGTACTGTGGCTTGCAAACAGAAGGGTGAACTCAAGTGGGTGGAAAACACATCAAGATGATGGATGGCGGTGCTGAAACTTTTCAACCATTTTTCTACCAAGGGTATGCTCAGATATAGTTCCCTTGCTCGCTGTTCCGCTGGATTCAAGCTAGCCTGGCTGATGAGGGGTGATACTCCGAAACTGGTCCCAGGATGCTGGTTTTCAGGCCGGGGATGACCTAGCCTGGCAGTTCGGGCTGTACTGTTTCCACGAGGCGCAGGGTCAAGACTGATTTGCATGTGGCTGGGTCCAAACTGGGGTGGCATAGTGAGCAAAAGAACGATGGATTAAACCCAGATATCTTGAGTGTGGGTGAGTGGTTGAAAAGTTTCAGCACTCCATTTATCATCTTATTGTGTTTGCAGCACACAAGTGGGTCCCTGCTTTGGCCCCGGGGTCACTGGGGAGTGTTTGTTGTGATCGGAGCTTTGGTTTCCCACAAAGCACACAGAGTTGAGATCACAAGGTCTCCACTGAGTCCCGCACAGCGTACTGAGCCCTGCTTATATGGCGCGAGTTGGAAACGAGGTCAGGCCAGTCTCAGATATGAAGTGCTCCACACGTTGATGCAGAGTAAAGGGTATCAGAAATGATCATAGCCACACACTAATTGGAACGTGCAGCACTCCCCACTCTGGCCAGAGATCAACGACCAGCGCTCACCACGAGCTGGTATTAAAGAGACAAGGAACAGAAAAAAGCGCTCACCACGTGCTGGGGTTCCATGGAGAACACTTGGGGGCACACAAGGAGTGGCAGACAGGAAGGCCAACACATAAAAATCCTTAGCAGAGTGGTAGTCTCTCCAGCAACCCAACAGGCAGCAGGCCAGCAAAACAAAGTAGGTAGTCCTAACAGTGGTTCCTTCTGGCAGCACAGCAGTCTTCTGGTAATGTGTAGAATTTAGAACCAGCGGCATCTGGTTTCAAGTTCCACGCAGTGTCTAACATCATGGGGTGAGAGCCCCTGTACTTATGCTCACAAATGTCTTTGTTCTGGGTGTGACTTAAAAAAAAACCTTGGAAGTGCACAACAACCCCTTTTCAACCCAGCCCTGGCTCCAGACATCAGTAGGGGTAAATCAGCCCTTTGTGTGTGGGCAGGACACAGCCTATACAATTGTAAAGTGTGAACACCCTCTCCCAGGCCAGGAAGACTATCAGTATGCAGATGAACGCAGATGTATCCCTGTCACACCCAATCCCTCCTGTGTGATGGCTGTCTGGAAAGTATGCACAAAGTGTAGCTGTCACCCAGCCCCAGATGTGGATTGGTGTCAGGCTGCAAAGCACAAAGAGTCATAAGCACAGAGAAATGCCCACTTTCTAAAAGTGGCATTTCTAAAATAGTAATGTAAAATCAAATTACACCAGTATGCAGGATTTATCACTACCATTCTAAACATACCAAACATAGCAACGCTATGCCTTTCAGATAAACCACTTAAATATATATGAGGGAATTCCCAATGTTAGCCTATGAGAAGAGTAGGACTCACAGCAGTGAGAAACAAATAGGCTGTTTATCATTAACAGGAAATGCCATACAATAAAGGCACATGTCCTACATTTTACCTACACAGCAGCCTGCTCAAAGGGCTACCTAGGGCCTACCTTAGTGGTGACTTATTTGTAATAAATGGGGAGTTTAAGGCTTGGCAGTAGTTTTAAATGAAAAGTCAAAGTGGCTGTAGACTGGGCACTCAGGCCATGCAGTGGCAGGCCTGAGACAGGTTTGAAAGACTACGTCTGTGGGTGGCAAAAGCAGTGCTGCAGGCCCACTCATAGCATTTAATTTACAGGCCCTGGATATATGGTATACCATTGTAGACGGGACTTACAAGTAAATTAAATATGCCAAACAGGTGTAAAACAATTATACTGTGTGTTTAAAGGAGAGAGTGCATGCACTTTAGCACTGGTTATCAGTGGTAAAGTGCCCAGAGTCCTAAAGCCAACAAAAAGAAAGTCAGAAGAATAGGTGAGGAAAGCAAAATGTTTGGGGATAATCCTGCAAAAAGGGCCAGGTCGAACACATAGGTTTATAGTAAAGGACATTTTGGATGTATTGGGTTTCATTGTCAATCACGAGAAGTTGATATTTCAGCCTTTTCAGTCAGTGGAGTTTTCGGGTTTCAATATAGACAAGGTGAAGGTCGAGCTTCATTTACCAGACAGGAACATAAAAATGATAATAAGAGAAGTATGTCATTTGAAGGGAAGGAAAGAGGTGACCTTGAGAGGGCTTGCAAGTGTTATTGGTCTTTTGTCATCAATTTAGGCTGTCTTTCCAAGGCCATTGCATTACAGGGCTTTGCAACACCTAAAGGCATCAGGCTTATCAAAGGGTCTTTGGTATTAAGACAAGGCGAAGATGACAGAGGAAGTGAAGGAGGAGTTAACCTGGTGGTTGGAAAATCTGGACACATGGAATGGACGAACAGTTTTTGGTACAGTGCCACATTTTGTGGTAGAGTCAGATGCGAGCAATTATGGATAGGGAGCAATGTGTTTGGGTCAAGAAATTGGAGGAGGATGGAATCGGGAGGAAAGTGAGGAGCACATGAATTTATTGGAGATGACTGCGGGTCTATTTGCATTTCACTGTTTCAATAATCAGTTGAAAGGAGGTTCAGTATTCCTAAGAATGGACAATATAACAGCAGTTACTTATTTAAACAGGTTAGGGGGGAGAAGGTTGAAGAGACTGTCAATGATTGCAAAAGAGTTATGTAAGTTTTATCAGCAGCACAAGATGCATGTACCAGCGCAATATTTGCAGCGGAAGAAGAATCTAGTAGCAGATTGAAATTCTTGCAATTAGAGAGAGTGCAGCGAGTAAAAGTTGAGAGAATATTTTTGGGGGAAGATAGAGTCAGGTCTTAGTCCAATACAGGTGGATTTGTTTGCTTCCTGTCTAACTCATCAGAAGGAGAAATATTTCAGTTGGAAACTAAATCCAGGAGCTATAGCAGTGGATGCTTTCACTCAAAGTTGGCTGGGTCTAAAAGGTTATGCATTCCCTCCTTTTGCAATGGTTCAGATGATGTAGGTACAGGTGAGGAGGCAGAGATGTCAATTAGTATTGGCAATGCCTTTTGGGTGGCGCAGATTTGGTTACCGTCAGTGATGGAGTTGGCTGTGGAAATTCTGTTTTTGATTCAGCCTTGCGAAGGGATGTTGGTAAGTATAGAAGGAGAGGAGCATCCTTTGTTGGAATCGGGTATGCTCAGCCTTCTAGTTTGGAAGATATCAGGAATTTTGGAAGATTTGTTGGTCTTTCAGTAGAAGCTTCAGAGCTTCTCCATGAATTATGGGCATCAGGAACTAGGAGGAGATATAAAGGGGCATGGAATATCTGAATTGTTGGAGCTTGGAAAGGGAATTGGATCCCGTGGAGGCTGATGAAGCAGAGGTTGCACATTTTTTAGTTGGCTTGTTGTCGAAGGGTTATACCTAAAGGACAATTCATTGTTGTAGATCAGCGATTGCAGCAGATCATTCTTTGCTGAATAAGTTGTCTATTGGGAAAAGTCCTTTGATCTGTAGAGTTACGCAAGAGATTCGTTTGAGGAGGCCTCCAAAGTCACGTTATGAGAGTGTTTGGAATGTCAGAATGGTTTTGAAGTTCTTTAAAACTTGGCCAGCCAATAAGTATTTATCTTCAAATGAGTTTACATGGAAGTTAACAACTTTGCTCTGTTTAATTACTTTTAGGAGGGTGTCTGATGTTCAGACTTTAGACATTAGCAGTAGGTTTTATCAACCAGATGGAGTATTTTTTGAGGTATGGAAAAGGGCCAAAACTATTCCAGAATCCATATTTTATCCATGATTTGAAAGTTATCCAAACTTTTGTGTGGTTGGTTGCGTGAAGGAGTATGAATCAAGGGTTCAAGAATTCAGGAGTGAAGGTGCGAGTCAGTTATTAATTTCTAATGTAAAACCGCATAAAGCTATTTCAGTAGCTACTATTGCTAGATGGGTGAAGGAAGTTATGAAGGAGTTTGGTGCGGACATTGATAGATTTACATCACATTCAGTTAGAGGAGCGATGGCTTCAAGGGTTTTCATAGCAGGAGCACGATTAGAGGAGGTGATGAAGGTGGCAGATTGGTCAAATGCTGACGTTTTCAGGAAATTCTATTTTAAACCTATGGAGCATGTTTCAAGTTTCGCTTTTAGAGGCACTGAACATACGTAATGCTAGCCTCCTGTCTTGCCATAAAATGCTGATTCTCATAGCTTTAGTAAATGGAGAATAGTGATTATATCAAAGACAAGGAGGCTAGCATTATTCTTCCCACCCTTCCCAGGTGTTTAAGAGTAGGGATTGAAGAGAGAAAGGGAGGTAAAATGATGAGTTTACTGATCAAAAATATAATGATTTGTATAGGATGAAAGATGATAGTGTTAAAAATTATTGGGATTGAATAGTTTTTCTTACTAGGAGAGGAGTTTTTTTTTATTATGGACATATTACCTTGTTTTATTTTGCAGCAAATCAATCAACAGCTGAGGAAACACCAGAGACCGGAACGGGCTGGATAATTGAGAGTAGTGCAAAACCAAAGGAGATGATGGACGGAGTGTTGAACATTGCAAGCACTCACCCCCAGTCAACTGATCTGGGTTTAATCCATCATCATTCTTTAGCTCACTCCGCCACCCCAGTTCAGACATGGCCATATGCAAATCAGTCTGACCCTGTGCCTCATGGGAACAGTCCAGCCCGAACTGCCAAGCCATGTCTGGGTCCAAACTGGAATGGCATGGTGAGCAAAAAAACGATGGATTTAGGCCCAGATCTCTGTACTGGGGTGAATGTACGACATTGTTCTGCATTCTGTCCATCAATTGTTGTTTTTTTAATTGAGAGTAGTGCCAACAGAGGGAGAAGATGGAATGTTGTGGGGTTTTATGGGCTGGATGTTCTGGTTCACCTAATGAGTCATACAATATTCTTTAAATGGAACTTTGAAGAGTATGCTGTTTGGTGGTAGTAAATAAAAGATGTGATGCATAATGCTAGCCTACTTGTTTTAAAAAATCACGATTCTCGATTCACTAATGGTATGAGACTCGGCTTTCTCATTATCTTATGCAGATAAATGGCTTGCTTGCATCCTGTGTAAAAAGAAGAAGTTGAAGGGCAGCTCCTAGTTAGATTTCTAGGGCAAAGAAAGACCTAATGTATGAAAATAAAGGTGAGATGCAACAGTGCAGAATTACGTACAGCATTTTTCTGGGACAAAAACATGAATGTGAATAGTTTATCTTCAATATTTTCCCAATTGAGGAGGTTGAGAATAGAAGGTAAATGCCAATATTGATGCAGCAATAAATGAGTGCACATAATTTGTAGAGAGCGTCTCGATCATTTTTATTTAAAAAAGCAAATTAAACAATAAGGTGTGTCGTTGACTATTTTATCCTGTAACAGTTCTATGGATATATACATTTTTACCTCAATCTCTGACAGTATGATTGCATCTGTTTGTCTCAGTAGTGCTTTGTGTGACTACTGTACTGGATGTTATCAGAGCATGCATGGCGCTGATTTGAGTCTTGGCCATGACCGATTCTAGTAGTTCAGAGTAGTCGGTGTGCTGGACACCCTGTATCCAACTCGGCCCATCAACACCCGTCTGCTGTAGATCTAAAGGACTCAGAATAAGTAATGGCAGTTAGTTTTTATTAGTTATGGTGATTCTTGTTGATCAAAAAGTGATTTAGAAATCCCTTGTTGCTCCAGTAAAGCGCTGCCAGTCTAGTGGACTTTCAAACTTCCTTTACACTGAGATTATCTTTATTTATCTTATTGGTACGTGACTCTCCTCTTTTAATATTTCCAAAGATTTGATAGTTCTCTTATAGTTTCCACCATTTCCAACTCCCTGGCCCATTTTTCTAGCACATTAATTTTAGATATCTGGTGAACCGCAACTTACCAGTTTGATGATGACGCAAGTTCCCATCTAGGGGTGTCTGGCCTAGCAGTTTGGGTTGGACTGTTTCTATTAGAGAAGACCCCAGGCTGATTTGCATATGCCAGGACTCTCTCTGCCTAGAGTGGCATAGTGTACCATAAATGATGGACTGGAATGTTGCTCCAAGTGACCCCCGTTGGCACATTAATTTTCCCTTGATAGAGATATTTCTATTTAATAAATGCAAAAGGGGTTGTATTAATATTAATTTAGGTGGGTGGTGTTATGATGGTTTTAGATGAAGCGTCATTATATTCTGTACTCTGATTTGTTAAACCTTTGTAACGGTTAGATCACCCTATGCTGACAACGTGATTTTCACTGAGTATTTTGTTATAAAAAAGGCTCCACTCTGGAGGTGAGCCAGTTCTGGTTTGCCCCGACTTTGGAGACCAGACCCACGTCAGTCTGTCTCATGCTTAGGACTTAGAATATTTTTATTAGATTTACTGATGCATTTAATTCAGCCTCTTGTTAATTCCCTACATTTACTGACTAACTATAATTTTTTTCTTCTGTAATGATTTCATTCTTTAATACATTTTCATGGTTTCTAACTTGATCGTTTTCTCAAGAACGCTTATTAATTAATTAAGCTATTTTTCTGATGATCTGATTTCATTAGAGGCACATTACCTCATCTATTCTTGAGGAAAACACCGCCCCTGATCCTGCGAAGATGCTTTATCTATTATCTATCAGATTATCAAAGATAGTGTCAACACCATCACTTTTCTGTTTGTTACAGTAGATGCCCTAAGTGAGACGCGTATGCCCAGAAGTGAGTCCATGCTCACTGTGCCTCAGCAATCAAGCTGTACCCAATGATAAAGACCTAAGTAGGCCTAAACCGGTTTGTGGTTGGTTGTGTTCCCATCTGGTAGGGACCTGGTCTGGTCGTTCAGGCTGGATGGTCCTATCAGGACAGGTCCAAGGCTGATTTGCATATAGGATGAAACTGTCTAGAGTGGCATAGAAGGTGAATAAGAATGCAGCCTGTAGAGAGACAATTTTTGGCACAAAGAGTATGGCTGTTGCGTTAGTTAGGCTGGATTGTATTATTTCACCAATGTTCACTAGATTTTGGGCAATGGGTACTAGTGTCAGGAAGCTTCCTAGTGTACAACTCTTTATTTTGGAAAGCTATACATTTCACCCTTTAATTTTCCTGCTTTTTCTGTAAAAACAAAAACTCTTACCAGGTTGCATTTTTTCTACTAGATATTCAAGCCTATCGGGTGACACTAAAGCAACATCTGCAAGAACAAAATATGTAAATAACTTCTGGACCTAGGGTGTCAGGAAACAAAAGAAGCATAATCTCTGCTGAACACCAGGTGCTTAAGGAACTGTTAAGTACCATTGTAAACAAAAGTCAAAGATTTATTGAAGGGCTATTAGCCAAGTTTAAAGTTAAGCACATGTAAACAACAATGATTTAAATGTCATAAAACAGGAGTGAGCCAACCAAAAGAAAAACTTACGTTGGCGAACTTTGTGACGCATACTTCTCTAATGTAAGGGAAGAAATCACCAGCTTGCTTACTACAGTGGAATAATCATTTGAATGCACTTCCCAAGCGTGTCTGGCCCATAGCTCAGTTATCACTCAAAACACTCTTCTTTCCTGAAAATGCATCCGAATAATCACACCAAAACACCTATTTAGAGTTTGGCGGCTGAGATAATCTGTTAAAAAATGACGGGTATCCTGCCTGCCATAGGCTATAATGCTCTTGTAATGCGATGTGGCGGACGTGGAGGCCACCATGCAAACTCTAACTAAGGCACATAGCAACAAATAAAACACTGCACCCATAGGCACTCCCTGCACTCATCCAAACAAACTGACACAACATTCCCAAAACAAATAGCATCTCAAATGGAAGTAGGCCTCACCTTGCCTAGGTAAAGTACACCATGTTGATTTCATTCATGAAGAAAGGAAGAATCAGGAATTCATTTAGAGGTGGGCAGTAATATCGCAGCTATCAAAAAAGACAGATGCCCAGTCTGCCGACCCCTGCATTCCCATGGAGAATTTATAGTGTTAGGAAAGGGAGTGTGCTCAGTGGTGCAACCGTCACCACCTGCATGGTATTGGCTGTTGTTCCGCTGATGGGAATGGCATCTCATTGGCTAACGTTCACTTGTCGGGTGTCTGACACCACTCTTATTGGTGGCCCTTGTGTTCAGGACCACCACTGAAACCAAGGTGGTGCGCATAGAAAATAAAACGATGAATGTCCCTCAGAGACATCATGGACGGGGTCCTGGAGATGTACCCCTGATTTTGGGGCCTGATTGCGGGAAATGCAGAGATAGTGGGACAGAACTGTTGCCGTGGGTCAGCCGTCTCAGGGGAACATAATCTGCCATTGGAGCAAACGCAAAAAGGGGGGGTTTTCTTATGTGGGAGTAGATGGCGCCAATGAAGTGTGCGTAAAATCAGTTAAATGCGAGTAAAGCTATGCAAAAAGGTGAGGGAGAACACCCTAAGCCCTCCAAAAAAGACCCTAGGGTCAAAACATGATTAAAGCAAGCCTATGCACACGCTAGTATTACAATGCTCAATAAGACGTTTGTCAGATTTCTTCACAAAATAAATGGGCACATGTATCACACAAATGAGATCAAAACAGTGTAGTCATGATTATCTTGTCTCCTTTAATCCCAAAATTGCCCAGCCAACACGTGTTTCGACTGGGGAAGTACCCCGCGACTTCTTCAGGACTTCTGGCAACACTGAAAAAATTGATGGGCTTCTCACTGCCGGTTGTAATTCCGTCCCGGCTGGTAAGTAGATAATTGTGACTGTCTATAACGATATCCTTGTGATGGACACAGTTCCTTAAGCAAATACAATATCCTGTACGTGATGTCCAAATATAAGGCAAGTTTTTCAATCTGCACTCCGAGTGCGAGTACTTTACAGTGAGTACGCTGGCCGTAGTATCGCCGCTCCAAGGTTCCAAACTGACCCGGAAGCCAAATCTGACAAACGTCTTATTGAGCATTGTAATACTAGCGTGTGCATAGGCTTGCTTTAATAATCTGCCTTTGGTGCAGACATTGCAAAATTTTCAATCATGCCCTCGCACTTTCAGATTTATCTTTGTAAACATTTCTTTATCCAGAGAGCGCAGGAAGGTCATTTCGTTCACATAGGTGTGCTGTACACGCATCCATCATTAATATCTTAATTCATATATTTGTTTAAACACCCTTTTCAGGCACCATCGCACAAACATATCAGTAATTTTAGCATTACCAGCACGATATGGAATCGCCTGTTGGTGTGATCTTGTTAAAGCCATTAGCCCACTACATTCTTTGAAACCATGGATGAATAAGGTTGATTGTATTGGCAACAGTTAGAATAACACTTTAATAACAACTTCACCTATCAGGGGGCTCTTTCTATAACATCAAAGTAACCTGATGTTATAGATGTTTGTGTTCAGTTGGCCAGCCTTCCAAATAACTAGCTTGGTACTTACACCAATTACTGCCAGAAGTAAATAAGCATTGACAAAGTCAATTGGTCTCTGAATGCGAGACCTATTGGCTTAGTCAAGGTTAATGTATTTTACCCATGTAGCCCAAGAGCACACATTTTAAGTGGGGAAGCCTCAATTTATTCACGTTTTCTGATCTCACTTTGTAAAAATCAGTCAGGAAACAAGCATCTATTTGTCATTCGACTTAAGGCTGAGCGCATTACACGAGCACCAGTTACATTGTACAAACTCACATGCATTGTTTATAAGCATAGGAAAATTAAATTATGTGCCCAGAATCACAGGATGTTTAGTCTACACCGAGACTCGAGCCCGGTTCCGCAGTTCCATGTTCCCAAGCTCTGATCATAATAGTACACCCTGGATAGAGAGAGGGAGTGAGTGAAGGAGGCAATGGCTTGAAAACTGAAAGCAATTTAGTAGCAGTCGCTCACTGCTGTAAACAAACAAGCATTTGCAATGCAATAGGTCTCGCAGTTACGCGAGTTTAAGCTATTGGCATTGTAAATAACAATGCCTTTTATTTATGCTTCTAAAAAGAAAACAAAAATAAAAGGCATTGTTATTTGCAATGTGAATAGCTCAAACTCGCGTCAATGCGAGACCTATTGCATTGCAAATGCTTGTTTTTACAGGGGACAAGCTGCTCTGTACAGGGTACAAGATGCTCTGTTTTTTACAGGGTACAAGCTGCCCTGTTTTGTACAGGGCACAAACTGGCCTGTTTTTAAAGGGCACAACTAGCTCTGTTTTTATACAGGATACAAGCCGTCTTGCTTCACTACAGGGTACAAGCTGCCCTGTTTTTACCGGGTACAAGATGCTATGTTTTTACAGGGTACAAGCTGTCCTGCTTCACTACAGGGTACAAGCTGCCCTGTTTTTTTTTTACAGGAGACAAGCTGCTCTGTTTTTTACAGGGTACAAGCTGTCCTGTTTTTACAGGGTACAAGCTGTCCTGTTTTTTACAGGTTACAAGCTGCCCTGTTTTTTACAGGGTACATGCTGCCCTGTTTTGTACTGGGCACAAACTGGCCTGTTTTTCAAGTGCACAACCAGCTCTGTTTCTAAACAGGATACAAGCTGTCCTGTTTTTACAGGGTACAAGCTGCCCTGATTTTGACAGGGAACAAACTGCTCTGTTTTTAAAGGGCACAAGCTGCTCTGTTTTTATGCAGAGTACAAGCTGCTCTATTTTTTACAGGGTACAAGCTGCTCTGTTTTTTACATGGTACAAGCTGTTCTGGGTTTTTTTTTTTTACAGGGACACGCTGCTATGCTTTTTACAGGGTATACAAGCTGTTAGTAGAACAATATACTAACGGCATTAAGATTTAATGCCAAAAAGATTTGCCGTGCACATAAGGCCACATTTTCAAGATTCTAATGAATTTGATTGGACTTACTCAAACAGTATATGAATGTGAAACAAACCTTTTATGTCCTATAGAGGCCTCTGGCCCTTTAAGAGTGTATTTATGTTTTTATTGGACTTGTTAAAGCGCCCACTCATGACCCTCGTGATTGCAGGGGGTTATCAGGAGTACGGGCCACTCTGCTACCGAAGCACGGCGTGCATGGCAGAGGCTAGAGTCCACAAACCTGGCTGTGATGGGGGTAGAAACACCCAGGCCCCATTACAAGTAGGATAGACTGTAGTGGGTTATTTACTGTGCCTGCTAAATGCCTACTTCAGTGTCTCCTATGTCAAGTTATGGCTTAGAAAAAGGGGCACGCAATGGGGAATTTGGTGCTTAAGTAGAGAATTCCGCATGTATCAGAATTTATTGTACATTTTCCCAATTCATCTTGGCAGGTGTGACCTACATGAAATGTACCTGTTCAAAATTGTTGGGGTGTGGTAATGACCCTGAAACTCGGTATACCAAGGAGTGGGGAAGCATGATCCCACATAACACACATTAGAATCTGACAACGCGCTCGTAATCCGGGCCATAATGGCGAGAATGCTAGACATCACATTGCATAAATTGTATATACATATCACACATATCCACGATGTGAGGCCTAGAGAGACAAACTGGTTTGATCAAGATCACACTGTGAGGACATCAACTTGGCACACAGGCACTTCTGCTCCCATACCCACTCTGAGTCCACGGCACGGGTGATTTCATGTATTCCAAAGGAAATTATTAAAGTATAGAAAATGTTAACGCTGAACTAATTAGTGTGCTTCAGCAATGACAGGCCTGAAGGCAACGGCCTTGGACTGGCCTGCCCACGGCTCGGCGATCTTTCCCATCAGCACAGATGCTCAGGAATGGCCCTGTACCTGGGCGTGGTGAAACATGTAATTTTTGGGGAAAGTTAACATGTAATGCGCGAAATACAGTTTGCTGACCATTTACCTGGAAACTGTGCACAAGGGCACACGGTGCATACCAAGGTCACACGGGACACAGGTGGGGCACTGGCCTGGGCACACCCGCCTTGGAGCTCTTGAAATACATTTTCTGCTCACCCTGGTCTCCCACAGGAGAAATAAATCGGAAAGCATCGCTGGGAACAGAGAAACGATGCCACGTACACAAAGCTCAACACATGAGAATTATGCAAGATTGTACTCGCGTAACATTAATTTTCAGTAGCCGCCCGGAGGGAGTGCCGCGGGGCGGTGGGTAGTACCACGGGCCGCTACTGTTAATTTTGCCCATCCTTCCTTCAAGCTAGTAGGCCCAGCCATGTGCCAGGGGTGAAGCAGATAAGAGGAGTCCTTTTCTTGTCCTCAAATAATCTGGTTCATGTGAGTGGGATTGCTCTGTGTCAGGATGCCTGTCCTCAAAGAACATGTAAAAGTGACCAGGAAGCTGGCGGCGACTCTTACAAACATCTCATTGGCAGTCTGGGTCTCCCGGAGGAGACAGAATGCGCCGTTTACAGTTTTCTTTAACAAGAGGTAATTATGTTGTTCGTTATTCCTCTCTTTTTACAGCCAAAACCAATCAACGCCTTTTTAAAAATATTAAATACTGGGATTGTATTTGATCAGTGATGAGGAAAGGCGCAGTTCCGATTTTGCTAACCAAGGTAACTTGCAGTTAGTTTCCACACGCTCTCACTTGGATACTTTGGGTGAATTCTAAGCTCAGTTATTCCTTAAAGTGTGTAACAAACGCAGGGCACTTCAAATAAGTGTCAATGTCATTGAACCCGCTCCTGTATGTTTGCGTGTGTGTGCACTAGGGCAGTAGAGCCTTCCACCCCCACACCACACACTCACGTGCATCCACGCCCACACTCACACCCCTTCGGCAGCACTCACCCCGTTGACGCCGCCGGGGAGCACGGAGGTGGCGCCGTCCGTGCCCAGCATCATGGTGCTCTGGCTCAGCGTGACCCAGCCGCCGCGGGCGTCGTTCTGCTCCAGCAGCCCGGTGCCCAGGCTGGCCTCGCCGTCGGCGCCGGGCGCCCTGCAGGGGCATGATCCGGCAGTGCAGCGCGTTGCTCTGCCCGTTGCTCTCGGTAGGGGGCGTGCTCTTCAGCGGGTAGATCTCCATGGAGTCCTTGCGGGGGGTCTGGGTCTTCTTCGCCTCCTCCCCCGGGCAGGCCTTGCTCTCGTTGGCAGCGGGTCTGGGCACAGGAGCTGCGGGGGGCAGCGGGGCCGGGTGCCGCTCATTGTCCGGGCTGCTCCTGGGGACCCCTGCGCCCCCGATCTGCCCTGGAGCCACAGCCTCGGGGCTGTTGAGCGTCTGCTTGGGCATGTCTCCCTGGCTAACGTAGTTCTGCAAGAAGAGAGAGAAAGGAGGGCGCGCGGCCCGTTGAGGGGTGAGAAGAACTGACATGTGGGAAAGTTTTAGACAGACCGGAGCTGCCTGGTACCGACACACTCAGCAGTTCACCACCATGGGCACGCCGCATGTTCAGCACAAGCGCTATCTTTCAGAACAAGCCGCTTTAGAAAAAGAAATAATATGTAAAGCACTATCTTTCAGAACAAGGTGCTTTATAAAAATAAATAATATGTAATGCACTATCTTTCAGAACAAGGCGCTTTAGAATAAAAAATAATATGGAAAAACAACCTGTAAAATTGAACAGCTGGAGCGACAACACAGGAGGGTAAATAGTTTATGGACGGATATCAAGAGATTAAGAAATAGGGATAAACAG
Organism: Calotriton arnoldi; assembly: GCA_963921515.1. Classification (NCBI taxonomy): domain Eukaryota; kingdom Metazoa; phylum Chordata; class Amphibia; order Caudata; family Salamandridae; genus Calotriton; species Calotriton arnoldi. The sequence goes on from CAWUFW010002798.1 coordinate 164,731, forward strand.
AGACACGGAGTCTGGAGAGACGCACACAGATGTAAACAACAAGCGCCTAGCACGGCAGCAAGGGGAGGGGAGAGAAGGAGGGGGCCTGCGCGATTCCCTTGCGGGAGCGAGCAGCAAGGCGCGATAATTGCTACCATATGGTGCCAGCTGCTCGCTCCCGCATGTGAATCGCCAAACGTGCACGTGTTGCCATTGAAGGCAATGGAACGCGTGCACGTTTTTGGCTGAAAAGCCGGATCGATTCCAAAAGGTCTTTTTGCCTATGCAGCGCATGCGCGCTGCGTAGGCGAGACCTAAAAAGGTATCACACGATCAGCACGTCCCCCACTCTTCTCCCTGACAAATGTGCATTCAGGGCAGAAACGTGTGATCCTGAGTAATAACTGAAGCTGAAATTAATTTAGAGCTAACGCCCGGAAGCAGCAGGAACAGACGCAAGCTTACAGGGGAAGTGAGTCCTGAAACTGTAATGAAGAGTTTGTCAATGTGCAAAATAAATAAGTAATGGAACTTTCTTTATCGGGCTTCAGAGGGTCACAAAACAAGAAAGGGCACTGTAACCTTAACTCCGTGTTCGACTGTCTGTGCCCAGCTCTCAACGTGGCTGTGTCTGATGTCTTCATACCCAACCGAGGAGCTCTCTATAAACCAGTGTCTGCTGAATGTGCACACAAAGAAACATTAACGATAGCAGGTGGGAGGTGATAGGCGGTGGGAGCTCATGGAGGAGGGTGGGGGTCATTTATAAAACAGGGAGTGGGAGGGTAGGGGTGGACAAGTAGAGGACTGGGGCCGAGGGGAAAACATAAGCACGCGTGGGGGTGCTGGAACAAAAAGAAAAATCCTCCAAAAACGGGAGCAGTGAGAGGGCACAAGTACTTGGTCCACACTCCGGGGGAGTGCCTAACACAAGAAGAGGACATGACGCAGGCATGGCTTGACAAACAGGAATAAAGGAAATAAGAGCGATGCAGAAGCAATGAAAAGATATGGGTGTGTGTAAAGAACATGTCTCGAGACAGCGCATGCGCTGTCTAGCTTTGGCGTACAAAAGGCCCACTCTGGTTTCCAAAGTTAACCACCTATGTGCCTCGTAGTCCCTGACTGAGTGAATATTTTTTAAAAGGTTTTGAATATTTTAATGCCAATGTAGTAATAAGATGTGTGGACTGTGTAACTAGCATCCTAACACACTTGTAACTACAATGCTCCAATTCTAAAATTCATCAAAGTGATTTCAAAAACAGCACCAATCGACCCTGATTCAGGGTTGAACAAATAAAAGCTAATTTAGTATTTGACATTTTTACATGCAAATGATCACGCTTTTGCCTGTTATTCAGACCACAATGACATAGAACAGGTCATTTTGCTCAGAGTGTTTCCAAACAAACAGACGGCTACCAGATATAAATGATAAAACAAGTATTTTTTCCTATTATTTGCATATTTAGGTTTTTGCACAATTTATTTCCATTGTTTTGCGGTTGTGCACAGTGATACCAACTTGATTTCAGCAGCAGCTGCGCGCAAATTTTCGAATTTTTAAAAAGGAGACCGCACAGAAAGTAGTATGCTGTGTCCATTGTCAAGCTAACGCTCTCCCTTACTAAAAGGGTGGAGAGGAGAGGAACTCAAAGGCGCTACACCTAAACAAAAGAAGGAGCATTTAATCCTAGTAAGGCATGGAGAATTAAACTTGTAGGGGATCGCTCAACTAACCATCTGTGGATGATGTATCAAGAGTCAATACGGAAAAAGATAATAAAAGGACAGAGATCTAAACCATACATATAAACTAGCGTCTCTCATGTGCAGGAATTCAAAAAACAAATCAGATTAATACAAAAAAACAAAGCCACTTTTGTAAGTAAGGAAGAACAATGCTTGGCAATGAGGCAAAATTAAGTTTTCCAGTGTCAAAGTTGGATCAACCAGTTTATTTTTTGGTTTGATGCTGGACAGGCCAGCGATTTTCTAGACAGAGCTGAGCCTGTCGCCGGTCATCAATGCTCATCTGCTGAAAATGCAGGCTGATTGTGTCACTCAGGGAATTTGAAGTCGGTATCTGATTCTCCACGGATCCATGAGCCGAATGTTCTGTTGCTGGAGACTCTACTAAACACATAGATGGATCCCTGATACCTGAGGCCATGCCCAGGAGTTCTGCAAAATGGAATTTTTGGTGAAGCATAGTACAATCACTACATCAGTCTAAGTGCAAATTCACAACACATCAGACCATTTTTAAAGCGATGTAGCTACAGACGTTGCACCCGTTGAATAAATCAGAATGGAAAAAAAGAGTTCCTGAAAGCTACATGTTGCGCTTGACTCTCAAAGAATTGTCCAGGGCAACCAGCTGCCGCAGGAATCCCCTGTTGGGAATAATACCCCGATGCTCTTTTACGGTTTTGATGGCTTCCACGAGGGCCATACGTTGGTGGATCATGAGGTAGGCTAACACCAGTGTGGCCGAACGACTGACTCCAATAGCACAGTGAACCAGAATTTTGCCTGTGGGGAGAAAAAAAAGGAATATGGAACATGGTGCATATCTTATATATCTTATCTTATTCCAACATCAACATGGGAAATTAGATGGGAGGATATATATGCAGATTATAAAGCATGATATATAATGATGACTTGTAGCCACATGGACATGTTCCTGTCATACCCACCATTACTGAATGAATTCTTTGATTGCTTGATGGTAATTTTCATTACACTGAGTACTACTCTTCTCACAATCCTAACAGTGTGAGGGCGAGCCCTCATACTGGTAAAGAGGTCAACACACCACACAAAAATTTTAGTTACTGTCCTTGGCCAGGAAATAAGTATCTGACCTTTCACCTAGAAATCATGACTGTAGTACTTAGAAATCACAGCAACCCTTGAAGACACAGGGGCATATTACAAAAAAATGTTGGAGCGCCGTGCTACGCCAAATTTGGAAACGCCACGCTCCGACATTTTTTAAATGCAGAGATGCACCATACTCACAAGAATATGGCGCACCCCTGTGTGTCCCCTATCGCAGGCACACAAAAAAGCTGCCTAGCGCCAGCACAGGCACCCTGCCGCCATGCAGCAAGGGTGCCTGCGCTGCGGAGATGATTGTTTATGTGAAGGAAGGGACATCTTCCTGCACATAAACAATCAATAATGGCGATTTTCTTTTTCTATGTATGCTGCAGAATTCCACACTCCATTAAGAAAGAAAGATCTATGAACATCACTACAACAAAGGAAATGTTGAAGAAAATCCCAAGCGGGGTCCCAAAACATTGCCCAGCAGCAGAAGAAAGATGTTCTCAGACAGGTAACAGAAACGTAAGGCACTAGAAAGGAGAAATCAACAGTATGAAGAATCACCGCAGCTCTTTTGACTTGAAGAGAAAGGGTCTTGTTTCACCAGCTTAACCACCAGGCGGGAGGGCAGAGGACGTGGAACGTCTCACAAAGCACAGGTATTCCTGCAGCGATACACAATATTCATACCTAAGCTTTAGATACCAGGCTATTTCTAGCTTACAGAGATTTTACAGGAAACCCTGGGTAAGATATTATTAGCAAGAAAATCCAGCGGGCAAAACCAAGTCCAGATCAGGCAGGGGCTGTGGCCACAAGTGCAGCCCGGCCCCCGTCCCCTAACCTACGACACAGGGAGAGCATGGAAGTCCCCCAACTGCCTGCCCACAGCCTGCACTACTCCTGAGATCCTGCGCCCAGTTTCCATTTACCACCTGTTGTAATTCCCGGTACCTGTTAGCCCACCCTCCGGGGGAAAAATCTCCTGTGCAGTGCAGAAGTACAATTACTTCCCAAATCAGGGTTTCGGGCTCAGTCATTTTGGCATTCTACTCTGTGCACTCATAATTAGGGCCGTAGTGTACAAACTCAGAAGTTAGACATCAGACTCTTTCAGATTTTGATGGCAATAAACAGTTGAGTTACTGCTCAGGCTACACTGCAATTTACTTATTTAGGTCTCGCATATTAACGCTATCCCTTAAAGCACTTTAAGCAGCGATTGTTCTTTTAACTGAAACTGAAAACCTCCATGACCTATGTTTTCATCTAAGTATGTCAAACATTTTGTTCCAGAAGAACCCTTGGTAGCCACTGTCTAATTCCATGGTATATAGAGTAAGTTTAACCATAATATATTAGTAATAATTTATTTTGGGGCATAGCCCCCTTTTTTTAAATAAACAAAGTTTCCGACTACCTAGCATAGCAGATTTTTACTGACAGATTCAAGACCCATGAGTCAATGTAGGGTGGCCTCAGGGGTACGTACGTCTGCTAACTCAAGCCACTCTACGCAGAAAGCTTACATCGCTACCTACCATTCTTTAGCCAACTCAGCATTATACACAGGGACACCCCTGTGAATAAGAGAATTACTGTGGAATCGTAAGCAACCAATACAGGTCTGAAGGAACAGTCGCTATACTGCTTATTAAATTTGTGCAGTCCAAATGAATTGTTTTCCCCTTTTTAAGTGAGAAATCCTTTTCGTAGATTAGTCAGTCCGAATCATCCATCTCAAGTTAGAATTTGTCCAACTATTAGGAAAATCCGTTTTTTCAATTGATTTCAAGTGATTATTATTAGGGTGTTTGTATAGTTTACAGCTAATTTGTTTTCTTTTACATGGACCCACAATCTTTATATTGTCAGGAGAACTTTAAGCAGAGTTTGTGTGACTCCTATGCTGTGTTTGTGTGTTTGTGTGTGTGTGTGCCAAAATATGTAGACCTGAAAGCTGTAAACGATTCACGGGTGGAAATGGACCTTGAATAGTAGGTCTTTTAAATCTCTTTCAAATGTTTGAAAAGAGGAGATTGTCCTTACTGCTGATGGAATGGCTTGCACATAATTTGCCACTATCAGAGACAAATTGTTTCACAGTTGTTTTTGCTCTGAATGAAGGAGATAATCAGAGGTCCTAAGGTTGTGGGTACCATAGAAAATGTCCAATTTAAGATAGTTATTAGTTCTAGAGTTAAGGCTCTTGTGTGAAACGTATGCAAGTTTCAAATACATTTCTGGCTCCAACGGGATTTCATTTAAGAGTGCTTAGTACAGGTGTGATGTGATCGTTTCATTTGGTACCTGAAACCTGCCGAGTGATGGCATCCAGGATTGTCTATATCAGGGCTAGGTGTACCTTTGAAACCTCAGTTACTAACAATTTTATTCCTCTCAGAATTCTAAGTTGGATTAAGAAGTTTACATGGACTTGAAGATTTCTTGCTCAGTGTAAACTCTTAGGACTTAGTGCAATCAATAATGCGAGGAGTACAGTCAAGAATTTTCAGTAAAGTTAACCAATTTGGGATGGGATGTCACAATGAGGTGCGACATCAGGAGGAGCTTCATTCTAAGTGTGTTCAGCATGAATTCAACAACTTAATCATCGCTAGAGTTTTGCCTTGGAAGAAAATGTCTGAGAGATTTTCTAGCAGAGCTGAGTATCATCAGCGGAGCTGTATAAAGAGATATTTGAGTTTCTATTCAGAGAGCTCTAGGTGTTCAGGAGGGTATTATGCGGAACACCTTGATGAAGAAGGAAAGAGAATGATAAAGAGTCTGACATTTTTATATGTTGGCATCAGTTACCCAAGAAAGATCAGAACCATATATTGAGCACAACGCAATTGTGCTCAATAAATGGATCGGTCACAGATGATCCGGGGGTTTTCAAGTGGCTGGACAAAGAATTAGCATTGTGGCCCACCCCGATTATTATCTGTGGTGATTTTAATATTCATTTAGGGGATGGATTACTGGAGGCGAGGGACAATTTCTATACGGGACGCATACCCCGGGTGTTTAAGACTCTGTATTATATGGGGAGTGACCATGGGCAGGCGGATGTTTGGAGTAACACTATGACATCTGATCCAGGGTTCACAAACTTTTCGGCCCGCATAGGAAACATGCCATTTAGATTTTTTTATATCACTCACACAAATTGGACGTTTGAACGTGCTTTATTAGCTGATGAAGACTATATTAGGCTCATAGATAGATGGACTCTGATCTTTATGGGAGAAAACAGGGTGAGTGCCCCACCTGGGAAAATATGGGATGCCTTTAAGTTGGAAGTGCGAGAGGAGACAATCAGATTTAGCCTGAACCGCCCAAAAAAGAGAAGCAACAAATGTTGATACGGTACGACACTTTGCCTAAAGCTGAGTCCAAATGAATACAAGCAATGTTAGATGGGGTAGAGTTTGAGAAAGTACAGCATATTGTTGCACTAGCTAAATCCACAATCACTGAGATTTCTGCAATGAAGGCCGCAAAAAAATTTGCCGCTTGGAAGAAAGACCGCTATGAGTATAGTGAATGTGTGGGTCACCTCCTCACTATCAGAGTTCAGCAAAAATCAACACAAGGAGATATAAGAAAACTTAGGGCCCCCGATGGTGACAGTTTTGGAGATCCAGAGGGCACAAGAGAGACTTTCTAAGAGTATTATCAGGATCTCTACAATGAGGAAGCAGAGTGGGGGGTGAAGACATGATACGATTTTTAGAGTCAAGTCCCTCTCCATAATGTAGTGCGATAGACAAGGAATCACTCGACTCCACCCCCAGATGGGAGGAAATTCAGATTGCTATAAAAAGCCTACCATCGGGAAAAGCGATCGGTACTGATAAGATCTCCATAGAGTTCTACAAAGTTTTCTCCTCCCAACTAGAGGTATTCTTGACAGATTTGTTTGTAAGTATCTCTGAGGGTCTGACTCCCCCTGCATCATGGGAAAATGCAAACATTGTAGTCTTCCAAAAAAAAGCCCCATGAACCCGGGTCATAACGGCCAATAACGTTGATTAACAGCGACACTAAAGTATACTCGAAAGTATTAGGCATGCGGCTATAATGTATAATTGGTATGGTTGTTTCCCCTAAGCAGCACAGCTTTATATCAGGGAAGGGGTCCACTGATCATATACAATGGGTTATCACACTTCTAGACGCCTCCGAGGTGGTAGGAAACCCTAAGGTGGTAATTTTATTAGATGCCGAAAAAGCGTCTGATAGGGTCTCCTGGAGGTACCTGTGGGCCGTTATAAAATGGTGTGGTATTGGGCCTGGGTACACTAAAGCGTTAAAAGCTTTGAACTGTAACCCCAATGCTTGGATAGCACTAATGGGTGGACATTCCGAACAAATAAAGATTCAATGAGGTACAAGGCAAGGGTGTCTATGTTCTACACTACTTTTTGCCCTATGCATAGATCCTATAATATGAAAACTGGATAGTAATACTTCAATCCCACCTATGCGGTATCACGGATGGGACACAACAGTGTTGTCTTATGCTGATGATGTTGCCATAGTGACCCCTGTCTCCGACATGGCCTTTATAGAAATCGAAAAGAGCTTGTCAATTTCGGAAGGTTTACAGGGTACTCTTTAAATTGTGATAAAACCCAGTGGTCATTAATAGCAAAGTGCAGGTCAATGATATCTGGGTGGTAGGTAAAGCGGTGTACCTGGGTGTTACTATCTCTGCTGAGGTTGAGCAAATTGTGAAGAATAATCTAGCTCCTGTTATTGGAAAGGCGTAAACAAATTTTTCAAGAATGGACAAGCTGCATCTATCTATAATCGACAGGAGTAATGTTGTCAAAATGATGTTTCTGCCCAAAGTGCTATACTTCTTTCGGGCTATATCACTTGAATTCGGAAATCATTAGTTTAAGTTGATTGATGATGTGATAATTCGTATTATTTGAGCCTAATCGAAAACTAGGAGCGCCCTCAAGTTCTTGACTGGGCTGTTGTGCTGCAATACCTGGTCATGCTAATCGGGGAGGGGGATGGGACACAACAAGAGAGGGAAGAAATTCCTCAGGTTTTTTAATTACTGCTCGGTGCAGAGACAAGAGGGTGTTTTCTCCATCAGATAGATCCCACCTACTTTAAAAACATTTGCTTTAAGACCATTCAGGGAACATACAAGATCTGGACAATGCTACAAAAGAAACTGGAGCTGGGCTGATTTAACTTCTATACCCTGATACATGAAAACCCTAGCCTTCCTGCATTCTTCTGGGACTCTTACATACTTGGATGGAAGGGTCACGGTCTTAGAAGACTAGGGGACTTCTATACAGATCTGGGATTTATCTCCTTTGAGGAATTAAAATTGACGTTTGAGCTTAGTCAAAAGGAATTTGTTAAGTATTTACAAGTCTGGGATTTTTTAATCAAGGAGGGTGGGGGGCCGCAAGGTTTTTCTAGATTAGAGCTCATGGATTTAATAGTGGGGGGGTGTCTCACTTTACGATCGGGTGGAGATACGGGGTCTTAAACTCTTTATGGAAGGACGAGCTGGAGACCTACTCCCTGAAATGGCAAACGAAATTGTTGCCCTCAGACAGCTCTTTCCTGGAGTCACTCAAGCTAGGTCCCTCCAGATTACAGTCTGCTAATTTAGCGACTCAACACTATAAAACCCTTTATGACCTCTATTATACCCCAGGAAGATTGCTAAAAGGGGTGGTGGTACAGGCACCAGCTGTCAAAGATGCCAATGTATCGGGGCAGGCGTGGTACATATAGCCGGTAATTGTCCTGCGCTTGATGCGCTTAGAGTGGAGATTGGTAAATTCAATTTGAAACTCAAAGTATCTCTTACCCCATCTCATACTACTGGGTGTACACAGTGAAGAGGTCCCCAGCTCGGCTCAGCTTTTAATGTTTGTCTCCATGACTGTGTATCGATTATGCATAGCATCTGCCTGGCTTGATCACTCCCCACCATCTTTTCAGCAATTGCTCGTGTGAATACTGGCAATTTATAATCTGGAGATCTCACTACTGTGGGTTTTCATGAAATCTGATATGTATGGATTAGATGCTCTTCTCTTTGTGTTGATGGGAGGGAAATGATAACATCTTTGCAATAAAAAAATAAATATATATATATTAAAAAAAGGAAGATCAGAACCAAGAACTGTGCCCTTTATACACATTATCTCCTCAAATTGTAGGAGAGTGGAGTGGTTATATGCATAGAACGCCTCTGCTAGGTTCTGGAAAATGAGAAGGCAGAAACCTCCTTCATCAAAGATGTGGAGTGTGTCGGCAACAATTTAAAGAACTGTGGTTTACCTGCCACACTCTATCCTATAGTCAACTGCACACCATGTAACAGACTATTTTGCATGTATAATTTTAGAGTGGTTTCCCACGCAGCATTTCAGAACTTTTCAAAGGGAGGCTAGTTTAGAAACGGAGTGAAAATTATCTCTCTTTCTCCGCACCAGCATCAGATTTTCTAAGGCATGGAGGGACCTATCCAATGTGTAGACTGTCTGAGACTATTCCATGCAGTGCTTCATTTATAAAAGACAGACTGCTGTGCCCAAGACTCTGCTCAGCAGCTCTCCGCGCTCCGACTACCAAAGTTTGTCGTCTTAAAACCACCTTGTGCCTCTTTCACTAACTAACAGACACTCCCTGCCCCTTAATCTTATTTTTGCAAGCTCCTGCTTTCTTCCTCTGTGAAGGTTTTGGTGACTTTTTCTTCCTCCGTCTTTCCGATCTGGGTATTTTGACGCTCTACCATTGGTTTAATATCTGATATGGACAAATAAGTGCTTGTCCCTAAAAATAAGTGCCGGTGCCTGCCTCCCCCGGCAAACACCGACTCAAATTAAGCACTGATGTTTGATTTGCTCTGCATTCCGTCCATCATCTGTGTGTCTTTTGCTTTCTCGCCCTAAGTACGCCGGGTATGCCCAGACGTGGGTCCCGGGCTCACTGTGCCACTGGATTCAAGCTAGCCTGGCTGATGAGGGATGATTCCCCGAAACCGGTCCCAGGATGCTTGTTTCCGGTCCAGGGAGGACCTGGCTTGGCAGTTCGGGCTGGACTGTTCCCATGAGTCACAGGGTCAAGACTGATTTGCATATGGCTGGGTCCAAACTGGGGTGGCATGGTGAGTAAAAGAACGATGGATTTAACCAAGATCACTTGACTGGGGGTGAATGTTTGATTTGCTCTGCATTCCATCCATCATCTGTGTGTCTTTTGCTCTCTCGCCCTAAGTGTGCCGGGTATGCCCAGATGTAGGTCCCAAGCTCACTGTGCCACTAGATTCAAGCTAGCCTGGCTGATTAGGGGTGATGGCCAAAACCGGTCCCAGGATGCTTGTTTCCTGTCCAGGGAGGACCTGGCTTGGCAGTTCGGGCTGGACTGTTCCCATGAGGCACAGGGTCAAGACTGATTTGCATATGGCTGGGTCCAAACTGGGGTGGCATGGTGAGCAAAAGAACGATGGATTTAACCCAGATCTCTTGACGGGGGTTGAATGTTCGATTTGCTCTGCATTCCATCCATCATCTGTGTGTCTTTTGCTTTCTCTCACTAAGTGCGCCGTGTACGCCCAGACGTGGGTCCTGGGCTCACTGTGCCATTGGATTCAAGCTAGCCTGGCTGTTGAGGGATGATGCCCCGAAACTGGTCCCAGGATGCTTGTTTCCGGTCCAGGGAGGACCTGGCTTGGCAGTTCGGGCTGACTGTTCCCATGAAGCACAGGGTCAAGACTGATTTGCATATGGCTGGGTCCAAACTGGGGTGGTATGGTGAGCAAAAGAACGATGGATTTAACCCAGATCTCTTGACTGGGGATGAATGGTTAATTTGCTCAGCATTCCATCCATCATCTATGTGTCTTTTGCTTTCTCGCCCTAAATGCGCCGGGTACGCCCAGACGTGGGTCCTGGGCTCACTGTGCCATTGGATTCAAGCTAGCCTGGCTGATGAGGGATGATGCCCCGAAACTGGTCCCAGGATGCTTGTTTCCGGTCCAGGGAGGACCTGGCTTGGCAGTTCGGGCTGACTGTTCCCATGAAGCACAGGGTCAAGACTGATTTGCATATGGCTGGGTCCAAACTGGGGTGGCATGGTGAGCAAAAGAACGATGGATTTAACCCAGATCTCTTGACTGGGGGTGAATGGTTAATTTGCTCAGCATTCCATCCATCATCTATGTGTCTTTTGCTTTCTCGCCCTAAGTGCGCAGGGTATGTCCAGACGTGGGTCCTGGGCTCACTGTGGCACTGGATTCAAGCTAGCCTGGCTGATGCGGGGTGATGCCCCGAAACCGGTACCAGGATGCTTGTTTCTGGTCCAGGGATGGCCTGGCTTGGCAGTTCAGGCTGGACTGTTCCCATGAGGCACATGGTCAAGGGGCGTGGCCACGGAGCCGATGAGGAAGGGTGCGTGAGTTGAGAGCTCCGTGTTAACCCCGGCGATTATCCTGAATAGGGGCATGAAAAGGGACCCCTGACTGCCTGCACAGGTGGTGAGACACTGAGGGAGAGCACAGCAGCGCCAGCGAAGCGATGGGTGACGCCGGGAGCGGAGAATCGGCCGGCGGAGGCGCGAGATAGAAACCGCCGCTGCCCTTGCGGTACGTAGTGCCCAGTGCCATCAGAGGCTGCCAGGCGCCGTCGGAGGCTGCCGCGACCTGCTCTGGATGACTGAGCGGGACTAATCTGGGTCTCGGCGCCGCGGTGGCGTCGGAAGACCGGAGAACCTGCGGCGGTGCCAAGGGGGCGGAGCTGGCGGCCCTGTACGACACCGGGCCCTAGAGTGGAGGGGAGCACGGCTCGGAGCCTTCGGGGACGGCCGCACTGGGGAAGAGGAGAGCGCTGATGTCGCCCTGCGGACAGGATTGATGCGCTGCTGGTCGGCTGACTCGGACCTGGTGGAGCGAGGTGGCGCCGAGGCGGTAGTGTAGCCGCGGCCGTGGGCCCTTCCTGAGAGACTGCCAACGTAGCTGGGGGCATTGCGGAGCGGTGCGGGGCCCAGGGGGAATCAACTAGAGCCAAGCCCTCGCCGGACTGGTGTACATGATTGCAGAGGCAGCAGGAGGTAACGGAGAGGGGGGCCCCTGGGCCGGTCACTAGCGAAGACAGCGAGGAGACCGATTATGGAGGTGGTGTGAATTATAGCGGAGCGGGCTCCGGTGCGGGATCAGGGCTGGCTGTCAGATTATGAGATATGACGGTGGCGATTGAGCAGGAGGCGACCTGGGCAGAGACCGCAGGAAGTGGTGAAGACACATGGCAGACATGAGACCCCCCGGGTGGAACATGCATTTCCGGAGCAGTTGGGCCTGGTGATTGCGGTGCTGAACAGTGGAGGTGGCGATCCGAGGCTGAGATCGGGGAAGCTCGCGCTGCACCCCTGAACTGCAGTACGTTGGCCAGTGGTATGTACTTTGGGCGAGTTGCACCCTAAGGTTATCGGGGGGTGACTCTGCATTAGTGAAAGCAGTGCTTTACTGGACTGGCAGGGGTGGCCACTGAGATACGGCCAGGATGAGCCTTGAATGACAGTGACAGAAGCAGGCAGCCGCTGGATCGGCGGTCCCAGTGGAGTTGGTGGAACAACAGTGGATGGCAGACGGCTGAGCCCCCCGGGGGAGAGGAGGACATATCCCTACGTGGTGGAGGAAGGACCTTAGTCGAATCGGAGGAGAACAGCAGGGTCCGGCTGATCAACAGGCACCCAGCAGGAGCAGAGGCCACTCCTCGGAGGCAGGATAGTGCGTAGTAGCACGGGAGCGGATTGCTGTTGCAGCTGAAGGTCGCGGTGAGTCGGGCCGCGCCGGGGAATCGGTCTCCCTGAATTCATGGGGAAACCTAAAGGGAAGATGGGGGGCTCGACCCCTGAACGGGAAGATGAAACAGGCCCCGCAGAGAAGCAAAGAGAAGTTACGCAGCCAGCGGAAGGCATGCAGCAGCAGCAGGTGGACCAAATTCTCAAGGCTATTGCAGACACTAAAGAAGCGTTGCAGTTGGATATAGCGCAGGTGGCGCAGGGCCTGGGCCTGCTCCGAGCGGATCATGCCAAGCTCGCGGATAGAGTGAAGCAGTCAGAGCTTGCGGATGCAACCTTGGAGCCCAGTCACAAAGAGATGCAGGCTCAATTGGTGGACGTCCAGAGCCGACTGCGGACCTTATAGAGAAGAGCAGAAGACGCAGAAGGGAGGAACCGAAGGAATAATATCAGAGTAGTGGGACTGCCGGAAGGAGTGGAAGGGACAAATATGGTGGACTACCTAGAGGGCTGGCTGCGGCGGGAAGTGGCGCCTGATGGCCTCTCTCCGTTTTATACTTTCGAACGTGCGCATAGAGTGCCGGCCCGGCCATTGGCCCCGGGGCGTCCACCCAGACCAGTGGTGGCAAGATTGCTCCACTATAAAGATAGAGACCTATTGTTGCAGAAGGCCCGGACGGTGCGCCCGTATACTGTTGACAACAGCAAGGTGACGCTCTTTCCAGACTACACTCTTGAGGTTCAGCGCCGCCGCGCTTCGTTCCTGACAGTTAAGAGGGCACTCAGGGATGAAGGCCTGCAGTACTCCTTGATGTTCCCGGCACGACTACGGATAGTTATGGACGGTAAAACAATCTTCCATGAGAGCCCTGAGGATGCCTGGGACTGGTTGGAAAGGTATAAAGCGGGTATTGGAGAAGCAGGACGTGGAGAGCGAGTGCAAGCGGAGGGTCCGCAACCACGTAGATCCCGGCGCATCCGTCAGCATCGGAACAAGATCCGAGGGCCCCCGGGGAGGCAGGTAGAGAAGGAGCGGACCGAGGCCCTACAGGCCGTTACGGCACTGTCCCAAGAAACGCGATCATCGTCCCTGGCGGACTCAGGCTCGGAGAAGGACCCTCAGCGATCGGACACAGAAGAATCGGACGCAGGGAGTGTACTCATGCCAAAAGTGACAGCTGGAACAGCTGATGAGATTGTAGACGCATGATGGGGCTGTTGAGTGCAGGAGTTGATAAGGCGAGAGGGGGACATACTACTGCCGCTGTGGGGCTTGGATAATTTCCCATTAGAGTGTGTGCATGGTGGGTTAGGGGGTTTGTATACGATGATAGATATTGATCTGCGTAGTCCCGATGTTTGTAGCCTCGAATGGGGCGGACTTAATTTGCATGGGGGGTTGACGCGGAAGCGCAGCGCGATGAGTGAGGAGACACAGTAAACCCGGGCCGCCTCCCTCTAAGTTGGTGTGGGTGTGGCTTCCTGGTTTTCACCGAGGAGCAATTCAATTAACAGTTTGGATGGGTCCTAATGTTGTAGCGCCTGTTCTGGGGAAGGGGAGTTGGGGAAGGGGGGGTTGTTGGGTCAGTTAGAACCACTGGTGTGTTTCGGCATGGAGGACAAAGGAGGGAGCGGGATCAGATATCCACATGGGGACGTTACATGACTTGAAGTGTATTACATGGAATGTGCGGGGCTTCACACCATGCAAAGACGTCATAAAATACATGCTTATTTAGTGCGGCGTGGGGCCCAGATAGCCTTCCTCCAAGAAACTCACCTTAATAAGGCCGAGGGGCTCGCGCTGAAGCGAAGATGGAGGGGGCAACTATATTACACAACTTACTCTGCGTTTGCTAGAGGGGCCCTTATTTGGATTAGAGCTGGGGTCTCGTTTCAGATGACATAACATTTGGAGGACGCAGACGGGAGGTTTGTGATTGTAGCGGGCCGGCTGAATGGTGTGGATGTGACGCTGTGTAGTGTGTACGCCCCCAATGTGGATCAGGTTTAGTTTCTGAGTAAGCTGTCTGGGAAGTTGGCGCCATTTATGCCTAGTTCGTTGCTGATGGGAGGGGACTTTAACACTGTGGCAGATGTTGAAATGGATAGATCTCACCCGCCGCTCATGGATGCTCCGATCCATAAACTGGCTAGAGCAAGGCGGGCGTGGCAAGATAATTGGGGCTTGGTCGACACCTGGCGGGCGCATCACCTGGAGGAACGGGATTACTCCTATTACTCTGGTCTGCATGAGTTGCACGTCCGATTGGACGCAATGCTATGCACGCCGGAAGTCCATGCTAAAGTTATAACTAGTGAGTATTTGAGCAGGACAATCTCGGACCATAACCCGCTGTTGGTACAGCTGCGGTGGGTTCGGGACAGGGCGGTAATACCGACGTGGCGGTTGCGACCCGAAACTTTGGAAGACACAGCCTTTTGCGCGGATCTTGGGGAGACTATCACCCAGTATTTTGAAGAGAATGTGGGTTCGGCCTCCTCGGTGGCGATTGAGTGGGATGCTTTTAAGACAGTGGTCCGGGGATACTGCTTAGCCAAAATGGTAGGGGTACGGAAGACGCTGCTGGCTGACGTGCTGAGCGCGGAGGATCGCTTGCGGGCAGTAGAGAAAGCTCGCCCTGAGCATGAAGACCGGCAGGGGGAGCTTCTGGAAGCCAGAGAGGAAGTGGCGGCGCAGCTGGAGCGCTTGCACTCCTTTGACTATAAGGAATTTTGTGCCAAGACCCATGCTGAAGGGGATAAATCTGGGGCTTTGTTGGCGTGGTTGGCCAATCCGAATCCCAGGGATTATTACACCGACTTGTACCGTAGCCAATTATTGCGAGAGGAGGACATAACCGAAGATTTTCTACCTGGGGTATTACTGCCCCAACTGGAGAAAGAACAGGCAGACTTGCTGGGACGGGAGATTACGGTTGGGGAAATCCGAAGTGCCATTCGGCGTATGGCGCGCAATAAAACACCAGGGGTGGATGGCCTGCCTATTGAATTCTACTCCGCCCACATTGACAGACTGGCGCCGAGGCTCCTAGCGCTTTACCGGGAGGCACAGCAGATTAAAACGCTGCCGGTGACTACCCGAGAGGCCATTGTCATTCCATTGCTGAAGCCAGGGCGAGATCCCATGGATATGACGGCGTATCGCCCGCTATCCATGCTAACGACGGACTATAAAATCTTGAGTAGGATCCTAGCAACCCGACTCTTGCCCTACATGACGCAATTAGTCCATGTCGATCAGGCGGGCTTTATCCCCACGCGGAATACGGCCGGGAATGTGAGACGCTTGCTCCGCATCCCTGCAGGGGGAGATGACCTTGCACCTGAGGCTGTGATCCTTTCTATCGATATAGAAAAGGCCTTCGATAGTTTGGAATGGCCGTTCCTGTTTCGGGTTATGCGACTGATGGGTCTGGGAGAGGGGTTTGTGGAGTGGACCCAGCTTCTTTATAACTCAGCAACGGCCCGGGTGCGAACGGGAGCGACAATCTCAACCGCCTATGTGGTTGAGCGAGGAACGCGGCAGGGGTGTCCGCTTTCCCCGCTGTTGTTTGCCTTGGCAATGGAGCCGCTGGCGATCCGTGCGCGCGCTGGGCAGTCATATGTGGGCCTGGAGTTGCGCATTGATGTGCACTACATTTCGCTTTATGCAGATGATTTGCTTATGTATCTAGCCGATCCCGAGGGTAGTTTGTGCGGGGCTAAGACGCTACTGAACGATTTTGGGGTGGCCTCGGGGCTCCGAGTGAACTGGGGGAAGACTTGTTTATTCCCGGTAAGGAAAACGATGATACGCCCGGATTTTACTGAGGGCATCCGATGGGAGCCCTGCTGTTTGCCCTACCTTGGCACTAGTATCTACCATACACAGGACGATTTATTGGAAGGTAACGTGGGCAGAGCGCTGCGTGGGGTCAGAGGGAACATGGAGTTTTGGAACACGCTGCCATTATCGGTGGCGGGCCGTATAGCGTTGCTGAAAATGGTGGTATTGCCCACGACTGCTGTATTACTTTAGAACACTACCGATTTGGATACGGGATCGACCTTTAAAACGCTGCGGTCACTGATGGTGGGGTTTATATGGGGAACTGGCAGACGTAGAGTGGCGCTGGATACACTGATGAGATCTAGGGCCGAGGGTGGATGGGCGGTTCCAGATTTTGAATTGTATTATTTGGCGGCCCAACTCCAATGGTTTACGCAGGCAGTGGCGTGGGAATTCCGGGGCCCGGATGGCCCGTTGGGCCGGTGGATACCACGACATGTGATTTCGTTTGTAGTACTGGGGCAGCGGTTGCGGCTTTGTTCACTGACACAGGAGGAGCGGACGCTTCGGTTGTGCTGGAACCATAGTCAGCGACGGAGAGGGGCTCGCCGACCATACGTGCCCGAGATTCCATTGGGCATGTGTACAGCACTACCGCACGGGGGGGATTGGTCTGCATTGGCGGTGTGGGAAGAAAGGGGGATCCAGGTGATGGGAGATCTTTATGAAGATGGGGTCCTTCTGTCGTATCAGGCTCTACGAGACAGATATGACCACCGCAGAGGTGACTTCTTATTGCACTCGGCCCTCGTGGCGGCCGTCCAGCATCACTGGGGAGGAGGGTTGTCCGAACCCCCGACCGCACTTGCGTGCCAGTATGTGGTAATGGCGGCGGGGACCTTTAAAGCTATCACATGTCTATATAGGCGAATGTTGGAAGACGAGACTCTCCCACTGAATCGGTTACGAGGAAAATGGGAGGCGGATCTAGGTAAGGATATTCTGGAGGCTGCCTGGGCTAAAATAGTTGAAAATGCGTGGAAGAGCACGCGCAATGCTAGATTTCAACTTATACACCACTACGTACTGCATAGGGCTTATCTAACACCAGCTAAGATAAATGAGTACTTCCAAGTGACCACGGCTAAATGCCCTAGGTGTACTTCGGAGGGGGCGGACTTTATGCACATGATGTGGGGTTGCCCGCGGTTGGGGGGATACTGGACGGATGTGGTAGATACACTGTGCGGAGTGACTGATAGGCAGTTAGAGCCAGAAGCGAGCGTCTGCATACTTCACTGGTTTCCGCATACAGCAAGGACGAAAATCACGAGTAAATTTATAGATCTAGGGCTCTTGCTCGCCAAGCGGGAATTGACAAGGCATTGGAAGGATAAGCAGGGCCCCAGAGTTGAGAGCTGGAAGCTAGAATTTATTAAATGGGCGAATAGTGAGAGTATGATACGACTTCGGCTAGCGACGAGAGCGAAGAATGAGAAGAGCCTGGACAGGGCGAGAGCGTGGGAGGCACTGGTGGCAGTGTTACGGCAACCGGAGCAGGACTCAGAAGGGGACTCAGTGGACGGGCAAGAGGGACAGCCATCGATGGAAGTGTAGGCGGGCAGCCCAGCAGACCGACTGGGGTTCGTATGGGAGTACTGAGAGAGATGCAAGAGGAAGAGCGAAAGTGTTACCAGAAGGGTGCATGAGAGGCACACTCCCAGAGACACGCTTATTAAGGCTAGGTTACTGACATGGTGGTATAAAGTATTTAAGACATGCTGTTAGGGACACACCAGTGGTGGGGGGGAGGGAGGGAGTGTTATGAGGGGGGCAGACAATTGTCAGGAAAGAGCTGGAAACATGGGCCACTATGACAAATAGCGGAATGCGAAAGAACTAAGCATTAGGATTAAGATAGGGAAGAACTGGGCACGGCTAAGAGTAGGAGTAGGAAGAGTAGATATTGGGAATACCCGCTATTCGTTAGTAACATTGGTTGGTGTTAAGATGCCCATAATGGAGTGAGAGTATGATGATAAATGTAAATGTATAATTCAATTGTCTGAGGAAAGAAACTCAATAAAATATGTTTTAAAAAAAAAATGAGGCACATGGTCAAGACTGATTTGCATATGGCTGGGTCCAAACTGGGGTGGCATGGTGAGCAAAAGAACAATGGATTTAACCCAGATCTCTTGACTGGGGGTGAATGTTTGATTTGCTCTGCATTCCGTACATCATCTGTGTGTCTTTTGCTTTGTATGTCTTTCGTCAGTGCTTAATTTGTAACAAAAAATAAAAAAATGAGTAACTCTCAGGGCCCAAGATATTTCTCAGAAGCCCACAACAGCTGGCACCATCCACTTCCCTGGCAGCGCTGCAAAGTGCCGTTATCAACACTACCTACAAACCAATACACTCCTGCAAAAGTGATAGTTTGGTATATTTCAGGTTACCCAAAGCTGTAAGAATAGCCTTGGCACTCTGGTGTTGCTATGATTTTACCAACATATATTGAATTGTTAAAGATGCTGCTGTTTTACTGTGTTTAAAATTAGACCGAGAGTGCCACAACGTGGTGGAATGTCATAAAAACGTGCTGGAGTTAAAAAACATAAGTGTCTGAGCTGAGCCCATGCAAACATCAGCACAAATTAAGCACTACTTTCACTCCTTTTCAGGGAGAGATTTTGACATCAAAGGTGTTCCATGGCTGTAGCCACATTCCTCTCTTCACTCCGTTCTTTTCAGAATTATCATGCAGACTTGTTAGTTTTCTGCCATTTTAGGGCCTCATTTACAAGAAAGTGTCCAGCGCTGCACCATCAGCCCTTTGGCTGCGCCACACTGCGGCACTTTCAAAGCACAGTGATGCGTCATATCTACAAAGATATGATGGATTCCTTTGCTCTCCCCAGTGCTGGCGCACAATTAGCTGCCATGCGCCGATGCAGGCACCTTTGCACTATGGTGCAAGGATGCCTGCGTCACGGGGATGATGGTTTATGTGCAGGAAGGGACACCTTTCTGCACATAAACAATCATAAGAGGTGATTTCCTCGTTCTATGTGTGCTGCAGAATGCAGCACACATAGAAAGAGTAATAAAATGAGGGGAAATGAATACACTTCTCCTCGTTGCGCCTCCCTACGCCTCCCCTGGGGAGGCGTAGCATTCAGACACATTTCCAGGTTTAAAATTTCTCGTAAATCTGGAAATGTGTCAGGCTCCATGGGTATTGCGTGGGAACACCCACAGCAACACCCATGGAACGCCCCTTTCACGCAAAGTGCTGCGTGTCAAAGGCCGTATTTACAAGGACAGGAAAAGCCAGGGAGGGTGGCTTTTCGTGTCCTTATAAATATGGGGCAGCAAAATGCGGCGCCGATGCATCACAAAAAGTGACGCACCGGCGGCGCAAGTGGCTTGTAAATAAGCCCCATAGTCTGTGTGGTGCCAATGTACCTATTATCCCAATCAAGGTATTATTAGTGCAAACAGACAGTGATGTAACTTGGTACTCTTCAAATATTCGCTGTAGGCTGGGGAAGATTTTTGGATCTAAGGTAGATAGGTTCATGTCCTGAAAGTCTTTTACCCATTTATTGGGTCTGTTTGGTTGTCCATAAATTGAGATTTCAGAAGAAATGACAAAGAATGAAATCAGGAGGTTATCTAACCAATTTCCCTGGAGATCGCTTTCCTTCTTCGGAGATCATCCTTAGCCATTAAGAGATCTAATATGGATCTTCTTACATGGGTGGGAGTCAACCAGAGTTGGTCAAGATCATTTTTTGTCAAGGATAAGGATAATTAAAAGAATGTGGAGTCATTCAATTTAGCCAATGTATATTAAGACCCCCCTTGTAGATGTTGCGGAAGGTATAGATTATTTATTTTCTGTCATAAGGTCTTCAAGTTGGTTGAGATACAAAAGGTTTTCTCTAGGAGGGTGGTAAATAATGTTGAAATTGGTTAATTCCATGTGTAAGGATTTTCCTCTGCAGAAAGGCGTTGGATACTTGGATACACATTTTAAAAGAACAAGTGAATAGAGTCATGTTGTTTTATGTGTCAGAAAGTGTGTAGGTGTGTGTGGTGTTATCTGTGTATGTGTAATATGAGAAGTATAAGGTGTATGTAATGCAGGGATTGTAGGTACTGGGAAAGGTGGTCAGGGGTAAAGGGGATTTGGAGTTTAGAGTGTAGTTATGGTACACTGGGTAGTTGGCATATATTGCATAGTTAAATGTGGTGTAGAGTGTAGATAGCATAGGGTGTGGGGAATTTCATACTGTTTGTGCCATGTGATGGTATGGGTTGTAGGTGGTGTGGGGCATAGGTGGCTCTGTGAAGTACACACAGTAAGGGTGTAATGTAAAAGAGGTAAAGTGGTGATGTAGTATTTAGTTGGTGGTGGCGTAGGTTGCACTTGTGATGCTGGGAGTTGGGTGGAGGTGAGTTCTAGGTTTCAGGTAGTGTAGGTGGTAGTGAAGGACAATGGTGTGGGTTTGGGTGTAGGTGGTTGTATAGTGTTTAGGTGGTGGTGTACTGTAAATATTTCAGTATGTGTTTAGGTTGAGTAGGGTTTGGGTGGTGCCATAGTTGTAGGTTGGGGGTGTAGCTGTAAGGGTAGTTTAGGTGTAAGG
Organism: Calotriton arnoldi; assembly: GCA_963921515.1. Lineage (NCBI taxonomy): Eukaryota > Metazoa > Chordata > Amphibia > Caudata > Salamandridae > Calotriton > Calotriton arnoldi. The sequence goes on from CAWUFW010002798.1 coordinate 185,779, forward strand.
TGGTATGCAGGTGTATGTGTAGGTGGTAATGTGGAATATAGGGGATATGGGTGTATATGACATAGGACATAGTTGGTGGTGTATGGTGTAGATGTTGTGCAAAGTGCCAGTGATGTAAGTTATTATGTAGTGTACAGGTGGCAAAAAATGAGATATAGGGGTGTAAGTGGTGGTGCTAGGTGTAGTTGGCTGTGTAGGGTGTTTCTGTTGGTGTGGGTAGTGTAAGTGGTGATGAAGAGAAGTGGTGTAGAGGAGGATCTTGGTGGTCAAGCAGTGTTTGGATCATGTGTAGTGTAACATTTTATTGTAGGGTTGGGTTAATAGGGTTTTTGTAGTGCTCCATGTGTTAGTTGGGGATGGAGCTGGAGGGTGTAGGTAGAGAGGTTGGTATGCAAGTGTAGGGTATAGGTGGTGATATGAGGGTATATTATGGTTGTTGGGCAGGTGAGGTGGTGTTCATTGTGGATGTTGGTCAAGACTGTAGTTGGTTTAAGGTGTATGTGGCAGTGCAGAGTGTGTTGCTGTAAGGTATAGATGTTGATGAAAGCCATAGGTGCTTTTGGGGGTATAGGTTGTATATGGTGTGCTAGAGGTGGTGGTCTCTGTGGCTTGAGGGAGTAAAGAGTGGGAAGGAGCTTGCACTGGTAACAACAAATTGATGGTGGGGAAATGATGCTGCCTGCTCCTCATCCCAGTGGGGCACAATTACCCTTGGTGAACATCGGGAAGGAAGCAACAATCAACCACATTAAGTGTAGATTGTGGTGTAAAGGATGTAGAGTGTATAGGGAAGGATAGGCAGTGGTATTGGTTTTAGGGTGTGTAGGATGTAGTATTTAAGTGATGGAGGTGGCGTGGGTGATGGGATAGGATACAGCTGGAGTAAGTGTTGGTGTTGGATGTGTTGGTGCAGAGTGTGTGTGTTGTTTAGGTGGTTATGTAGGATGTAACATGCAAATGGTAGTATACAGGAAGTGATGGCGGGTGTAGGTAATGTTGGGTGTAGGCAGTCATTTAGGGCCTAGATAGTAGCAATAGGTGAGGGTGTAGTGGTTATTTAATGACTGGGTGCTGTAGAACATAGTTGGTAGTGTACAGTTGAGATTGATGGTTGTTTTGCTATGTGTAGAATTGTGGCATTAGGAGGAGCTAAAGGTTTAGGTGGGATGTAGGGCATTGTTGTAATGTATGGTTCATGTTGTGCATTGAGTGTGGTTGATAGTCTAAGATGTTGGCAATGTAGCTAATGGAGTGTTGGTGGAGATGTAGGGTTTAGGGTGTAGGTGGTAGGTGATGAGGATGCAAGGGAGAGAGTGTTCCTGAATGCCATGTTCAGAGAAACAGCAGGAAAGAGTGAAGTGATAACACTTCTCAAAGGCCATGGAAACATCCAGAAGTATAATGCTGGCAGATCTGTTCGAATCCACTTGTGACTTGAGATCATTCAAGTTCAGTGATACAGAATTTTGTCCCACAGTATTGAAGAATTGCAGAATTGTTGAGATGCAGTCGGTTTGGCTTTACTTTCCTTATGGTGTGGTATTCAGGGGGGCCTGACTGGAGAGTGTCTGAAAATCACAGTGCACGCTTGTGTTATGATACAGTATGACAAAGGAGCTTACAAGGCTGACCTCTGTAAATCCTGCTGTGATGGCATCTGGTGTTGAGGAGCCTGCAAGCACTCTCAATAGCCCTCTTTCTACGCCCACCCGATTCGCCTCTGAGAATGAGGATATACCCAAGATTGTGCCAGCGGATGTCCAGCACCGGTAAATTTGCTGAAATATGACTGTTTCTGCTTCGTGGTAATATCTGCACACCTCCAGCTCTGGTCAACTACTGGAATTAATACCTTTGCAATTTCTTAAAGCGCCATAGAGGGTTTTTCCTGCTCGGCCTCGTGGGAAGAATTAATTAGGTGCTCACCACCCATCACGCAACGACTTGAACAGCGTCAATATAGTCTGAAAAAGCTTTGCGAGGCTTCACTTCAAACTAACCAGCTAGAAAATTGCATGATTCCTCACAACTATTTTGGACAATGTTATAATGGCTACCAGATGCTTTTCTGCTGTTTATCTGGTGTTACTCTAGACTTACCTCACATGGCAGCCTCCTTCGATCTGCCCCCTGCTACTTCAACCTGCTGCAACTCTTGCTTAAATAACAAGGGCATATTACCATAATTCGTATAATTTATACATACTGCTATGCTTGTTGCCTACTTTCTGAACATTATATGCCATAAAATCACTGCAACATATGTTGTAAAAATAGCATACCTGCTTATAAAGACTAACAATGCACTAATTTATGGGCTGAATACAGAGTGCTTTGTCTCTTCTCCTAGCTCCTTCTTGCTCTCAGGGAGGTGAAATCCTCTCTCTCGGTCCTATCTTTATGGAACATACTAGCAGACATCAAAGAAAAGGATCATAAGAGTGCCAAAGAACTGAGAGAGCAAAAGACAGGTCAAAATAGTTTCAAATCTAATCCTCCTCTACCAGATTCCCCAGTAAAAGATAAACAAGACCTCTCTAAAAAACAAATGAACATCATTTTGCAATGGCTCAACTCTTGGCATGATTTGATACAATCGACAAAAACAAACACAGAATGCTTTCAAACGGAAACGATGGGCCTGCAACAAGATGTTAAAGCACTGGCTAACGGCCTGGAGTAGGCAGAATCTAAAACTGGGAAAATGGAAGAAACACAAAACACACTACTGAAAAAAACAGACTTCAAGACACTAAAGATGGAACCCCTCGAACTGGAAATAACCAAATTGGAAGACAAGAATAGAAGAGGTAATTTATGGATTATTGGCCTTCCTGAGAATACGGAAAGCAACACTAAATCATGTGTAGTTTTCCTTGAACCCTCGCTTACTCAAGTGTTAGAAATCTTGTTTGTCAAAGACTTTGAAATCGAGAGAGTGCTTAGAATTCCATCGAAAGCTGCCTCTACTTCATCAAAGCTGAGAACCCTAATCTTCAGGCCTTTAAGATACCAGCATAAAGAACTGATTTTGGATCGCATGAGGAAGATTAAAGTCATCGAGTGGAAAGTTTATTAGAACAGGTTTTCCCAAGACTTTGAGAAACCTAAAGTGTACTGCAGGAAATGTTCTGGCCCCTGAACATTTTGTTCTCCTTTGTTGGCCCAGCAAAAATAAAAAACATATGTGGGTCGCACTACAATTTATGATGACTATAAGGTCCTAGAGACCTTCGTGAAAGATTTGATAGATCCATGTATGTGTCATTTATCTCACTTTGTAAGTATACTTTAACTGAAGAGTCTCTTTCTATTCAAGATATGGACCTGTCCTCACCTAGACTCTGTCTAATAAATAATATGACTACTTTATTCTGAGTTTGCTCATCCATGTTTGTGGCTATAATTAGGATGTTTTGTAGACATTCTATAAAGACTTCCACAATAATGTTTATGCTGTGCATGTTTAATAAATTTCTGATCCTCAATGTCCTTGTACCACACTTTGGCCATGTATGGGGTTTTATTACACGCTAGAGACAGATCTGGGTTGTCACTCACCAGAAAGAGGACACCTGAATGGGCCCCTCCTTTTTTTATGCAAAGAATCCTGTTACAATTTTTTAAGCTAGCGTTTGTACTCCATACAACATGGGTTATTTTAAATATATCTCCAATGATGGCAGTTTGTATATGTTCGAGTTCAATGTTTTTTGCAGATACTCAGATAGAAATATCATTGACTACCTGTTATTAGTTTAGCGGCCGCCCAACATTCTACTGTTTCCTGCTCAGGTTTGCTCTTCACATTTTGGCCAGATGGACTGTCAAGGCCTACATGGTTCCTGTTTTTCACGTTTGGGCATGGGGGTAGAGTTGGGGAGGGTTCAGGGAGGCAGTGGATCGAGGGTTCTCATGTCCCATAGCCTGCTTCTTGAACGGCTGCAAAACCTCGGAATTGGCGGCAAGGCTCTGCAGTGGTTGCCATCCTCTCTGCAGAACAGCACCTTTCAGGTGGCACAAAAACCTTTTTCTTAATAGGTTTTTTCACTGCAGCAGGGGGTGCCCCAAGGCTCTTCCCTGAGCACGACACTATTTAATCTGTACATGCGTCCCCTGGCTGATATCGTCCGAGTGTCACGGCTTTAACATTGTGTTGTACACTGACGATACACAAATAATAGTCACTCTTTCCCAAAATTCAGCCTACACTGCGGTGCTATTCCGCTCCTGCTTGACAGAGGTGGCGGAAGGGGTGAGCCTCAGTTGTCTCAAGCTCAACACGGGAAAGACTGAGGTCTGCATCCTTGGCAAACAGCCTTCAATCTGGTCGACAGCCTGGTGGCCTGATTTGCTGGGTCCCTTACCTGCACCCAAGTCAAAAATCAAAAACTTAGGCATCTGGTTTGACTCAAAGCTATCATTTGACAATCAAATCACAAGCCTAGTGGGACAACGCTTCAGGATCTTAAAATCCCTGAAAAAAATTCTCGCTTCTTTCCCAGAGGCAGCTAGAAAGACAGTGGCCCAGTCTTTAATCATGCTCAGACTGGACTATTGCAACGTATTATATCTAGGGGTCTCTCAGTCACGACTGATGAGACTCCTGCGGGTGCAGAACATGGCAGCTCGCCGGCTATTAAATCTGCCTAGGTGCTCTTCCTTAGGTCCTGCTCTGGCAAAACTGCATTGGCCTCCCCTGAAGGAACGGGTCTACTTTAAAGCTATGTGCTATTGCCATAAAATCCTCAACAATCTTCATTCTCTGGTTGCATCCTACTCCCCAAAAAGAAATCTGAGGTCAGCTGACGCCGCCTTAGTATCCATTCCTAGAATCAAAAGAGTGCGTATATCGGAGGATGCTCTTCCAGCTTTCTGGCAGCCAAGCTGTGGAACTCCCTGCCTCTTCCGCTTAGGCAGGAAAAGTCAGAACTGTCCTTTCGTAAGAAACTAAAAATTTGGTTCTTTATATCTATTTAATTCCAGCCTTTCAGCATTTCATGCTCAGTATTGAGGGTAGGAAACCTTAGTGCTGGGACATGTCAGCTGATGTAACTATGCGCTATAAAACACCTTATTATTATTATTATTATTGTTATTATTAGTATGTGGATGATGTGGTTTATGCATTTCCTCTCCCTTCTCTCTCTTTTTTTCTCTTTCCTTCCTTCTATCTCACCTCTGCTCTCTGCCTTCCCCGTCTCACAGCTTTGTCCTTTTGCGCTCCTCTTCCAACAATGTGTGCTCTGAAATAGGAAACCACGCAGGTTGTGTCTTTCCAAATAAATACTCCCAGTAGCTAATTTCTTGATGAAATACAGCTACTTCAATACTCCTCCCTCTTGATGTCTTTGTCATCTCTTAAGATGCTATCCCTCAACACGAAAGGTCTCAATCACTCGAATAAGCGGAACAAAAGTTCTGGAATACTGTCATAAATTATTATCATCTTACTCCAGGAAACCAGATTGGGACCCACGGAGGCTCGCAGTATACAACCTTCCTGGATTCACAGCAGTGCATGTTTGCCACCAAAAAAATAGAAAAACATGGTATTGATTCTTATCTCTAAACATACTAAATGCACTATTGACACTGTCACTTATTATGACAGTGGTAGATAGCTGATTTCCAAAATGACCAAAAATGATATGTCGTTTTTCGTTGTTAACATCTATGCCCCACGGCTGATGAACCGTCCTTTTGGGTCTCTCTAAAAAGCAAATTACACGAATTACCCAGCGACAAAAGGGTTATCCAGGGGGATGGGAGGATTTCAATCTTCCATATGAAACAACCATAGATAGAATTTCACGTTGCCCTTATAAACCCAGCTGTGCACATTCTCAAATGCGTAAACTTTGCAAAGACAGTGGTTTCGTGGACATACAAAGATTGCATAACCCAGCCGGTAGTGACTTTACCTTTTACGCTCATCCTTACAACTCTACGTCCACTATGTCCAGAATAGACTATGTGCTAGCCAGCATAAATTTAGTCCACTCGGCCTCTGATCCTACCATAGAACCAATCCTTATATCTGATCATGCGTGCATCACCCTAGATATTAAACTCTCCAAACCGATTGGCAAGAGTAACTTGTGGAGAATGAATGCCATTCTTGCAGACCCAGAAACCGGAGAGCAAATCTCTCAATCTATTACTCACTGTTTTCAAACCAACAAAACACCATTGATGAAGGAAACTATTAGAGGTGAAAAGCTCAGCATTATGGCGACTAAGGATAAAAATATGATTACGAGATTGAACCTATTAGAAATGTAGATCAAAAAACTGGAAAACGAAAGAATGCAATCGCTAGATCAAAATATTGCAGTCAGGAAAAAAACACTTAAATACGAATACAATAAAATCCTAAGTGAAAGAGCTCACATCGGGTCCAATAAAATGAAGGCTAGAACCCTCCTAGAGCGTAATAAAGCAGTTGAAATTCTAGATCTAACTCTTAAGGAATCAAAAAACTTGATTCACATCCCAGCCATTATCGATAAACATGGCTCGATACAGGTTGATCATACAAAAATTGTTGAAGCTTTCCAATCCTTCTACACTGATTTATACAACCCAATCAGAGTTGATGGTATGTATAGCACCAAAGCTATTTGGATTTAATGCAGTTACCTCAGTTATCGGACAAGGTGTCCGCTGATCTTAGCAAACCGATTGATACAAATGAAATAGTTAAAGATAATATTTTGAAGTTACCAAACTGCATTAGTGGCCAGACAAGTTATTTTGTGGCTGAATTCGAATTCCCCTTCTCGTCCTACCTGGTTTGATATCGAGGTTGAACTAGTTAGTCCTCTCTCCCTACTCAGTACCCTCACAAAAAAACTACTTAAGGTTCCCCACTCAGTCCTGATTCATAAGGATACATTGGCAACAATAAAAGCCTTAGACAACTGCTTCGTTCACAAAATAAGGGGTTCTGAGTTAGCCTCACTTTGGTTGAACAGCTCCGTTAAAATCAACCCTACCATGCCCTTCTGGAAAGACTGGGCAGCTCTTGGGATACTTTTTATTATGGATCTTGGAGAAAACAGAAACCCACTATCATTTGCTATGCCTTCCGCGAGGTTCCACCTACAGCCTTATGACTTCTATGATTCTCTGAAAGTTAACATTGCCTTACGATATTGCAGTCATCCTCACCCCGCAGATTGCCTTCGCTTTCTTGGGAATGTAATGAATAATGCTTCCCTTATATACAAAACCTTGCAAAAAAATCGAATAAAAATAATAACAAGCATTTGCAATGCAATTGGTCTCGCATTTGTGAAAGTTAGAGCTATTGGTGTTGTAAATGACAATGTTTTTACTTATGTTATTTTGTTTGCAGTGGAGTGATTATTTAGAAAATGAGAGTTAGAGCTATTGGCGTTGTAAATGTAAATAGTTTTTACTCATGTGTTATGGAGTGGAGTGGATGTATGTGGTGTGTAGTGGAATTATGTAGTTCCCATCCAGATGATGTGAACATTTAAGAAGCAGAGGTGTAGTTTAAGATGGATGGGTTGACAGAATGATTGATGTTTGCATGAATGCTTGAATGGATGGATACCTGTATGGGTACTTGGATGGATGTCTGGTTTCTTTAAGGAGGACGGGGTCTTTCTCCACCTACAGTTGTAAAATCACAATTAGGCGATTTCCCCAAGACATGACTTTATCCACCGGGACAATGTTTTAGACCTGGGACTTTGTGTTGCCAATAGTTAACAGGTACCAGACACCAGTACCCAAAATGCACTAGGATGGGAAAGGACGGAGCAGAACAGAAACATGAGTTGATTACATGGAGTGCGACAACCCTTATCGAGATTATATATTTTTGGGCTGCAAAATGTCACCATCTCGTTCCATTTACTCTAGCCTCGGAGGCCCCTGGAGGTCTCACTGAAGCAGGTTTCACACAAGTGTGATCGAACAGCACATTCGAACAACCAAAACTGCCAGAGTTTAAAAGCCTGCATTTCATATTACCACATACAAAACAGCCTCCTCGTTGTGTTGCAAGGAGGAAATTCAATACTCTGTTGTTCACGAAGTGATACAAGTCGGTAGGGGGTACTTCCCGTATATTACTCAGCAGCCTTCTGGAACAGGTCACATTAACTGAAGCAAATGCCAAGGCTGCCCAGGGGGGCCACGTAGGGGACCCTCCAACAGGGCGGCCGCCTTAGTGGCACAGGAAGGCACAGAAGTCTGCTTACTAGGCTCCCTGGGCTAGGGACCAGGGGGTCTGCTGGCCGCGTCACTTCCGACCGTGGGAGGGGGACAGGGGTATAAAAGCCTTCCCCCGCCCACTGTACGGTCTCTTGACCGCTACCCGTCTCGCTGTTTGGAGGTCCCCTTTTGCGCCGAGGTGCCACGGGGGGTGGCCTCCTGGTCTGGCGTCGTGCTGGTTACATCCCTGGTCGGCCTCTTCTGTGTGCGGTGAGTCGTGCCCCCTACCCGGGGGTGCGCTTTATAGTGAGGACGGGACTCGTTCGCTTGCGGGGATGTGGAGCTTGTAGCTCGGAGGTTGTGTGTTGTTGTAAGCCGCCACGCATGACCTGTCCCGTCTGGGGAGTTTGACGTGGGGGGAGGCGGCAATCTAACACAGTCCGAGTAGTCCGGGTGTGTATCTGCCCCTTTGCGCAGAGCCTCCACACCGTGTCGTTGCCCACGTGGTCCGCCAGTACCACAGGTCCGGGTTTGGCGTGAGTGCCGGGTAGGGTGAATTTGGACGACCCCCACCCTGTGACTCGTCGGTACTGGGGGTGCCGGGTTAAAGGGGCTCACCTTGGGATAGCTCCGCGAGTAGAGGACAGGAGTGGTGTGTTTCTCCGGACTACTGGTGAGTCGGGGTGCGGTTTCAGCAGCAGGGGTCAAGCAAGCAGCATGCGGGGTTGGTGTTTGAGTTGGGTGCTGGGCCCCGTTGATCCTACCTCCTTGGCGGTGTCCCCTTGGGGGAAGGGCAGCCTCTGTTCCCAGGGTAGCGTTGCCGCGGCATGGAGAGAGTGCGGCGTTTAGGCCTTGGCTGCCCGGGGCGGTGTCCCATTGCAGTTCTACAGATTGAAGCGCCCTGAAATGGGGCAGCGGGTGCGCAGCAGGTGTGCGCTGGTCATGGTGCGGGGAACATACTGCGGAGGGTGTCTGCGCTGCGACTGTGTCTGGCTTAGGCAGGAGTCACCGGGGGGCCGGATCAAGATCTGTCACAGCTGCGGTGGGATGGAATGATCTCCTGTCTTCCTGTACGGCTCGCGCTGCTACGTTCAGGTACAGAATCACACACACAGGGCTGTGGTGTGAACAAAGGTCTTGGCACAGGCGAAGAGAGCTGCAGTTTGAACGGTGTGCTTTGTCGTGGACGATTCGCAGCGTGCCTCTTGTCTCCTGGCTTCCTTCTTTTCCTGGGACCCTGGGGGGCGCCGGGCACGTCTCCGTGCCTCAGGTTTCCCCTATGGCCCTTGTGATGCACATGGTGGAGGGCCCAGCGGGAGTGTCGGCATGTGGCCTTTGTCCCTCCCTGGAGTGGTTCGCGGACTGTTTGGCGCTTTGGTCGGGGGTCAGGAGGCCTGGCGGCTTGGGTCTGGCGACACTGTACTAGTCGGACATTGGTAAAGGGGGGGGCAGTGGAGCACTTGACGTTGTTGCTCCGTGCTCGGCGGAATCCTAGAATTACCAGTGATACCCCTTTGCTGGCTCTGTTTGTGTTTGCCTCTGTCAGGGTCGAGAGGAACGGTGGTCTTGCGGGGCTCGCACCCACATCACTATGGGAAGGGCACGAGTCGGGGGGTTCCTAGTCGCTGCCCGCATATCCTAAGTGTTTGCACTGGAAGTGCAACGCGGCCCCTCTTATTGTCACGTGTTTGTAAGGCTGCAGAGGGCGCGGGTCTATGCACTTATGGCCCAACTTTATAGAATCCGGCGCCCCCTTTGAGCAAATGCATCCACGGCGGGGGCTGGTGCTCTCTTCCGAGACGTTCCTCCCCTGGCCCCACTTTACCCTTGAGGGAGGGGATGACCGCAGATAACTCCTTTCCTTTTTGCTCCCATGTTTCAAATCTTCGTTTAGGGATTCAGGAGCACAGTATTTAAGTACGTTGTCCTTGCCCGGCCTGGTTTTCAGCCCCATGCTGGGTGACTTGCGATCGAGCGGTCCTGTGGCTCGCTGGCCCGGTGCCGCGGCTCATGGGCAGAGCATGATTTACTGTCGTGTGGTGTACGCGCTGGAAATTTCTCTTAGAGTGCTCCTCCTTAGCGCTGTGCCGTACCCGTGGCCTCCCAGAAATCACTACCGGCGGCCGGTTTACTTGGGCGCACGGATAGATTATTTCCACCACAGAGTATCCGAAACCCCGAGTCAAACATGCGTGAGTCAGTGCGGCAACCGGGGTGAAACACAGCTTCTGACTGTCAAGAAGCGCTTTAGTTTGCAGGCTTCTGAGGGTGGTACACATACTGGGAACTTATGGGCCTCTTTAGCAAGGGCGCCTGGGGGTGTTGTGCACTGGCGCCCACTTCTGGAGCCCGAGTCAGCAATCACACACGGTGAGGGTTCCGTTGGTTGTGTCCGCCAATGTCTCTTGGCCAGGGAAGGAGGGGGTGATCCCTTGGTTATTGCCGGCGCGGGGACAGGTCAGGCCGAACTATGGTGTGAGTTCCTTGTGTGGTCATGGGGCACCGCCTTGTGGCCTGTCGGGTCCCCGGCCGGGCCCTACATTGCAGGTATTTCTAGTTGCTTTGTCTCCGGAGCAGGCGGCTTCCCAGGGCCCGGCGATGAGGTTTGCTGGTTTTCCGACTAATTAGTGGCTGCAGACATGCCTCGTGTTTCACAGGCAGGGGAATTTCCGGTTTGGCGGCATTTTGGTAACCCCTGCGGATTCTAAGAACCCAACACAGTAGATTATGTAAAACACTGCCCTCAGGTCACTGACACTTTTAGTCTATGTTCATAGGTGACTAGTGCAGACCTTGAACACAATCTCTTACAAGGTTTTGCAATATATTTCAGGGCACCCTTGTTCCGCGCCAATGCGTTGTCGTTAAATCGGATACCGCTGTCTTACTCCGGGCGCAGGTGCCGTTGTCTAAGGGGACAATGCAGTAAGAGTAGGGTGTGTTCTTATTGCATTGAACGGATACTTAACTGCTTGGTCAACAAGGTCCGGGGGCCACCGGGAGTGAGGCATGTGCCCTCTCTCTGTCCTACTGGCCGAATGCTGCACTTTTAACAGATGGAAACCAGGGCGGTTTGGCCAAGCCCGGCAAGTATACAGCAGGCATTGTTTATGTCATTTGCATATTAAATACCACTGTCCGCAGCCCAAGCGCTCCTATAGCTTTGAGGGACCTTGTGTCAATTAATTTTATGGGTGAGGCGGCCGAACATCGCACTACAGGGCCAACAACAGTGGTAAGGCAGCGCCTCACAGCCAGGTCTCTGGAACTTCGCTATGCCACGCCTTATGGCCTATATCCTTGGACCTCGGTGGTGTTCCTAGTTTGCTACGGTGGGTGTAATAGTTAGCACATTAATTGTCACTGCCTCTGGGGTAACCCCCTAAGGCTCTGCCTAGGGGGTGAACAGGCGTTAGCGGTAGTGTGTACTCCTTTCTCCTGTCTAGTGGTGGGTTCGGCCACTGGTAACATTAGTAGAGAATGCCTAGGAGTTGTTTGCAGTCAATTTGCAACCGCCCCACAGGGCGAATGTTTCAGGACACAATGTGTCAGGCAAGTGTGCTTGTGCTATCGTCGCACTGTTAAGTCCCAGTCACGAGCTGATTTTTCAGGGTGAGCTGGCTGGGGGTCAGGGAGCGCCGATGCATCAGAAGCGCTGAGTTGCTTTCAACTAGGTGTGGTATGGTGGATATCTGATGCAAGGGGCATTGGTTAGACCAGAGCTGCACTCCGATGTACCGCCTTCAGGGCTGGGTAGTCTGTTGCCACTGCTGTTTCAATGGAATCCATTGTCGAACGGGTTGCTCTGTGTGGAGTATTGGCAGGATTTTTTAACATCTTCAGCTACCAGTTCATACGAGCATCTTTCACTAATTGATATCAATGCAGATCACAAGAACTAATTCCCAGGCTCCTGCAGTAGGTGCGTAAAAAGGTCGGAGCGACCTGGCAGGGGAACTGTGTCACGTGCGGTTGGTAGCTTGTGTCGCTCAGCTTGGGTATGAGCACGGCCTGTCCTGTCGCCGATGGTCTGCGAAGTTGGTGGCCTGTGCTCCCAGCAGTCCTGTTCGGTGGAGGCGGGGTGACCATTATGGCAATCTCAGAGTAGTTGGTGTTAGGTCACCGGGTTTAGGTTAGAGGTCCGTTGGTCTAAGGACTGGCCAGTGCGTCTTCCTGCGCTCAGGTCGATGAGCAACCTTTGGGGGTTATGGAGTCGGTGGTAAGTTCAGGGCAGGGAGACTCAGGTCAGTCCCCACCCTTGGGTCGACCAGGACATCCCGCACTTTGTGGGCTTAGCTCTGCAGGCTACCCTGCGCCCTGGTTTTAACAGACTAGGATATGGATTGGTAGCACAGGATAATAGGGGCAGATGGTACTAAGTCTCTCTTGTTGGACGATACGAAGGATATTTAAAAATTTTGTGGGAGCATGGTGAAGAGCTAAGGTAAGGCTAGGATGTCTCGGGCTTCACCGCACTGTCGAGTCCCAGTCACGAGCGGATTCTATCAGGGTCAGCTGGCGGTGGGTCAGGAAGCGCCAAGGCATCAGTAGCACTGAGTGGCTTACAGCCAGAGGTGGTATCAGATGCATGGGACATCAGTTAGATTAGAGCCCTACTCAGAGGTACCACCTTAAGCGCTTGGAGGTTTGTTGGCACCGACTTTAAATGGAAGCCATGTCTAGCGGGCTGCTCTGAGCAGAGCAGTGCAGGCGTAAGTAACAGTATCGGTTGCCAGTTCAAACGTGCATCTTTCACTAATTACTCAGATCACTGTGACAGGAAGTATAGCGGGCAGTAAAGCGGGGTTGCCTTCTGAGATCTGGCGGACAGCTCGCCCATTACCAAGGTTCAGGTTGAGCAGGTAATGTAGGCATGCCTTACCAGGCCAGGCAATGTGGGTCATGGCAAGCGCCGGGCAGTCACAACTGCAGCTTACAGGGCAGGCATGCAAGCGGAAGCGCATCACGCAGGTGGGGACGATGCCCTGTTTTCAGCTACCTCCAGCCGGGCTTCCTTCGGGCCCCTGAGAACCAGCGGGCTGAGGGCAAGGTCCGAAACAGACTCTTCGGGGGGGCATTATAGGAACAGGATGAGCGCATCATGCAGGCGGGACAATGGGAATCCCAATGTTTGATAGGTACTCTCATCCTCAGCCACCCAGGGGAGTGGCCGGAAGGCAGGTTAAGAGTAGTATGTACAGGCTAATTTGGAATATACCACCGGCACCCCGGTGATCACCAGAGGTAATGGGGAGGGTGCAGGTACAATCCCACTGCTGGTGCAGGACATGGGTATCAGCTTAAACCCAACGAATCTGGAGGAATAGTCAAGAAAGGGTGTTGAAGCACAGGCTTAGTCAACCTTGAAGGTGAGGCGCAGATTGCACACGGTGCACAATGGTCTGTGGTCTGTCATGTTGTATTATCAAGTTGGAGGCAGACTGACTGGTCAAGCCAACGAGACGGTAGATAGCCAAGCGCCGGCATTCTCGCCATCGCAGCACCTGGGGAATAAGTTGTCAAACTCAAAGTGTGTTGGGGCTACAAAGCTTAGCGATATACTGGGTTGCAGCACAGAGGCTCATATATGGGACACCCGGCATCCCAACAAGGCTCGAAAGGGCAGGTGATCTGCATCTATCGTTTTCACCATCTCTGTAGCTTTTCCTCCGTCTGGTCTACTACCTGGTACCCACCAGAATAGGTCTGGCAAAGGGCAGGGTCAAAGGTGGGCATGGACTTGTTTTGCTGGACTGGGGAGAAGCCCTGGAATCAGCAGGATGTAGGGAAAGATACGTACCTTGGGACACTATGTGTCATTTGAGCATCCAGCTGGGGGCAGGTGAACTGGGGTGGTCCGAAACTTTACCTCGCCCACTTTGGCAAGGAGCCCGATCTGGAGACGCAATTGCGTATCACGTAGGAGAATGAATAGCGCCATGCGTAAATGCATGGAGCAAAGGGGATTTGGCTTCATCTGGCATGGTTTACTTCAGGCCAAGTCTACTGGATGCTGGGAAGTGGATGAGGTTCACTTCTCAAGGGTAGGCATGGACTTAATTTTGCTGGACCTTGGGGAGGCCTTGGAAGCAACAGGATGTAGGTAGGAATATCTGCCTTGGTGGGGGCCCTGGTGGTGACGGTGGCCACCCCAGAGCTGTGGAGGAGTTACAGGGCGATCCAGAGTCTGCAAGGTACAGAAGGGTACTATATTGCAGCAGCACAACAAGGGTGCTAAGCCAAGGATACCCAGGGATGTATTAGCGGGTCCCCTGGAAGAACTACGGTGCCCCGTTAGTCCTACGGGCGGTTGTGGGTCTGAGCAACCGGGGGCTGCCTGGAACGCTCCGCCCACCTGTTGGGGGGCGCGAGTAAGGGAGTGGACTGGCGGTCCACTGATGGGAGAGGTGGTCTCTCCCAATAATTGGTAACCACCATGTTGGCATATTGGTTATGCAAATAAACCTGCAGCAAATTTCTCCACTAAAAAGGTGTCGTGTGGTTTATTTATGTATGTTGCTGTATGAGAACTGAGTGTTGCCGATATTGGCACTATGGAGAGGGGATATCTGTAAATCCAAACCTGGGGCATGTCTGTACAAGGCAGTCAGCCTAAAATTCTATTGTAAGCTCTCTGGAGTGAAAGTAATACAGGGGTCAGAACGAGCAGATATCTAAGGAAATTACAAAGATACAAGAGTTTTAAATAATACATTTAAGATAAAGATCTTGATGAAGCTTACAGACTAAAGAATAAATAAACCAGTCTGCATGTTTTCTGCTGTAGCAGCAGCTGCGTTTTCTGAGGAAACAAGGCTGTTTTTTTTTTTTTAGTTAGGCTGGATGATTTCTTTTGTCCTTTATTTCCCAAGAACCTACGCGGAGGGGAGGGGAGCGAAGAGAGGTGCGATCAAAGAACTTCACAACTTCTGAAAGGGGAGGGCGGAGAGAGAACAGGAGTAGCCTGCTGGAAATTTGGCTCGCACTTTGTCCCAGAATGGTGGTTTAAAGGGTTAGTGAAAAAGCACAGCTTTACCTCGTTGTTTCTGGGAAACATAGGACAAGCAGCAGTTAAACTAAGGCACGAATACGAATCACTCCCACATCTCTCGCCTTGGCATGGGGTCGCGATTGGGTAGACACACGCACACAAGGGAGGGTGGAAAAGAATGAAAATGCACCTTCGTCCATGTTGGCAGCCGAGCTGGCTGCTCAGAAGCGGTGCTGTGCATGGTGCCCCCTTGCCTTGCATGCCGCCTGCTCTGAATGCCCCAGGGCTGAGCTCTCATGCTCTAATGGGCCCCGGCACGCATGTGACTCACCAAATTACACGTGCCATTGTTTAGGTTTTCACTGAACAGCATTTCAGTCACGATGCACCTATAAGTATGTAACTGAGGGAACGGCAGAGATGCGGAATGTAATAACAATTCGCTGCTGCCCTTGTAGGCGCATGTGCAGCGTGGCCTGCCATCCGCCGTGCGTAAAACAGAAGGGCGACTGCTGTGGGAGAGAGGGAGTGAGCGACAGGTTGCAGGCAGTGACGCAGAGTTAATTGGGCCAGAGGGGGGCGCAGCACAGACCACAAAACGCTCTATATGTGTGAAAAAGGCCGCTTTATTGAAGACAGGTGCACTTCACAACATGTTCCTTGGCCTTTGCCGTACAAAACTAAACCTTGCTATACATTTGTTCAGCTACCTTGCCTCCTGCCCCCACCCCTAAGGTTTCCCCTTTTTCCTTTCTTTGCAACAATTTATAAATTCCCACTCAGTCCTTAACTGTTGAACTTTAACCCTGTGACCTCTTCCTTACCTCCCAAAACATCTACCTAACTAAGCATTTCCTGTGTCAACTTCCCCCTGTTGCCTGCTCCCGGAGTAACTTGTTCCCAACCATAAACTTAACCTGTAAACATATAAAAACTATTTACCACACGCCACGCACCTGCTTCAAGCGACAACCAAAGTACAACTTCCTCCCTAGCGCACCTGTGTCTAGCAAAGCTGCCACCCACACCATTACTATCTTGGCTACTCCGAACTCCTCCTCCACCCCCACCATCATAAAGGGAGGGCAGGTGGGAAAACCTTTTCTAAACTCCCTGCCTACCCCAACCTACAACCGGCTGCCGTGTCACCGTACAAAAATGGTGACACGGCAAACAAAATGTCCGGTTATAAAACCCCCGCTCCCCCAGCCCAAATATGTAGCCCAAAGAGCCCAATTGGGCTCTGGGCTGCACCACTGGCCCAAAAGCCCCGGGGGGAGCAAGCCTCCCCGCGGTCGGCCGCCCCCCCCAAAGCCCCATTGGGCCAGAGGGGGGCGCAGCACAGACCACAAAACGCTCTATATGTGTGAAAAAGGCCGCTTTATTGAAGACAGGTGCACTTCACAACATGTTCCTTGGCCTTTGCCGTACAAAACTAAACCTCACTATACATTTGTTCAGCTACCTTGCCTCCTGCCCCCACCCCTAAGGTTTCCCCTTTTACCTTTCTTTGCAACAATTTATAAACCCCCCACTCAGTCCTTAACTGTGGAACTTTAACCCTGTGACCTCTTCCTTACCTCCCAAAACATCTACCTAACTAAGCATTTCCTGTGTCAACTTCCCCCTGTTGCCTGCTCCCGGAGTAACTTGTTCCCAACCATAAACTTAACATGTAAACATAAAAAAACTATTTACCACACGCCACTCAGAAAAGTCCTTCCCTGCCTCTGACTTTTCTGACCCCCCCCCCCAACCTAGGGCTTCATAGGCAACCTTGTAATGTTCAAACCCACCTCTATAATCACCACACTCCGTACCAGGCAAATATCCATCCCAAAACGAGACACTCGCACCCCATCATCCCTGCAAAAACCTCTGTAGTGTACCTTAACTCCCTATATTCTACTCCCCCAGTACCCTCCTTATCGCAAAAGCCTCTTGTCCCTGATAATTTTTTCTCCTGCTTTGTCTATTGCTGCAGTCCTCTCGCCTGTGAAAGAGACAACCCCAGACCATATGATACACCACCTCCGATCCACAGTGTTTACCTGCCAAAGGACCCCTACCATTTCCTAACTAAACTGGGGAAAGCCCCCTTACTCACCTAAAAGTCCTATACTCCCAGCAAAAGCACTTTTCATTTATTACTTATTAATATTGCAAGCCATCCGTGCGAACGCATGCCACCCTTTCTCTGCCAACAAACTTTATTCGACTCTGTGTACCGACCCAGGCCAAACCTTTCCTTTCCAACTTCATAACGCACCGCCCATTTACAACGGACAGCCCACTATCCATGTGGACATTACCTCCATCGCCGGCCTCGCGACTGTACCTGAAAAGACACAAGCGTAAATATATGCACACCAAACTGTCCCCCACCTTGCTCTCCCCAGTTAACCCCTTCGGTGCTCATGACGAGCTGGACTCGTCATGGCACACAGTGGGCGTGTGCTCATGACGAGTCCAGCTCGTCATGGCACCCACCCACGGGGGAAGCGCTGGCGCTCCCCCCGTGGGACGCCGATCTGGGTTTTTTTACCGGGGAAGGCAGGGGAAGCCCTTCCCCTGCCTCCCCCCGCCCCGTCATCAATGACGTCAGCGCGCGAGGGGCGCTGACGTCATTGGAGGTTTCCCTTTCTTCCCCGACACGCTGGAAACCATTTGCTTTCAGCGCGTCGGGGAAGAAACAGGTGAGTGGCTCTGGGGAGGGGGGGATTCAAACAAAAGAGGCATCGGGGGAAAGGAAAGGGTTTTCCTTTCCCCCGATGCCTCTTTTGTGCATTCCTGCTGCACGATCGTGCGATCGTGCAGCAGGAATGCCCACTAGCGCCAGGGATTTTTTTTTTTATATCTAAAAGGGAATACTGCGTGCGGGGAGCGGCCCCTTAGGCAAGGGTCGCTCCCCTTATTGGGTGGCATAATAAAATAACTGTCTGCCCCCCCTGGGGGGACAGATTTTTGCAAAATGTAAAAAAAAATTGCCCCATTGGACCAAGAGTCCGTTTTGTGTGGGGAGTGGCCCCTTGGGCAAGGGTCACTCCCTTTGGGGGCAATATTTGTTTGTGGCTGTCTGCCCCCATGGGGGGGCAGATTTCACAATTTTTTTTATATAGTGCCCACAAGACCACCAGGGATTTATTTGTGGAGAGTGACCCCTTGGGCAAGGGTCGCTCTCCTTTGAGGCAATATTTGTGGCTGTGTCTGCCCCCAGGGAGCCAGATCGCCATGTTTTTTAAAAATTAGGCCCACTAGACCACCAGGGATTTGTTTGTGGGGAGTGGCCCCTTGGGCAAGGGTCGCTCCCCTTTGGGGAGCGATTAATTTGGCCGTTTCTGCCCCTTGGGTAGGCAGATCGGCTGATTTTGTTTTTTTGTATGGCCACTAGGCCACCAGGGATTTATTTGTGGGGAGTGGCCCCTTGGGCAAGGGTCGCTCCCCCTTGGGGGCATTGTTTGTGGCTGTCTGCCCCCATGGGGGGGCAGATTTCGCCATATTTTTTATATTGGGCCCACTAGACCACCAGGGATTTATTTGTGGAGAGTGACCCCTTGGTCAAGGGTCGCTCTCCTTTGGGGGCAATGTTTGTGGCTGTGTCTGGTGGGCAGATCTCGCCATTTTTTTAAAAAATTGGGCCCACTACACCACCAGGGATTTGTTTGTGGGGAGTGGCCCCTTGGGCAAGGGTTGCTACCCTTTGGGGAGCATTAATTTGGCCATTTCTGCCTACCTGAGGGGCAGATCGGCTGATTTGTTTTTTTGTAGGGCCACTAGGCCACCAGGGTTTTTTTTTTTTATGTTGGGGAGCGGCCTCTTGGACAAGGGTTGCTCCCCTTTATGGGAGGATGATTGTGGCCATTTCTGCCCTCTTTGGGTGGCAGAATAGCAGTATGTTTTTAGGCCCATCTGTCCCCAAGGGGGGCAGAAGCCACTAGACACCAGGGTTTCTTTTAATTTTTGTGTTGGGGAGTGGCCTCAAGGGCAAGGGTTGCTCCCCTTTTACGGGGGTGAATATTTTATTTATACTCTTAGGCCCACCTACCCCTTAGATTGGCTGGTGGATTGTGTGTGGACTGGTGCATTATTTGCATATGTAATTGTAGTGTTTTTTTCTCCTTTTTATTCTAGTGTAAAGCTTTTGATTCCTGTTTGCGGTTTCGACAGTGGTTATTCTGCAGTTTTGCGTAGTTGCATTTTTCTGGTAAGAAAAACATTTTTGTTGTATTTACTCCAAATGAGTATTATTGTCATGTATGAATGAATTTTTTGTAAGTGGTGTCATAATGGCAGCATATTTAGTTAGTGTTTTGAGCATGAAATTCTTTGCGATGTGTTTTGCATTGTCTTATGTGTAATTTTCTTTTCTCTTTCTTTTTTAGTGGGATATTGTTGATCCATACTGTGTCTGTGCAGAGTAGGTGGTGGTGAGTTTAGCTGCTTCTGGCAAGTGAGTGGTATCGTTTTGGAGTATATAGGTATTTCTGATAAAGGTGCATTTTGTTTATTACTTATTTTACAAAGTGTTTGTTGTTGTTGACTTGTTTGACAAGTTACCTTTATTAGTAAGCATTATGGCTAGCCGTAGAATGACTGCTCAGCAGGTGGTTGGTATGCTTCTTGAATCTTCCTCTGAGCAGGATTATGAGACTGACAGTGCGTCTGAGGGAGAGGAGGGAGAGGAAGATTCAGGCAGTGAGTTTTCTCTCCACATGGAATCATCGGATGATGAAGGTACTCTCAGTGCAGATGAAGCTACTCTTGGTGTGGATGAAGCTACTCTCAGTGCGGATGAAGTGCCTGTTTTAGAGGAGGATACTGCTGTGCCGATGGTGCAAGAGGCATCTGGATTGCAGCCTGAGGCTGCTAGGCTTCCTACTGGAAGTGTTGGACTCTGGGTTGATCCAAACATGGTGCAGCCGGTGTTGCCTGCCTTTAGTGATGATGCAGGGTGTAGAGTGGATTGTGAATTTTTTTTGCCTATACAGTTTTTTCAGTTGTTTATGGATGATGTATTTTTGGGTGAGATTGTTGAGCAGACTAATTTGCATGCTGAACAGTTTTTGAGGGACAACAGTGACAAACTTAGGCCCCACTCTAGAGCTACCCGGTGGACTCCCACAAATCTGGAAGAGATGAAGAAGTTTTTGGGTTTGATTTTATTGATGGGTTTGATAAGGAAGCCGTCCATGGCTTCATATTGGTCTACCAGTCCCTTGATGGCAACGGCCATATTTCCTGCAGTTATGACTCGTGATCGGTATTTACTTTTGCTACGGATGCTGCATTTTGTTGATAATTCTTTGGCGTTGCCACGAGATCACCCTGAGTGTGACCGTCTTTTTAAGATTCGGCCTGTTCTTGATCACTTTGTAGATCGATTTTCAGAGATCTATACTCCTGGGAAAGAAATATCTATTGATGAGTCTTTGGTCTTGTTCAAGGGCCGTTTGGTTTTTAGGCAGTACATCCTTAGCAAGAGGGCACGCTATGGAATTAAGCTGTATATGTTGTCTGAGAGTAGGACAGGATATGTTTTTAATTTCCGTGTGTACACTGGTAGGGATTCCACTATTGACCCCCTGGTTGTCCGTCCACTTTTTGAGTTTCAGAGAAAATTGTGTGGGATCTTGCTAGAGGACTGTTTAACAGAGGCCACCATTTGTACCTTGATAACTTCTACACTGCTGTGCAATTGTTTAAGGAATTGTTCAAAGTGGACACTTTTGCTTGTGGCACAATCCGCTCTAACCGTAAAGGTTATCCAAAGAGCTTGTTTGCAAAAAACTTCAGAGGGGACAGTGCAGTTCCTTGCGTATTGATGAACTACTAGCTGTGAAATTTGTGGACAGGAGGGATGTGTACATGCTGACTACCATCCATGATGAGAGTACTTCACCTGTGGCTGTTTGGGGTCAGATTGCTGAAGTGCGCAAACCTGTGTGCATTTTAGACTACAATAAGCACATGGGTGGTGTTGACAGAGTAGATCAGCGGTTGGAACCTTACACTGCTATTCGTAAGGCTTACGTTTGGTATAAGAAGTTGGCCATCCATCTCTTCAATTTAGCAACTTTCAATGCTTTTGTTGTGTTCAAGGAGTGTTCTCCTGCGTCAAAGTTGACTTTTGTTCAGTTTCAGCAGTCTGTGATAGGCAGCCTTGTTGTTGTGGAACACGCAAGTGTTCCTAGAGTTGGAGTGGTGGAGGATGTGGCTCGATTGAAAGATCGCCACTTTCCTGATTACATTTCTCCCACACCCTCGAAAGACTTTCCCACTAGGAGATGTAGAGTCTGTTCGCAAAGAGGTAAGCGGAAGGAGACTCGTATGTACTGCCCCGAGTGTCCTTCTAACCTTGGGCTGTGTGTGCCTGCTTGTTTTAGAGCATACCACACGCAAAAGAATTTTTGGGAGCATCCATGAGTGGTAAAGTGAACTGCCTGGTCTGTATTGTTTAACATTTTTTATTCTGTTTCAAGGTTGGCATTAATGCAATGTATTTAGTTTCAGATTTTGTGTTAGTAGATTTGTATCTATTTGCAATTTGTTTGTGTTTTCTTTTTTGTATAAAAAATCCTAAATGTGATGGCGGTGTGTGTAGGCTGGCGCTTGGCTGGTGGTGTGCGTGGACTGGCGCTTGGCTGGCGGTGTGCGTGGACTGGCGCTTGGCTGGCGGTGTGCGTGGACTGGTGTTTGGCTGGCGGTGTGCGTGGATTGGCGCTTGGCTGGCGGTGTGCGTGGATTGGCGCTTGGCTGGCGTTGTGCGTGGACTGGCGCTTGGCTGGCGGTGTGCGTGGACTGGTGCTTGGCTGGCGGTGTGCGTGGACTGGCCCTTGGCTGGTGGTGTGCGTGGACTGGCGCTTGGCTGGCGGTGTGCGTGGACTGGCGCTTGGCTGGTGGTGTGCGTGGACTGGCGCTTGGCTGGTGGTGTGCGTGGACTGGCGCTTGGCTGGTGGTGTGCGTGGATTGGCGCTTGTCTGGCGGTGTGCGTGTATTGGCGCTTGGCTGGCGGTGTGCGTGGACTGGTGCTTGGCTGGCTGTGTGCGTGGACTGGCGCTTGGCTGGCTGTGTGCGTGGACTGGCGCTTGGCTGGCGGTGTGCGTGGACTGGCGCTTGGCTGGTGGTGTGCGTGGACTGGTGCTTGGCTGGCGGTGTGCGTGGACTGGCGCTCGGCTGGCGGTGTGTGAGTAGTGACTTGCTGCTGGTCACTACACACACTGCTAGCTGAGCGCCACTTCACGCAATCCATCAGCTTGTGTGGTTGCTGTGTCAGGAATGTGGGCGTGTGAAAGTGATGGGCCCTTGAATGGCGCTGTCTGCTGGTGTGAGTGTTGTAATGTGATGGGCCCGCGGCTGGCAGTGTGAATGGTTTTGTATGTGTCACACGTATGAAAGGTGTATGAATGGCCTGTAAAGAGGTTGGTGCCTTGTCGTGGCTTTACAACTCACGAGCTGTGAGTCAATGGTTCAGTTTCTCGTCCTTTCAATTATTAACAGTGAATTTCATTTTTGTGAAATGACTTGCTAATACAATTGTATCCCTCGTGCCAAATCCAACCAGTATGTGTGTGTGCTTGAGGATTAGATGGCTGTGCAGAAATATTTGTCTTTTTTGTCTTTCTGAAGCAGGGTGTACCTTGTCCCTTTTTGTGAATGTTGTAATGTGTTGGTTTCGTGCCTGGTGGTGTGAATGGTCTTGTGTGTATCACGTATGAAAGGTGTGTGAATGACCTGTAAAGCGGTTGGTGCCTTGCCGTGGCTTTACAGCTCACGAGCTGCGAGTCACTGGTTCAGTTTTTTGTCCATTTAATTATTGACAGTGCATTTCATTTTTGTGAAATCTCTTGTTAATAAAATTTTATATACTGAACCATCACTCGCCCTTGTGCCAAATCCAACCAGTATGTGTGTGTGTTTGAGGAATAGATGGCTGTGCAGAAATCTTTGTCTTTTTAGTCTCTCTGCCAAGGTGTGAATTCCATCTAAGAATAACCTACCAACTGTAGATATTGTCGTAAACCCATGGGAGTACATGGTGATGTCTCTCTTGTGAATCCCAACAAGTTATTTTATCCACAATGTCCTGCAAACCTCAAAATGTCTGTCACATTTTCCTTGCAATATTGTGCCAAAATGTTCACGCTGCAGAAATAAACAACTAATTATCTCAAAACGACCTGGTTTTGCAAGGGGGGTCACCTGGGTTTTTGGCCCCGTGCTCGGCGGCCATCTAGGGAAACCTACCAAACCCGCACATTTCTGAAAACTAGACACCCGGGAGATTCCAGGGAGGTATGGCTTGCGTGGATCCCCCAACGTTTCCTTACCCATAATCCCCTGCAAACCTCAATTTTAGCTAAAAAAACCACACTTTTTTCACATATTTTTGTGTGGGAAAGTTGTGGCTTCACCGGGCTGATACAAATTTCCTACCACCCAGCGTTCCCCCGGGTCTCCCGATAAAAATGGTGCCTCACTTGTGTGGGAGGCCCAAGTACCCGGGACAGGCAAGGGCCCAAAACGTAGTGAGGCGACATCAAAATTGCCTATCTCAAAACCACCTGGTTTTGCAAGGAAGGTCACCTGGGTTTTTGGCCCCGTGCTCGGCGGCCATCTAGGGAAACCTACCAAACCCACACATTTCTGAAAACTAGACACCCGGGGGCTTCCAGGGAGGTATGGCTTGCATGGATCCCCCAACGTTTCCTTACCCAGAATCCCCTGCAAACCTCAATTTTAGCTGAAAAAATCACTTTTTTCACACATTTTTGTGTGGGAAAGTTGTGGCATCACCGGGCTCACACAAATTTCCTACCACCCAGCGTTCCCCCAGCTCTCCCGATAAAAATGGTGCCTCACTTGTGTGGGAGGCCCAAGTACCCGCGACAGGCAAGGGCCCAAAACGTAGTGAGGCGACATCAAAATTGCCTATCTCAAAACCACCTGGTTTTGCAAGGGGAGTCACCTGGGTTTTGGCCCGTGCTCAGCGGCCATCTAGGGAAACCTACCAAACCCACACATTTCTGAAAACTAGACACCTGGGGGCTTCCAGGGAGGTATGGCTTGTGTGGATCCCCCAATGTTTCCTTACCCAGAATCCCCTGCAAACCTCAATTTTAGCTGAAAAAATCACTTTTTTCACACATTTTTGTGTGGGAAAGTTGTGGCATCACCGGGCTAACACAAATTTCCTACCACCCAGCGTTCCCCCGGGTCTCCCGATAAAAATGGTGCCTCACTTGTGTGGGAGGCCCAAGTACCCGCGACAGGTAAGGGCCCAAAACGTAGACGCTTTCATTTGCAGCCCTTTTTTCCCATTTTTCCCCCCCCAAAAAAAGATTTAGCTGTATTTTGGCTAATTTCTGGGACCCCTCCAGGGGAATCCACAAACCCTGGGTACCTTTACAATCCCCATGATGTTGGAAGAAAGGGATGCAAATTTGGCGTGGATACCTTATGTGGTCAAAAAGTTACAGGGGCCTTAGCCCGCCCGCTCTCCCTCGCCCCAGACACATAAACCTGCCCTTCTTCCAGCCCTCATTGCTGCATCCATTGATCCCCTGATCCGCAGAGGATGAATACCCAACTCGCCCTGGCCTCCCTAAAATACTAATGTTCTACGCATAGCCCACCATAACTGCGCAGCAGACATCCTGTTGTCCAGAAACCTGCCGAAAAGACTCCCCCTTTTTGTCCGGAGCCTTCTCACGCTGAGCACACCCATAACAACAGGCATGCTTCACCAGCTGCTGCTTGCTCCCCCTCACCCCCTTATTCACCTGGCTGTCCCTTCTTATCCTGCAAGTCCAGACCAGGAGAGCCCCTCAAACCTACATAGTGCCAAAGGGGGGGACCAAACATTACCCCCATGAAACCTGCGACTCATCCGAATGCGCGAAACCGGCTCACCTAAAATCTTGGCCACTTGTTTCCTCACCCATGGCCCAGTCTCCTTCTCTCTGCCCCACCCTCAAACCTGCGCCTGCCCCGTTCACCCCCCGAGGGGGGATACTCCCACTACGACTTCCCCCATGAAAGCCATCCTTGCCACTTTGCCTGCAGTAGTGCCCTCCAACCACCTCTGTCAATCGTTGACACCTACACTGTACAGCAACTACTTCCCTTCCCCCCTATGTAATCTCTCCTGAGCCCCCTGCTAAAAATGTTCCCTATGCTTGGCCCTGCGCTCTCCGGGTACTACCACCCCAGACCCTACCTGGCTCGACACCAAATATTGTGTCTGAGACAACTTACTACCGGCCCTCGCAATGGCTCGAGTGCCTGCGCAAACCTCCAGGTATTGTATATCGTCCACTTGCATCACTGCCATGTTGCTCTCTGGTTTTACCCCCCTTGTGCGCCCCCCCTCTCCTTGCAAACCTTTTGCCACCTGTGTAACGGCTGACCGGCGCATGTCCTGTTGTGTCAACGTAAAGCCCCTTTAATGACCTTCCCCATCACCTAATAATGTCCTTCCTGTCCGTACCATCCTCCATGCGCATTTACACTATCCCATAGGCACCTGTGCCTTTCTACCCCTCACTTTCCGTCGAGCCAGCATGTCGCCTACCATCATCACCATATGCAGCTTCTTCTCTATCGGTGGCATGCCTCCCTCACCGCCGAGACAAAATCACTACCCATAAATGAGAATACCGTAGTCGGACCTCGTGTCTCCTCTGGTGCCAATTGGGCCCCCAATGATCTCTTGTAAACTTGTCAGCTGCTGCCGACAGTCCGCCGAAATGGGTTGGCCCCCCCAGGAAGACGTCATCCAGGTGGTATGTCACCGTCTCTTTTCCCGACTCCACTAAAAGCCCCTTGCAAAAAGAAGCTGATACGCTCAAAACATGCACAAGATGCAGCGCAGCCCCTTGCTAGCGCTTTATCCACCCTTATTTAAGACCTTCACCGTATGTAACTTCTTCTTCATCGGTAGGTGTGCCTCCCTCACCTCCGAGACCAAATCGATACCTCGAAATGACAACACCCTGTACTCGGACCTTGTGTCTTCTCTGGTGCCCAGGGGACCCCGATTGCTCCACGAGCTCTCGTAAACTGGTCAGCTGTTGCTGCCTGTCCGTTGACCGGCTTGGCCCACCAGGAAGAAGTCGTCAAGGTAGTGTTTCACCGCCTCCTTTTCCATCTGCTACGGAAAGCCCATTGCCCAAAAGAAGCTGAAATGCTCAACAACCATGCACTGTGTACTGCGCAGCGCATTGTTAGCGCTGTTTCCACACTTGTTTACCCTTCACCATATGCTGCTTCTTCTCCATCGGTAGGTGTGCCTCATCACCTCCGACTCCAAATCAATACCCAGAAATGACAACACCGTACTCAGACCTCGCGTCCTCTCTGGTGCCAAGGGGACTCCCAACTGCCCTGTGAGCTCTTAAAACTTGTCAGCTGTTTCTGACAGTCCGCAGAACTGGGTTGGCCCCCCAGGAGGAAGTCGTCAAGGTAGTGTGTCACCGTCTCTTTTCTCGTCTGCCCCGAAAGGCCCGCTGCCAACAGAAGCTGAAATGCTCACCCTGAACAGGATATGTCACATCCCATTGGTAGTACTTTGTCCGCACTTATTTTCCCTCCACTGAATACTGCGCCACTGAAATCCCTCAGGGTGTACCGGTAGTAAAAGTTAAGCAGACTTTATGTCCTATTGCCCTCAGGGCCCCTGATCCTACCCTCTCCCCCAGTCCTCTGGTTATGCCTACTGACCAATATGATCCTGATGTCCTTTCTTCCGCTATCAACCTTTCTTGCCGCCCCCTTCGGCCGTGACTATTGTTGCCTCCATCGAGCTTGCCCCGGTTCCTTTTTGGGGCTTACCTCCTAGTGGCGAGATTATCCCAAACTTCTATGCCTTCGTCCCACACTACCGTCTTGCGTGTACTTACTTACTTTAAGTTGTTCACCCCCTGTCGTACCGAGGCCCCTTGTGCCCAGCCGGATCCCTTCTTTAACTCCCCGCCTAATGAGGCAGCATCTTCCCGTTAGGGATAGTATGCCAGCCATTGTTCTATGTATGGCTGTTTGATGGTTGTACTAGCCTCTTCCCTATAGTGCCCTGTTCCCTGTGCTCCTCTTCCCCCGCTGTCCTCTGTTTAAAGCCCCCTGTTTTATTCTGAGTCCTTTGTACTCCCTTGTGCACGATCCCTTTATTAACATCGCCACAGGACCCTTGTACTCCCCCCTGGGGTTCGTCTGCGTAACTTCCCCATACCCCTCTGGTGGGTGCTTATGAAAACAAAGGGGGGCGGTATACCAACGGAAAACCGCTGGCCGTGTACTAAGTCTTCCCCTACCTGAATGCCCCCCTTTTCTTGCTGCTACCCGTCCATGTCTATCGTCAGGCTAATTTCCGCATTCCTAGCCCGCAAACTCAAGCCCCCCGCCGGCCCCTTTCCTATGTCCCTGTCTACGTACGATCTTTGACCTTTCCGCTTCTTCCACCTTCGCACCCTCTTTCGTCCTAAGCTCCCTGTAGTGCAACCTCAACGTCTCTACGATCTCCCTTCTCCGAAACTTTCCTTTCACCTCCCTCCTGGTTTAAGGTCCTCAACGCTTCGTCACTCCCCCATATATCCGCCCGTATCACTGTACCTCGTGTCTCCCTTTGTGTTTTCGTCTCGACCTTACCAGCTGCTGTCGCCCTCCCGTCGTCCTGTCGACGTTCTAACCCCTCCCTTCTGTTCCCTCCCCGTCCCCATTTGCGTTCCAGTACCCTCATAATTTTACCTCAGCACCACCACCCTTGAAACCCAGGATTTGAACACATAGCCTTTGGAGTAAGAGCCAGAGACCTTAACCACTAGGCCACCATGACTCCTTCCGTCCCCGCTGACCTTTGCCGTTGCTAAGCCTTAATATAACATTCCCTTTTTTGCCCTTAACTGGCGTCAAGGTCGGCGTCCACCCTGGATCGCGCCGCCTAACCAGTCGTCCCTGGATTCCATCTCGCTGTCCTGTGCCGGCTGCTTTCTTTGTTTTCAACCTGAAATGGACTATGCACATTGTTACTATGCCCCGCCCACCCCCTGTTTGCTTTCCCCTTCCTCCTGCTGCTAAATCGCTCCCCCAATTTTTAACTTGTATATCTCTGTGCAAACCGCCCTTCTGATCCTGGGCTCTTGCGCCGCATCCCCTGCCGCTGCCCCCGTGGCCGCATCGACCCCTTGGAGGTTGTTGTACCACCGCAAAACTCCTCTGTTCGCAGTTTCATTACGTCCTGCCCGTCCCTCGATGTTTCGGCTGTCCGCTTCTGACATTGCCATCTCTTCCTCTCGGTCACGTGGAGCCGCATGCGACTCACCCGAGACCGTTACCTCCCGCGCCTGCTGCCCTGCAATTTAAACGTAAGGTCCGGCAAACCGGGGTTAATGGCCCCACCCCTTTCCACTCCGGGCCCCCGTGCCCCTTCTCCCCATTGCCTACTCTCATGGGCTGTGGTCCATCCCCTCGCGCCCCTCCCCCGACCCACTGCGACCGATCCCACCCCTGACTACACCCCCCCTCCACCCCTATGGATTCAACCCCCCTGTGGGCCTCCGACGCCCCACCCCCCCTATATTGTTGCCCCCCCTTATCCATCCCTGTCTCCCAGGGACTTGCATTACCCCCACATCCGCAAGACCACCTGTCCTACCCCCCAGGCTTCCTGCTCTAATGCCGGCTGCGACCCTTCCCCTTTGCTGCTGGAGGCCCCCTAGCCCAGCTAACGCTGTGGAGCCTCTCCCCCCCACCCACCAAGGATTTTGCCCATGTCATCTCACCCCACCACCTGCTGCTTTGGCGCCAGGGGGGGGGGGTCTTCCACCAGTCTCCTACCCCGAACCCCCCACCCGCTCCCTTCGCGAACTTGAGCACGGGACGCCCCGCCCCCATTTCGCGGGCCGCACCGCACGCCCTCTACACGCATTACAGTGCCTTCTTAATTGCGCATTACATTGCCTCATTAAATATGCCTGAAAGGCTGTACAAACACGCGTGCGGCCGAATTACCTTGCCTCATTAATCACGCCTGAATAGGCTGTACAAACACACGTGTGCGGCCGATTTGTAGCACGGCTGCACACACTCACCGGTTTGCCTACACCTTCTTCCCCTGGAAAACAGAGTGCACGGGATCCACCCTCGTAATCAGGGAGTACCCGGTATCTGTACCGCTGAGCCAAGACGGGATATTTTACATTTATAAAGGCCAGCAAAAAACCTTTTCTAAACTCCCTGCCTACCCCAAACTACAACCGGCTGCCGTGTCACCTTACAAAAATGGTGACACGGCAAACAAAATGTCCGGTTATAAAACCCCTGCTCCCCCAGCCCAAAAATGTAGCCCAAAGAGCCCAATTGGGCTCTGGGCTGCACCACTGGCCCAAACACTCGGGGGGGGGGGGTAGCCTCCCTGCGGTCGGCCGCCCCCCCAAAGCCCCATTCAATTCTATGAACATCGCTTGAAGAGCGGCGTCTGTGAAGCGTGTGCTGCGGAGATGTAGAAGGAAAAGCAAGGCGTCCATGAAGCGGGTGCCATGCTGAGCCACGAAAACACTGCACTTTGAAACAGAACAAGCACTGGCAAATGAATCGGCCGCAAAGTAAAGAAAACACGCAAGTGCTGCGGGGACGTAGAAGTAAAAGCGCGGCATCCATGACGTGGGTGCCATGCTGAGCCACGAAGACACTGCACTCTGAAACAAAACAAGCACTGTCAAATGAATTGGCTGCAAAATAAAGAAGACACGCACGAGCAGATTCAGGCCAACAAAAGAAAAGAGTGCTCTCCAAGTATCCTAAATTAACATAAAGATTAAGAACACATGTAACAGGGGCAGTCCTCATAGGAGGTTACAAAAGTAGAAAAGGAGGGACTACTAAACATATTAATCAATGCAAAGCAGGCATTTAGGAAGGTCAGTAAAAGGAGCCAATAAAAAAAAGGCAGTGCTTAAAGCCCATATTCTAGATACAGCATGTCTGGAAGAGACAGCGCATACGCTGCCAAGGCAAGACATAAAAATATTCAAAAGAAATGGGAAGATCTGTGTTCTCGTTACAACATTGAAATCATCCCTCCCTCTTCTTGGGAGGAAATTTGGAATTCCCTTCTCCGTCACAAAATCTCTCCCCTACTTTACCAGTGCAAGTACTGGATGGCCCATAGATCTTTTTGGTGCCTGCGCGTTTGCATAAACTTGGTCTAAAAGAATCAGAGTCCTGCTGCCATTGTGGTTCCACTCCTGGGGATTTAGATGGCCTAATTTTTTACTACACCCCTTCTGGGTGGAGATTGAAGAGGCTCTTAACAAGATTTTCAACAATAAATTCACCCTAAACCAGGTAATCATCTCCTTAAGACTCCCAACCTGTTCACCTGCCCCACCTCTAGACCCCTGGGATTGTTTCCTGATAGATATATTGCTTACTATTAGTGTGAAAACCATTTTGGAAAATTAGAAAAATATAATAACAAATCGCATCACACAAGGTGGACTTGGGTTTGCTTTTCAAGAAGTGCAGGATACAGCATACACAATAGCGATTACAACACCAAATCCTCTTGTCTATTATGGGCAACGCTAGATCTTTACCTATAAAAAAACAAGCCGCCATGAACATCAACCCCTACGCAACACATACGTCCTGTAACTTCTTAAAGTGCATATCCTTGTCCCCCTTTTTCCTTTCCATTTTTCCTAATCTTTCTTGCTATAAGATCTTTTTTCTCTAGTCCACTATCTAAGTCTCGTCATCCTCTTTCCTATACTTTGTTCTAACACAGTGTATTCAGTAATGCCTTAAATACTCACTGAGGGTTTTATGACGTAAAACGCTTTGCTATGCAATGGAGTGTATTAACATGTTGTCCGTAATTTTATATTTGTATTGTTCTGTGTTGGACTTCTCCAATACAAAATTGCTGAAATTTAAAAAAAAAAAGGTTTTTGAATTCAGAAATATTTTCATTAGCTCCGCTGAGGTGGCAGTGTGAGGCAGGTGGGATATAATCCCTTTTATTTTTATTTTTGATGGAGGTTCTGTATAGCCTTGGTGTATCTGGTTTCACTACTCTTCTACCATTTATGTTCCACAATGTGATTCTTTGGTTTGAGCATAAGGATTTGTTTTGCAAACCCTTTCATAATTGGCGAGGGAGGCAATTCAGCTAGGGATTGAGCAGTATCAAGGAGGTGAAGTGTTTGTGACCCTTTGTTTGAAGACTGATTCTGAGTATTCTGCTGAAGTAAGGTCTTGTAGGGATGTTGCAGAGGTCACCTCACGGTCTTTTAATCGTTACCTGAATGCTCCAATACCAACTCAGGGTGCTCATTATATTACAGCTAAGTGCGGCCTTCCTGTAAGGTGTCTTAATAGAGAAAGGCATGACGTAGAGATCATTCTAGAGGAATGGGTATGGCTGGTGAGCTTTTAAGCATTTCTTCCGGGAAGAAACGTCATGGAGGGTATGTAGGGCTGTGACCGTAGGCCAGGAGAAGCCTTGGTGGAGGTAAATGAACTCATTGAAGGGAGGATGGATTTTTTGTTTTTCCACTGATGAAAATCAAACCACATGTTGAAGTTCCCAAGCATTATCAGTGAGGTGTAATAAAGGACTATCGATGACTAGTCGCAGAAAGAGTCAGCAAAATTAGAGTTGGAGGAAGGGCATCAGCAGATTAGCTGAGGAGAGAAAAGAGGAGACATCTCATACTGGGCTAGAAGCACAACATTTTTAATATTAAACTCACTATTTCAAATGGGTGAAGCCACAGTTACCTCAGAAAATTTTCTGTCATTTCTGGTACAAAAATGCACACTGCCTGTGATACATCCTTGACTGGGTGAAAGACTGCCATCCATGTCCAAATGGAATGAACATTGAAAACCTGGTGATTTGGAGATCTGTCTCCTTTATTTATCCCTTGACCTGAAGAACTAGCACAATTCCTGTGCCAAACCCAAAAGTGAAAAACCTTACAATCTGGTTTTGTGAGTATCTCTTCCTCTCACAAAAGATTTAAGCCATCATCCACCTTGGAGGTTAATGTCACTGCCTTACAGCGGAATTTTACAACATCAACAGTTTCAAGATATTTCACTTGGTGTAGCCCACCATAGGCATATTGCAACAGTAAATCTCAGACCATCTGGAGGCTTGATGATACTCATTGAAAACGGAGGAATCCTATTTAAGAGTCTCAAATCAAAGTTGCAATGTAACTCATTTGCCTTTCCAAGTACATGGTGGAGTCAAAAATAACTCCGAAGTTCCTACTGTTGTCCACTGAGTTAGAAAAGTATCCACAACATATATGTTCTTGAATACATTTTTGACATTTCTTTTATTTAGTTTGAGGTGCAGTACGCAGCTTTTCCGTTTTTGATGCGTTCCACTTCAACCAGTTGGACCCCATCTACTTTTGAGTATCTGAGAATGTTGCTCCTTCGGATTTCACTTTCAGTTCAACCAACTCTTTTTACATCTTCTGCCCCCTTTGTATATTACATTATCTACCTCGAAATATCAAACTAAGCGTATGTTGTAAGCATAATATCGACATTCGAAATATTGTCAAGATAAGTTTAGAGTTAGTATAGCTCATCTCATTCTGAACACTGCCAAGCGACATTCAGCTAGGGAGGGGATTTGTTCCCTTCATTGGCGTCCTGTCAGAAAACTCATTTGTTTTTAAAGCAATATGCCTGATTTTAAGGCCCTGCATCACAAGGGCTCCTCCCATTTGAATACACTCTTTCAATGGTACATTCCGGGGAGGACATTGAGATCCTCTTCTTGCAAAAAACGTAGGATCCCTAGATCTCGTAAAAATAAATGGGGTGGTCGTTCTTTCTCGGTAGTAGCCGTCAGACTATGGAACGACCTACCTACCCATATTTCAGACGCAGACTCTCTTATGTCCTTTAAAAAACATCTGAAAACTTGGCTCTTCACACCTTGGTACCCTTTCTTTTGGCCGCCTCGCTTTCTGCTGACTCCTTTGTTCCGCATTAGCGCCTTCACACCTGCGGGTATTAGTGCGCTCTATAAATTTTATCCTATCCTATCCTACTATTAACTCCGTCGTGATGATATTTGGAGTCCGTATTATGTTTATGATATATATGTGTGTATTGATATTTTCACTGTTTTCCTCTCCACATGAGGTCTCTATTTCTCAATGTTATGCTAACCTCAAGACAGCAAGGGTAACATTTATGGGCCTAGTGTTTTTTTCTGGCTCCTTTTTGCAATGCACACTCCAATGTAGTACATGCCTAAATCATTAGGATACCACCATGACTGATCAGTTTACCTTTGTTTTCTCGCAGTGCCTGGTGGATGAAATCTGCTGCTGACTGGAAGTGGACACTCATATCAAAAGTTGGGGAATCATGTGCCTCAATCCCCTTGTATGTGATGTTCATGCCCTCATAATATTCAGCTCCCCCTTTAAATTTGCTGTGGGAGACGTTGAGAATGTGAGTAATGCACAGCCGTGATAACTCCCGGCGATCAGCAGCTATATCCCTAAAGAGAAAAGAATTTAAAAAAACAGAGATAAAAAATCTGAGTGTATTTCAGCTTGCTACAATGCTTTACATCCAAATAACATAAGGAATCACATTGACAAAGGGGTGGATGACCTGGTTTTGTGCTGAGTGCTCCCGAACTGGGCACTCCCGCCGCAGACCAGGGCTGTGCTCCCAATTTCGAAAAACAATGCACTGCTTTTTCTAGGTTTAACTGTTAACCATTAGCTTAAACTTCACATGGTAAGTATTGAATCTACTGTTTGCACAGTTTTTGAATCTGGAGGTTTTATTGTAGCCTTGTGGTTTTCGTATGTTACATTTACGTTTGTTTTAGGTGCTCCCTGAAGCTCTAACTGATGGCACTATGTGCATATTATAAATAAAATAAACACACAGCATGTCATACCTATATATACACGAACCAGACATTGACTTTAATGGAGTGTGTATTCACTATTCTTAGTCCATCAGAACCTCAATCCTGGGGAAAGTTATACAGTGGACCAAAACAAGTAAAACAGTGCTTTTAGTTTGATGCACTCGCTGGAAAGTACCTACACACCACAGGGACTGGTTTCCATATCACAATGGTTGTCACAGAAATGGTCTGTCTTGTTTTGTCAGGGCTTACCAACACTTTGTGGACTGGCCTAGTCCCCACATTGCGGGTTAAACACGCCTAGTGCCCCCATGTCTATCTGCTCTTTCTCCCAAACCTGTTACAGGCCCAGGAAGACCCGCCTATAGGTGAGTGGGCTAGATGCCATCAGCTTTCATATGGGCCTTCCACGTACTCGAGTCATGCTGGAAGGTGCCGTTGTGTAGATACTGATAGCACTGCTGCTGCCACTCTATCGGGAATGTGCCTGGGCATCTAGGATCCCCACCACATGCTGCAGACTGTGACTACATCCCTCATGGGGCGTTATGTGGAGCATCTGTAGGAGCCTTTTTGTCCCCTCCCAACAATCCCATCAGGATGGCAAACTAAATGTGCACGTGGTATTCTACATTCAGGATATCACTCTAAAACCTCAGTGCACCTGTGCATGCTTCAGTAAGGTAAAGAATGTGAAAAGGTGGGGCATCGCCAGAGCGGCAAGATGTAGGCCGCACTCTAAGTGAGCTCCCAGCCGGCGCCTAACATCCTGCACCATCCTGGCCCTGCTGCGAGCTCCTCCAATGGAAGCCACTGACACTGGTTCCCAAAGTGCCCAAAGTGGCGAGCAGAGCCCTGGGGCATCACCCGTAGGGGCTGTGTGGATGGAGGGCACAGGGGAGTGGGTCGGGCCCAGTGTCTGCTTTGCCCACCTCCTCTCTCCCGGCCATGTCACTGGTGCTGAAGGCGGACAAAAGAGTGGTCCCCTGAGACAGGAGTGTGCCTGGGCCAGCTGCCTGCCCGCTCCTGTCCTGTGGTGAAGACAACGACAGCTACGGCTGAGAGGTGGGGCAGCTCCAGGACTAATTTGGTGCCTTTGAGGAAAGCTGCATAGGGACTTGTTGCGGCCTTCATAACTTTGGAGGTGACTCCCACCTGGAAAGGGATGTTGGCAGTGGAGTGGCGAGTAGGGGTGAGTAGGTGAGGCGGCCCAGGGAGAAGTGCTATTTAATAGGTTTATGGGAGGCCAGAACATCAATAGTGGTGCCACTCGCTCCCTCTTCCCTTCTTTATCTCGGGCCTGTGCTGCCATTACCGTGGTGATAGTGAGGGTCTGGCAGGCCGAGTGTGGGGCGTGTGACTTTCAGGAGGCCTCTGTGGGGGGTTGCCCCCCTGTGCTGATCATCCCGCCCTGGTTGGGGGTCAGGCGGGCCTGATATAACCAGCCTCCTCACAATGGCTAAGGAGAAACCCGCGATGAGGCAAAGCAAATTGGACCAGTATGTCAAATCCTTGCCACTCACGGACACAGTGCCTACAAAAATAATGGAACCACTGGCCATGGAGACTAAGGCGCAGGGCCGGCTCACCATCCAGGAGTCCATGTTGGCCTTAGAGAATAAAATTGGGTCGGTCAGGGCAGATCAGGACTTGCATAAAATGACACCAGCCTGTCAAGGAAGCTGAAGGGTGTATCTCTACTCTGGAAGACACGGTGGGGGTGCTGCAGCAGACGGTCCTCAACTAGCAGATCGCAAAATCTGCCATAACGCGGAGCGTCGACAACATGGAGGGACGCTCCTGTTGCAATTATCTTCTATTTGTAGGCTTCCCGAAGGGAGCTGAGGGGCTGAACCCAGAGACTTTCCTCAAAACTGTCTACGAAGCCTTCTACCCGCCGACCAGCTATCCCCAGTCTTCCTCATTGAACATGCACATAGGGCACTGTCGCGCCAACCGCCACCTGGGGCCCCACCAAGGGCTATTATTGCCAGACTGCTCAACTACCGCAATCATGACCTGGTCCTACGTTCCATCACAAACTATTATGGATCAACCCTGCAACCCTGGAAACCTGGACTAGTAAACGTGGAGAAAAAGCAATGATTCCCTGCGGGAGAGGTTTCTGTCCTAAAGCCACCCAGCAGTGCATTTAGTAGCATCGCCAGCATGAGCTCTAAAGTCTGCAGAACTGACTTTTTGAAGGTGCCTTGTCATTACCGAGGGGGTCCATTGTTCTCCTGACGATTGTTCAACATTGTTTTGAATTATTCCCTTCATCATGGTAGTGTTTCCCTGTTCTGGTTGCTGCCATTTTTTGTTGTCCTGATGGTGACCCTGACAAATTGCCTATAACAGGGTCAAAATGTTTGCAGACGAACTAGTGGGCTGATTTGATTGATCATAATAATCATTATGTACTACTATTTGGAGTCTTGGCACGATTTATTCATTTTGTCAGCCCCTAGTGATCTATGTACATATTTACTGTGTATATTTTTGTACAGCACTATTGCACATCTTCTTCACTGATGTCACATTTCAGTTGCACTGCACCATATTTGGAGCACCTGTTATGCGATATGAGATATTGGGTTATATTATCTCCTGAAAATTGAATTGATTGATTTTGAATTGCAATTCTTTGCCTAGGAGGTTTAGGCCAGAAACCTCTCCTGCAGGGAACCATTGTTTTATCAACCTGGGCCTACATTCGGCATGCCTCAGGGGAGATATTCCGTTTGACTCTTTGAAAATCCATATCCTGCCAGACTACAGGTCGGTGTGAACCAAAAGGAAGTCAGTCAGACAGTCAAATGAACTTTATTCGGCTTATCAACAGCCATAAAAGCACACATCTAAAATCATCAGTTCACAAACAGTTTACTTCCCACTTAAAAAGTTTAAAAGAAAACTCAAAAAAATAATTCAGCAACAAGCATATATCGAAAACAGCCGAAAATCAAAGTGCTTATTACATTACAAAGTCCCATATCTATTTCTGATCTCCAATGCACAGTAAACAAAATTTGCCACAGCAACACACAGGTCCATATCGGACAATTTTTGTAAGAAAGTAATAGCCTCCTTCTGGGATCTAAACTTAGATAAAACGTAAAATTGGGGTCAGAAACCATTTCCATGCATACGAAGATAAATGACAGAAAAGAGTAAAGTGCATTGTGCTTTGTTGGGAAGCATTTTCACATAGGCAACTTGGCAATGGTAGGACACAATCAGCTTTCCTAGGAAATGCCACTAGGAAAAGTGATGAATTAAAACGAAATCTTGTGAGATAAAACCTAGAGTTCACATTAAGAATCGATAACAGATAAAATTCACAGCCCAACGACATTTTGATTAAGTTATAATTGACGCTAGAACAAAGTTTATCAAATTCGCCTGTGAAGTCTATCCTGCCTTTCTTTAACCACCTCTTTCACCTGAAACACAGCTTTTCCATTTATATTCTCCAGATGAAAAAACAGGCCTGGAAGGCGTAAATCTAAAAAGACCATTTTAGTATAATTAATCCAAGGGATCGCCAGGGCATTATCCAGGGGAAAGACAATCATCCAGCATCTCCCTTGATAGGTGTGCTCTCATGTTTCCCCAGATTCTGAGCCAGAGTGACAAAAGTTCCAGCTTAAGTTTATCCAACATAGGGGCCAAACCCATCTCAGATTAGAGAAGGAAGCCCTTTGAGCACGTTAAGAAAAAAGCTCTGTGATATGGACCTGTGATACATGCTTCTTTTTCCGGCTAAACTAAATGTGATATTTCAGGGGAAAACACTCCTTTTCAACCACCCAGACAGAGCATGGGAATGGATCGAAGAGCGGCCTCCATGTCTCGCCCCGGCGGAGATAGCGTCCCCATAGAGGGGTCCGGTTGGTAAGCAACGGGCAAAGGCTCTCCTAGGTGTAGGAACATTAGAGGTGGGACCCAGATACGATTGTCCTGCTCGGTCTCGGCATCCCGAGAGGTCCAGAGATCATGACGTTCGCCAGATCCCAACATCAGCATGGGGCCCTCACAGGCCAGGCTGGACCAGGACACAACGGAACAACCTACCTAGGTGTCGGCTTGGGGCCACAGTGATTGACAGCCATGGCGCACCCCATGTTGTATGGTTTGGTTACTCAGGGGATAGTTTGTTATGTTTGATGGGCGACAGATGCTTACCGCGGGGAAGTGTAGGGAGGGGGCTGCTGGGAGGTAAAGGGGAGGTTTTCTTTCTAATTTTTTGCTCTGTTCTGTATTGTTCACTGTTACTCTTTCTGCAAGGTACATGAAACAGGCCACAAGAGTACAGGTGTTTCCTGTCCCAACTCATACTCTCACTTTTCTGATGGGTCCCCAACTTAAAATATTAGCCTTGAATGTTAATGACCTCCTTGACAAAATAAAGAGAGGCGCAATCCTGAGGTATGTTAAACGGCAGGCTCGGCATTCTTACTGCTCCAACAAACCCAACTATTGGGAGACAATTGCCCCTTCCTCACCCGCCATGGTTCCACGCTGGCTTTGCCTGGCGGGGGGCTAGAGGAGTAGCAATACTCTTGCACCACTCATGCCATTTTGACGATGTTGCACCCATCGGGACACGCAGGGACAATATCTCCTCCTAGAAGGTACACTAGAGGAAATGCCTTGGACCATAGGTAGTGTTTATGTACCCTCAGCTTTAGTGACTGCCTCACTTGCAGACCTCTCCAGAACACTATTGCAGACACAACCGGGTACCCTCATACTAGGTGGAGACTTCAATGCCATTATGGACAGGACACTCAACACCTCCTCTTCAAACTCCTTCTCCACATCACTAGCACTCTATAGATGGGCACACTCCCTAGGCTTGGTGGACATATGGCGTAGATGGCACCACCGGGATATCATGTTTACACACTGCTCCACCACCCAGAAGACTCACTCTCACCTTGGCTACATGTTTATGCCCGCGGACTCTTTACCACTAGTCCAGCATACCCATATGCTTCCCAGGGGACTCTCTGACCACGCCCGGGTTTAGATGCAACTGGGGACTGGAAAAACAGGAGAGAGGGGAGTTTGGAGACTGAATGCCTGGTGGCATAGGGAATACTCCCTAGTAGACCTCTCGAGAGCAGCCATTACTGAATATTGTGACCTAAACTAACACACGTTGGACTTCCATGCATGCCTGTGGGAGGCATTTAAGGCAGTGATTCGAGGTAAAGCAATGGCAGCAGTTCACGGCCATAAACAGGATAGGGAACAGGACATTACACTCTTGGAGTCCCAGATCCTTGCACTTGAACAATCAGCCTGGACGACACCATCAGTGGCTCACATGCAACACATAGACGACCTTCCTGAGACACTGAGGTGCAGTATCCTGGATTCAGCACTCACAGCTGCCTCCCTATCACAGTACTGGTTCTATGAACATGGCAATAAGGTTGGCAAATTGCTCTATTGGTTATCCCAGAAACGAGAGGGGCCTGTATTGTCTTAGCCATCCAGACTCCAGAGGGATGCCTCACGTCCGACTCCACTGAAATCGCAGACATGTTCGTATCGTAGTATCGCTCACTCTACAGCCACACACCTCCGCCAATGCTAGAACGCACTCACACGTAAGCCAGAGACATCCCAATCCACCTGATGTCATGCTCCTAATGCCGTACACTAGACAAACCATTTACACTAATGGAGGTGCAAACTGCCATCTCTGCTACTCTGTCCGGGAAAACACCTGGCCCAAACTGCTTCCTGGCTGAACTCTTTAAGAGATTCGCCCCCCTCCTTGCCCTCCATCTACTCCTCCTTTTTGAGGAGGCAGGCCATACAAGAACTCTGCCTCCTGATCTTCGTCCGCCACCATTACCACCCACCTTAAGTCCTGTAGGCCACCGACGCCTTGTGCCTCCTACTGGCCTAGCTCCTTGATTAATATTGAATCCAAACTGTTGACAAAAATGCTGGCCTCACGACTGACTACCATAGTCCAAACACTGATCCACGAGGATCAAAATGGCTTCATGCCTGGCAGGAGCACACACAACTGTCTATGTCGCCTTCAGACTGCCCATTCCCACACTGATCACTTACCAGGCACAGGAGCCCTCCTCCTTATTGATTATGAAAAAGCATTTGACACGGTCCATTGGCCCTTCCTATTTCAAATACTCTGACGTATGAACTTCGGGCCCGATTCCTCACCCTAATCGAGGCATCAAAGGATCGCTTTACAGCGAATTCTGGGTCAATGGGACACTTTCCACGCCCATTCCTATCCAGCACGGCATGAAGCAGGGATGCCCCTTGTTCCCGTTACTCTTCACCATAGTGTTTGAACCTCTGGCAAATTGGATTAGAGTAGACGCCCAGGTTCAAGGCTTTTCCTGGTTTCCGCACTGCAGTGATAGAGTGGAGCTTTATGCTGATCACATGCTGCTCTACCTGCAGGCTCCTCAAACAACTTTGCAGCGACATATCAGAACATTGGAGGTCTATGGAGATGTGGTGGGTCTGCGGGTAAATTGGGATAAGTTGCAATACATTCACCTGATGGGCCCGACCCCCCGCCACAACTGGAAACCAGACTTAGGGTCACCTCTGGCCCTTTCCAGTACCTTGGTATATACATTGCGTTAGACCCACAGACGGCATGGGACCTCAACATTGCACCACTCCAGACACACACACGGACAGACCTGGACAGCTGGTCCACGCTTCCATTGAACCTATTGGGACAAAATGTTTTATACAAAATGCTAGGCCTACACAGATTCCTATATGTCCTGCAAAACTACCCTTTTATACTCCCTAACAACTCCTTCTCTGATGTACAATCCATGGCTATGAGGTTTTTACCAGGCCTCTAGGACCCCCAGAGTTTCCCACAGTAAGTGCTCTACCTCCCCCTACGAAGGGGGCCTGGGCGCCCCTGATCTCCGCCTCTATTGTTCAGCACAAATGGTACAGATCAATGATTGGTTGTTCAGAGATTGACATGATTCTTCTTGGTGCCTTGAACTGCACATACTCAAGAATTGGGGCATACATAACCTATTGTATGTGAAGAAACTCTTGCTTCCCTACCGCAGATCTCCAAAATCCCGCTCTTGTGTTGGAGGGCAATACTCACTCACATCCACTGCCTTGGGATAATGACTTCTCAAACTCGTCTGAAGGTGGGGATGTAGCTGGAGCAGAATACATGCCTGGAAGGGTTCCACGGATGGGACCAGATAGGGATCACTACACTGGGGAAAAATGGGACATGTCCTTCAACCATCTCAAAGCCGAATACAATCTTCATAATTTGCAATTCTTCAGATCCCTACATGTCCGCCATGCCCTGGATACGTATAAAGACCTCCTTTTGAAGGTCCCCGAAGCTAACCCCCTGGAGAAGAAGGTGACAATGGGGCCTCTGGGTCCCCAGAGAATTTCCTGACTGTACTTCTCCTTAATGCCCCAGATCCTCTCATAAAATTCTGGGAAAGCTGGACATCTGATTTGGGAGAACTGGATGACGTGGACTGGCGGGACACAAAGAAGCCATTGCGCACACTAGCCATACATTCTAACCTCCGGCTAATTCAATTTTCCTATTTTCACTGCCTATATTATAGCCTGAATAGGCTTTGGGGGATGGGGCGCACTCACTCACCTAGTTGCACACGATGTGGCGACCCCATGGGATCCTTCTATTATGTTATTTGGTCCTGCCTGGTTATAAAAGTCTACTGGGCTTCAGTCCATGAACAGATTACACACACACTGCAGGTAGTGGCAGAGCTAGACCCTAAAGTGGCACTTCTTGGGATAATGGATGGTTTGCTAGATACTACGCACCACAGGCTGTTTGCCTGCATTGGGTACCTGGTAGCTAAATGTGACATTGCTCAGCATTGGCGGACACCAACTCCTCATCCCCGCCACCCCCGCTGGCCATCTGGAGGAAAGAAGGTATGAACTTCTAATATACTGCCAAAAAGGAGATATATAAGTGGAGAGGATGTGCCAATAAATTGATTAAATAAATAAATTTCACATTTGTAAAGTGCAAACTTATCACCCCTAAGGGAATCCAGGTGCTGCGGCCGTCAGGGAGATTAAGTGAGCTATTGCTCAGAGTCACATGATGCTGAGCTGCTGCTGGCGATCGAACTGTGAACCCTGTGCTCTGGAGTCACCCGCTCTGGCTGCTGCGCCACACCTCTCCTGCACGTGAACGTTTGCGGGGCACGGTTCTTGTAGAATGGACACACTGCTTTATTTTCGATGTGATCCTGTTCACTGGGACTGTCGAGATGACATGTACTGTTTGCGTGGGTGAAGGGGGATTTATGTATCAAGACAGCTACATTACTCATATCTGCCTCCTACCAGGGTGTAACCATATACTGATGGTTTATACCATTGTTTTAAAA
Organism: Calotriton arnoldi; assembly: GCA_963921515.1. Lineage (NCBI taxonomy): Eukaryota > Metazoa > Chordata > Amphibia > Caudata > Salamandridae > Calotriton > Calotriton arnoldi. Next base: position 228,290 of record CAWUFW010002798.1, read on the forward strand.
CTAATAAAAAGAAGTATAAAAGAATATGACAGATGAGCAATTATTAGCTGATATTGCCCGGGGCGCCTAACCAACTCAGTGCTTCCCCTGTGCAAATGCACTATTTTTTAGTTTTTTTTTCTCTCCATGGGGAAAATATTTTTCCCTGTGGAGTAACCCCTACCCTTGCACCTCCTTCAAATTTAGGTGTGATCCATTTGCCTGTCTATCCTAGGAAACAGAAACAAATTTATGCCAGCACTTGGCTAATGTACAGGGGAAGTTGAGGAGCTTGCGAACATGGGCATTTGCAAACTATGGGGATTATTTACAACCGAAATGTCGGAGCGCGGAGCTGCACCAATTTTGGCAGCACCCGACATTTCCAAAACGCCGGGATGCGCCGTATTTACAACAATATGGTGCAACCCTGTGTTTTCCCTAGCGCTGGCGCTAAAATTAGCTGCCTAGCGCCAAAATTAGCTGCCTAGCGCCAACACAGGCACCCTTGCACCATAGTGCAAGCGTGCCTGCGTTGCTGGGAATGATTTGCACATTCTGCAGCATACATAGAAGTAGCAAATCGTCATTATTTAATGATTGTTGATGTGCAGGAAGGGACACCTTCCGGCACATAGACAATCATTAATGGCGTTTTTCTCTTTCTATGTGTGCTGCAGAATGCAACACTCATAGAAAAAGCAAGAACGAGGAGAAATAAAAGTATTTCTCTTCGTTGCACCATTCTAACGCCTGCTCTTGCATGGCGTTATTTTATGCTGCTGCCTCAGATCTACACCTTCTTGTAAATCTGGGGCAGGGTCAAAAAGCAATGGGTGTTGCGGTGGAATGCCGACTGCAGCACACATTGCACGCCCCTTTTACGCAGAAACCTGCTTGAATGGGTATCATATTTACAAAGTGACGTTAAGCCACAAAAAGTGACGTAACAGCACTTTGTAAATATGATGGAGCGCATTGCGCCAGTGGAACGTCAAAAAAAGTGATGTTCCAGTGGCGCAAACCCCTTGAAACTATGACCCTAACATTTACAAAATTTTTTTAACTTTTTGGTTTATGGTTCTCATTTGTGAGTTAAATATAGACACCCTCAAACCAGTTACTTGAACTTCATCAGAATTCAAAGGGACTCCGCACCCCGATGCAGAGACAATGTTTGCTGGAGTCAGGGCCTTGCTGGTTTCTGTTTGCCTTCTGCGTTTGGCATGAGCTTAGCCCTTTGAAACATTTTTTTGCTGCGTCCTGAGCCCGAGGAGAAGAGGAACTTAATGCTATGATTACTTACCGGCAATCCCCATTACTCTTAGTCCTACTCGTCCTCGACCCAGTCATCACTAATGAGGTATATTCCACTGACAGGAAACAAAACAGGAAACGCTTTTAGGCTCCACCCACCCTCCTGCCAGGGGCTATAAGTACATAGCCAACAGAAAGCACTTCCTGACATACCAAGAAACAAAGGCCTGAACAGGGCGGGTGGGTGGGAAGCATGACTGGGTCGAGGACGAGTAGGACTAAGAGTAATGGGGATTACCGGTAAGTAATCATAGCATTACCTCTACGTCCCTCGTCCTCGACCCAGTCATCACTAATGAGGCATACCAAAGCAACCATACAGGAAGGCTTTTGGCACACCACACACAAAAAACAGACCGAACACAAAAGTGGAGTGCAGCAAGTGAATTTTTTTAAATAAATACACAGAATCAGGTGGGGGGATATGCCCCACAGCACGCAACACACCACAACCAAAATTTGTTCGGTCAGACAGAGCACAATTCAAAAGATAATGCTTCACAAAAGTAGAATCAGAAGCCCAAGTCCCAGCCCCACAGATCTCATCAAGGCGAACCCCATGAAAAGCAGCCCAGGAAGCAGAGACACCCCTAGTGGAACGGGCCTGAACCCCAGAAGGGCAAGGCAAACCAGAGCCCTGATAAGCCAGAGAAATAACAGATTTGATCCATCGACCCAGCGTAATACGGGAAGCAGCCTTCCACTGACCAGCCAGACCAAAAATCACGAAGAGAGAGTCGGAGGAACGAAACACCGCAGAGCGTTCAACATAGATAGATAAGGCACGCTTCACATCAAGAGTGTGCAACAACAGCTCATCAGGAGAGGAAGGAGAAGGGCAGAAAGAAGGGAGGATCAATTCCTGAGAAGAATGAAATCTAGAACGAATCTTAGGAATAAACCCAGGATCCAAAGAGAGGACCACCGCGTCATCCAAAAAGCGCAAAAAAGTAGGAGAACATCGCAAGGCAGTGAACTCACTCAACCTCCGAGCAGAAGTAACGGCTAGCAGAAAAGCCACCTTAAAAGAGAGGAATTTAAGGTCACCCGGCTCCAAAGGCTCAAAGGGACAGGATTCAGGACCAAAGAAAGATCCCAAGGAGGAACAAGAGAAAGAGCAGAAGGAGTGGAGAGAGAGAAACTCCGGAACAACCGAGAAACCAACAACCCATCCGAAGACGGGAGCGAAAGTGGATCTTGGAAAGCCCGAATAGCAGCCCACTGGCCCTTCAGAGTAGATAAAGCATAGTTCCTCTGAAATCCATCCAGAAAAAACTGAAGGAGAGAAGCGACAGGGCAAGAGGTAGAAGACAGACCAAGCCCAGAACACCAGGAGGAGAAGGAAGTCCAATGCTTAGAGTAGGAGGACAAAGTGGACTTTCTACGGGAGGCCTGCATCACCGTGATGAGGTGGTCAGGCAAACCCCGGACCCCAACAGACAGCCGTTCAACCTCCAGACCGCCAAGGTGAGAGGGACAAGGAGGGAGGGAGAGGTTGACCTCAGGGGAGATGGGCAGCGAGGTAGAATCCAAGGAGGACCCACTGCCAGACACCTGGGCCCCCACTCGCTGCACCTTCAGCAAGAATGCTGGATTCAGAGGAAAAGGAGGGAAGGCGTACAGCAACCAAGGAGGCCACAGGAGAGACAAGGCCTCCACCCCCTAAGCCCCCAACTCCGGTGTCCGGGAACAAAAGAGGGGAAGTAGAGTATTGGTCCTGGAGGCAAATAAGTCCAGCTGGGGAGTCCCGAATCTCCGGCAGAGCAACCGGAAAATCCTGGGAGAGAGGCACAGGGTCAGAGAAGATGGAAACCTGCGACTCAAGGCATCCGCCACACATTGTCCAAACCCCGGATATGTTGAGCAGAGATTGCCAGAAGATGAATCTCCGCCCAACCTGCAATAGCACAGACCACCAGATTCAAGGAAGGACTGCGAGTACTGCCCTGGTGGTTGATGTAAGCCACAGTGACCGTGTTGTCGGTCCGCACCAAAACTTTGCACCCCAGCAGACGATCCTGGAAGAAACGAAGAGCACGCTCCACAGCAGACAGTTCCTTCCAATTGGACTCCGACTGCAGCTAATGAGCTTGGCTAGAACACAGACCCAGAGTAGCCCCCCAACCGGACGCACTGGCATCCGAATCAACACCACTGGAAGCGGCGGGCGAAGCCACATCCCCTTGGAGAGATTCGAAGAATCCAGCCACAACTGGAGAGCGGCAACAATCCCCAGAGACACCGGCACCAACACTGCATAGTCCTGAACCGGGAAAGGCACCCAATGGTGAAGATACCACAGCAAAGGCTGAAGATGGAACCTGGCCCACGAACCGTGAAGACAGTAGCGGCCATATGACCCTGCGCTTCGAGCCACTGAAGCAGGGGAGCCGAAGCTTGAGACAACAACACCATCAACAGGGACTGAAGGTGCAGAAGCCGGGAAACAGGAAGGAACACCTTGCCCAGAACAGAATCGAAGTCCGCCCCAATGAAGGACCTCCGGGTGGCAGGAAGTAGGTGGCACTTTGGAAAGTTCAGGAGAAATCAATGGCGCTTTAGCGTATGAATGGTCAAAGACAGGTGCTGAGACATGACCACGGGTGAAGGGGCCTGGAGAAGCCAATCGTCCAGATAAGGAAACACAGACACTCCCAGGAGGTGAAGATGGGCCACCAGGGGAGCCACCACCTTGGTGAACACCCTGGGAGCGGACCTGAGACCAAACGGAAGGACACAGAACTGCCAATGACGACCTCCCAGGCAAAACCGCAGAAACCTCTGATCCTCCAGAGCCACCGGCACATGAAGATACGCGACCTGGAGATCCAGTTTAGACATCACCCAACCCTCCTGAATCAAAGGGATCACACGTTGTAGGGTCTCCATCTTGAACAGGATCTTCCGGACAAACTGGTTCAAAGGCCTGAGATTGATCACAATCCGAAGCCCTCCTGTGACTTTATGAATGAGAAAGATGATCGAATAGGTCCCCAGACCCCATTCCGACCGGGGAACAGGTACCATGGCCTTCTTCAGGAACAGAGACTGAACGCCGTCCAACAAAGACTGATGACGAGCCAGGCCCAAGGGAGTCAGAGTCCGCACCACGCCGGAAGGCGGAGGAGGGGAAAGAAACTTGATCCGATACCCCTGGCAGAGGACATCCAGAACCCACTGGTCGGACGTTGTCAGACGCCAAGCAGGCAGGAACAACTGCAGTCTCCCACCAACCACTGGCGGACCACCAGCGGGACCTTCCCGGGGGGGCGGCATAGTCAGGAATGCTGAGGACCCTGTCCAGCATTCTGAGGGGGCTTCTCTGGAATCGGCGGTGGAAACCTTCATCCACTCCTTTCTGGCCTGAAAGAAAGATTTCTGAAACCGCGAAGGCTGACAGAAGGACTTGGCACTAGAGAAGGAAGATTCCTTATGATGAGGCTGATGCCGGAAGGACAAGGAATGCTTACGTTCCTTGAACACCTTGTGAAGTTTATCGTCAAGGGCCTCTCCAAACAGACGAGGGCCAGTAAATGGCAACCGCAAAGCCATGGATCTCTGCGCTGCATCTGTATTCCACCCCTTCAACAACAAATTCCGCCGAGCAGCAACAGACGAACCACAAGACAAGGCAGAAGCACGCACAGAATCAAAGGCTATATCCGAGAGGAATTCAGCCTGACGCTCCATGGATTCCAGCAGGTCCGGACAACTGCCACCCTCCTGCATTGTGGTAAACAAAGTCTTAAAATCCGACAACAAGGACTGAGCGACATAAGCCCCATAGACACTGATGGAGCAAGGTAAATAAAAAAATTTTGAACCCCCTAATATTCATGCTAATAAATTAATGTTATTAATTGTTTGACTGACTAATCAACATTTTACGTCTCTTATAGACATTATACCTAAGTGGTAACTGGCAATTTATGTGCAAAGTTAACCTATTTACATTTGTCAACGTGAAATAACACTAATATAAAGGTTTGCGTACTAATTAGAGTGATATTGCATGATTTGTGCTATGTAGTAAATTGTATTGTGGCAAAAGAATGCGGATGGTAAGTAAACATGGCTTTACATGTCGATTTTGCTAGGTAACACCTAATTGGGGTACTTAGAATGACGGGTGGGAAACGAAAAGGCTTATTTTCTCTATTTTAATTATGATTGTGTTTGTTTTCATGATAGTTCGTTCGGGCCTGTTAGGCCGTGCTGTAAAAATGGCTGCCGAGGCAAATGTGCTCAATGCGCAGATGCAAAGATGGCTTCCAAGCGGAAGAAAGCCGCAGAGACATATCACGTGGCTACAAGTCGAGCCCAGAGTGAGAAGTGTCAAGGTCGGCCTGACCTGACACCAAGCAAGTGCCAAGAAGGACTCAGCGCGAATCTGTGAGAACAGGGGACAAGCAACTGTGAATTAGCAATGGACTGTTTAAAATAAAGTTACAAAGAAGAAGTCACATTTGATGAAATGTCAATCGGATTGCTATTACCCTAAAGCCGTGAGAAAGGACAAAATTATAAACAATTTCAGAACCGGTTTGAGCAAGGAGGGCAATGAGGTGATGCTTGCCACCCCTCCAATGGACCAATTAGCGTGATTCTCGCCCCCAAAGATTTGCAACTTTTCTGTTTAGTAAGCTAGTAGTAGGGTATAAGAGGACCTACTCTTAAGTAGGAGGAGCGCCATTCATACATAATTTTTGAGCACTGGACGTTGACGCTGGAGAACTGCTGCTATTTTTCTATAGGCCATTTCCTTAATAGAATTATTCATTCTTAGCTTAAACTTGACTGGGAAGGAACGAGATCGATGCGGGAAACCTGTATAGGAGGTCCGTCGAGGAGGCCTGTTTAGCGGGACAGACAGTCAGTTTTGGGAATTCTATGCTGTGATCTGCAATTTATCCGCCTTGGCGAACTTTTATTCTGCATCTAAAAGGGGTATGCATAAATTCTTTTTAAAGTTTTTTTCTTATAATAATATTGAAACGTATTAAACTGATTAATAAAATTGAATCTTATTCATACATTTGAAGAAAGTAGATAAACTTTATTATAATTAAAACTACGAGTCTGTGGTTCTTTAGATCAATAATAAGTGTAATGTTTTAATAGGTTTTAATGTGATTGAGCTGGTCTTAATCACCATCAACTTATTCTAATAGTTGGTCCATCGACCAAAGAGCGGAATACCTTGATGTCTTAGAACCGACAGGATTAAAACTTATTATGTATTACGTTTAAGAAAATATCTTGTCAACTTTAAAAAGGTATCCCGTTCCTCCAGCAGTTTTTAATTCTTTCTCCTAGGTGAATGTGGATGGGATCCAGGGAATATTTGGGTGAGTGAATGTTTAGGCGGTGTTATGGGCCCCACCGTCATATGGTATAGTTGTTAAAAGAGTGTTTCAACCTGGATGTCATGTCCAAAGGAGAAGAAATTATATTAGTCGCGCTGGATCAACACCTGAACGGATAGCAAGGTGGGACCCCGTGTACGACTTCTTCAGGGCAGAGTCAATTTTCTTATCCACCCCATCACGAAGGATATTATCGTCAGCCATAGAAGGACGACCCACCAAACTGGCCACAATTGAATCCACATGCACAGATTTAGGAATCGTATCCTCCATGTCCTGCAAAGGGTAGAGCTTGGACATAAAGCGAGGCATCATGATGTGATCAGGGTCCTTCCATTCCTTCAACAGGATGTCCATTACAAAGGGATGGATAGGCAGAGACGTAGTAGCAGGTTTCCGAAACTGCGGCAAGACCGCATCCTGCAAAGTGCTGGCCACAACCTCATCCGGAAAACCCATGTTCCCCCTGACATGAGAGAGGAACGTCTGGCAACAATTCCTTGGATATATATTTGCCCTTCAGGTCCACCGCACCCAAGAGGAACCATCAGAAGAGTCCGAACTAGAAATGTCCGAATAGAGGTCAAGACCCCCACCAGAACGACCACCAACAGACTTTTTGGAGGACTTGAAATCGGACCAAGTCTCCAAAATCAGGTGCTTCAACCGGCTGTCATCCAACTGGGCCTGCTTCACAGGAGGGGCAGAATCCCCACTGTCTGCCTGGGAAGGGGAAGAGGAGACAGGAGACACATTTCTGCATTTTCCCAGATGTTTGCCCATAATAAGCACCAACTACCAGGAACCAAACCACGCAGCAAGCACAGGCGCAGGTCCAACAGAAAGAACCGGGACCCCCCCCCCCTTAATTAAAGTCCAAAAAACCGGAAACGGCCCACGTAAGGTAACCGGCAGGCAGAACAACTGATTTCAATGAAGAAATGAAGCGGGGGGGGGGGCGCTGCCAGCCGGAGTCACAAATTTCGACAAGTCCTGGCCGCCGAAGGCCCAATACCAGAAGACGGGACGAGGTCCCCACCGCAAGTGTAGAGCGGAGCACCTGGCGTCCAACCCGGGCGCTCCCCACCGTGAGTGCAGAGCAGAGCACCCGGATCCCAACCCGGGTGCTCACTGACAGAGGCCGCAGCGGGCAAGGAGACGCAGTCCGACACTCCCCAGAACACGGGCGAAAGGCAAGACCCACACACGTCCTACTCCGAGCCCAGCCCCGGCGCCCATTACCCAAGAGGCCGCCGGGGAGGGCTCCCAACACTTGCTGGAGTGGCAACAGGGGCCCGGGAGGCCGCAATGAAGAGCCGGTGCCCCATAATAGGCGTCACTTACGTGGAACTGCAGGAAGCATAAGGCCAGAATCAGGCAGATAGAAGTCTACGGCCCGCAATGTATGAAAACCACTGAAGAGCAGGAACAACCCCCCCCCCAACCCGGTGTGCTTTGACGGCGGGAAGCACAGCAATGCGAAGCCGCACGGAGGAGGGGCAGAAGACTCACCACAATGAAGCCAGTCTGAAAACACAGACTCCAGGAGACCAGTGCAGCCCAGCAGTACTGGAAACGGAGAACCGGACGGAATCCAGGAAGCCAGGCGTCCCGACTCCAGCAGCTCCCACGAAGGTCCAGAAGCCCCCCCAGAGCCCAGCAAAGGAGGAAACAACAGAACAAGCATGTAGCAGGAAAGTGCCCAGCACCTATCCCAGCGTTCCCCGTCATGTCCACCGACAGGAAACAAAACAGGAAGTGCTTTCTGTTGGCTATCAATCAATCAATCATGTCACTTATAAAGCGCACTACATACCCGCGAGGGTCTCAAGGCGCTGGGGGAAGGGGGGGTGGTGCTGCTACTGATCGAAGAGCCAGGTCTTTAGGAGTCTTCTGAAGGCCAGTAGGTCTTGAGTCTGTCGGAGGTTGGTGGGGAGTGTGTTCCAGGTCTTGGCGGCGAGGTGGGAGAAGGATCTGCCGCCGGCGGTCGTTTTCCGGATGCGGGGGACTGTGGCGAGGGCGAGGCTGGTCGAGCGGAGCTGGCGGGTGGGGGTGTAGAAGCTGAGTCGTCTGTTGAGGTAGGCTGGTCCGGAGTTGTGGAGTGCTTTGTGTGCGTGGGTGAGGAGCTTGAAGGTTATCCTCTTGTTGACAGGGAGCCAGTGCAGGTCTCTCAGGTGGGGTGTGATGTGGCTGCGTCGGGGATGTCGAGGATAAGACGTGCAGAGGCGTTCTGGATGCGTTGCAGCCGTCTCAGGAGCTTAGCCGTCGTTCCTGCGTAGAGGGCGTTTCCGTAGTCCAGCCTGCTGGTGACGAGGGCCTGGGTGACTGTTTTTCTTGTTTCGGTGGGGATCCACTTGAAGATCCTGCGGAGCATTCGGAGAATGTTGAAGCAGGATGAGGAAACGGCGTTGACCTGCTTAGTCATGGAGAGGGTGGGGTCGAGGATGACCCCTAGGTTGCGTACGTGGTCGGTGGGTGGCGGGGCTGTTCCCAGTGATGTTGGCCACCAGGAGTCGTCCCAGGCTGAAGGGTTGGAACCAAGGATGAGGACCTCCGTCTTGTCCGAGTTCAGCTTCAGGCGGCTGGTCCTCATCCATTCGGCGACGGCCTTCATTCCTTCGTGGAGGTGGGCTTTGGCGGTGTGAGGGTCTATGTACTTATAGCCCCTGGCAGGAGGGTGGGTGGAGCCTAAAAGCTTTTCCTGTTTTGTTTCCTGTCAGTGGAATATACCTCATTAGTGATGACCGGGTCGAGGACGAGGAACGCAGAGGTAATGACCCGGCAAGGGGTGATAAGCTTACCCCTGACTTCCTGGAAGATATACACACGGCTCAGACGCCCTAGGTTTCCATGAAGGTTAGAGTTATCTAGAAACAACAAAATTCCTGCAACCCTTCTGGCTGTGTGTTCACTCGATAAATGTGTGGGCTGGGCAAATTTTCTCATCTCATTAATGTTTTTAAGTTATTGCTGATTTTGCAATGCAAACATTTTCATTTGTTGAACGTTGTTTTACCCAAGATGTTTTGCGGTTGCATATCAGAATACCATTGACAAAAATATTGTCAGTAATAAATATCCTGTCCTAAGTTTACTGTTAACAAAAATATCGTCCAATTTGGTGTACAGTTTCTATTATTAGCTGTAAGAGGGTACTATTTAGGACACACTATTTTTATCAGACATTATTTATTCCACGATATTCTGGTAGCATAACATTTTAACAGTGTTGTTTTAATAAATGTATTCACAAAAAAACAACCGACCAGAAGTAAAACCACAGACATAGCCTCTTCTGAGTTTGAGGTTCTGCCATTTCACTTTTATAATATATGTGATGAGCGTGCACTGTCGCTGACCTTTCTAGTACACAAGAGTGCTTGTATCTGCCCTCATCCACCACATGAGTAACACAATGGTTTTTCCTCTTGATCTTTACCATTGGGGTGTGCCATGTGAACCTTTAGTTTCGCATGTACAGTTTTGAATAGACTCCATTTTGAAGCCATGGTTGGACCATATCTCTGGATTTCATTTCCCAGTTAAGAAATGGCAATTCATTGGCTCCAGTGGAGAGCCTCTCATAGCTGCAAACCCCACCAGAGAAAAAAGGGATGGCAAGAGTCAAAGCCACTAAAGGAATGGCAGAGAGATGGCCCACTGAATGAGAGCTGTTTGCAAGCACTGTAATTAATTTGGTGAGACCCAAAGGTGACTGAGAACACCAGAAACATTGCCACATAGGATAACTTTTACCTTAGAGCTCAATCTTACTAGAAAATCTAGCGCCTAGCTCACAGAATCCTATAAATACTTTGGTGGTCATATCATCACAGCCCCATAAAGTGCTGGATATATCGTATTTCTTTCTATTTGACTTAACTTTGAATTATGTTGTATTCATCTTTACCGCTGTACCACTTAGCATACATTACATGTATTGTGTGCTATTTATTGTGTCACGCTGTACATGGGTCTCTAACCACTACACCTCATAGAATAAGCTCTGACAGCTGAATTTAACTAAACCTGAACAGTCAATGGCCTAAAGAGGAAACGTGGTTACACAATTGGAGTGTAAGTAGTGGTCTTGGGAAATGTGTGGCACATAAAAGCACCCACTTAGGATACTTGCCCTGTCAGTATGAAGATATCACAAACCCTTTAACTTAACAGCCAGAAGCACATCCACCCAAACTTTCACAATCTTACAGTATGACCATGGTGGTGGATACATACTGGTCTCCAAGGTACAGGCTGGGCCAGACCTCGTCGACGTGGTTGCTGGCTGTCTTGCCTGTGTAAAGAAGCCTCTCCAGCTCGAAGACGCTGAGGACAGGTGGGCTCGAGTTCTCTGTGGACCTTCTGCTTGGAGACTTGGAGCTGCTCCGGGAGAACCTGGACATGAATGCCATGGGCTCCAGATCAGAAGGCACATTACAGTGCAGTACGGGTGCTAGATCTGTTAGAGCTGACAGACAGAGCAGATGTTTCCTATGGAAGAATGGACCAGTTATCATGTCAGTTAATGAACTGAAACTTTTACAAGAGGAATTTCAAATGCAATCCACTCATACACCCAGCTATCAACCCAAAACCCATCAATCAGTTAATACCTCCATCCATTTACCCATCTATCCATCATGTGACCATCTTCCCCCCTTTCCTCTACACTTATTAGTCTATCTTCCAAATCATCATTCAGTCATCTTTCTGGCTTTCGGCTTATCATCCATCCATGCATCTGTCCATCCAGGTACCCACCTATCCATGCATCCATCCACCCATCAATCCATATATCCATCTATCCAGATATCTGTCTATCCATCCATCCCACCTATCCACCTGTTCTTGGACTGCTGCTAAGTGTGATTTACAAAATAGGTATAACTAGCAAAAATTTGACTTGTGCTGGTACAAATGTTTTGGGCTTGTAATAGGGCAGACAGGATATCCGCCACATTTTGACGGAGTACCACACCCTCCAAATGTTAAATAAGGCCCTTTGCCTAAAATTAGCAGCATATCACTTTATTTAATATGGCCCCAAGAGCAGCAAGGGCTTTGGCAGCAGCACCATATGGTAAGCCAGCATGTAGCTGCCACTGTCCACCCCTAGGTAATGTCCAGGTTCATTCAGGAACGTGGTACAAAGCTGTTTAGCCGGAACCTTCAGAATGCACACACACCCTTTATTGATATATGACTTGTGTGTTTTGTTGTTTTGCACTGCACATATCCAAGTGAACTGGAACTAAGGTTCAAAGGTCAGATTCTGGCTTGCTCTGCATTTACATTATCCCGGATTTAGAGCAAATCAATTTTCGTCAGTATAATGAAATAAGTGAGGTTTGCTCTTCTGACATAGCTCCACCAGACTGACCCAGAGGGTGAAGGCAGAGCCATACGCAGACTTTTTCATGGAATTTGAGGTCTTCCTTCACCTCAAGCCTTTATGGTTTATGAAACTGTAAATATTTCTTGTAAGGTACTCCACTCGTGAGTCTGTGTGCTCACACAGTAGGGAGAGCTTAGGCCACACGGAGCAGCAGTCCATGGGGCGAGAGCTCGAAGCAATAAGAAGAGGTATTACAGGAAGATCTGCCAACTTTGCAATCCTATTACATGAGCAATCTGGGTATAATATAGCAAGCTGTTGGAGCTGGTGGGCAGCCGAACACTGTTGGCAGAGGGCCATCGACTGCAGTTAAAAAGAAACAATTGCTGGAAGGCAGATTACGAATTAGTGAAGGGCAGTAGCGTCTGGTGTGAGGGTGGAGTGGTGGGGGGGACTATGGGGAGAAAAACGGACAACAAATACACATTCAAAACAAAATACAAAGAACTTACCTTGTCGTGTAGCTCCTATAATAGTTATACAGGATCTGCACGTTTGGACAGCATACACTGTAGAATTGGTGACAGACTGACTCTGAACACCCCCACCGGGTATGTTGGCCTTTTGTACCAACTAGCTCACAGTGCCACTAGAATCTCCTCTTACCAAGGAGAGAATAGTTCTTGGCAACCATCGAACATGACAACCCTGATCCCTCAGGACCATGGAAACAATATACTACTTTTTGCTCAGTCACTCGTGCCTACTTAGCTTCTTCTCAGAGAGATACACAGAATAAACAAGCTGGGCGTTTTCAATAAGTATTTATTGAACAGTTGTTATTCTGGTGTAGAATAGATGAGCTGCAACAACCGTGAGACAGTATAAGATATAAATGATTAGCAGTACTATAAAGGTAAATGGATGGTATAGTTCTACCATCTTACAATAATCATGAATACATACGAATATATAAAACACATGATGAAAAGATGCGTACTCCTACGATGCTTCCCTAACTAGATGTACCTACATGTACCTAGCATGTGTATAGGTGTTAAGCCAAGAATCCCTCTAGGATTTAGTCAACCCCATTACCTGAAGTGAGAGACTGTGGGACCCCGTCTTGGTCTGGAGTTGGACACCCCACGAGGGATGTTAGACCACTGCGAGCTGGAGTGTCTGACTGCAGGAACCTCAGCGTCTCTGGTCAGTGTTTCGGCTGGGAAGTCTCGGTCTCCTCTATCTGTCTTAGCAACATGTGATGTATATATACCCGTAGGTCTCCCCAGGGGTCCTACCTCGCAGTATTACTGTGTCTGCCTAAGGGTGACATCGGGCATGATTTTTATACATAGATATTATACAGGAGATGGTAGTCCTGCTGTGCTTCCGAGTATCCTCATGCATAATGTATCAGATTTCGAATTAGGGAAAACCTGGGTTCTGAATGCAGTGTCGTATCTAGGTAAAAGGTCAGTCCCTGTAAACCGTTATAAGTGTAATGTAGGGAAGAATATAGGTGAAGGGTAATGAAGTTACCGGGGCCTATATTATGGTACCTATATGGAATATAACAACCACTCCTCTTCCGAATGGACGACATAGTTAAATTCTAAACGTACTACTAGGCTTACTAGATACTGGTATGCAAAAATAGTTTTTAAAAAACCCATTAGTTTCTTGTTTTGCTAAAAACAATGTTTAAGAGTTCTAAAAAATCTTTAAATAGTTTAAAAAGGAAAGTGTCACGCAAGCCATAGCTCCAACGTGTCCGTAGGTATAGTTCGAACTACTAAAAGCATTTGAAAGCCATGCATGCTCAAAAGAATGTCAATTTTGTTCACAGAGTTCCAATTTTTTAGTTTGTTTCTTAAAAAATAAAAAGGTCGAAATTTTCCCAGCACACGACGGGCCAAATGAGTCAAATGTTTATGTGTCCTGGCTGGTAGACCCAACATTCTCGTTGCCTGCCTCCGCAGACGACGGTCCCTGTAACACCTTGCAGATTAAGTCAATTGAGCACAGATGATCTTTTGTAATGTCCACAACTGATGCTGGGGCAGCCTGTGCGCCATCCAAGGCCTGGGTGTCAGAGGAGGAGCCAATGTCCAAACCAACAGGAGCCGATACTACATGAGGTGGCTCTAGGAATGCCGCCATCAACATCGGGATACGCTGGGGACACTGCAGAACATGGGCCGTTATCGGGTCCAGTAAAGCATCAACGTCCGGTTGCGCACATGATGGGAGTGTCAGACAGAGATCTAACATGCATTCTTCTCCGCAAAACAGGCATCGGAGGACAGGTAAGATGCAGTCCATCCAGACTGGTCTGAATGACAAGAACCAAGATGCACTTAGTTCTCTTAGGCGAGGTGTGCCTAGATGTTGTACCATGCAATCACGGTATTTTCGCTCCAGGAGTACTGTTTCCATCTCCTTGGTGACTGGGACGTCCATTGCGTAGCAGAAAAATACAATCAGGATACTGCTATTAGAAACAGGATCAGCGGCAGCCCTCCAAATATGCTTCCAAATACGGAGTGTATAAAGTTTGGTATAACTCCAAGGACTGTTTGAAAGGTGCTTAATAGTCCAGAACCTATGGTCTTAAATAGGTGGACGATGACTGTCGTATCAGACATGTTAAAGATACGATTTACCATTTCTGCGAAATGGAAGGGGCAGTTTGTACGTATGAGTGCCTGTATCTCTGCCGAAGACCTTGCGATCTGGAGATCAAAAGTCTCTCGAGCGGAGGTTAAGGGCACAGATTTCTGTAAAAGCATGGCATTCATTCTGCTCAAAGCATCAAACCGTATTAATGAAACATTTTGCGAAGGCCATAACAGCGCCTCTCTGACTGTATGTGTTGGTGGAAACAATACTTGCATACAGCAAGTAACCCTGGAGCTCACGGTTACCAGATATGCGATGCCCGGAAGCATCCCACAGCAACCTTGATCGTTCAGCATCAAGTAACTCCCATTTGAATGTAGTCTGAACACTGGAGTGATCACGGCAGCTGGGGCACCCCTTAAGTGACAGGGTAAGTTTGCTACCGAACCGTTACAGGCCCCATGAAGCATTATATCCTGGCATATAAGTGATCCACTTAAAGTATTCTCGCAGTTTGTACCGCTCAAAAACACTTCTCTTTCCCCACTCCGGCATCGAAATCTGTACAGTAATTCTCAAGATTCCTTGATGAATTCCCTACCCATTTCTTCATATCTGCCTGCCTGCTTTTGTTGAGGGCAATATTGGAATTGAAAAGTAGTGACTGGAAGAGTTATGTGGACATGGATTAACCACTCTGTGGACGATGACTCTGCCAATGTAAAAGCTAATCTGTCCAGTTTTTCAATACGCAGCATCATATACTTTGCTCCCCTTTGTGCCATCTCTCTCTGTTTTTCCGTTAGATTGTATGAAGAAAACAGAGACGTGCTGTTTATGAAACGCCAAGGCACATAGCCTGTGCGCAAAGATTGCAGCGTACAGCTTAATAACATAATAGAACGCAATTGTGATTGCTCGTGTTGTCATATGGACAAATCCTGTTCTAGTACATCAATAGCAGAAGATACAATGCTGCCTAGTGAATATATCCTGGAGGTTATTGTAGTTAACCCATTGTCCACCACTGCTAGAGCTTTCTCTAGGTTTATACGATCTATTTCTCGTAATCTCTCAGCGGCCTCTTGTTGTGATATTTTCCAAATCTCATTATAGACAGCATAATAGAAACGTTTTTGACGTGGCTTCCTAGGACCTAATAAAAAATCCCATAGGTCCACATCCTCTGTAAGTAAGTATAAGTGTTGTTTCACATGTGTAAGTGTTGAGGTCTTTAGCCAATAGAGGCATAACTTCCCAACACTGTATGATGTCACTACCCCTGGATGTTCTCTCTGTACATAGCGTGGATCTGGCCTGTTGATTTTAAGCCCTTCGGATTTACCCATGAATCTTTCCTGACATCTATTGGTGTCTGTGGGCCAAATCAACCATCCATTCCAATCGGGGTCTGATCTATTGTATTCCATGATCTCATCTAGCGTGATCCCTTCTTGTGATGTTATGTTACCCTCAGTGTGTGATGGTGTGGGCATTGTTATTGTTAATTGAGATTTGTAGAGCGCATGATCACCGGCAGGTCTCTAAGCGCTAAAGAGAGAGTAACTATTGCCCACCCCAATGAGTGACTAATGGTCTTCAGTCGATGCGTGTGATTATGCCCAGGCTTCTGTGAAGAGGAGGGTCTTCAATTGTTTCCTGAAAGGGAGAAGAGATTTTTCCTTATGAAGGTATCCTGGCATCTGGGGTATATTCAAATTTTTGTTCTTGGCTAGTCCAAGACAAGTCGTTTGTTGCACTGTATCATTCAAAAACATTATTTGCTGAGGAATAAGGCATGCTCTAAATAGTGCCTCTGTTCCCTGGACCTGCCAGTCTCTAGTACCCCAGACTGATTTTAAGTCTATGGTGTCTTTCCATAAGTCGAAACCTTGTTCAGACAATTGGGCAATAAAGGAAGCAGAATAAATCTGTTTGGTGTTTGTCAACATATTTTTCTGTGCTGATGTTGGTGTAACTTTATAATAATATGAGGCTGGGTCTGACATGTTAAACCCTGAAAAATATGGAAACTTTTGTGCAAATGTTTTTGAACTGCTTTTCGGCGGTGTTGGGCAATGTTCCCATTGGTGGTATGTGAAAACATTTCTGGGATTAGCAGATTTATGCAGAAAATGATGACCATAATGTTGATAGCAATACATTGTTTTAAAGTCTGATGTGTCTTCCAACATTTCATTATTAGAAAATACAGCAGATTTTTCTAAATCAGACAACATATTATTTACAGTTTCATAATCCCAATCATCGGAAAATGTACTGGAGGTAATGATATCACTTAATTAAATTTTAAATAAATGTGGTATTTTTAAAAGTTCGGTCGGGCCAAATATATCGTAATCAACCTTGTCCCACACTATACCGTCAGGTATAGGAACTGCTATAATGTTCACTGATGATAGGTCTCTTTTTCACGATGTGATGGTAGATGCGGTTTCAGAATCACATTCACTTTTTGTGCTGCAGAGCTTTCTCGGAGATAAGTTCCATTTATAAGCATACTAAAGACAGTCACTAAGCCTATCCAGAAAAGAAAGAAAAGTATCCCGGTAGTTACCCAGAGTTCCACCCAAGGTGATACCAGGTAAGTCTTTTTAAGAAAGTTCAGAAAATCTTTAATGCGCTGTTGGCGAGTTTTTGGGGCTGACAGTGTTTCAGGTTCACTTGGATCCAATGAAAAGGTATCAAAGTCAATGAAATAGCCAGATGCTGTTCGATCAATTTTCGGTAGTTCCGCATGTTTTGTGGAAACTGTAGCTTGCTCTTGTTGGGGCATGTTGACGTAGATATCCGTGTTTGGTCAAATTGAAATTTGTTTTTCATTTAAGTTCTGATTTTGAACTTCAGTTTCAAGAGGAACGAGTTCCATGGCATTGTTGCATAGTCCATCATTCCGTGCAGGTGACTCTTCAAACGTGATGAGTCTTTCTGTTTGAACTTCTTGTATTGTTGCGAGAGGAGAGTGTCTGTTACTCCGGAGTCCACGCGGCCTACTACTCAGTACCGGCCACATAGGGTGATTTGATTCGATCTATTGAGACAAATCTTTTCTCCTTTTTACCGGCAAGAGGTGGCAGTTGTTCTTGTTCCTTCAACTGCCAAGACAGGTACAGGCTTTCTGTATGATGACCCAAATTCTATTTTGTCCACTATTTTTTCTCTGACTAGGTCCCCGACTTAAGGGATCCAGACAGGTCTTGCTGTGACAGACTTAACTTCCCCAGTGGCGGTCCGCTTCACCTGGACATTGCTTTGTAGTGCCCTGGATTCATTTAGTTTCTGTAAAACAGCCAAACGTTTATGGATGTCAAAAGGTTTTTCATCCGCCACTATGCCTTCACAATCAAGGTCAGGTACCCACATTCTCGTCCTAAATAGGACCTCATAAGGAGTGACACCCCATAGAGAGCTTCTTGGCATATTATTCAATGCTCTTTGTACCCCATACAGATGTTTTACCCAACTCGCACCCAAGCCTAATACTCTAGCTGTTAAAGAATGCTTTAAATCCCGGTTTTTCCTCTCCACAACCGAATTTCCCTCAGGATGGTACGGAGAGGAGTACCGCAATGCTACACCCAAACCTCCCATGGCTTCCTTGTACGCCCTAGAGCTAAACGTGGGGCCACGGTCAGAATGTAATGTGCCAATTGCGTATGCCCCTATAAAGACTCGCAGATCTTTTATAACAGTTCGAGCTTCAGCCGAGTGCTGGGGCCACACCCATAGGAATCTAGAGCAGGAATCCACTGCAACCATGATATACTTGTAAGCCCCATCTGTTTGTAAGGGGCCGCAGTGGTCCAAATAAACACATGCAAGTGGTTTGTCTGATATTAGTAATGGTGTCTGCGCTGGACGTGTTACGGTGGAGCCTTTCATCTGTTGACAGATGTTGCATTTCAAGACATAGTCCTTAGTTTGCTTTTTAAGCCTGGCCACCAGTAGCGCTGTTTTAGTAGAGAAACAGTCGCTGTAACTCCTGCGTGTGCAGATCCTATAACCTTGTGTGCTGCTAGAATTAAACCTAACCTGCGATCCATACTTGGTATTACTCTATCCCCCACTCCAGGAATCTGAGCAAATGGAACGTTGTTTGCATCTAACCTGTAGGAGTACTTGAGTGGAAATTTCTTCGGTACTGTCGTATTATTGCGTGTAGCAATAATCGCAACCATAATCTCACCGTCTATTCTCGTTTTCGAACGAGTGATTGCAGCTACGGAAGCCGTGCGTACAGCCCCCTTTGCGGCTTCATCAGCCAATGAATTCCCTTCAACGTGAACGCCATCACGTTGATGACTCAGTGTGTGTATCACGTGAGCCCTCGGTAGTTCGTTTTTCAACTCCACTACCTGTTCCCATACTGTTTTGTGCTTAATTGTGCCACCTTTTGCATCTTTAAATCCATTTTGTCCCCAGTGGTGTAAATATTCATTGTAGGACTGCACACAGTAAAAGGAATCACACACAATTAGTGTGGGGAATTCTCAATCATTATTTACCAGTGCCAGTAACAGGGCTTTTAATTCTGCCAGCTGCGCCATGCAGTCTCCTAGAGACTGGGTTTTTGTACAACCAGGATGAAACTTTCCATCCCGCATGCGTCCTTTAACGATAGCGCACGCGGCGCTGTATTGCTGTTTACTCCCTATGGCCGGCTGAGCAGAACCGTCAGTGTAAATTATATATTCATACTGATCCAGAGGCATTATTTCATTTGATAGAGGATATTCTCGTTCGTATTGCAGAACTGCTTGTGTTTTTAAATTTGGGTTGTACCTGTATTCTACATCTGTTACAGTAAGAGAATTAGCCCATTGTATCCATCTTGGATGTAAGGCTTTAGCGTTGGGAACGCTTGCCTTTGTCGCAGCCTCTAAGGCAGGAACTGGGATAACGACAATTATACGCTTCCCTTGAGCCAGTGCTCTTTCTCTCACTAGCAGTCGGTACTGCTGTTAGAATTTTTTCTGTTGATGCAAAGCGCATCTCAGCATTTGTGTACAAATGCGATTTGTATGCTATTGGTACTGTTTCACCTTCATTATATGTTAAGTAGGTGTACCCTGATTGGCCCGCAACTATACGGATCACCAGGTTGCGTACGTTTACGCGTGTCTGTAAGTGTTTGGAAGCTATCATATCAGCTTGTAGAGAACGAAGGATATCTGTGTGTTCCTGTGTCCATTGTCTAACTGAAAAGTCAGGTTTTATAAAATCGTAGAAAGGTTTTACCCTTTCTGCGTAATCCAAAATGTATGTTCTGCCAAAGTTCAGGAATCCCAGTATTGATTGTAAGTTTTTAAATGATTTTGGAGGTTGGAGCAGCGCACACTTTTCTAAAAGTTAGCTGCTAGGCTTTTCCCTTCACTTGAAAGCTCATATCCCAGAGAAAGGACATTGAGGTGGGCTATCTTTGATTTTTTAAAGTTGAATTTGTAACCCTCAGAGGCAAATCCCAAAATTATGGTATTTACTCTGTTCAAGTGTTCCTCCAGGTCATCATCCGTTAGATAAATATCATCCACATAGGACAATGCCTCTTCATCCAAATTTCGAAGTAATTCAGTTACTCTGGCTGAAAATAACCCCGGGCTATTCTTCTACCCCTGGGGGAGTCTACAAAATTGTCTCTGGGAGCCTAACGCGGAGAATGTGGTTAAATACCTGCTTTCAGGCGCTATATTTTGCCAAAAGAATCCATTTGAGATATCTAGTGTCGTTTTGTATTTTTTCCGTACAATGTTATTCATTAATGGGGCACTGTGTGCATTTTGAACTGCAAATGTCTTAGTGCAAGTGTTTAAATGTCTGTAATCCAAAACTAAACGATATGAATTGTCCGGTTTTGATATGGGAAACAAAGGGTTATTCATTTGAGAGGTGCAAGTTTCAATCATCCCTTGGTACTCAAGTTGATCTAAGATCTCCCTGACCTGGTTTTTAGCTTCTTGCTTTATTGGATACTGCCTCTGTGCAGTCGGAGTATTTTTTAATGGAATAATGTGGTGGGTTGAATCCTCATCCCATCCAACATGGTTTTTGTATAATGCTGGGGCCAGGGCCACCGCCCACTCCCATGCATATGTAAATTTTAGATATTTGGGAACAGGGTCGGAAAATGCTGGTAAAATTACAGTTTCTCCTCTAGGGCAGTCCATGACGAATGCTGGCGGCCAATCTTGTTCAGCTAACAAAATGTCATAGCCAAACGTCAGGTTCTCCCAAAAGAGACCTCTAACTTTCCTGGGCTTGTCCCCTCCATTTGGAGTGTTATTTCATATAACTTATGTGGGACACTTACCCTAGTATCAGTTGTTTCCACCGTGATATAATCATTCAAGTCCGCTATCACCAGAAATTCCATCAGGTTCTGGCAAGCTATTGTTACTTCTGCCACACTGTTGAGCATCGTCAGAGCCCATACCCCGTTAAGCAGTTGAGTCCTAAGAATTCTGGGCATGTCTGATTTTTAGACCTGCAACATTCTTCTTTTTGAACTGTGGCTTTTGTTTTAGTTTATCTTCTTTTTTGGAATTATATTCTTGAGCGTGCTGATTGTCTCTGGAATTTGTATGCTCTTCTTGTCTGTCTGACCGTCCTTCCTTCTCGGAGTTTTTCGTTGAACCCTGAAAGGAACGAGAGGAACGTGTATCAGTATCCTGATACCTGTCAGGTTTCCTAATATTGTCCCTATTCCAAAGGTTATACCTCCTTCCGGAGGGCGTCTGTGTAGGAGATCTACCTCTGGATTGAGATCTGTTTTCTTTAACTTTTTGTTTTTTGTTATTGTCCCACTTCTTTTTTGATGAAGCAGGTGTCTGCTTGAAGGTGTCCTTTTCGGGACTACCAATTAGTAGTGGTTTTAATGCCTTTCCACCCAAACTGTCCCTGCCTAATTCTGCATATGCAGTTTCAATTGTTTTAGGTGGTTCGTGCTCCTGTTGTAAAGGACTTAACTCCCTTAGGCGTTGGCGGATAGCCACCGATGCTGCTTCCTCTTTAATTTTTGCTAATATTATAGCTGATACCTGGGCATAATTACCTAGTAATTTCATCCCCAAGTTCAGAGCAGGCTCTGCTCCGTACTCATTTTGTATTTGTCTTAATACGTCTGGTATTACTGCTAATGACGGGATACCATGAGTTCTGGTATATATGGCAGCGAAACTGTACCCAAGAGGTACAATCCTCTATCTGTGGATTTATCCCCATGGGCAAGCAGATTGTTAGCATTCTGTGTTTTTTATAAGGGCTAATATTCGGAAATACTGCTTCTAGCTGTGTTATTTTCTGAGCTACCCAGAATGGCATTTGTTCATGTTTTGCGGGCATTTTACCCTTTACTGCGTGTAACGTTTGCGGTGTTATTTTAGTTGCTGTATATTGAACTGGAATAGACATTGTTGTAACCGTTGCCGGCTGGACTGTGAGTGTCCTCATGACAAACTGCGTCATGTTCCTGTAAATTTTTATTAATTCTTTGTGAAGTATAAGTAAGTCTCCTCCTGGCATTGTTTCAATGTCAGGATGTGGTGTACAGGCCGCTAATATTGGCCATGTCGCTCCTTCTCTTCCGAGCGGACCAAGTCTTGCTCTACTTCTTGTATGGGGGAGGGCACCTTTAAACCAGTATAAGTGTTCCTGGTACGTGAGCGGAACTTCAATGTCCTCATACGGACAATATTCTGCTGGTGCTTCATCTTCTCTGTAGTAATGAAATGTTTTTGTTCTTGCATTTGCTGCTGGGAATGTAACCCACGAATAAAATACCTCTATTCTATATGATTCGTGTGCCTCAATCACGAAAGCTACTACGCCACCCCTAGGTGTTGGACTATGCAGTCAGGGTGACTGCATTTCCAACATTTGCTGCAATATGTATTGCGTTTGCATCTTCCTCGCCTTCCGAGAGGGGTAGTGGCTGCTCTAGTGGGTCTAAGACCTGGTTAGTCATAGTGTTTAAAACACGTAATAACTTTTCAAGGGAACCAAGATAAGGTGTTTTGCACAATTTAGGAACACAGTGTCCTTCAAGCTTGATTAACCAACAGCCAAAAAATAGGATTTTTCGCCTACTCAGCTGTGGCGGAGTTTGTGCCCTCCCACTCCAGACGTCTCTGGGGATTTGTGAGTAGGGGTCTCTGAGACTAGCACGGCTGAACTACTCAGATTCTACTGTTAAATAAGTACCCAACCAACGTTGGGCGCCATGTCGTGTAGCTTCTATAATAGTTATACAGGATCTGCGCGTTTGGACAGCATACACTGTAGGATTGGTGACAGACTGACTCTGAACATCCCCACCGGGTATGTTGGGCTTTTGTACCAACTAGCTCACAGTGCCACTAGAATCTCCTCTTACCAAGGAGAGAATAGTTCTTGGCAACCATCGAACATAACAACCCTGATCCGTCAGGACCGTTGAAACAATATACTACTTTTCGCTCAGTCACTCGTGTCTACTTAGTTTCTTCTCAGAGAGATACACAGAATAAACAGGCTGGGCGTTTTCAATAAGTATTTATTGAACAGTTGTTATTCTTGTGTAGAATAGATGAGCTGCAACAACCGTGAGACAGTATAAGATATAAATGATTAGCAGCACTATAAAGGAAATTGGATGATATAGCTCTACCATCTTACAATAATCATAAATACATACGAATATATAAAACACATGATAAAAAGATGCGTACTCCTACAATGCTTCCCTAACTAGATGTACCTACATGTACCTAGCATGTGTATAGGTGTTAAGCCAAGAATCCCTCTAGGATTTAGTCAACCCCATTACCTGAAGTGAGAGACTGTGGGACCCCGTCTTGGTCTCGAGTTGGACACCCCACGAGGGATGTTAGACCACTGCGAGCTGGAGTGTCTGATTGCAGGAACCTCAGCGTCTCTGGTCAGTGTGTCGGCTGGGAAGTCTCAGTCTCCTCTATCTGTCTTAGCAAGATGTGATGTATATATACCCGTAGGTCTCCCCAGGGGTCCTACCTCGCTGTATTACTGTGTCTGCCTAAGGATGACGTCGGGCATGAACTTTATACATAGATATTATACAGGAGATGGTAGTCCTGCTGTGCTTCCGAGAATCCTCATGCATAATGTATGAGATTTCGAACTAGGGAAAACCCGCGTTCTGAATGCAGTGTCGTATCTAGGTAAAAGGTCAGTCCCTGTAAACCGTTATAAGTGTAATGTAGGGAAGAATATAGCTGAAGGGTAATGAAGTTACCGGGGCCTCTACACTTATTAGTCTATCTTCCAAATCATCAATCAGTCATCTTTCTGACTTTCGGCTTACCATCCATCCATGCATCTGTCCATCCAGGTACCCACCTATCCATGCATCCATCCACCCATCAATCCATATATCCATCTATCCAGCTGTCTGTCCATCCATCCATCCCACCTATCCACCAGTTCTTGGACTGCTGCTACGTGTGATTTACAAAACAGGTATAACTAGCAAAAATTTGACTTGTGCTGGTACAAATGTTTTGGGTTTGTAATAGGGCAGACAGGATATCCGCCACATTTTGACGGAGTACCACACCCTCCAAATGTTAAATAAGGCCCTTTGTCTAAAATTAGCAGCATATCACTTTATGTACTATGGCCCCAAGAGCAGCAAGGGCTTTGGCAGCAGCACCATATGGTAAGCCAGCATGTAGCTGCCACTGTCCACCCCTAGGTAATGTCCAGGTTCATTAATGTCCAGGTTCATTCAGGAACGTGGTACAAAGCTGTTTAGCCAGAACCTTCAGAATGCACACACACCCTTTATTGATATGTGACTTGTGTGTTTTGTTGTTTTGCACTGCACATATCCAAGTGAACTGGAACTAAGAATCAAAGGTCAGATTCTGGCTTGCTCTGCATTTACATTATCCCGGATTTAGAGCAAATCAATTTTCGTCCGTAGAATGAAATAAGTGAGGTTTGCTCCTCTGACATAGCTTCACCAGACTGACCCAGAGGGTGAAGGCTGAGCCATACGCAGACATTTTCATGGAATTTGAGGTCTTCCTCCACCTCAAGCCTTTATGGTTTATGAAACGGTATATATTTCTTGTAAGGTACTCCACTCGTGAGTCTGTGTGCTCACACAGTAGGGAGAGCTTAGGCCACAAGGAGCAGCAGTCCATGGGGCGAGAGCTCGAAGCAATAAGAAGAGGTATTACAGGAAGATCTGCCAACTTTGCAATCCTATTATATGAGCCATCTGGGTATAATATAGCAAGCTGTTGGAGCTGGTGGGCAGCCGAGCACTGTCGGCAGAGGCCCATCGACTGCAGTTAAAAAGAAACAATTGCTGGAAGGCATATTACGAATTAGTGAAGGGCAGTAGCGTCTGGTGTGAGGGTGGAGTGGTGGGGCGGGGACAATGGGGAGGAAAACGGACAACAAATACACATTAATAACAAAATACAAAGAACTTACCTTGTCGTGTAGCTCCTATAATAGTTATACAGGATCTGTGCGTTTGGACAGCATACACTGTAGAATTGGTGACAGACTGACTCTGAACACCCCCTCTGGGTATGTTGGCCTATTGTACCAACTAGCTCACAGTGCCACTAGAATCTCCTCTTACCAAGGAGAGAATAGTTCTTGGCAACCATGGAACATGACAACCCTGATCCCTCAGGACCGTGGAAGCAATATACCACTTTTCGCTCAGTCACTCGTGCCTACTTAGTTTCTTCTCAGAGAGATACACAGAATAAACAGGCTGGGCGTTTTCAATAAGTAATTATTGAACAGTTGTTATTCTGATGTAGAATAGATGAGCTGCCACAACCGTGAGACAGTATAAGATATAAATGATTAGCAGTACTATAATGGTAAATGGATGGTATAGCTCTACCATCTTACAATAATCATGAATACATACAAATATATAAAACACATGATAAAAAGATGCGTACTCCTACAATGCTTCCCTAACTAGATGTACCTACATGTACCTAGCATGTGTATAGGTGTTAAGCCAAGAATCCCTCTAGGATTTAGTCAACCCCATTACCTGAAGTGAGAGACTGTGGGACCCCGTCTTGGTCTCGAGTTGGACACCCCGCGAGGGATGTTAGACCACTGCGAGCTGGAGTGTCTGACTGCAAGAACCTCAACGTCTCTGGTCAGTGTGTCGGCTCGGAAGTCTCGGTCTCCTCTAGCTATCTTAGCAAGATGTGATGTATATATACCCGTAGGTCTCCCCAGGGGTCCTACCTCGCTGTATTACTGTGTCGGCCTAAGGATGACGTCAGGCATGAACTTTATACATAGATATTATATAGGAGATGGTAGTCCTGCTGTGCTTCCGAGAATCCTCATGCATAATGTATGAGATTTCGAACTAGGGAATACCCGCGTTCTTAATGCAGTGTCGTATCTTGGTAAAAGGTCAGTCCCTGTAAACCGTTATAAGTGTAATGTAGGGAAGAATATAGGTGAAGGGTAATGAAGCTACCGGGGCCTATATTATGGTACCTATATGGAATATAACAACCTTCCCCTACTGCCTAACGCTCTTTTACGTGTCCTCACTGCTGCGCAGGCTCTGGATGCGGTCTCCTTCTTCCTCCCGGCGCTCTCCACAACTGACTCCGGCAGAAAGGGAAGTACTTCCGCCCTAGTACAATGTGAAGCCAACAAATCCCGGAGGTGCACCTCAGCTCCAGGATTGGTTGGAGCAGGCTAACCCAGCGCTCATTTTGAGGCTGGAGGCCTGCGGCTGCAATCCCTCAGCTGTTTGTCAGCCTTGGGATTGCAGGCTCTGATGTGCGCAGGTCAGATTGGTCGGCTGTAGACAGCCGGCCAATCTGACCTGTGCACTGGCAGGGGGCTTCATTACTAATGTAATCGCACTAATCAGCCTGCCCCCTACCATCGCGCTGTAACAGCAGAGCCTAGGACACATTAATAAAATGGTATTTATTACCATTTTATTAATGTGTGTGCCTGCTGCACTCGCAGCAGACGGGGCGGCGCTCCTCCGCCATAACGGAGGAGCCGGGGCTGGTGAAGGGATGCCAGAACTATTCCCATTGGTGCATCTAGCATTACCCTGCACAGGAGGAACAGAAATTTGGCAGGGTATTGAAGAGAGCATAAGAAAGACAACAAGAATGGGTCGTACACACCAGCGTTTTGGCTTTGAGCAGTGTATGCCAGGGTGTGATCAGAATACCTGGCTCGAGAGATGCCTCTTTGGTTATGGAGTCACACATTGGGCTTCCAGATGACATTAAAATTCTGTGTCTATCTAGTAAGTAGGGACAGTGGGAATCACATTCATTCATTTATGCGTATCACAATTTAGATGGCAACTGGCAACTATCTACCTTAAAACATTGTCTGTATATCTTTTGGTGCATACAATGTGATACCATCCAAGTATTGCCCCATCTCTCCTCTCTATTTACCTCCTCATAAGCTTAACACACCTAACCACACAGCAGAGGAAGGCCAGCCATGCTTTAAATGCAATAAATAATCTAAAATTCAATAGAATATTTGTAGAGACATAAAATGAGGAAGCTAAGAGGTAGATTAAGCAATGCTCTGAACCTCTGCAAAGTCACGCAGACTGGAGCGAAGCAGTGCAAAGGCTTGAGAAAGTATTAACTTTCCAGCAAAAACCCTGTTTTGGAGCACAAATGTTTTGTGCTTCTTGGTGCTAGTTTGCACCAAGGGGGCATTCTATGAATGGTATTTGGGAGTTATAATGCTACTAACCATTGTTTTCAAAGCACTGTGCAGCACACATCCGATGTGTGAAATGTTAAAAAAAAATGGACTAAATTTGTACTGCAAGGATATCCTTCCAGTTTAAAACCTATGCTAGACATCTCGCACAAACCTATTCACTAAGGCACAACGTGTGTACATAGCCCTCAGCATCCTGTTTGTGTGCAGGTAAAGAGAGCAGCAGCAGACTGTATTTTGTAAATTTGGTTCTTGTAAAAAATTGAGTTGTGGGTTGACTACGGTGTGAGCCCTGGTCAAGTAACAACGACAATCCTTGTCAGGGTGAGGCACAAGCCATACCTAAATTAACCTATGCTCAACCCTCAGGTAGCTTGGCTCAGACCAGTCAGTTTTAACAAGAGGCAATATGTATTTGTGCAACACTTCAAACAGCAATAAAGTGAAAAATGCCACACAAAAAGGATCCCACAAGTTAGAAAATTAAATAAATAAACAAGACCAAAACAACTAAAATCCAATCAGTAGAACCAGCGATATTCAATTTGAAAGATTTCAGACAAAACAGCGCCAAAAAGCACAAGGCGCCAACTGTGGATATCTGGTCGCACCAGACAGAGTCACTGGTTTGGGCTGACCACGAAGCGAGGGCCAGTTACAGGGACCCAGTTAGGCCCGCTGAACAGAGTACCTTAAATCCAGGTGTGCGGAGTGTTGCAAGGATCTCCGTCGAAGATGCGTTGCACAGTCAAAGCGATGCATCAGTTCCGAGGTGCAGCGACGCTGCGATATGAGGTCCTGCATTGTTGATGAATATCCCGTTGATGTAGACTTGCAATGAGAATCCCGGCATCAAGGACACATCGTGCAATTGGGGCGATGCTTCGTGTCCAAGGAGCTGTGAAGCTGCGATGCAGAGTCGGGTATCGTGGAGGGATGCAAGGGCCTGTGCCGAGGATGCGTCATGCAGCAGCAATTACGAAGAGGTTGCAGGCTGCGGCGGTGATGGGGATCTTTACGATGGGTCCAATCCACGCAGCAGCGGCGATGCGTTCGCTCTGCACGGGGTTGCGCAGCACAGCAGAGGAGATACATCGGTTGTGCTGGATCTACAGAGGCTGGCAAGCACCTTACGCCCAATTCCATGGGTACAGGACTGGGGTGGCACCACTTGGCTGGGCAGATTCACAGATGGCAGAGCCCAGTTGCAGGTGCAAGGTTATTGGAAGCCTGTTGTGTCCCTGAGGCTTCATATCTGGAGGCCAGGCAACTAGCCTTTAAAGTCACTCTGGGTTCTGGGTTCAAGAGATGCAGATCCAGTCCTTCTCACCCAGTAAAGAGGGCAAGAGGCAGCAGGTCAGATCAGCAGGACAGCATTTCTCTCAGGGCAGCAGTCCAGCAGAGTGGCAGTCCTTTCTGCAGCACAACAGTCCTTCTTCCTGGCAGAGTCTCCACAAGTCCAGAAGAGTACTTAAGTGGTGATGTCTGAGGTCCAGTATTAATACCTATTTGTGCATTTGAACTGGGGAGCATCTTCTAGAGGCAGGCCTTTGAAATGAACAGATGCCATGCCTCCCTGGCTTCATACTGAATACAGAGGGTATGTAGCCCTTTGTGTGTGGACAGGACACACCCTAATCAAGTGTAAGTTGGGCTCGGGCCCAGCTCCTCCCTCCCATCCTGCCAGGGATGGCCTACTAGGCATACCTAAGCTCCCCATTGTGTGTGGATGTCTAGGAGGAATACAAAAAGTCCAACTGTCAACTACACCCAGAGACAGGCTGTAAGCACCAAATGGCTAAGGCAGGAAAGTGGCATTTTCAAAATTGTAATTTGAAATCTGACTTCACCATAATTTAGGATTTATGATTACAATTCTAAAGACACTAAACATGAACTGGTTACCTGTTCCCATTTGTAAATTAAAGCTTATTAAATGTAATAAGGTAACTCCAATGTTATCCTATGGGAAAGGTAGGGCTTGCAGTATTTAAAAACGAATTTAAGGGGTTTTTACTGCCAGGACATATAAAACTAAAAAGTACATGTCCCTCTTCTTAAACACACTGCACCCTGCATTCTGGGCTGTCCAGGACCTACCCTAGGGGTGACATATATATTAAAAAGGAAGGTTTGGGCCTGGCAAAAGGTTTATTTAGCCAGGTCGCAATGGCAGTTTAAGACTGCACACACACAGGCTGCAATGGCAGGCCTGAGACATGTTTAAATTGCTACTTGAGTGGGTGCACGTTCAGTGCTGCAGGCCCACTAGCAGCATTTAATTTACAGGCTCTGGGCACAGGTAATGCCACTTTACTAGGAACTTGCAAGTAAATTAGTTTTGCCAATGGGGTACAAGCCAATTCTACCATTGTTTAGGGAGAGAGCACAAGCACTTTAGCACTGGTTAGCAGTGGTAAAGTGCACAGCATCCTAAAGCCAGCCAAGATGAAGTCAGCAAACACAAGGACCTCATTACAATGTCGGTCGGAAAGGCTCCGAAGGTCATTCGGTTCGTCCGAATCTGATTGGGAACCCGCCTTTCCGACCGACTCGGAAACCCTTCTGACCGACCGATTACGATAGTCGGAAACCATTTGGACTTTCCGAGTCGGCTCCAACTCGGTTCCGAACGGCATTCGGAGGAACCGACTCTGTCGGAGTCGACTTGTACAGGTCTATGGACCGTGTTTCCGACCGACGGATTACGATGTCATATTCGGACAGCCTTTCCGAATCGGTTGTTACAACATGGATCGGCTGTCGAAATCTGACTTTCGGGGCCCATAGCAGGCCCCCCTTCACCCGCCCGTGGGGGTACCCATGGGACCCCTCTTTGCAACCATGCACAGTGTGGCAGGCCATGGTGCCACAGGGTGCAAGGTTTTCCACACCCACCCCTTTCTTTAATGGGAGCCTGTGTTGTCGGTCGGAACACAGGCTCCCATTGAAGTCAATGGGAGTCCGACCGAACGGTGTTCGGAAACATCGTAATCGGTTGGTCGGACTCCCCGAATCCGAGTCGGTCGGAAACCATTCCGAGACCGAGTCGGTCGGAATGCTTTCCGACCGACATCGTAATGAGGCCCTAAGTCTGAAGGCAAAAGGTTAGGGGGTAAACCACACCAAGTATGGCAGCTCTTGTAAGAAATGCACTGCACTGCAATGCTTTCTCCCTCTTGTGGAACACAGGACACCAACTTTGGTTGCTTTGCTGGGTTGCAATGTCATTTAATAAATATGTCTCTTAATCCCTAAGTAAAATAGCAAGCACAAACAATATTGTGTTCATAATTGTGTGCCTCATACTATAACAGAAGTACAAAAAAAGTCAATACAGGACAATATAAGTCAACTCTTGACAAAATCAATAGGTTAAAATTTTACATAGTTCATGGATGCAGAGGTACAGAACATGAGGGCACACATACCCCCCACACACACCCACACACATGCAGATCACCACACCTACAGACATCATGCATGTGGAGCAAAAGACATATAGGAGCCCATGCGCACAAACATACGAACATATGTAGGCAAACAATCAGAAAGACCAACTAACATAAACACATCCAGACATACAGTCATCAGCTATACTAACATCCCTAAGTGCAACTCACCTGCAGGCATCCATGCATGCAACCAGAAAGTGTACATACAAATTCCTATCCTGTATAAACACACCAATAAATATAGTCACGCATTCATGCAGGCTAGAATTCAGACTCATGTGTAGCAGGGGAAAGAAGTGAGATATAGCAAGGGTCACAGAGTGATGTGAGAAGGTGGCACAAGGTGATGCCAAAGGTGAAAGCCGAGGGTAATGTGCACAAGGGTAGAACATTCTGTTGTCAATTTTGGAAGTACAAGTGATGTACCACAGTTTAAACTATTTGATGCAGCTTGGGAAGCACTGGGTGATGCGTTTTAAAGAAGCACTGGGTGGTGTGTGTCAGAAAGGCGCAAGAAGGCCCACATGGGGAAGAAATGGCTCCTGTGTGTCAGGTGAACACTGGATGTTCTTAATCAGTGGAGTATTAGATTGTGTGTACCATTATTTATTTCAAAATGTTCCATGACCTCTCTATGGAGTTCCTCTGCAAAGGCCCTATCGAACAGGGCGTCTGGGTACAGACTCCAAGAAAGATCTGACCTAGGCATCCGCGGAATTCTCACAGTAAGCCAAACCAGAGCATGGTCTAAGAGGGTATGGGCTAAATGTGCCACATACTTAGACAGTAACCAATAGTCAAGTCTTGACCACCCCCCATGTATGAGGGAATAGTAAGTGCCCTCTACAGTGTGCGGGAACATATACCGCCAGATATCATTTAAGTCGTGATTTTGCATGATAGCTCTCAGATTTATGGCTGCAGCAGCTCCGGCACCAGACGGCACGCAAGGTTTATCCACTTGAGGCTGTAAAACAAAATTTAAGTCTCCCCCCATGTCAAGGCCTGAGGCTCTGAAGCGAGTATCCTACCTCATAAAATATCAAAAAAACCGAGGTCGTCTATATTAGGCCCATAACAATTAACAATTGTGAGCGTGGTATGTCCCAGCCTCCCCCATAGAATAGTAAACATTCCCTGCACATCTATGAATGACTCACCCATTGTAAAAGGGAGACCTCACTTCACCCCATGCTCATATAAGGAATAAGATGAGGCAACCCGACAGGAGGACTAATGTTGACCCAGGGTAGCCTCTGAGCGCATTGCTAGATGTGTCTCCTGTTGAAGTGTGATGTCAACCCTCTGGTTGTCAAAATAGGCAAACACCTGCCTAATTTTCCTGGGGTTATTGAATCCTCTGACATTCCAGGTCAAGCAGCAACAGGAATCATCCCTCCTGTCTCCCATGCCAGAAAACATTCAAATAGGAACATGGTCCCTCGGACTGTGTCTCCTCTAAACTGCAATGCAGATAGATAACATAATATACAACAGAAAACAGCCCCCATCTGTCCTCCCAACCACCCACTCTGATGGCCCAATCCTACCAGGACTGTCAACCCCCCCTGTAATGAAAGCCAAGCAAATCAGCAATAGAACAAACCAGAACAGAAATAGAGGCAAGTATCGCCCATAGAAAATTCACAGGTGTGACCCTCGGGGTCCGCTATGCGAGACAGTGAAGCAACCCAAGCATAAGCTGAGGGTGTCCGAGACATCCAGGTCCATGCTCACAGAACACATGAGAGTGCACATGGTGAGAGCAGTGCATCCACCACCCTGGCAATGGCAACACTGCCGTCGTACTTGCCCATCGCTCCAAGAGCTCAGTGGCAAAGGGAGCACTCAACCCAACACCCCCTTCCCAGCGGAGTTCCGATAAAGGATGAGAGAGGCTTTCCATCCCATGAAGGGTTCTGCCATTGCATCAGCGAACAGTCTCCTCTCATCAGTCTGAGTCAGTTTGCGAGACTTGAGATATCATGGGTGAGTGTCTTTCTGAGCCTGGACTATGCTTTTTCTGGTGCTTGTGCAGATTTTCCACAATTGGCTGCGGGAACTGGAAAATGTGTTGATTTCCCCATGCGTGATTCGCTTGTGCTCCGAGTGCAACACTGAATGCTGGTTTCCAGCCTGTACAACTTATTGTTTCACAATGGGTAAACTTAAGTCTAGCTTCTTGAACCGCTATCGTAATGTCTGGACACAGCGACACCTGCCATCAGATTTAAGTGTACCCTTCTGCGCCATCCTGAGTAACGTGTCCCTGCCCCGATAGTTTAACAGGCACACTACGATAGGCTGTACAGGAGTGCCTGCTGGTGGCATGGCCCACAAGGATCAGTGGGCACTCTCCACCACTAACAGAGGAGACACAGCGTCAGCTCTAAACAGCAACAACAGCATCTTTTCCACATAGTCCTCAAGCCTGCCAGTATTAGTAGTCCCTGTCACTCCCATGATACACAAGTTATTGCAGCGTGACCTAGCCTCGAGGTCCTCGTTCTTGGCAGCAATTACTTTAAGAATCTTCTCCATGTTGAGCAGAGTTTCTCCTTTAGACCCCAAATCATCTTCCACTGTAGTTATCCGCTACTCCGCCTCTTTCAGTTGGCTGCCATGCTTATCAATCTTGTGCATAACAGCGCCCGACCGCACTGTTAGGGCATCCATTTTATGATCAATGGAGGTTAGGCTCTCCGGCATGGCCTTCAATAGGGTTTTCATGTCGGTATTAGGGGTGGGCAGAATTCGGGAGGTTTTACTCAGTGGAATTCTACTGAGTTACATAAAAACTCCGTGAGATTTTGCGGAGTTCTGCCCACCCTCAAAACCTGGCAGTAGCGGTCGGTGGTGGGAGTGCCGCCGGGTGCTGACGTGGGGCGGGGGAGGGGAAGGGTGGGGGGTAGTAAACTAAGGATTACGGCCGATTACAGGTAAGTACACATATGAATAAATAAAAAGAATTTCGTTTCTCGCGCTGCATCGCCAAATGCGATGCAGCGCGCGCACCGAAATTCGTTATTTATTTATTTATATGTGTACTTACCTGTAATCCGTAGTTTACTACCCCCCACCCTGCCCCTCCCCCGCCCCACGTCAGCGCCCGGCGGCACTCCCACCACCGACCGCTACTGAAAACCGGGACTGGTTGAAAAAAGTTGCACTTGCGATGAAATGGGACCAGTTGACTGCTTTGCACAAACTGTCCAAACCTAAAATGTACATGTTAGATTCAAAGCAGGGCTGACTTGGACTTGCACAATTCAATTTGCTATATGTGGAAACCTTTGTAATTGGCTAATAATAACGACATTGTGAAAAAACGGATCACCCGAGGTCCATTCGGTAAAGGTGCTATGCAAGAAGCAGGTAAGCATTATTTGTGAATGCGATCCTTACCCTGCCCTTTCCGCCCCAGATCCTAAAGGACCCAGTACATTACTATCTTAATATTACATTAGAGCTGAGCAGGAACTGGATGTTTGAACAAAGGTTTTCGTAGGCAGGAAACAGAGCAGATAAGACTAGTAAGTGTTTCAGCAGTCACCCCCTCCCCACCATTACACAAAGGAGACCTTATCAGACGGCAGACACCATAAAAGCCCTTTGATCATATTTTGACACACACTGCTCATTAATTTCCCTGTGTTATTCTGACTGCTGCTGTCATTACCTCTCCATCTAGGCAGGTTCAGCATGTCTTCAAAGCGACAGGCCTCACAGGAGCAGACAAAACAAAGGCAGGAACAATAAACAAGGCCGCAGAGTGCTCCAGAAATGTCTTTTATATCTCTCATGCTGGAGAGGACGGCTCGCAGCCTGGTCCTGTGAGTGTGTTTAACTGAGTTGTTAGTACGCTTTCACAAATGTTGATCTGCACTGGAATAAAGCGAAGAGCGGTAGAGTGGCCATAAGACGAGAACACGGACTCTCTAAGCCTGGACTTTCTTTTTATAAATATATTTTTTTTTCAGGTGCGATAGTCCAATGGGGTCAGACTAAAACGAGGCTACAAGTTCCAGAATGCACCAGGCTAATCACAGCAACAAACAATAACCAATAGACTGACCACTAACCATGGGTTCCAGAGTAGAGTATTGTCCGACATAAAGAGTTTAAAAACCGCTTCAGGGATTTTAAGCAATGTGTAAAAACAGTGGCGGCTCCTCCACTAAGGTGGAGTAGTGTCGCCCAACTACTGCAAAGCAGTGAAAGAAAGAAAAAATAAAATGATTATACTGCAAGGTTATTTTTATCATTGTATTTGTTCCTGCTGCACAGCTTTGTGGGGCAGGCAGGGCTGCTCTGCTCTCAGAGCAGGGGAGGAGTGGTTTGCCCTCTCCAAGTGTGCAATGACTGATTGGCCAGCCCTCTAGGGCCTGTCCACAGTCATGCGCATTTCGCATGTTCTCCGTGCAGGCAGCATTCCAGCCTGCGTGGAGAACATGCCCAGGCCCCCATTCCCTGGTTGAGCGCCGATGCACGGCGCTCAGACCAATCACAATGCTGCATTCAAGCGTTGTGATTGGCTTAGAGGAGGGAGCCTGGCTGCTTCCTGTTTCGGCCCCAGAGAGACTAAGAGAATGTGGGTGAGAGTGGGAGAGCGGCGAGGAGGTAAGTTATTAAATCTTTTTTTTTACATCCCCCGGCCCGCCTGCAACACCCGATCCTTGCTGGCCGCTACTGTGTAAAAACAATTACATTTACAATAAATAAATGTCTATGACAGGCTCCAAGGTATTCTATTACATGGATCTTCTGTCGCTCACAATGTAACTCTTTCTAGTTTCTCCCTGCTCCATCTTACATGTGTGCAGGCAAAAGAAACACAGCATACCCGCAGTTCAGAGTAGGTAGCTAACAAAGAAATCAACAGTTTCTGTGATGCAGTGTAGTGGAAATCTAAGAATTGTTCCCCATAATGCCAAGTATCAATTCAGTACCTCAACATGCCCACTTTGACAAGCACAAGGGCAGTGGTAAATGTAATGATACTTGAACAGAACCACCATCTGTGACCCCCAACTAGAGTACACCAAAAGAAGCACTGACATATGTGCCCAAATATGAGTCAAACATTTAGTATACAAGGGCCCTCAAGCCAGACATTTACTACCAAGAGAATGGCATATTGCTAGCCTGTGCACAGTCCTTTTCCAAAAAGTCAAGAGTGATACTATGGGACCTCTTGTCACCAACTGCAGGGGTGCTTACTAATTTTTTTGCCATGTGTTATTGCATGATCCTTTTACGCCATCCTAGTAGCCTGCAGGTCTCCGGGGCACATCACACACCCGAGACTAGGGCAGTGGCCCGCCCAAGTGACCTTGGCCACTGAGAAGGATTGTGGCAATATCTGGTGGCCCTAGGCTTGTGCCCACATGCTGTTTCTTTTCCTGATATCCAGTACCCTGTTATCTACAGAAGCTGACTGCTCTCCAGCCCTACCAGAAGAGTGGCCATTCATGAGAGGTTCTGAAAGACCTACTGTCCAGCTATACAGCTCTGCCCTGTCCTAAAAACACATACCAGAGGCTGTGCCTCTCAGGGTAGGGGCGAAGTTGCAGCACAGTTGCTGGTGGTCAGCTGAGCTCACAGGTAGGGCCAACTTAGCCTTTCAGCCTTCTTTACAAGGCACACAAAACACGCACAGTTTAATACAGAAGTAACAGCTTCTTTCTTTTTAGATTCAAGATCCGGTATGTTCTGCAGCCTTTACAAAAAAATAAAGATCAACAATGCATAACTATAATTTATATCGAGCGCAGTCGCGTAGACACACATCGCAGACAAGCATGCACACTCGTAGTTTTGTAGCCATTTGACACCCAATTGCTCTTCAGTTAAGCAAATTGGTACTGTCTGACAGACGGTGTCTGTTAAAATAGTAACCTAGGAGTACTCGCAAAGGTGGTGCAGAGAGCTCACGTATGGTATCACACCTGCAGAGGTTGAGCCTCACATTGTTTTAAGGTAAAAAAAAAAAGAAAAAAAGAAAAAAATGAATGGTCTTGCACCTAGTGTCCCAAGACCACTTAGATGGATTTGTCACACTCTAGAAGTGCTATGCATGAATTAAAAACGGTGAATACATTAAAAATTACATTAATGTAAAAGCATACCACTTTGGGTAATGGTATAATGGGATCTGTGGGTAGACTGAATGTGCAGCAGGCCTCACTTCCATGTCATGAGCTGGGGTACAAAGGCACCCCTCACAAGATGTCAGACGTCAAGGAGGGGTCACTCATTACTGAATGGTGCACATTGTATATGCCAGTGCAAATCACTCAGGTACACTACAGACACTATCCTTGTGTGCCCTAGCTGTATCGGCCTCAGGAGGTCTGTGAAGCACACAGCGCACGCACTGCCCCAAAGCGAAAGAAAGGTAACAATAACACACACACCTAGTACGCAACCTTGTTTGTCAGAAAAGGATATTTACATAGCATTGCAGGATGCAGAATTTAAAGAAATAAAGCTGCATTAAAGCAGTTCTGAACTTGAGTTGTGCGGGGGAGAGCAAGCTAAAGGAAACTCACTCATTTTTAATGGCGGTGTTGGATTTGGAAATGCCAAGAAGACCCACGCTCGTAACACGGCACTGGTCAGAATAATAATATCCACACGGAGTAGGCATTGCTACTGCTGACAAACTCCTGCGCAGCACTTGAACCCAAGCTGTCAGTTCAGTCGGTGTTTGATCTAAAGGCTTGTGTCGCTTATATCACAACCGTGCTTTGCTGGCTACAACGCCTAGTCCTTGCAGAACATTCAATTAGGCTAATTAAGTCCGCTGTGCGGAACAAGGGGTGAAACGCACAACAACATGTAAATCAATAGGAATGTGCATTTTCAAAACGAGGCCTGAAACACACCACCCAGACAAGGAATGTTCAAACGCATCTAAAAAGAGGCCTGAGACTCAGGATTCAAATAATGATTGTTCAGGAATTAATCTTGAATTGCAGATCCTTTGAAGGAACTTAGGGGTGGACGGTAAACTCCGCCACACGGCGGTTGGCAGAGTTTTTGCCAAACTCCACGCTCCAAGCACAGTGTGGAATAGTAAAACTCCACAAACTCCACCAGCGGAACGGAGTTTACCGCCCACCCCTAGTCGGTATCCAGTGCTCCCATATCTGAGGCCGACCCAAGGTTTCCCACAGATCAATTTCTGATGTAGCAGAACCCACACTCCTACGCATGTCAAACTGCAGCTAGGTTGGCTTTCCATCAGGTTTCCCCATAAATGGATGTCAGGGCTTTTGTCCCACAGCAAAATCGCAGGCCAACACCTCCAAAGTGTTAGAGGGAAGGCCACTCAACAGGCCCAGGAAAGTCCCAGGTGCTATAGGGTGCTAGGTGAGGCACTAACGTGATGAAGGGCCCTCCATCCAGTCAGTCAATGTCCTCCCCAGCTTGAGATGCTAGGTGTCACAGGGCCAAGGTCCCATGATTTTTCTTGATCTGCAAAACTGGACATATTCTTGCATTATGTCCATTCATGACCTTGCCATTGAACAGGATCCTGGAAATAAGCCACCCCACTCGTGCTTGAATAATAGCCCCACGACCCTTTGGGACATGGAGGATGATGACTCCAGATAAAAAACATGCACTTGTATTGGTAGGCACCCTTCAGTGTTACAAAAGATTCGAGGTAGCTAGACTCGTTACACAACACAATTTGATGGTATGCTGCAGACATATCTAGTGATGTGTCAATACATCTGCGTCCTTTAAAGTACACAACATTCCAGTTTTATTGGGGATTGGTTTACGGTCAACACAGAATTTGCATACCAAAATGACCAGGGCAAGGGATTCAGAATTCTCAATGTGTTCGATGATTTCTGACTTGCACAACTTTTCCAATTCTTCCAACTTTTCTCTAAAAATCAATGGCACCTTATGCACATTGTGAACAATAAGCACAGTGTGTGCTTCAAGATGATCTTATATTGGAGCCCTATCAGCCAGCATATTTTGAAAATGAACACTTCCAGGAACGTGTCTGTCCACTCACTGGCCAAAACCTCACTCATAGAAACATTGTCCACACCCTCCAATTTCCTTTCTGAAATGACCAATATCCTTTCTGAAATGACCAATTTCCTTTCTGAAATGACCTGTCCAAGGTGGTTATGGTTAATAATATAATTTAATGCATCATAATCCTCCCACCCCAGGTTTGATCCTTACTTAAAATGCAAACAGCACTCCTTGGGCCTCGCTTCCATCAAAATCTAATAAATCCTCAAATAATTCCTCAATCTCTATTCTCTTACAACTACAGGCAAATAACTTGATTTTTGATTCTATTAGGACTTGCCCGGAAATTTCTTGAACATATCCTCCCCAATTAATATGCAAGGAAACCCAGTGTTGGTCATCAATTTAACTTCCAAACCATTGATGATTATATCATAATAAGGATGTTTTCTTTTCCTTTCTTCCGTCACCCCAACTTCATCATCAACACCTCGATCAGGTTAACACAAAACCTTTTTCACCCCCATCTCCCACCTCTTCCTTCTCAAATTTGGAAATAACACTTTACATACATGACTGAAAATTGGACTTTCCTAGTGCATTTGAAGTATATCTGCGCTGAAGCCTCCCATTTTCCACATGTACATTTCAGAGTACTCAATTCCCCTTGCAACAGTGAAAGGTACTTCAAAATCAGGGCCATCCGTAGACGATACTTTTTCCTGAATTCTTTTGTTGTAAATCTGTTCAACCAATAGGTCTCTGATGAGTTTGCCCTTCAGATCGTAATGACTGCATGTCGCAGCTAATGTTTTTAATGAACAACTCGCCGAGCTGTTGAGCCCTTTGTAAAAATGTGTGCCTCTCCAAGACAACATACTTACAAGCACAACACCGTTTCTCAAGTATTTTAAAAACTGTGGCATACTCATCAACCACTTCAGTTGAATTACCACCTTCTCCTGCCCCTTCTTGCCCCATGCGATTTTAACCTTTTGTACAGGAAGTATCTTTAGAATTGTTCTATCCTTAGGGCTGAGATTATGGGCCCAGCTACGATATCGGACGGTTGGACTGCCGCCCGCTGTTGCGGCGGTCAGGAGACAGCCCAATTACGATATGACCGCCATGGTGGCGGTCAGAAAGTGCTCATTTACACTGCAGGAAAAGGGCCGCAGAACAAGCCGCAGTGTAAATGAGCACTTTGTGCACATCCAAGCACTGTGTGCCATGCACCATATGGTGCATGGCACACAGTGCATGGATGTTCATTGGGGCACTACATGTCCCTCCTGGGCCACTTTGCAGTGGCCCACGAGGGACATAGATCCTATTTGGGGCCCCCAAAGTCCCTTTCCGGCAGCCTATTCATGGCGGTGGGACCACCATGAAAAGACTGTCGGAAAGGGACATTGTAATCCTGACTGCGGTGCCTGCCTTGGCATCACCGTCATTAGGGATTGTGATTCCAAACGCCGCCCCATCGAGATCAGTAGATCCTGTCGGAGGCAGCGGTCTGTCCCCCATCCAACAAGAGTCTGACTGCCTGCATCATAATGTGGTGGCCGAACTGAAGGGCTGACGATTAGGCGGAATGCCACCGACAGCCTGTCCTTAGCAGACCGCCCGACGACATAATTAGGCCCTATGCATCAAAAGAGTTTTT
Organism: Calotriton arnoldi; assembly: GCA_963921515.1. NCBI lineage: Eukaryota > Metazoa > Chordata > Amphibia > Caudata > Salamandridae > Calotriton > Calotriton arnoldi. Next base: position 268,778 of record CAWUFW010002798.1, read on the forward strand.
TTCCTTTTGTTGGTGAACCTATCACAGTCAATTGCCAAAAGGTAAGCCACAACTTGGGCTTACTTGCACCTCTCTCAATCAAGAAGGGAATTATCAGGAACAGCAAGGAAAGGGAGAGGTGGGAAAACAATATTCATATAGGAATTTGAGGAATCAAGAGAAAATTGTGCTAAAATCCCAGTGCCGTATGCACAGTGTGTTGCTGCTGCCAAAGGAAAATCTGGATAGTCAAAAATCATTTCTGCTGATACTAGAACTATCCCAATAAAGTTAGCCTCTGGCAATGGGTAGCATTATCCACAAAAAGCTGTATAGATATGGTGTTACCTCACTGAAGATTCATCCGTGTACACACCACTGATCACAGATTGGTATCGACACTGTGGTGAGCCAAGCATTGCACCACTGAGTGTTGTAACGAACTGATGTATGACCCTCTAAACATCTTCTCTTCACTGGCCCACAACCCCACAACTCTCTTTTCCTATTGACCCATTCGTTAAGGATGTGATACCTAGATAATGGAAGGATCCGGAAAAACGAGTCCTTCCGCATTCCGTCTACAATGCGGCTCCAAGCAGATACGTTCATTACTTTACTTCTACTCTTGTTTTGAACGTTATGTCTCTAGTTAATACTTTTCCTTGCTAAACGTTGTTCTGGAACTCGCCAGACTTCTAGGCCTACTTTCCTCTTCTATTCAAGCTATCTTCCCGGGCCCTCTACACTACCGAGCTCTCCAGAGAGTAAAAGCGAGAGCTTTAACTTCAGGTCTCTGGTACGGGGATCTTATTTCTCTGGACCAGGAAGCCAGATTGGAACTGGCCTGGTGGCTGGAGAACCTGGATGTCTGGAATGGCAGAGCAATCTTTGGTTCTGCACCAGAATTCATTCTCGAATCGGATGCGAGCCTTCATGGCTGGGGAGCCTGTCTCCTGGACCAAAACACCGGCGGGGTTTGGTCTCAAGAAGAATCCACTCACCACATAAATTACCTAGAACTCACTGCCGGTCTCTATGCACTGATGAGTTTCAAACATTCTCTTCAGGGCAGATCAGTCATTCTAAAGATGGACAATATGTCCGCAGTTGCTTATATAAATCGTCTGGGAGGGACGAAATCTGCGGACCTCTCGAATTTGGCCAAGAGACTCTGGATGTTCTGCCTGGAACACAAGATCTCTCTGAAAGCCGAATATCTTCCAGGGGAAACCAATATTTGTGCGGATTGGAACTCAAGATTCCTCTTAGACCGCAGCGACTGGAAACTCAACGTTTCCGTCTTCAATTCACTCAACAAGGTATGGGGCCCTTTGGAATTAGATCTCTTTGCGAGCAGACTAACTTTCCAATTGGAGAACTACTACAGCTGGATGCCCGACCCGGGTGCTCTAGCAGTGAACGCCTTCCTCCAATGCTGGAGGGGGACCAACGCATACGCCTTTCCCCCCTTCTCCATGATCCAGAGTCCTTCAGAAGGTGAGACAACAACGATGCTCCATTGTCCTAGTGACTCCCTTCTGGCCGTCTCAGGCTTGGTTCCCCACTACCTTGGAACTGGCTTACGACCTTCCCTTCCTAATTCCTTCCCTACCAGACCTTCTTACAGACGTAGACGGGCTAATTCACCCACTCGTTCAAACAGGGACACTGAACCTACTTGCCTGGAGAGTGTCAGGAGATCCAATGACCTCTCAAAACTTTCGTCAACAGCTGCATCTCTTCTCGGAGAATCCTGGGCCCCCGGTACACCCTACCGATATAACAGCATATGGAAATCCTGGTCACGCCGGTGCGTGGAATGGAACTTGGATCCCGTGGAAGCTCCTATCGTTGACATAGTTAACTTTCTTGTCGAACAATTCGAACGAGGTCTTAGCTATAGATCTATTAATTGTTATAGGTCTCCTATCTCCGCAGGTCATGCTCTCGTCAATGGTAAGACGGTAGGTAAAAATGCCATTATCTGTAGAGTCCTGAAAAGCATTAGACTTAGGAGACCTCCCAAACCCAGATACCAGTCTCTCTGGGACGTTAACCTAATCCTTGATCTTTTTTCTAGCTGGCCCGATAATATTGACCTGAATAGGAAAAACCTCTCTATCAAACTGGCCACACTGCTTTGCCTAATATCTTGTCGTAGGGTTTCTGATGTTAAAGCTCTTGAAATTTCGTGTAGATCCTACAACATGTTTGGAGTCAAATTCGATCTTTTTAAAAGAACTAAAACTATGTCCGATTCTAACTTCTATCCTCGCTTTGATTTATGCAAAAAACTCTGCGTGGTTGACTGCATGAAAGAATATGACCGCAGAATGAATGCTCTCCGCCCTCCAGGTGTGAACCAATTACTTATCTCCTTTGTTAAACCACGCAAGGCTATAACTTCTACTTCTATCTCTAGATGGGTCAAAATAGTTATGAACCTAGCTGGCATCGATTTGAATTTGTTCCAAGCTCATTCGATCAGAGGTGCTATGGCCAGTAAATCCTTTTGGTCTGGTGGTAAGTTGGATGATATTCTAAAAGCTGCCGACTGGTCTAATGCTAGTACTTTTGCTCAGCATTACTGCAAACCGATTGGTCATATGTCTGATGTAGTTTTACATGGCTACCAACATGCATAATGGTAGCCTCCGATCTTGTAATGAAATTGCGATTCTCCTATTAACATGACAAGGGAATCTGGATTTCATTACAGACTCGGAGGCTAGTATTATCCCACCCACCCTTTCCCCTGTTCTTTTATTGCTACCTTGTATACTATTATTGAATCTTTTGTTTAGAGTATATTTACAGCATATTCTCCCTTGGTTTTCGATTGTTCCTTCTCTCATTGTACCCAACTTACCTGTTGTTTCTCTCCTTTCAGGAATAACCTTCTTTAATTGACATTTAGAACTCTTTACTTCTTGTCTTTCCCTTTCAAATTTATTTACTTACTTTTCCTTTTTTTCAGATAATCTTTCATGATCTGACCTCGTTGATTACACTCTCCGGTCCTCATATTCTTCGCTTGGTGATGGTCTAATGGATTGTTTGGACTTCTTCAATGTTACGAGACTTTTCCTGTTTTACACCACATTCAAAAGAGGCTGTTTGTTATGGGCTCATGCCTTTTATTTGTTCTGAATGTTCTATTCTGGAACACCTTTACTTTATGATGTATGCGGCTGCTTCGAGACTGCATTAAAAGTTATATGCATAATGCTAGCCTCCGAGGCTTTAATGAAATCCAGATTCTCTTGTCATGTTAATAGGAGAATCGCAATTGGTGGGCAGCCTGGTTGGGCAAACATCAATGGTTAATAAAGCAATCTCGAAACATCCTTCAGATAAGAGGATTGATCCTGCCTTGAAAAACAAATTATTCAGGAAGTCACCTGACATTAAGAGTTCGTATATATGGCACATAGGCTGCTCAATCATTGACTACAGTCTTCAAAGAGCTGTTTATATCTTTGGAAAATGGCACTGAATATTCTACTCTGCTTGAGAGAATAGAACACCAGATCAAACTTCTTTCGTATAGCTTTTTTTGATTTTTGATTTTTATTTTTATAGGGCAGAATCACTGACCAATTACAAGTCAAAAAGATGCCATACAAATAATATACAAAATACCATTTGATATTACCATGATCCTCTACAATTAGACGAACCATCGCATGGTTTAGGACAATCGATCCAATAAAAAACATTAATGCTGAGATACATTGTAGCAATCAAAGTGACCATGTGCAGATTTAAGTCTCCTCCTCCCAAATTGCTTTGAACAAACAATGGTGTAAACATTTATACAGTACAGTTATACTAGCAGCCATCAATAAAGTGCCAATGTGCCACATTAAGCACCCACCACCTTGACAAATATTATAGCCCCTCGAGAATTACCAGGAAAGTGGTTATTCTAATCGTAGTAACTGTAATCAGTACTATAGGCAGGATGCTCAGACCATCTAAATACTAGATACCCCTGTAGCATGTACAAAGGTATCCTTACCCCTTATGGTGCGGCTTTAAAGCAAAGACAAAAGCCAAATAACCCACCTTAAAGCTTAAAGCAACACAAAAATTGAGAAACCCAATATCTATGAGTATCCCTCATGGGGCCACCAGTATTGCTGTTACCAAGTTGGAGCCAAGCTCTTCTAGTGTGTCCATAAACCGCCACAAAGCTTTGAATGTTTTTAACCCCCCACACGTTTCGCATACGCCTCCTAATTTTTTTCCGTCCTGAGCATTTTATTAAACCACTCTTGAAATGATGGAGCCCTGAATGATTTCCAATTCTGTAAAATCAATGAACGAGCAATTATAGAGGCAATTGATATAAACACCTGTCACCGCTTGCCAATTCCCAAACCCCAACTCTTCCTAACAAACCCAAATATTGCAGGACCCACCTCAGGATCTATAGTCATCTGGAGGTCAAGACAATGCCAATACTGTTCCAACAGCTGACAAGTAAAAAAAGTATGTAACCAGCCTCCCATCCACTGTTGCTGATAGCGGAAGCACCGATCCTTTACTGCCGGATACATTGTGTGGAGGGCGGCAGGAGTATAGTAAGCAATCCAGAAAGATAGGAAGGACAGTCTCTTAAAATTTGCTGCCCTTAAAGCCCTATACCCTAATCGAGAAAAAGAGTGCCAATCCGCCTCCGAAAGAGTGTAGTGTGTGGACAGGCTGATTTTTTCTAAAAATCTTTCCACCTGATGCCTGCCCTCCTGGTCACACAGTAGTCTATACCAATTACAAGTTCCCTTAAGTTTTGACCTTAAAAGTGATTGCATGATAGGGTGGGGATTTAAGCTAGATTCCGGGCAGCGATTTTTCAAAAAAAGTGTGATCTGCTGGAACCCCAAAAAGAACAATTTACAGTGATCACTACACCAAGCCTGCAATTCTTGCCAAGTAATACACTTACCCCTTAACATGAAGTGGCTTAATTCTTTAAAGCCATTAGCACTCCAAAATCTTAACTGATTTTGTTGTATTGACAAGCCAGCATATTTACACTCCTGTAAGATAAGATACTCAAAACCTGCTGAAATGCTTTTAGATAAATAAAGTGATTGGAGTTGGGCACTAATCTCTTGTAACACCTTGTATCTTGTTTTTTTGGGGAGTTTAGCTGTTTTTATAAAGACCGGCAAATGAGATTCTGCTTCCTGGATCATTGTTTTTATAAAAAAGATCGACCGTCCTCTTCCTGTCTATTGATCATGCTAGTGCATCTAACAAGGCTGCTTCATAATATGTCTGTACATGGGGTAATGCCAACCCCCCTGACTAATATCTATCCGAAGTACAGAAAGTTTTACCCTAGAGACCTTCTTGTTCCACACAAAGTTCCTCAAAAGTGCTTTCAACTCAGTAAAATAGCTCTTCTTAAATTTTATGGGGACATTTGAAAAAAGAAATAACAGCAGAGGTAGGATCGACATTTGAATAAGAGCTACTTTACCCACTAATGTAGGGGGAAGTAGTGCCTATCTATCCAATAATCCCTTGATCTTCTTGAGCAGTGCCAGATAGTTTAATTGAGAAAGCTGGGAGTATGTATTTGTTACGAAGATCCCCAGACATCGAATCAGTTTTTGCAAGCTGGCCTGTTGCTGCAAAGACGAAAGGAGATCACTAGCTAAGTAATTAAGAAATTCTGTTTTATTTTGATTAATTGTATACCCCCAATCCCTTTAAACCACTTGAACCCGTCCAACACCCATTGGATAATCTGCTTCTCTGGCCCAAGATATAGGATAATATCATCCACAAACATTTTTAGCTTAGGCATCCACGTTACGGGGGGCTTGATACTCTCATTCTCCCGAATCCTAATCCTAACAGCCAGGGGCTCTATAAAAAAGTGAATACAATTAAGGGCAGTGGACACCCCTGTCGCGCCCCCTACTTATATTTACTAACCATGCAAGATTAGAATTCACAAAGACCTTAGCTGTGCCCCTTGGTACAAATTCCACAGAATAGAGATGAATAGGGCAGGAAAGCCAAACCTTGTCCGGACATAAAAGAGTGCATCCCAGTTAACCAGGTGGAATGCTTTCTCTGCATCGACCATTATTACTGCTGCACAAGTCTGGTTAACAGTAAAGTAGTCCAGTGCATGTATTCAGAAACCAATATTCGCTGACATCACCCGACCGACCACAAAGAAATCCACAATTTCTGTGATGCAGTGTGGTGGAAATCTCAGAATGGCATTCCATAGTGCCAAGTATCAATTCAGTATCTCAACATGACCGCTTTGAGAAGTACAAGGGCAAAGGCAAATGTAATGACACATGAACAGTACCACCAGCTGTGACTCCCAACTAAAGTACTCCCAAAGAAGGGCTGACATATGTGCCCAAGTATGAGTCAATCAATCAGGGATTTGTGAAGCGCACTACTCAGGGTCTCAAGGCGCTGGGGGGGGGAGGGGGATATCGGGCAGCTCCAAGTCATCTGAGCAGCCAGGTCTTGAGGCTCTTCCTGAATGCCGTTCCAGGTCTTGGCCGCGATGCAGGAGAAGGCTCTTCCTCCCGTTCTGGCTCGTCGGATGCGAGGGATTTCGGCCAGGGCGAGGTTGGCGGATTGAAGGTTTCTCTTGGGTGTGTGGAAGGAGATTCTTTTGTTGAGGGATTGGGGTCCGGTGTTGTGGAGGGATTTGTAGGCATGAGTGAGCAGCTTGAAGGTCACTCTCTTTTCAACGGGGAGCCAGTGGAGGTCTCGTAGGTGCTGGGTGATGTAGTCTTGTCGTGGGATGCTGAGGACGAGTCTGGCTGCGGCGTTCTGGACGGTCTGGAGTTTGTGAAGTAGAGATTTGTTAATTCTGGTGTAGAAGGCATTTCCGTAGTCGAGTCTGCTGGTTATGAGTGCGTGGGAGACAGTCTTCCTGACTTCGGGGGTGATCCACTTGAAGGTCTTGAGGAGTATGCAGAATGTGTTAAAGCATGTGTCACACCTTTAGTACACAAGGTGCCCTCAAGCCAGACATCTACTACCAAGAGACTGGCATACTGCTAGGCTGTGTCTGTGCCAGTTCTTGTGGCTTGTGCATAGTACTTTTCCAAAAAGTCAAGAGTGGTACTATGGGATCTCTTGGCACCAACTGCAGGGGTGCTTACTAGTTTATTTGCCATGTGCCATTCTATTCTACTCTACACCACTCTATGGCACTCTATGCCACTCCACAACACTCTACTCCACTCCATGGCCCTCAACTCTCTAACAATCTACTACACTCTATGCGTCGACACTCTACTCCACTGTATGCAACTCCCTTTTTGCCACTCCATGCCACTTTACTCCACTCCACTCCACTCTATGGCCCTTCACTCTACATTCCTTCCACTTCACTCCACTTTACTTCCTCCACGACACTCCATGACACTCTCCACCACTCCACTTCAGTCCACTCTATACGATTCCACCACACTCCACAAACTCTACGCCACTCCACAACACTCTACTCTATGCCACTCCACTTCACACTCCTCTGAGCCACTAACTATGCTGAACAGCAGCCATGCTGGTATACAACCTGGCTAGAACACATTGGCAAAGCTCTTGCATAGGCGAGACCTACTGGCTATTTCCAGATTTGTTTATCAAAGGCATGATTTCAGACCTTTTGAAGGAATCAGTGACCATTAACAGAGGAATATAACATGCAAATCCAATGTTCATTGTTAACCAACTCAATGGTATTAATTTTATAGCCCGCCGAAGGATGAAAGGCTGAGTGGAGCTGCCAGGATACAAACCTGTGACCATCAGGTCCAACACATATTACCAAAGTGGATCCATTGGACCACCGGACTCAGCTACAATCCATCCATTTTTCTTTCTTTAGCATTGTAACAGACATTAGTGGGACATGAAGTAGTTGTTGCAAAGTCATCCTGTGCCCTTTGCACCCCCACATTTTGCTGACTGGTGATAACTGACTCTGACTGACCCTGGGCTCTGCCTAACCAGGCCCAGGGCCAGTGCTATGCTGAAAGAGACACTTAGAATACTGTGAAAACACCTACATAAACTAGGGTACACTATGGGTTAGGGTACCCCTGTGATTCGAATGACCTCTCCTATAAGGCCCTGGTACATAATAGGGCGGGGGGGTTGAATCTACCTTTAAATCCCTAGTATATAATAGGGCAAGGCAGTTTAGAGGCCAGCAGCCCTTTCTGCACTTGCATGTGTGCACTGCTGAAGCCTGAGGTCAGTTTAAAAGCAGCCCTGTGTTGCAGGACTGTTTTTAAAATGCTAATTGTGCCTAAACTCGATTTTGGTGTTTGGGGCACTTAGAAATTGATAAACAACAATGTTTGGGTATATTAGGTACCCCCAGGGTTGCCCCTATGTGTCCAAGGGGCGGGGGTCAGGTATGTATGAGGAGGACCCTTATAAAATGAGTTTTATATGCCCTGGGTTAAGTGAAATTGCACATTTCACTCCCCACACTGTGACAAAGTGCTTCACAAAATCGACTTTTGTGCTAGGAGCACTGTGGAGGGAGGATCTGCAATAGTTTTACATATTCAGAACCCCTAAAGTCTCCCCTAGGTGTTCTAGGGGTGGGGTCCTGTAGATATAGGCAGGGCCCCTATAAAAGATGTTTTTATAAGCCCTGGTGTTGGTGAAATGGCCCAAGTCATTTTTCCCATTACAAATACCCTGCCACATAGGTTAACATGGCAAGAAGTTATTAACTAATAATTCCCGCGAGGAGAATAAACAAAATAGCATTCAAGGACTTCCTGAAAGGGTATTGATAAATCCAACAATATGGTATTGTTGAATTTCTCCTAAAATGTTCAGACACGCAGTTATAAGACGTTATTTTCTGGAAGCCAAAATTCAGCCTTCCAGTGGTCTAACCTGATTTGTCAGAATTAAGTGGATTAGCCAGGCTCCTTTGATTAGTTGATAAAGAGCCCCTGGGGTTAGCCAGCTCTTCTGGGAGGGCAGGGTTCTGCTACACAGGAATGCCAGAGCAAGGGGAGGGGTTGTAAACAATTTCCTTCAATGGAAGGAGGAGACAGGATACCAGATTCATTTACACCTCTCCTCTTTGAACCTAGCCAGGTGCTAGGATTAAGGAAGGAATGAGCAGATGCAAGGGTAGAGACAATGGAGATTAGCCATCCTGGAAGTGTGTTTAGCCAGCTCTTCTCTTCCTGCTGGAAAATCAGCCATGATGAATTTCGGAGAAATGGTGCTCTCTGGGAGGAAACTGTGCCACACTTTGAAGGATGTGGTCATACCCTGGGGTGTTACCCTGCACCTCATTGGACAGGAGTGCCCTCCTGCTTGACCCAGAGAACTTGGAATAAGTATCTGAGAGGGGCAGAGCCTCTCAGATCTGCTGCTTGAAACTCAAGAAAGAAGAAAGGTCCATGCTGAGAAGTTTGATTTGCACCAACCAGACCAGGCCCTGTACTCTGAGAACTGTGCCTACTGCACAATCCAGAACTACAGCCCTGTGGACTACCTTGCTTCAAAAGGACTAAAGAGTGGACTCCCTGCAAGCTACAGGTTAACAGAGCTCACCTCGAACATCACCACCAAGAATCCTCAGTCTGGAGTACTACCAGTGGATTTGTAAGGGTTTTGTCCAAGTGGATTGTGGGAACTGAAGTCCTAAACTTTCAAGGACCATCTTGGAGCTTCCAGACCCTTGGAGTGAGTTTTGGATACTTTGGGATCCTCTGGGGAACTTCAGGAAGAAGTTCCAGAAGTTTGGAGAAGTGTGAAGCAACTTTGGAAAAATAGATCCATAAGTCGACCGACTTGACCTGGCCAGCCAAGCCAGCGTCCCTCAACCACGAGCCGGCCTGCCGTCCAGGTTCGTCCCGCTGAAAAGCTCCTGAGGTCCGACTTCCAGAGTTTGACTGGGAGCAGGCTGAAACCCAAGCCAGCAAACCCTTACCGAATCCGGCCTGCTGAGTAGCATTGAGGGACCCCGCTAGAAAAAGCTCTGTAAAAGTTTTTAAGTCTGAACGTAGAAAAAGTGACTGGGACCAATCTCGATAGCCAAGCCGCCCACCTTCAATCACGAGACAGCCTGGATCCTGGTTCGCCCTGCTGGAAAGCTCCAGATGTCTGACTTCTACAAGTTTGACTGGGAGCTTGTCGCAAGGCAAGCCCGCAAACCATCACTGAATCCGGACTGGCTGAGAGTTTCGAGGGACCCCGGGAAGAAAAGCTCCAGAAATGTTTCTAAGTCAGAAGGTAAAACCTTTGACCGAGACCTACTGCGAGGGGTAGCCACGCAGGACTCCATCACGGTCGGCCTGAAACTTTGACTTTGACCCGGTCTAGTGCAACCAGATGTCCCAATAGGTGCTATAGGTTTCTAATTGCTATACAGTGCTAAATCTTTAAGAATTCATATCTGCGGTTCGCTACATTGGATTTTTTTTAGTTTTGGTGTCATTTTTTTTTTAAACTCTTTTTATTGATGACAAAAAGCAGGGTACATCAGTGATATGGTGTTGCATTTGACAATGTTAGGACAACATTCACAGCATCAGTAAACATCACATTTACAGCAGTCTTTGTTATTATGTTGACCTTTGCCTCTCCTGCACAATAATGACCTACTAGTTCCTGGCGATGGAATGGGTATCAAGCATGGGTGTTGTACATATGTCTCCCCTGTATGAGTTCCACTTGCCCCATATCTGCTCCAACTTCCTTGGACAGCCCCGACTTTTGTATACTATCTTCTCTGCTAACATGTACCAATCCATGCCTTCCACCAGGCTTGAAGTGCTGGCGCAGCAGGTGCACCCCATGCTTTTGCTATGTTGCACTTGCCAATTGTCATTCCCAGCGTTACCCAGGTCCTTTCTTTACTGTTTAAGTCTGTAGCCCCCTAAACATTTAAGAGGCACCATTTAGGCTCTGGCTCCAATCTTATCCCAAACACCTCACCTAAGCAGTGCACAATTCCCTCCAAATATCTTTTAATATACATGCAGTCCCAAATTATATGAAAACATCCCCTCCTGACTACATTGTATCCTACAATTAGGATCTGCCTTGAATCCCATCTTGGCAAGAGTTTGGCATGAGAAGTACGCTCTATGCAATATCTTAATCTGTATTAATTTGAATCTCGAGGAGATGGCTGCCTCCCTAAGGGAGGCCAATGCATCCTGCCATTTCTCATCATCAAATTCTTCTATATCTTGGGTCCAATGGTCTCGGAGTTGGAGGAGGGGGTCAGGAGAATTGTTAATCAATTTGTGATAGGTCATAGAGGTCACTTTTCGGTCCATATATTCAGTAAGGATTCTATCTTCCAGTGGAGGGGATTCAGGGAGGTCTCCCCCCCTGGTAATGGCCACTTGGAGAGCATGTCTAAGTTGTAGGTATCGAAACACCTCTGTACGGCTAAGTCATAGTCTCGCTGTAATGTTGCAAAGGGAACCACTCCTCCTCGTGACCACAGATCTCCCACTCAGGAAATACCTATGAGAGCCCATTTACCAAATCCAGTGAATTTCCTCAGGGTTCCCAGCTGTTCAGAATCCCATAGTGGGGTGGCTTGTGTTATCTTATTTGCCCACCCTAGGCTTTTATTTACTGTGTGCCAGAGCTGAACTGTGTGTGTCACAATTCACTCCCTGTGCTCTCGTTCCCACCACCAGGGGGCCGAATTGTGGGGCTTTCCAGTATTCTAATATGCTTCCAGACACTCCCCTGTATGCATATCCTGACTTCCAGGCATTTGGACATCATTTAGGAATTGACATCCATTCCCAATCCATGCCGGGTTTTGTGGAAGCCAGTCTGCTCATGCTGGAAACTCCATTACCTATAATCCCCTGCTCACTGCTTTGTCTCCACCCCTGCAGGCCAAGGATGGGTGGAGGAATTCAGCTCACCTGTGGCTGGCTGCTGCTAGCCTGCTCACACCTGATACGCATGAGTACTGTGAGCTCTTTTAAGCCCCAGCTCCCTTCAGCCCAGGGTTGGTCATTGTAGCTGTATACCGGTGAGGCCGATCCTTGTTTCCAGTGTTTCCTGAGCTTTTGATATTCCTTGATTCCTGAGCTATAGTTAATCCTTGTTTCCTGAGTTCCTGAGCTATAGATATTCCTTGTGCCTGAATTAGCACTGCCTGCAGTGCTACCTTGTTTCCTGAGTTCCTGAGTTATAGATATTCCTTGTGCCTGAATTAGCACTGCCTGCAGTGCTACCTTGTTTCCTGAGCTATAGCTATTCCTTGTGCCTAATTAGCACTGCCTGCAGTGCTACCTTGTTTCCTGAGTTCCTGAGCTATAGTTATTCTTTGTTCCTGGGCTTCAGCTATTTCTTGTTCCTGATTTGCACTGCTTGCCGTGCTCTCTTGACTCCTTGTTTTCTGAGCTGTAGCTATTTCCTGTTTCCTTGAACCAGTACTGCCTGCAGTGCTACCTTGACTCCTGAGCCTTAGCATTCCTTGTTCCTGAACTGCAGCAGCTTCCCTTGTTCCTGAACTAGCACTGCCTGCAGTGCTACCTTGACTCCTGAGCCTTAGCATTCCTTGGTCCTGACCTGCAGCAGTTTCCCTTCTCCTGAACTAGCACTACCTGCAGTGCTACCTTGACTCCTGAGCCTTAGCATTCCTTGTTCCTCACCTGCAGCAGTTTCCCTTCTCCTGAACTAGCACTACCTGCAGTGCTACTTTGACTCCTGAGCTTTTGCTCAATTCTTGTTCCTGCCCCAGCACTGCCTTCTATGCTACTTTGTTTTCTTGATTCCTGAACCTGCACTATTCTAGTACACCCTTGTAGCCTCCCCTTCTGTATATCCTTTTCCAGATCCTGCCTTTGCATACATATCCTATATGTGGGTATTTTCATTCAGTATCTGTAACAGCAATTGAGGGTGAGGAACTTACTGAGCTTCAGTCTTACCGTGTGGAGCTCCTGAGTGCTTTACCCCACATTCCCTTTATTGTTAATGTTGTATTATATATATGTTTTGCACGTCCGTCCTGGGTGTAGTTAGTCTGAATGCTAAATTGCCTTTTGAGTGCCCTTCCTTTCTGAGTCTTAGCCATCTTGTACAGGCTTCCCCTTTGGATCCCTTTTTCTTCTCTGACTCCTTGTGTGATCCTGGGCAGCGCTGTACTACTCTTTCTGTGCACAGTACATTTTCTACCCGGTCCCCAGTCCTGGCTCAAGTCCCTGACTGTGTTCCCGACATAGTCCCGGACAGTCCCTGACAGTGTGTTTAGTGGGGCCCGTAAGCTGCAGGCGTGTTGGTGTGATATAAAGGGCCCTTTTGTACCTCCCGCCTGGTAAGACCAATTTGTCCATTCTATAAGCTGGCTCGTCATAAGGTCGATGTAAACATTGACTAACCACCATTAGCTGTGCTGCCCAGTAATATTTCCGTATGTCGGGGAACCCAATACCCCATAATACCACCCCCTCGCTAACTTCTGTGTGGCTATTCGTGGGGGCTTCCCATCCCATAGGAGTGCTCTTTGTTCACTCTCTATGGCTTTAAAATAGGACGCAGGGACTGGATGTGGTGTATTTTGCAATATGTATAGAAATCTCAAGGCAGTTCGTCCCAGTAATGAAAGTGGAAGGGCTCTCCAGTGTCGCACGTCACCTTTTAGGCTTTGCAATGGGGGCAGGAGATTTAGTTCATAGAACAGGGTGGGATTAGTAGTAATGTATATACCGAAGTATCGGAACCCATCTGTGGCCACCGTTGCCTCACATTCTTTGGGTAGAGGAGGAAGCACTCCACTCAGCACATAAATAATGGACTTTGCCCAGTTGATAGTGTAGCCCGAATATTTCCCGAAGTTGGTGAATAGATTTAATACTCTATAGAGGATTTGGGTGATGCTAAGTATAGAAGCACGTCGTCTGCATAAATGAAAATTCTATCCTCCCAGTCTTCCGTCCAGTGCAGGCCCCTTATCAGCGGATCTCTACAGATCCATGTTGCCAGGGGTTCGAGTATAAGGGCAAAGAGCAAAGGTGACAGGGAGCAGCCCTGCCTTGTCCCTCTCCGAGGGGAGAAGGTTAGGGAAGTTCTACCATTTACAACCACCTGTACAAGTAGGTCGCCATATAGGAGTTTCAGCCAGGCTGCAAATTTGGGTCTGAATCCCATCTTATCTATTACTGTGAATAAGTAAGGCCATTCAATGGTATCAAATGCCATTCTGGCATCTAGTGACATTACCACCTCATCCTCTCTCAGTGTGTCAACTCGTCCCAGAACTCCATGAAGCCTGCAAAAATTGAGTGTGGTGTTCCTTCCTGGCATGAAGCCAGACTGGTTGGGATGCACTAACTTCAGGATAATCTGTAGTTTTGGTGCCATTTTAAAGATAACAATATTTCCTACTTTTATAAATTGGTGTTGGATTTTTAATGTGTGTAGTGTCTTAATTATTTACTGAATTGGTGTTTTTAAATGCTTTACATACCTGTCTTTGAAGTTAAGTCTGCCTGCTCGCAGCCAAGCTACCAAGGGTTGAGCATGAGAATAATTTTCTAAGACCTATTCTGAGCCACAGACTGTATTATTGGCCTTATTGCCAGTGGCAGATAGACATTCGCCACTAATAATAATCCCCTTTCCAACAGTAGTCTTTAACACATTAACTACTTCAAATACTCCATTAGTAGAAATGCTTAAATTTGTGAATATGAATGTGCTATGTGATCGGTGGAGCCTATTTCTTGTGAAAGTCTCCATTTTGATATTCTAAATCTCTTTGGATGACTACATCCTTTGATAGATGATCAAATCTTGGTTATTTTTTTACTGGGAAAAATGATGGTTAGATCATTTATCCATCTCTGTGTTTGCTCAAATGAGAACGCTCTCTCTCTTTTCTCGCTCCGTTTTTTAAAATGCATTATAATTAACTGCAGTTACCGGTGTGTTTACTTTGGCCTACCGAAGACACCTTTTGCATTGGCTATCTCTCCAGCTTCATGTTACCAAAAAATCATAAATTAAAAATTCAAACATATATATAGAGGAGTGTTGGGTCAGCCCTCTTCATCATTGGTGTGTTCAGCTGTCATTCACATTGTGATTCTGCCCACCATACAGTATTGAGCAGTGAGTCTGCCCACATCAGCCTGTGGCTTTGTCATGAATGTGAGTAACAGCCTTTTGTCTAATCACATGTGCATATCCGCCTACAAAGGAGTGCCCTTCAGTGTCAGGACTGTCAAATCAAAGCCCATAGTGCCTTTTCTTTGCGCCAATAAAAATTACAGGTTTTCTATTGATGTGCATTAGAACTAAAAATGGGTTCTTTACTTGCTCCAAGTGCACCTCCTTGCTAGGATTCATCCCTCTTTGTCCTATTGAAATTCTATGCAGTGGTAATTTTTTTTTAAACCTAAATATGTCTGAAGAAGAAAAATACAAACTGAGAAGATCAGACAGTGAAAAGAGGAAGAGAAGGAATATGGACAAATATAGAAGAGAATAATAAAAGGTGCAGAGAGAGAGCAGGTAGAGAGAACAAAGAGGGAGGAGAAGAACATGACGAAGAAGATATCATGAAGAGAAAATGAAAAAAAGACTAAGGGAGAAGTTAAGCAGTGGGAGCAGTGTAGTGAAAGTTTACGTTTCATGAAGCTTGTGTGTTGGAACTGAAATACAAGTGAATGTGAGTGGTGGAAATGCAGTGTGTGCGACAGAAATAACAATATGTTAGACCAAAGCAGAAACAGAAAGATTAGTGGAGAGAGGAAGAGCGTCAGAGTGAGAGAAAGACAGATTGACAGGGAGACTTAGAGAAAGATGAAGAAGCTGAGAGAGAGCTAGAGGGAGAGCAAGAGAAATAGAGCGAGGGGAGTCAACTAGAGATAGAGCTAATGAGAGAGAGAAATGAAAGTTGGGAAGAAGTACAGAGTAAAAAAAGGAGAGAAAGAAAATAAGAGAGAATAAAAACTGTAAAGGTGTGAAAGAGAGTGAGAGAGACAGAGTGCTAGAGAGCAAGACAGAAAGAAAAAGAGAATTCGAAGAAGGTGGGACAATGGAAGAGAGTGAGAGATAGACAAAAAAAGAGCACTAAAGTGAGCAAGAGGGAAAGAGAGTGAAAGACAGCTAAGGGTAGAGGGAGAGAGAAAGTTTAAAAGTGAGAGCAAGAGAACAAATGAGAGACCAAGGAGAGAGAAAAAAGAGTAAGAGAGAAAAGTGCAGTAAAAGCACATGTGAGTGGTAGTCTGTGTATATTGTGAGAGAGATTAAATGAGTGAGGGTGAGTAAGAAAATGAAAGCTCCTGTGAGATAGCGATGGTAATAGGCTAGATGTGAAGAAAAAGCAAAGTGAGATAGAACAATAGTACGAGTGTAAAAGACCATGAGATGGGAGCATTTTGTCAATGAGAGAGACAGGATCGATAGAGTAGAAAGACAGGAGAAAGGCAGTTGAAGAATTGAGAATACACATGCGATTTGGTTACCCATGTACCTAGTTTGCCATAATTGTTATTGTTGTGAGCAGTATTATATCCATGGTTACATCAAACACTGTTAAATGAAGGAATGAGTTTTTGAAATATGAGAGTGATGAAACTTGTAAATGCCAATTATTCTGTTGCTATTTCTTTTGGTAAGAAACATGACCGTAGTACTAAGAATTTTCAAGTGATGGTATTTTACAGAGAACCTTTACATGTAGAAAGTGGTAAAAGGTGACTTGAGGTTAAGCATGATGGAATCTTGCATTATATTCCTACCACATGCAATAGTGCCACAAAAACTGAATATAGAAGAAGATCTTCAGGTATTCTTCTAAAAATAAGGGCCACTCGAATTATGTGATTATGTGATTCTGAGACTGCAGCATGTTTTACATAATTAAGGATGTGCCGCATTTGCCACTTAACCCATCATCTGCTTCTTAATCTGTATATTTTAACAACGAAAAAATGTTTCTTGTTCAAAAAGATCAAAGGTTACTAAAACCACTATGACACGTGTTCCTGCTCAGTGGAGAGCCCTTCGCAAAGGTTTACTGGTCATCTTTCAGTTACTTGTTCTTGTATTTGGGTGTTAAATTGATCCTAATAAGGTGAAATCCTTTACCCAACAGTGTTAACATGTGGAAAAACTACAAAATTATGAAAGTAATTAATACTATCACAAAATGAGCTGCATTATGCTGCATAATTTACCTTTTCTTGCAGCGTAATTTAGTCAACCCTGCCTCATAATTTGCTCCTCCTCTGCAGCATAATTCCGCTGGCCCTCATTATGCCTCCTTTTGGGTTTGGCTGTTCCTATTAAGGTGTGATCTTAGAGTGAATATCATATTTTCTTGTACAGTGGCCTATATGCATAAATGAGCTCAATTATGAAGGGATGTATATATGTATTCTAGTTTTACATTATGCTATGTGTTGAATTATTGGTAAGTAGTGTGCTTTATATAGTAAGGAAACAAAGTGACCCATCAATTTTTTGACAAAGGTCGGGGGCTGAGCGAAATGCATCAGTAGAAATGTAACAAAATGTAGCACTACATCGAAACTGACAGCACATAGGGATGACCACACCCTCCAAGTCTGAGGGTCTCCTATCTGCATGTCACAGGTGCCCCCCCCCTCACACACACCATAATTTGTCTCCAGGTTTACCTTTCACAACCTTTGGTTTAGTACAAGGCTTCTTAGGGAATGGGCGAGAAAGATGTGTATGTTTTTTGTCTCTATCAGAGTAAACCCATCCCACATCAGTTATAAACTGAGCCACAGAGAGGAAAATGCTCTATCTCCTTTTAGAGTTGATTTGAACTCGCCCTAGAATGAGTTTGTTTTAAACCCCATTTTCCATCAAATGTCTCGCGCTGTCGATAACTACATATTATTCTAGTTTGATTTATTTGCACAGTTAATTAAAATCATTACCGAATCTATAAACTTGCTGCAAATGCATATCGTGTTATTCAAAACACATGAAAGTAAAAAAAAAAAAGCCACAGCACGATTGCCGACGAAATAGCTCAGCTGGCTAATGCAAATACTGCAGCAATGACTGCAGGTCACCTGTCTGAATCCTACTGACCTACATAAATGAAGGGCCATTGAGTTGGTGAGTAAACGTCACCCTCATTCCACAGAGTGCTACGAAGCTTCAAAACTGAAGGCAACTATATAAAACACAAGAGTTCTTACGGTATGAATCGCGAGCTGTTATTTTTATGACTAGTAAGTTCAGGTCACACGAGTACGCACGACTACTATTTTAATGACGCGAACTGGCAGGCAAGACACTACTGATGAAATCACCACAGGAATAACGGATTTGTCCCAAGGTCTTTACTGCTCACCGACCAGGGGAGTAGCCACCAATGGTGCAGCAGGTGCAGTGGCACTGGAACCCAGGATTGCGAGGGACCCACTTTGCCCCAGTTCAATTGGTGTTTTCGCCTGCCCCTCGGTGTTTGCCTCGGCTAACCTACCCTGTGTCCTCAACTGACGTGACACCCTCCATCCGGAGGAGGCACCGCGAATGCAGAAGGACACGTGAAAAGCAGGGAATGGAATAACTGAAAATAAATACCCTTTAGCCAACACCTTGCTTGAAAACAAGACGGTTTCACGTGTTCTGGAAACTGAAAATTAGAATTCAAACCCACTTACCGTAAAAGGGGAAGGTGTTATTGTTTAATATGAAATGAAGGGCAGAGGCGGCAAGTTCACTCCCAGGCAGGCAGCCATGTCTGCTGAGGCTCCTGGCGCGGGAGAATCATAGCCATGAGCGGCTATTTTAAGCCCACTACATGCCTGGGCGGCAGGGCGGTGGTTCATGCTCGGGTGCCTGAGAGATAGATTGCTAGAGTCCGGCCCCAACGTTGTCGAAGGGTATTTTTGCTCGAAGCCAGGCAGTGCTTTAAATGGGAAATTAGAAGTGCCGGTACTCACTAATTAGACTGGGTGGGTAGTTAGGGGCGTGGCTGTGAGCCAGGAATTTAACAATAGCCACATAAGTAAGCTTTAATGCAAATGTTCTGATTGTCATGTAAAGCGCTTAAATGCCCCTGGGCCAAATTCGCGCAATATCAAACTGCCTCCTTACATAAGAGACATGGCAAGCATCAGCTTCTATGTCATAGGTGCAGAGCCTAATTTTGGGCAGTTTGATATTGCGCGAATTTGGGCCATGGGCATTTAAGCGCTTTACATGACAATCAGAACATTTGCATTAAAGCTTACTTTTTTTAAGCACCACTGGTTAAGGGAGTTGTCCAGAATCACAGGATGATGAGCTGACGTCGGGATTCGAACCTGGTTCTCCTGTTCCACTGTCGGCATCTCTGACCATATCCTCATTCTTGTTGCGATGCCAATGAGAACCTAACACTGCAGGAGCAACCCAGCGCAGGAATACACAGGCTGTTGCCAGCCAGAGCAGCACATAAACACGCTCCATCTGAAAGGGTCATTTTCAGTTTTTGCGTTGCACGTACCCGTACATCAGGGCATGAGCCCTGCTGCGTCTGGGATTACCGTTACTCTCCTTGCCCGAAAATAAGTTCCGGCACTCAGGGGGAGAAAACTGAGAAGCAGGGCTTTAAGTGGGCCGGGTCTCACAGGTGCTGAGCACCGGCAGTTTTTTAAAGGAGGCCTCGAAACGGGTCTCTAGCGGGCTCTGTTTTGTGCCCGTTTCTTCCTGACTGCAGTGGCAGCAGGCACATGGATGTGCCCTGCTCACTTCTCACTAATGGAGAAGTTACGGCATGACGTCATGCCAGGTGAGCATTGCACAGGAAGGGAAATCCTTTAAAGAGAGTCATTTTCTCTCTGGATTTCCCTTCTCTTTTTGAAACTCAGGAGCAGCAACATTGTCGTGGTGTCACCAGGGCTTTAAGTCGAAGCTTTTTAACATTTTTATACAAGCCATAGTTGCTGCTTATTTATTTTATGCAACTAACAACCATTGACAAAGCCAATAGTCCCGACTTGTTGCAGGGATGATGTTACTTGTATCATATATATTGATGCAATGACAGAAACAGCAAAATACAAGTCGGGCGGCACACTATGCTAATCACAGATTTTTAGCTTACGTGTTTTAAGTCACACCCTTAATTACATTGGCCACGCCCCTGTGAGAGACCCCCCAGTTTTTTTATCCCACTTAAAGCCCTGCTGAGAAGTGCCGGTACTCAGTACCAGTGAGTACCGGCCCATTTAAAGCACTGAAGCCAGGGTTCCCCATGCAGACACTGTGAAATCGTGGATAAGACCAACGTTGGTGCGGTGAGGGAAGCTGCCTCCCACCGTGGTCTGGTTCTTGAACCTTCTCGCTGTGGGGGACACGTCGTGAAATATCTTGAATGGATTTTAACAATGAAAGTGGCGTCACTGTTCTGTGTACAGTCACCGCCCACTACTCTGACAACAGTGAGTTATGAAGCGGTTGTAACATTGCCTAATTATCAATAAGAAATCTGTACTATCTCTGCTGTGACGTCAATACATTGTAAACTTGATTGGTAGTCCCCAGGCACTAGGCTGAGCAAACTTGCGTTGGCATATGTGAAAAGCCATATAGGAAACACAATAAATAGTGGACTGTCAAATTAACATAAGCAATTATGCAACCTCCCAAAAATTATTTGATATCAACAACTATAGATTTATTGATTTTTTACTTTGTTCATTCATCATTTTTTAGTATAAAAGTTTTTTTCTTCTTATTTTTTCATATATTTTATAAAAAGACAACCAGCAATGATATATGCATTACATGATTATAAAAATGTTCTAGGCATTTTCGACATGCTGTTACAAATATACTAGTCTGTCTAATGATGCAAGTCTTACTCAGATAGTGGCTCTTCAATCTGAATTGATATAAATGTGTAGTCAATCAAATGAAATCAATTGTCAGTTGAATCAGTAATTTGAATACAATGTGTTCACTATTCTATACAGACAGTGTCACTTATTTCAGACATGGTTATTCTTTTTTGTTGGTTTCGAAAATACATAGATACAAACAGGGACATTCATATATGTCATGGCTAAGGATGTTGGCAACGTCAATCGTTTTGGCTTGTGTATGTTAAAAAAAAGGTTTGTTAGCTTGCGTGTTGGCAATGAGGGCAACACATTGTTAACAAGGAGAGCTGAGCCAAGGGTCTAGTAATTATAAATGTTTTGGAAAGAAGATCGTGCAACGAACATCATAGAAAAATTTGATAACGTCTCTTCAAAGTTTAAAAAAAAAAGATTTTAACATGCGGAAGCGTTTCACCTTTAGTACATCAGGCTATATTACTGCATTGAGATGCATTGAGATGCGTTTATTAAAAGTGATAGCTTTAAACTTAAATTTAAAAACATACGTCTTGCGCTTCCCTGACAAAGAATGCTATTTCTGAACTAAGAGGCAAGTCAGGTGTCAAGTGCACCCTACAGATGTGCCAGAATTGTATTATTCATGGAGCAACATTACAGTCTATTAAATAAAACACAAGAGACGTTTTTGTACAGCATTTGTTCAGAACTAATGTCATTCAAGGTGTTCTCATATGCATTAAAGAAAAAAAAAGTAGGCATAATGAAATAAAATGCTTGCCTAGGATCACACCGTTTGGTCAAGCGGGTAATCTGGGATAGATCCTAGGCTTCGTGGTTTCAGTTTGTGCTATTCAGGCATTAAATGGGTATCTCTCTCTCTCTCCTGTTTTACATTAACGGTTAATGCTTTTTGTATAATTATTGCCGCAAGAGGTTATCACTTGGGTGGCAGGCCAAAACCAATTGAAATCTCACCCCGTTTTGGGCTCAAGGCTCCAAGAAGACCTTGAGCTGAGCAAGGGCCATGCATATGGCTCGAGCCTTAAGTGCTTCGCCCACCTTTATCTGCACCTAGGAAAGAAATGTCGTATTGTGATTCCTACCTGCTGAGTATAGTCCTGCAAGGGTAAGTTAAAGTGGGTTGGAAGCCGCTGCAGCAGGGGAAGAAGAGTTAGAGGAGAGCTGTCCCTGCTGGTGTGAATGGCCCCAGCAGCTGCCCTGACCTCTGCCCGACCTCTGCCCTGTAGGGTGACCAACTGGCATGGGTGCAAATTCAGGACGGTGAGTGTAAAAATTCAGGACAAAGGGTCAAAATTCAGGACACAAATTCAGGACAGGTGTTCAAAATTCAGGACAAAACTTAGGGACAAAAGGTAAGTTTTACAGACTCATCAGAGGAGGTCGCGCAATAGTATATAAGTAAGTAAATAGACAACCACTT
Organism: Calotriton arnoldi; assembly: GCA_963921515.1. Taxonomy (NCBI): domain Eukaryota; kingdom Metazoa; phylum Chordata; class Amphibia; order Caudata; family Salamandridae; genus Calotriton; species Calotriton arnoldi. Next base: position 291,023 of record CAWUFW010002798.1, read on the forward strand.
AAGTACAAGTCAAAATAAGTTTATATTAGGCCTTGGTTATCTCTCGTTTTGATTATGCCAACTCGCTCTATGTCGGTATTCCGGCATACCAACTTCACCGCTTACAACTGATACAAAACCAAGCAGCCAGGCTCATTTTCCATCAACCCAGATACCAACATGTCCGCCCTCTGATGAAGAGCCTCCACTGTCTTCCGGTGGCTAAACGCTCTGCGTTCAAATTGGGCTGCACCATCTTCAAAGCCCTTGCTGGACACGGCCCAGCATTCATCTCGTCTAGGATCCACCGCTATGCCCCCTCTCGCGAACTTCGCTCCTCCCATCTGAACCTGCTTACCACCCCCACTTTCAAACGTAAAAAACACGGTGGTCTCAGATTCTCTTTCCTGGCCCCTCAATTCTGGAACTCTCTCCCTACCGGACTGAGGTCAGTAACCTCTTACGCCCAATTCAGAACACTTCTTAAGACCCTTCTGTTCTCTCAGGCATATGAGTAAAGCTTCTGTTATCGTACCACTGTCGTCCTCCCGCTCTCAGCGCCATGAAACCGCTTGGTGTAAGTGCGCTTAACAAATATTTTTAACATAACATAACATAGTATTGAGTGATGGATAAGACCCATAGCGGAGAGGTCTTGTAAAAAGGGTAAGAGCATTAAGCAGGAAAAATGAGTTATTAACCAGCATGCATGAGCTATAATTGGCTGCACACTGCTGAGTGTAATGGTATTATTGTGGGTCAGAGCGGTTAGATAGGAGTTGACATTGCTATATCATGCCCTGGCTAGCCATATATCCATCCTCCTTATTTTAGCTGTATATTGGAAATAGTATACTGATTGGGCTGTTTCATTTCTGTGAGCTATAAACTGCAGATTCTCATTGATGCACAGAAGTGTGCTACAGACTAGAAACTGGATACGCTGTTGAGGCATTATTGTAGGGCAGAAGGAGGCACTATATTTTACATACAGAACATTTTCTATTGAAATGGAAGCAAAATGCCAATATTCATTTTTACTGATAAATCTATATAGCGCACAGATACTAATGTGTGGAAATGTGGTTTCAGCAAATATGTATCATTTGAACATCACCAAGTAAAGTGTCTTGATTGTTTTGATCCTATTAAAACTCTGTTTCCAGCACACTTCTGAATTACAAACAAGTGGTCCATTTGTTGTTTCCTAACTGCTATGTTTTGAATCATTTGCACAGTTTATTTACAGATATTTAAAAGTTGTTGTGTGTTACAAACACACTGACAGCTCACAGCCTTTGTTTTCGCACCCCCAAGAAAATTTGGGTAAACATGGTTCATTCTACAACACATTTGTCATTATAGAACAATTGTATTAGCTTCTAAAGCATAGTAAATAATGACTTTACTGTGCACAAGGAAATGACAATCTTTGATGGGGCTCTTCAATGATTGCCTTCCTATCACCAACAGTGCCTCTCATCTTTCCACAGCCCTTCTCTCACATGTATTTCATTTGTTTCATAGACCTTCTCATACCAGTATAAGATGTCGGCGCACTTTACATCACACACATACAGAGACAATGAATCATACGAGTGTAAATCAGTGTATAGAACATATTACATAAGGCAAAGGGCACTACAAGGTGTAGGATGCACATGTCACCTATACTGGTAGGCATTTTTGAAGTGCGCTTGGTCTGGAAAAAACGACAAACACTGGATTCAGAACTTACCACCGTGGTTAGAGTTACCTTTAATGATAAGAATGTATTCCTAACCTAACAAACCTTTTTTAGCAACATCAGGATAATGAAAGACTGGGAAGAAAACATAACTTTGTAACCTGTGCCATGCAGATTGCATGCAGCTCTTTGATGGAAGTTCATAGCTCACTGCTATATTAAGTAGGTAACTTATGAAATGCACAGTAACGAAAGAATCTCAGTGACAAAAGTAGTAACCCACTGAGATCTGCGCATAAAATACTATTCTTTGATATGCATAGTACACATTCTTTGCAGCAGGCATATTAACCCTCTGTGCTACCTTAGATGATTCAAAACTCCCATCTCGCTCCTGCAGGTACATTAGTCACCAGATACTGGTGAACAACACCTGAATATAAGTGAGGCCGCTTTTATTGTTCCCTGTAAACTGCTGGATATACAAGGAACTTTGCAGTGCCAGCCCCCAGTAACAAAACTGCCCCCCCACCTTTCCAGCCTCCCAGGGAAACGCCTGATGCCCTGTCCAGCCAGTCCGGCCTTGCTACCACCCTCCAATGGTGCCCCTCATCTTCACATAGACCAGAGGTCTTCAAACTGTGGGGCGCGCCCCCCTGGGGGTCCGTGGATGGTTTCCAAGGGGGGCGCAAATGCCTCTGTAATTATATGTAAATGAAGATGGCCTGGAACGGCTGCCTTATTTATCTGCTGCATTTCCTGGCTGTCTTCATTTACACGCAGCAGCCCGGAGTGTTGTGAAGGGAGGTCACTGAGTGTCAAGAAGTTGGCTAAAAGAAAATAACTAACTAGTCTGAGTAGTTTGTTTTTTCACTGTCAGCTAACTGCATATAAAATAATGAGCAAACAGATTCACTGAAAATTAAAATCAAGTTGCATTACACATAGGCTGCTGCAAAATGATGCAGTGTTTGAAATTAAAACACGTTCCTCATAATATAGCCTTTAGTAATAAGTGATCAGACTGTACCTAATGTAAGTATTTTTATAAGTATAAGATAACACCCCTACATTACCTCTAAAAAAATCTTAGTCACTTTGACGCATTAAGCAGAGCCTCTGGAATTATGTGGCAAGAGAGGACCAAATTATGCAACTGGGTTGATTAAATTATGCAAGAAGAAAAAGTAAATTATGCAGCATAATCTGGCACATTTTATGGTTAGCTTTATTTAATTTTGTTTCATTTTTAGTCATGGTAACACTGTCAGGTGAAATATTATACCTAATCAGAACCAATTTAACACGCAAATACATCAATAAGCAACTGCAAGATGACCAATCAACCTTTATGAAGAGCCTTCAACTGCTCTGGAACACGTGACTAGCCATGTTATAAGTCATTTTGGATCCGTTTGAACTAGAAGCACATTTTTTGGTTAAAATCTGCAGATAATGCAACAGATGATGGATTATGTAGCAAATGCGGTAAATCAATAACAATGCAAAAACGCTTCTGCCGCAGAAACACATAATTCCAGGGGCCCTGGCTTTAAGTGACTAATCAATTAATGGCTGGTATGAGGATGTAGTGTAACGGCCATAGTGGCCGACCTTGAAGCTGGGGAACAAGGTTCGAGTCTTGACGGGAGGCTCAAGCATCCTGTGATTCTGGGCACATCACTTAATGTCCCTGCACCTGGAAAAAAAAACGTGTCTGTAATGCAACTGGTGCTCATGTAAAGTGCTCTGATACCTTCGGGTCGAGTACGCACTATATAAAAATGCAAAAAAAAGAAAAGCCTTGTTTCTTCTTTAACTGTTTGCACTACCACCCTACGCTTGCTTTCAAGCAGAGGCACCTCAAAGTCAGCACTAACCATTCAGTTGCAGTTGCTTTTGTAAAAGGGGAGTCCAGGGGGTAGCAGGGAGCAAGTCAGCAGGGTTCCATTCAGATGCAGAGCTGTGGGCCTCTTGACCCCTAGGACCTCAGAGTAATGGTCCAGGAAAAAGAGGAAAAGAGTGAGATTCATAAATGTAGTCAACGAGATGGCCCAGAAGAGAAAGCACTATGTGGGGGCTTCATTTTGATGGTTACAAATGGCCAGAGACCGCTTCCTCAGAGAGATACCACAAGGAAGAGGACGATATAAGGGAGCCTTTTTTATATATAAAAAAGGGCCATCCATTAGTGCAGCAGGTAACGCTGTCAGGTGTGTAAGTGGCCTCTGCTGCTAAATTATGGCCTTCTTACCGTGGAGTGGGTGCCCATTTTCCTTGCTAGTATCAGAGCCCAGGTTACCCTTGCTGCTTTTTAACATAAAAGGGCAGAAAGAATCACTGGTACTGCAGGTACAGTGGCACCAGGAGCCAGAGGTATGAGGAGCCAGCTAAACCTTAATTATGGCTGTTTACTATCCTTCCTTCTTAGCATTAGGGCCCACTGTTCACTTGCCAGTGTTGAGTTGGGCCTCAGAGCAATTGCCCAAGGGAAGGAAAAAATTACTTCTGTGTTTGGCCTCAGAGAGATGGCAGAGAAGGGTGTATGGCTAGATGGGAGTCCAGAGGAGACTGCCCTCTTTGCAAGGCAGTAGCTAACATTAGTAAAGCAGGTTCAGCAGCCCTGGGGCCTAGGGGTCAGAGGGGCGCCCTGAATCACTATTTTGACTGTCTCACTTTACAAAAAGGTGCATGGGAGCTTATTTTCTAACATTAGGACCAAGGGCACCATTGCAGATAAAGGAAGACAACATGTGGGCGCTCTTTGTTCTGAAAGGGCCTGTTTTAAGATTAGAGTGATGGTCCGGCATGGTGGCGAAGGGGTATAAGAGGCAGAGGTGATAGCCTGCTACTCAGGACTGAAGTTATCATTTGTGCAGCAAGTGTACATGCATTGAGGACCAATAGTGCAAGCGACTCACAACACCTCAATTATAGGGGCATTAGTTTGGGGTCAGTAACTGTTTTTTGTTTGATTCATTTGCTGTTTTAAAAGTCTCATATTTAGTGTGGTTTATGAGCTATAGAAAAAATACTCCTGAAATGATCCTATAATCCATGCCCCTACGCTCAGCCCTTTCACTCCCACTCACCCAATCCTTGCCGTAGAGTTTTTTTTTTTGGGGTGGGGGCTTGACATTAAAACATTTTGCTTAGGGGGGCTCAGAGCAAAAAAGTTTGAAGACCCCTGACATAGACCCTCTCTCATGTGTATTTAATTTCTTTTATAGTGCTACTCATCCCAATTATGTAGGGCAGGGTGTCGGAGTGTGTTACATCACACACATATTATATACAGACAATGACTCATATAAATGTGAAAGTCAATGTATAAGAAATGTTGCTTAAGATAATGGGGGTTACAAGGTGTAATCATGCTTTCATCCATCATTCAGTCTTTCACCATTCATTCTGTCCTTCCATCTGTGTGCCCATCCATGTCCATATTCAACCATTTACAAACCTATCCACCATATATCCTTCCATCCATCATTTCACTCATCCATCCCTCCATCCACCCTTTTACTTATCCATCGATTATCCATCTATCCACCCTTTCAACCTATCCATCCGTACACTCATCCATCCACTCTTCCACCCATCCATCCATTCACTCATCCATCCAGCCATTTACCCATCCAGCCATCCTTTCACTTACTCATTCATCCACCCTTAGTCACTCATCCTTCCACCCATTCACCCGTTCAGTCAATCATCCACCCATCCTCCCTTTCTCTCTCCATCCCCCTTTCACTTAGCCATCCATCCTTCCATCCTTCCATCCACCCACCCATCCATCTACTCATGAATCCATCCATTGACCCTATCACTCATCCATCCTTTCACGCATCCATCCATCCTTTCTCTCATCCATCCACCCTTTCACTCCTTCACTCATCTATCCATCCTTTTGTCCATCTACCCACCCTTTCACTCACTCATCCAGCCTTACATCACCCTTTCACTCATCCGTCCATCCACTCACCCTTTCACTTATCAATTCATCAATCCATCCATCATTTCACTGATCCATCCACCCATTCACTCGCCCATCATCCACCCTTTCACTCATCCATCCATCCACTTATCCATCCATCCTTTTACCCAGCCATCTACCCTTCCACCCATACATCCATATATTTACCTTTTCTCTCATCCATCCTTCCACTAACTCATCCATCCATCCTTTCTCTCACAATCCATCCATCCTTTCATTCATCCATTCACCCTTTCACTAATCCATCCAGCCATCCCTTCACTTACTTACTCACTCACCTTTTCACATTAATTATGAGCTGAGCCTTTGTCTGCAGAGTTGCAGACAGAAGAGGCCCATCAAGAACTCCACCCTCGCTGTAGTTCCTAAAGCAAGGGGTGGGGTGGGGGAGGGTTCACTATGCCCCTGCACATAGGCAATCTGAAAAAGTGGAAGGCATGAGTCATGCATGATGTACAGTGCCAGGACCTGAGGCGACTGTGACATGGTGTTGTTTCCAGAGCTTTAAGTGGGATGAAAAAACTAGGGGGGGTCTCTCCAAAGGAGGTGTTGGATGTAATTAACTGCGTGGCTTGAAACACCTAAGCTAAAAATCTGTGCTTAGTATAATGTGCCGCCCGACTGGTATTTTTGTTGCTTCTGTCATTGCATTCAGATATATAATACAACAAGTAACGTTACACCTAGAACAAGTAACGTTACACCTACAACAAGCCAGAACTATTGGCTTTCTCAATGATTGTTAGTTGCACAAAATAAAAAAGCAGCAACTATGGCTTCCTTGAATATAATATTGAAAATGCATCAGTTGTAAAATGATTATACTCTGAAAGAACTATAATCCTTTCCTTTTAACTTCTTTCACCGCATTCCTTTGATGAACTGGATTCTCAGGTAGCAGTAGCATGGGTGTTTTTGCACTTCCATGTGACAGAATGCCCTGCCCTAGACCGAGGCTGGAGGAGGCCACCACATGCTGTACCAGCCCAGACAGACCCATTGTCATTCTGTATGTGGCAATCAGCCGCAGACAGAATGATAATGGGCGGGGTGGGGCTGCTCTTGTGCTCAGAGGAGTGCGAGGCGGCCCCATCAGGGAGCTGAGGCCTCTCACAGGGGGACAGCTCTGCTCCCTGAAAGTCCCAAAATTACGGACAAAAGGCGTCCGTAAAAAGAATCCTCACGGACAACGGACGTGAGGTCCAAATTACGGACGGTCCGTGAAATTTACGGACAGTTGGTCACCCTACTGCCCCGAAAGACTGGGCCTGCTGTTGCTTCACAGACTGGGAGGCCTGGTGATGTCTGTAAGCCAATCCCGTCGAGTTGCCTCAAAGTTTTCTGTACTGTTGGTGTAATTGCATAGCTGCCAACTGTCCTGTTTTTGCCAGGACAGTCCCGGCAAGTTGGAGACTGTCCCGGGTAATTCACTATCTCGGGACAGTCCCGGCAATTGCACTTCCAGCCCTGCCAAGTGTGACACATCTTGTGTTAGTAAAGAGTATAGCTCAGATTTCTGTATCAACCCCGCTGGTCTGAGGATAATGTGTGGGGAGTAGTGACCACTGTCCATGCAACCTAGCTGCACCGTCATGCACACATACGCTGCCTCATAAACAAAACAGACAGGATGAGCGCCGAGCACTAACTGCCACCCAGAAAAGGCTAAACCGCGCGCAAGAAGCAGGTACTTTTCCAACCATAAGCAGAGGGTAAAGGACTCTACATGTCCTGCCTTCACTCCTCCCCTTCAAGAGCCCCGGAAAATCAACACAAGAATGGTCAGCAGCCTTCAATGCCGCATCATGCTCAGCGTGGGAAATGGAGATCGAGTCTGTTGTGATGAAACCTTCATGCAGAACCCTCAGCCGCACGACACGCCTTGGACGAACTATTTTTTGTTTAGTACCTGCTGCCACTTGGCTGTCTCTCGGGGTGGCAGTGCGAAAAGTAACATACAAACCAAGATGGCGACCTGCACGGGCAGTAGTCGGAAAACCACAGTGGCCTACAAAATCGTCCTTGGTACATTTTTTTCCCAATGTTGGCAACTATGTAATTGCTTGGTAGAGAACAAGAGCCCCAAGGCTCAGCTGTCTTTGAATAATTCAAGTGGCAAATCTGCCTTCTCTAAGCAATCTGGAGCCATCAAAGCGCATGTCTATCAAGGATGCTTAAATATTACCTGAAAACCTGGTTAACCTCATCCAGGCATACTTTCCTAAGCTTTATCTACTAAGTGTGTGGTTGACAAGACAGCGCACAAGTCATACTTTGCTTTGTCCAGGCTGTCATGTATCGTTTGGGTCAGAAAAATTCTAAGGCATGGGCACTCGCCAACATTTTCCCGGGGGCCAAAAAGTTTGGTCTTTGGTGTGACCGAGGGCCGCACTGATGCCAGTAGGGTGGTGGTCGAGTGGGGTGGGGGGGGCATACATTGTGTGGATGGGAAGCAAAGCATGTACATGTAGTGGCTGAACTGAATTTCACAATCTTATTTGTCTGTCCAGTATATAAAATCCCCCGTAAAAAATGGTTAAAACCAATCTGCTCTAATATGGGCACACGGTCGAGCGCCACAGCTTTGCGCATCCTTATGACCAACACCAACGAGCCATATGTAATAGCTATTGCTACATTTTTAAGCTGGTCTTGGAGAATTCTCGCAAACTTCTTTAAAAAGCAGACGACCGGGCCCACAAGTAATACAGAGGAAGACCCGTCCCTTGTTATGGATCTAGCATGATTAAGCCCATGGGAGAAACCCAAGAAGTATCAAAGAGTTTAAAAAAAAAAAAAAAAGAATTAAGAGTTTTATCAGTTTTAATGGCTAAATGTTCTTGTTTTATTAATGAATTGTAAATGTTATTGCCCATTGTAAATTTGAATAGTGTTGTTAATTTATGAATTGTTATTTCAATTAATGGGATTGTTTGATGACAAAAATTGTTTTAATTTTTGGTATCATTGGACATTGTATTTTATGGCAGATGGCTTTTATGATTGATATAATCAAAATAAAGCATGAATTGAAATTGAATTTCACAATGTGGAACCAGAAAAGCTGGGTTGAATCCCGGCTTCCCCACTTGAACAAATTGTGTGATCCTGGGCGATTGTTTTATTTCAATTTTCCTCCTTTTTCTTCACGTGCAAGAGGACCTCGAAATACATGACTTCAGGATGTGCTGTAAAAAACCATCTCCTGTGTTTGGATTTAATCACTAATGGCATAGTTGTCAAAGTGTAACTGCAATTAACCGTTAAATAAATGTTTGCTGTTTATTTACATTTTTTTAATGTTAGTGTTGAGTTGAGTAAACAGCAGCCCAGTACTGCTGTTGCCCACGGGACCGCATGTAAAGGTTAGGAAGGCCGCATGCGGCCCCCGGCCGTACTTTGAGTATTACTGCTCTAAGGTCTTCCAGGATGGCCGGCAAGATCTCACTGGCTATGCTCCATAAAGCATGGGTGTACATGCACAGAAGGCACACTGCCTTCAAAGATCTTTCCAAAGGCAGAAACACGTTTTTACTTTGTGTGACTTTACAAGGCATTTTATTTCTCCGCATGCCATTTCTACGCAGCCTTTACCATGCAGATGCCTCTATCACACATGCCTTTACCACACATGTCTTTAACATGCATGGAAAGTATATGTAAGGTAAGTATATATATTTTTAATTTGTTTAGATAAAAAAATTCTTTCAACCCCTCATGTTTATAATTTACTCCTAAACTCCCTTTACCACTATCCACCCCTAAAGTTAACCCATACCTCCCTTTACCATTACACACTCCTAAACCCTAGAATGACCCTTACCTCCCTTTACTACTACCCGCACCTAAATCCATTTTTTAAATAACATTATTAAAAAAATACTTATCTGCGTGGTAAAGGCTTGAATGGCAAAGATACAAATATGTACCTCCATGATACTTACCTGCGTGATATAGGCTGAGTGGTAAAGGCATTGTCTGGTAAAGACTTTGTCATAAAGGCTGTCTCCTATAATATTAGCAGCCATGTTCGAAAGAATCCTTTTCCTCCGTATTCTAACAAAATAAACATGAAGTAATTGAAAACAAAAAATAATTAACAATAATCAACAAACTATTGAAGTGCACTATAAATATGTCTGATCTATTTTTGTTTTATAGCATTCTTTGTTTTCTATTTTTTATACATTATAGAACATTTACATAGTCACCTATGTCATGCTAAAAGTAAGTTTTTGGTAAACTGCACAACGTATTGTTTTTAGTGAGGGAAGTCTTCTTTTCAAGATTGCTTTTGACTGCACAAAATAGTTCCCCCCAGCTGCTACTGCTCCTGTCAGTGCTCCTCATGCAATGGAAACACCCCCCAATAACCAACATAATATGTCCATTGGCCCACAGCATCACAGTTAGACAGAACTACGCATCTGTGCTAATCCAGATTCTGATTGATTCTGTCTTAAAGCAAATAGCTGAAGGTGGATGACCCACACATGCTAATAGCTGATGGGGGGTGGCTCAATGGCCACTCTTTGTGCGTTATTTACAAAATATCTAGTAGTACCAGGGCGTTAAGTGGGCCGGGTCCTGCCGGGGCTCAGCACCAGCAGTTCTAAAAAGCAGGTGAGGAAACGGGCCCCTTTCGGGCTCTCTATTATTGCCTTCACCCTCTGAGTAAAAAAAAAAAAATCTTAGCTTGACAGCAGTACTACCCTTTACGTATCAGTTTAAAGGGACTCGTTACAGTTCTTTCACAGTTCCATCATTTCAGAACTGACGCATTTAAAACATTTTTTTATACAATGATGCCATTTTTGTTGCTTATTTATATCATGCAACTAACAACCATTAACAAAGCCAATCATCCTGGCTTGCTGGAGGTGCTATGTTACTTGTTGTATTATATATATGGACGCAAAGACAGAAAGAAGCAGAACAATACCAGGCGGTCGGGACCTGATGCTACTCAGAGATTTCTAACTTACGTGTTTTAAGCCACGCCCTTAATTATATCGGCCACGCCCCTTTGACAGACCCCCTCCCCCCAGTTTTTTCATCCCACTTAAAGCCCTGAGTAGAAAGCTCACGCTGTCATGCTAGAGGTACAAAAGGCACACTTTTTTGCTTTTAAAAAATTCGGCCATGGGAGTTCATTTCATAGTGGTATCAAAGAGTATTTTTTTTTTTGTATAATCTACAGTCTGCGTGGGAGAGAGAGAACAACATCTCACAGGCTTCGCCTGGTGCTTGAGGGGGACGGATGGAGGTGGAGCACACTCTCAGTGCTATCTAGTACTTTTTTTTAGCTCCCACTGCTTGGGGCTTTTTTTTGTGAACTTTGGAGTCTGCCTGGGAGGGAGGGGACAACAACCCCAAGGCTTCATCTGGTTTGGGAGGGAGGAGGAAGGAGGAGGTGTACCATACATGCCAACATGTTAAATAAGGAAAGAGGGAGTTATTGGGAACAAAAAATATCGGTGGAATTATTTTTTTGCATTGACTAACATTGCAATTGAGGAAATTTTAGGTGGGAGACAGCTAGAACAAAGCCATTTCTTGCTTTAAAAATCATGAGTCTCCCCCTGAATCGGGTCAGTTGGCATGTTTGGCGTACACCCTCAGCACTATTAGGCACTTTTCCAGCTCCCGCTGCACGGGGCTCTGTTCGTGAACTCTGAAGTATGCCTGAGAGTGAAAAGACTACATGTCCCAGGCTTCATCAAGTGCTTGAGGGAGATTAAAAGAGGCCCAGCACCCCCCCAGTGCTATTTAGTGTTATCCACTGGTGCCTTGCCTGTGTCTGGGTGAAGACCAGGCCTACACCTGCCCCCTCTGCATCCATCCAAGTCCGACTGAGGCAGGGCTGCCGCTCCTTTATTTGCTATAATTTGATATGAGTAAAAGGAACGCATCTGCCCTTAACAAAGACATTGCTTGATTAAAAGAGCAATTGTGCTCATTAAATAATGCTTCTGAAATATCTCATAGCTGTGTCCCATCAGCTGCCGTTGTTAATACCGATATTACAGCCAGGGCCGGACTTGCCGTAGCGGGCATCGGGCGTTTCCCCAGTGGGCCGGCAGGGTGGGGACAGTTTTGGACCCCTGGGGGGCTGTTTTTGTTTCCAAGGGCCGGTTTTGCAGCATAGCTGCAATATCGGCCCTCTGTGACAAAAGCGGCCTAAACCCCCCTTGCCCCCTCTGGGCCGGCCGAGCTGTTTGCCAGGGCAGGTTTCGGTTCCCAGTCCGGCCCTGATTACAGCACCTGAAAGAAAAATGAACTTGTGTATTTCTAATCAACCTTTTACTACTGACGCTGAAATACACAGCTCCGCTTCCTCAGAATCACGTCCAGTGGCGGCCGGTGAAGTTTGAAAGTGGTGAGGCTTAAATTGGAAGAGTGACTTTACCTGAGAGAGTGTGACTGTCCGGAGGAGTGTTTGGGGGCGGGGTGGTTTCTCCCCCAATAATTTGTTTGAGAAAATAAGTTAAAATGGGGTAGTTTGCAGTACAATTTTGATAATAAAATGATCAAAATAATAGGGACAGAGGGTGAGATTGAATGGAATAGAATGAATTAAAAGGTGAGGGCAGCAAAGAGAGGTGGAGCGGAGGAAGAACGTACAAAACAGAAAGAGCAAAGAGTAAGGCCACAAGTCAAACCAGAGCGAGAAATTCTGTGGTGATCCTATCATGTACAACATTGGTGCAGAAGCATTGGTTGTTTATTTTCTTCGGAGTGGCACAGCAATGGTGCCAAGAAAATGTGCTGATTGAGGCAAGCAAAATGCGTCCCCACTCTGCTAGATGAGTATTAAAATGCTGAGATAACAGTAATTCAGTGGGTCTTTGGGACCCAGTGCCACAACACTATTGTATCTACGCTTCTGCTACTGAAGGATTAGGAGTGCACTCTAAACAAAGTCTGTGTGCATGGATGACCTCTGTGCTTGAGCAGGATGCCTGGATAAGGCCATAAGGGGGATGTGCTGAAAGAAGGTGGGACACTGAATTGAGAGCCTGAAGGAAATCAGTTCCACGATATCTGAAGTACTATAGGAACCTGCAAGTAGAGAATCAGTGCAGGAAGCTGAGGATATGGAAGTGTAGGAACCTAGAGAGAATGGACGCTTTAGCAGGCTGAATGTAGTAGCACCTTGCAAGAACATGGAGCTATGGAAGTACCATAGGAGCCTGGAAGGAGGGAATAGGTGCAGGAACCTAGAAGTGGGGGACTACTGCAGGGAGAGCAGCTCCGCAGGAATCTGGAAGAAGGGAAGAGTTGCAATAACCAGGCAAGCGCTAAAGGAGTGAAGTGCTGCAGCAAGTTTGTTAGAGAGCAGCACTGGCGGACTCAGGCAAGAAGGGACCAGCTACAGGTGCCAAGTGCGAGAATGATGCAGCATGAGCCTTTAGGGTGAGAAGAGTTGCAGGAGCCTGAGGAGAGGGAAGAGGTGCAGTAACCTGGAGCAGGAGTACTGCAGAAACCTGGAGGAAAGGGTTTCTAGAGGAAGCAAGTACTGCTGGAGCCTCGTGTGAATATGCACATTGATTTAAAATTGTATTACACACAGTGTAACATAAGCTGCAGCAAAATGTGCGGAGATTTAATGTCATTTTAAAGCCAGTGTTAACCTTCCATTCCAGGAATTCTGCAACAATTTCAAGATATTCTTAGACCTTCTCAATAATCAAAAGGGTGTAATTTCCGATATTTATCCATTTCCCTTGACCTCATTCTTGGATTTACTTGAGAGAATTTGTCACACATTCAGCTGCTGAATGTCACTCATAAGTGCACTGAAACCATGGAAATATCACACATAAGCAATCTGAAAATGTGGCAGCTATGCATAAGCAGCATGACAATATTGTGTGACACACAGTGGCACTGTGTAGGTTGGGAGGTCTGAATGCCCATAATCATATATGTCCCATTATGCACAGTTCACACTTCTCCATGAGCCAGACTTAAAATTTGAAAATTGACACCACCAATGCCATTTCTCCTTGAGCTGTTTACTCTGCTCCACCTAAGAAACCACATAGCCTTATTCTGAGGTGAAAGGGCAGGGTCATGCTAGGCTTATGTAAAACAAGACGCAACTATTCCTATTTGACATGGAATTACAAACATGGAGAAATCACACGCAAGATTACACGAACACTTGAAATTGAGGCATTTCCAACCAATCCTTCTGTAACCATTTATTAATTCGAGCAACAAATTCAAATTCAAATTCATTCAGCTTTATTCGATTTGGACAACAAACCATAAAAGCATATAAATAACAGTCAATAAAACACACAGATATAAAGTTCACATAAAATTCACAGAGATATAATTATCTAAAAAAAGAAATATAAAACAACTCATTAGAACTCAATCCCCCCTCGTTGTACGTAATTTTAGAGCAGCTCTTAAAATATTTGTCACACAATAAAGAGTAAAAACATCAGTTGACATTTTTAAAAATAGCAGTGCTACCCGAGCCTGCCTAAATCTAGCCTTTCTTAACAGCTCTTTCAGAAACAGTTTCCTAGGGTGGGCATAGTACGGGCAGAGTAAAACTAAGTGAAGTGTATCCTGCGGAGACTTTAAGTCGCAGCCGCAGGGCCTCTCTCTTCTGTATTTAAAATAAAACCTTCCGGAACTGCCAGTAAGTGATGGATATAATTCAGTCTAAAACGGGTTACTAAAAAACGATCATGGGCGTTGGTCATTAGTGTTAAGTAAGGTTCTATGCCCTGTTTCGTTTTGACTAAAATATAGTCTCTCACCGAGTGTTTCCCAATTCAACAGTTTCACGATGAGCCATCACAAACATTTTGTGCAAAGTTTTAATGTGATTTATATCTTTTGACTTTATTATCCCTGGGTTGTCAAATAAATCTGCGCGCCCAAGGTTGACGAAGGACTCCCTAACATATTTCAACCATGGGATTTTCTGCGCATACTCCAAGGAGAGACAGTCCCGTACTACCAACCTTGTCAAACCCACCTCTTCGTTAATCCACAACTTCAGCCAGCATACTAAGGGCTTCACTCCCATGCTGTCTAAAATGTACCTAACACCCATCTCCTCATGTATACAATATGCTGGAGTGCTATGTGGGACTTTCAGCAACCGCCTTAAATATTTGTTCTCTTCACTTTGCAATGAGGTAGATTTCACAAAACCCCACACCTCACTGCCATACAAAACCTTAGCACAGCAAACTGAATTATACAATTTTAAAATCACACCCGGGGTCCAATGCCCCAACCTCCGGGCATAATTTGCGATTGAACCCGTGGACCTATTCAAAGTCATACATTTTTCCTCTATAAGATTTTTAAAATTCAGGTGATCATCAAATAGTATACCCAGATAGGCAAAGGCTGAAACTTTACCCAGGGTGTGTGAACCTATGGAATAATTGTAGTTTTTTTCCTAGGCTTCCTTCCCATCTCCATGACATAGGACTTAGCTAAGTTCGGGGACATGTCGAGTTGGTCCATAAATTTTACAAAACCGTCAATTATGAGCTGTAAGCTATATGGGGTGCGGGCCAAAAGCACCGCATCATCTGCGTATAGCAGCACCGGCACTGTTCTTCCCCCTATTCTGGGTAAATCAGCCTCTATGTTCCGCAGAGTGGCATCAAGCCCATTAATATATAAGGTGAACAGAAATGGAGCTAAAATGCATCCTTGTCTCACCCCACTGGAACAGTTAAAGCGCCTTGTGACTTCCCCTCCTTTGTGTATCTTACCGCTGCTGTCGTATTACTGTGCAGTGAATAGAGGGTGTTTATTATAGCTATATCCACCCCCAGGTCCCTCATTAAAGCCCACAACTTGTTACGGTTCACGCGGTCGAAGGCCGCAGTGAGGTCCATGAAGGCTAGATATAGTGCCCCATCCTTCGCTATGGTATACTTAGCAGAGATAAGGTACAGGTTGAGACACTGATCTACGGTAGATTTTCCTGGTCGAAAGCCGTATTGCACATCCGTAATAATGTGTGACTCCTCAGCCCATTCTGTTAGCCTATTTAGAAGCACCCTCCCCAAGACCTTGGCTGCAACATCTATCAGCGATATTGGACGGTAACACTGCGGGCTGTCCCTATTGCCCTTCTTGAAAATCGGCACTATAATAGCGGATGACCAGGAATCTGGCATATTTGTATTTGCTGCTGCGTTCAGAACCCTTGTTAAGAGGGGAGCCCAGACCTCAATATTAGATTTAAAAAGATCTGGTGGGATCCCATCTGGCCCCGGCGCCTTGTGCCTCGTCAGACCCTCAATTCCTGCTATTACTTCTTCCATCATAAAAACAATAGGGGTACAACCTGAAGGTAAAAAGATAGGGTTAGCTGTTCCTTCTGGGAGGCAGGATGGTTATACAGACCCTGAAAATGCTCTCGCCATTGGTCTGGCTGGATGTTATTACTTAGCCCCGGCTTGTTTGGATCTGCGAAACAGGGATTATTAATTACTTTCCAGAAGTGAGCAGAATTCTTCGATTCTGCCGCCTCTATGAGTTCTTCCCAAGTTGCACGTTGTAAATCCCTCCTTCTTGCTTTGACAGCTGACTTGTAGCTAATGCGACAAGCAGCCACCAGAGCCCTATCCCTAGGTTTATGTTTAAGCGCTCCTTTCAGTTTACTCAGTGCCCCCGAGCAATGGCTGTCAAACCATCTTGGTGCAGTCCTACTATGCCCCCCTAAAGGAACCTTCAATAACCGTTGTACTAGGTGTGCGATATTCTCAAAGGCCTCTATTAAATCTGCTCCGTCCACACCTATGTCTAGACACTTCGATATTTCCTGCTGTCCTTTGTCAAATAAGGAGGCATTAAAAGAGCCCATATCAACCTGGGCCCATCTAAGCCTTCTACCTTGGTCTGTGGCAACGATTTCCGTACATCCTGCTTGTTTAGCCAAAACCTGTAGATGTGACTGTGTCCCAAGCACTAAATTAAGAGGGTTGTGATCACTGAAGGCACTGTGTTCAATGTCAAATCCCAGTATGTCGCCCCTTAATAAAGGGGTGACAAAGATAAAATCAATAAATGAGTGACAACCTCTCCCTTTATATGTAGGGGTGACCAAGCTGTTCTTTTTGTTAGGAAACATATCCAATGTGTGAATCAAATCAAAGGTGTGTAATATACCAGTGAGTTCTTTACCCATTTGGGTGTGCTCCATATGAGGACCTTTCCTTAGTGGACAAGATAGCCAGTCTTCCTGTGCCCCCTTCAGTTGAGGGCAGAGGTGACAGTTAAAATCCCCTACTAATATCAATTTGGGTTGAGCCAACCCCCTCCCTTGTGTCTTTTCTAACCATGAATTTAACTCACAAAAGCTGCCCTTCCCCTGTGAATTTGTTGTGGCATTATAAAAATTTATTAAGATTATCCTGTGTGAGTTATTTATAAATTTAATAGCTTGGACGACATTTGAGTCCCAGTCCAAATTCTTCCAATTACCTTGTAATCTCACGTCTATGAATATGATCAAACCCCCTTTGGCTCTGCCAGAAACTGATCTAACTGCAGGAGAAAAGAAGGATTTATAACCTTCAATAAATAGGTTCTTGTTTGTCTCCCATGTCTCCTGGAGACATATTATGTGGAACTCCCTCACCTTGGTGAGCCACTGCTCATCCCCAATTTTGCTTGATAGGCCCGCTATGTTCCAAGATATAATCTTTATGTCTCCGTATCTACTTCCTACATTTAAAACACTCGGTCCCTTACTGATCCCCGGCCTTACAGCCACCTCCCCCTGGTTTATCTCCCCTTTTGTCACCTCCTTAAGCGCAACTGTCGGTGGAAATAATCTCTGTGTGATGGGTTCCAAACTCATCTCTGCCAGCCTGGCGTTTACCATTTGCCTCTTACTACCTCCCCCCGAACCCTCCCTATGTGAGAGTCAATCGATGTCATTCAAATCCCTGAGTAAAGAAAATGCGTTGGAGGATACCCCACACCCTACAGCCCGATCCGGCCCCTGTCCCTTGCCCCCATAACAGTCAGCATGGTTTATGGTGAGCCCTGGTCTATAAAAATATCCCAGTGGCAAAGGTTTAATGGTAGAGTCTGGGACAAATACACCAGAGGAATACCTGAGGATACCTTGGACAAGTGTTGGATATCTGAATGTAACAATAACACAGTCTCCCGGACAGACTTTCCTTGATTTCCCTATCCAAGCTACACGTCTTGCCATTAGGATATGCCGATGCTCTCTGATGTTAAATCCGGCATGTTTGGACATCCAGTGAGCAACTTTATTCATCAGCTGAGGGGTGGTCTCCTCTTGGGAGTTGTCACACCCGGGGACTCCTAACAGTACCACTGTGTATGGACAGCAAGATGGTGGAAGATCTATAACTGGAAGCTCTATGGTGTGTGGCACCAATAACCTTGCCTCACCTCCCCTCGGGTACTTAGACTGCATTACTGGGCCCCCCCCTGAGGTTTGCTGCGATTTCGCTGGAACTGCCTCAGTTAGGCCAGTGACCCTATCTATTAAAATCCTTGCCGGCTCGGATTGTGTTTCAAGGCAGGCACCTATTGTGTTCGATTGTAAGTGGTTAATTACTTTCTCCTTGCACCTCCCGATTCTTTGGGACAACTTGGGGTCAGAACCAATTGAGGGTACTAGATTGGAGGACCTTGTCCCTAACTCCACTCCTCCCACTGCTCCCTGCTCCACCAATGGTATGGTCGCTAGTTGCTGTTTACCAGAACACTCCCCCGGTTTAGCACAGTCTGCAGGTCCCCTATTCGGCTGAGCAAGTGCAAGTGCATCGATCTTTTCCTCAATCACCCTTAATTGACACATTAGGGGATCTAGCAAAACTGTCATCAGTGTCTCTAGTTTCCTCCAATAATCAGTGCTGCTGCCCGAATCCAGAATGCTCCAATCGCGGTCCTGGGTCCCAGGTTGAGATTCCGTGGCCGCACCATCCCGAACGGAAAGTTTGAGGGTAGCTTGCTTAGATTTCTGCTTGGGTTTATGTGGGATAACATTCCTCGGTCGTTTTGCTAGTGGTTCATTGTTAGTTATTGAACCTGGACCCGCCCTTCTCCCTTTTGGGCTAACTCTTAATTGCCTCTTGGATCTTGTCGCCATCTCTCCTAGCCTGGGACCCTGTTGCTCCGGTACTTCGGGCGGGGTAATTAAAGAGGTAGAACATAAAGGTTCTGAGGGTGTGGGAAACTCTTCGGCTTGCATAACGACATTTCCCACCTGCATCACATTCCCCATTACAGCGGTGTCTCCCCGGGCATGCGAGTTAGCTCCATCAGTCACCACTACAACCTGCTCGTCCTCGCAGCTCTCCTCAGGAACGTCCTCACTTTGCAAGTGTCCCGGATCTTTGTGAGTGGTACCTGGCGATTTAGCCTCTCTTATCTCCCCCAGTGAGGACCTCTTATAATTCGCTGGGGACCACAACGAGAGTCTTTTTTCCGTTATTTGGATTTCATGAATTAAAACGGACTCTGCTCGGGTCAGAAAGGCGTCCAATGTCCCCGTTAGACCTCCCCCTCCCCCTAGGGGAGACCGAGCCTCCTTACGTTTAACATGTTTGGCCATGAGAGATTATACCATATACTGTTTATAAACCGGAAACAGTACCTTTGTTGGCTGGGGATCGAAACCACCCACTCTTGTGATGGGCATCAGAGGGTAGGCCCAGCCCGGTCTTCTCCGGTCCTCCGGTCCTCGACGCGCTGCGGGAGGCGATCGCGGTATTTATACGCCGGATGGCGCCTTCAGCACAGCTCAGCCCAGCTCCTCTCCTGCTCCTACCGCGGAGCCCCCTGGTCACTGTGGTCCAACAAACAAGGTGGCGGGAGAGTCTCAGAATGCGTCCCGCGCTGCGGGAGGCGATCGCGGTATTTATACGCCGGATGGCGCCTTCAGCACAGCTCAGCCCAGCTCCTCTCCTGCTCCTACCGCGGAGCCCCCTGCTCACTGTGGTCCAACAAACAAGGTGGCGGGAGAGTCTCAGAATGCGTCCCCTATATGTGGCAGGGAGCTTTATTCATTGCGGACGGGGTCTTCATCAGGACTAGGGCACATAGACGCGGAAGCACCAAAACAGCAAGAAGGATTCAGGCTGAAGTAGAAAAGAAAGGGCCTCGCAGGCTCTCATATGACTAGCTGGCGTGTATTCCAGGTAAACATGAGCCAGGGTTGATGAGTAACCAGTGGCTCGCGGTTGCTGATGTAAAACCGGTCTGACAGCTAACAAACATACCTTCAGCCTTCTACCCAATGTGCTTCTCCTAAATGCACACCTGCAGCGATTTATTCAGGACCCAGCAAGCTGAGGAGGTGGCTGGGGCTTGAGGGATAGGGCAGGCTGGGGAATGCAGCTCAAATTTAGTGCTGCTGAAATCACTGTATATCTGAAAGCACTCCACAGCTACAGAAGCCTTTGAGAGGGCACTACTACATCCAAAGGTTCATTTAAAAACACCGTCACCACCTACTGATGCACACTGGGAAATGGATGTTTTATTTGTAAGCAAAATAACGGGCCCGTCTGCAGAATGTGAGTTTCCAATACCAAATATTCATATGTTGGCTGAATGGGGGTGCCCTGGAGGATTGGGAACTCCGTGCACCGCAGGGGCATTTGTTACACCCCTGTTTGTACAAAACAGGAAAACATAATATGTTACGATAGCTATTTAATTGGCCCCATGCCTTCAAGGTGTCCTTCAGCCAGTCCGTTTTTTTTTTGCCAATGGTTCTAAGCACAGAAGGAGACAGAATACGTGGAAGTGCTGCTGTTAATTTGATAACGCACTTACCTCAGCAGCCTACAATTCGTTCATGTCTTCCCGGTGTCTGGGAAGAGTCACAAGACATAGTCCCATTATTGGCAACACACCCCACCCACACCACAACAGAGTATGCATGCATAAATAAATACACAACACAACTTTTGTTTGGGAAAATTAGTGCTGCAGGTTTATTCCATACAAAAGTATGCAATATGGTGGGTTATCTTACGGGCGATCCAAGGGCAGGCAGCTGTACCAACCTATGCTGCCCTGCCCGCCTGATGAGCCAAGCACTGTGGAGTAACCAATCAGCGCTACCCTTATGGGGGTGATCCCCTTACTGGATCACGTGACACATTGGTCCCTTATTACTCACGCCCCTTTCAGGGCGGAGCGTAGCAAGGCAAGCCCCCGGTTGTTCAGGCCCACAACCGCCCGAAGGACTAACGGGGCGCAGACGTAATTGTTCCAGGACCCTCCCATGAGGCTCCTGGGATTTGGCTCTGGCACCCCTATTGTGCTCTTGTAGAGGTACTCTTCTGTACCCATTTGCTTCCAGATCGCCCTGTAACTCCTCCTGCAACGAGAAAGAAAACATTACAACGTTCTATGTATTTCGCCTGCCAACCCCACGCCGGGTAAGCGGTAGGGTGGGAGACGGCGTGTCCGGCGCAAAGAGGACGCCAAGATGGCCGGGGGAGGCATAAATACCTCCCCACCTCCTCTGCGTGCCGGAAGTGACGCGTCTGGTAGGGGGACTCCTCCTTGAGTCCCGCACATCATTGGGGGTGGGAAGTGCCCAAATGGCACTAGAGGGGCCGCCCGTTTAGGGTGGCTCCCTGCGAGGGCCGCGGGCAGCCGCATAGTCCCATTATTGGCAACACACCCCACCCACACCACAACAGAGTATGCATGCATAAATAAATACACAACACAACTTTTGTTTGGGAAAATTAGTGCTGCAGGTTTATTCCATACAAAAGTATGCAATATGGTGGGTTATCTTACGGGCGATCCAAGGGCAGGCAGCTGTACCAACCTATGCTGCCCTGCCCGCCTGATGAGCCAAGCACTGTGGAGTAACCAATCAGCGCTACCCTTATGGGGGTGATCCCCTTACTGGATCACGTGACACATTGGTCCCTTATTACTCACGCCCCTTTCAGGGTGGAGCGTAGCAAGGCAAGCCCCCGGTTGTTCAGGCCCACAACCGCCCGAAGGACTAACGGGGCGCCGACGTAATTGTTCCAGGACCCTCCCATGAGGCTCCTGGGATTTGGCTCTGGCACCCCTATTGTGCTCTTGCAGAGGTACTCTTCTGTACCCATTTGCTTCCAGATCGCCCTGTAACTCCTCCACAGCTCTGGAGGCGGCCCCCGTCGCCTAAAGAGCCCCCCACCAAAACAGCTCCTTTCTCACTGCAACCTGCAATTCCCCGGGCCTCATTCATGTCCAGTAGGAACAGATCCAAGCCCACCTGTGCCAAGTGCACCCCAACATTGTCAAATTAACCTTTGGTGTTCGCCCGGCATAGCTCATGCCTGATGAAGCCAAAGCCCCTTGTTCTGCAAACTTACGCATGGAGCGGGTTATCCTTCTCTGGGAATGTACCAGTGCCTCGCATGTGCTGCAAGAATGTGAAGCCTCCCAGGAGGGAGCTCCACTTTTAAACATCGCTGTATTACCCTTCAAGCTGATGTGGCTCCCATCTCCTGCAACCTGAAGTTGCAGGCCTTCTAGCAGTTCGAGCTCCCTAACACCTGTTTCCCCAACACATGGAACAGCAGCGCACATGCTTAAAGCCGCTTCCACTACCAGGCTATATACTCTGGCTGTGCGGGCGGGGCATTTCATGCTTAACTGAAGCAACCCGTAACCTGCCCTGGGAGCCGAGTGCACCTACTTTGTTGAGGTAGACAAGACATGTGCACCGACCTCTGTGTTAATAAACCATGGCGAACAGGGCTGTCCGCCTTGCGCACACTATTGCAGTCACAGCAACCGTTGGGAGTGACAACTTACGCCACCTGCCAGGCTTGCTTAACTAAAGCTCGATGACAGATACACACATACCTGCTACCCAGCTGTGACCCTTGATGTTCAAACCAGCTAAAGACCTAGTACCTTGTTATTCCCGGGAATATAGCCCTCCACAAGATCAAGCCGCACATGAGCCTATGGCCTTCACCTACTGGGCCGAGGTACGTTGTGTGCTCTGGAATTGTCAGTGATGGAGCTCCAAACACATTTCAAACCGCTATTGGAGCCACAGCACACCTTCTGGCCTAACCAGCTGGCGCATGCCACCTGGCTACCTTGCAGCTGCAAGATTTTGCTCCTAACGCCAACCTCTTGCAGCTACTGGTGCACCTAGTCTATAGGTCTTGCCTCCACTCTATTTATGCAGATTCCTGCAATGTACCCTTCTGCCCCTGTATGGGCGAGAAAATACCAGTAACATTGCAAATCCCACTGCCCTCACCTCCTCGGGCAGTCCGTGGGGAAGAGGAGTCCTTAGACTTGGAACACTGCCCACCCTGAGGAGCCCCAGCGGCGGAAAATTGCCTCCTCCGTTCATTTTTTGTGGTGGACACTGGAGGGGCCAAATGCTCATTACATAGTAGCCTTTGTGCTTGGCACCTTGGTTACCCATTTCTTGGGACGGTAGCACACTATGCTGGCTGACAACGTCCCACGCAGCGGGGTTAATGTAGCTAACAGGGCGGGGCATATGAGCTTAACTGCAGGAACATGTCACCTACCATTGGTTCTGGGGTGCACTTACCTAGCCCCGTTGACCAGATGCTTGCACAGACCCACTTTGCTTTTAAAACCCCTGGCGAACACCATAATGATGTCAATCTGGTTAAAACAATATATGTCTAGTGCCCACTATTGGAGGCACCTCAGCCTTTTGTGCAGTGATAACTTACACAGCGCACCCCGCTTGCTTAACTGCCAACGGATCACAAATGCACAGAACCTACTGCCCATCCCTGACCCTGGATGCTTCAAACCCTCAAAGGTGATGGACTCCCAGATCCCCAGTTTACTGTTTAGCTGCAGTACACCTTCAGCGGATCCGCTAGGAGGTACCACAAACCGCATTAGTCATGAACATTACGAAGTACACAAATTCCACCTGGGCGCACCTCAAATGAGGCTGGCTCCACACAGCTGTAAGGCCCGTGCAAGCAGGGGACGGGATGCCCTACCCACCTAGCTTCCACTCTAGTAGTGACATGCCCTTAATGGATGTGACCTTCTACAAGCACTGCGCAGGAATCCCCCTTTGACCTGCTAGAGCCTGTGGCCATTCTGCTGTAAGCCTTGTGGGCCTGGGGAGTGCTACTAAACCTCAAGTCCTAGGCACTCAGGAAGCATCCTTCACTGCTGCAGTTGCCCCAACGCATTTATTATAAAACATTTAATGGGTAACAAACCGGTTTGCGCCCACCTTGATGTGCCATGCTGTGAGCAATTAGATACCCCACATATCTCTTCCCTATGCAAAGAATAAACAAACCGGCCAAAGCACAATGCACGGACAGTGCGTGTGCCCACTGAGACGCCCCCAGCTCTGTGTGGTACAAACCCTAACGCACCACGTGCCATTTTGTACATATCATTCTGGGGTGACTAGGCCCTAATGTGCCCTTTTCCTTGGATGCCCCCCAGTACGAGGGTACGGACTGAATGGCCAAGTGCTGCGCCAGCCAATATACATGTACACCCTTGTCAACAAACCAGCCGTGGCAAATCCCCAGTACGAGGATACTGACTGATGACCAAGTGCTGCACCAGCCCATAAACCTGTCAACGTGTGTAAAACCCAGCCGTAGCCAACAAAAACCACTAGCAGCAGTTTACCCAGACAGGTCACCTGCACGCATGCCAGGTGGAGAAACCCGAAACCCTTTGCCATCGGAATGGCCGAGCACAATACCCGCGTTGGAGACAAACTTGACCTTGTTATACCGCGACAGACACATGTGCGGCACTCGAGTGAGACAAAGCAACTATTGCTAGCAAAACAGAGCCTGTCCATAACCATTGTCTGTCTTGTGACAAAAGATGAACCGTGGTCTTATCACTGGCCAAGTCTGATGTCATATTCGCTACATCTGGCATATTCGCATGAATCGCCATAAATGACTGACGCCGCCCTCACATCCTATGCTTAGTGTGAACTAGGTCCACCTCTAGTGTGAGCAGAGCCCCGCGAAGTAAACTAGGCTTCATATCAGTGCGGGGTCAATCCGCTGGCCCCCGCCAAAAGACTGGGGCCTGTGTCCAAAGCCCAAGGCAACATATCTCGGAGCCCCCATCATGGCAATGTTTGCCAATGCCCACGAGCTGAAGCTCTTCACGACGCCATTGTCAGGAGACGGCACGCCAGACAGGGCCCGAACACACACTGGCTGCGGACCCTCAACCCCTGCCACCGCCGCCCCATACCTGAAAGGAGCCTGGCAGGCAGCCCAGAGGGCAAATCAAACCAGCTTGACGGTCCCCGGGCTCGCCCCGCAAAACACCAGTGTTGCCCGAGGCACTTAACCGAAACTCAATGTCGCTCAGCTGGAACCCATGGATCAGCTTGACGCCCGGCGAGAGTAGTCTCCAGTCTCCCATAGGGGCGCTGCATGTAGTCCGCAAGCACGGAGTGACGTACAACTACCAGGTGCGGCATGGGTGCAAACACTGGATGAAAGACGCCGTCGCCAGTGCTGTGAGGACACCACCACACTACCCTCGCTGCTGGGAAAGCACGGACACACAGTCCGCTCAGCGATAGGCCAGTAGAGATGCCGGCGGTAACTGAGGACTACATCCGAAACAAACTATCGTCACTGACACTGGGGCCGTCACTAATACAGTAGCTAGACAATGCGCCAGTGGAAATGGTCCAAGAACCCGCAAACGTTGATTTTATTGGACAGCTTCCAATAGTCTAGGCCCTTGGTTGGCCGTTCTGGGCATTAACCACATCCTCTCCCCCATGAATGGCGGCCTGCAGCGCAGGACAGGCCTCACGTCCAGGCATAGAAGCCACCTCAAGGCGCCCGCGCTGCTGAGATGCTCCAAACCAGTCACACCGCGGAGACCGGCCGAACTCTGCCCGGGTGACGAGAGCCAAGGTAATGTGCCCCCATAGCCCGCTTCGGCAGGCAAGCCCCAGTTGCCTGTCAATCTGGACATCTCCGATAAGACCCTCCAATGTCTAGCGGCGCTAGAACGCCACGAGCTGAACAGCAGAGGCCGCACTGCAAGACTGCCTCCTCGAAAACATGAGGCAAAATTGCTTACAGCCTGACCAGGCACGTGACCGGTGGCCCTTGGCTGTATAATCCCCACGGAGAGTGGCAAAACCCATGCAATGCCTCCCTAAACCAGAGAACCTAACAATGCCAACTTGTGTTACAGCAGATGAGTGTTCTAGATGTCCATTCTTGATACAGGCTATGGCACTCGCCTGTGTGCCCTCATGCCGCGTTAAGATGTGTGCTAACACATTCAACAGACTGCTCACACGACGTCGTCACTGGACATAGCAGCAAACCCTTTGACAATAGCCAATTTGGAGTCATAAATGATTTCCTTGTCACTGTCGGCATGATCATTCGTGCAGCCGAGGCGAATGAATGAGAATGCCAGAAAACGCAAGTTCACTTTTAAACCAAGCATGGTGACGCCGACAATCTGCTGCGCCGAATGCCCTGACACAAGGACTGTGCTGCACAAACCGACGCATGCATCAACGAGCATGCAATTGAACCATAATATAATCAACAATTGACACTTCAGACCGAGATTGCAGCAGTCAGCTCATGCCAGCAAGGGTAGATGGAATTGACACAAAATATTGTCCAGGCCCCACACTGCTCTGCGAGAGTGGCATCATTCGCTTAATGAATCAGACCCCTTCCCCAGAGATACAGTACCAAGCAGACAACGTGCTGCACCCAGGGGTCCAAAATATTAAATGGACAGAAACATTAGGCTCTATCAAAGCCTAGCATCGCCTGGCCAGCAGCCAGGCCACCATTGCAGCAAGATGCACGTGCTGCCACCGCCAGACTTCGGAGCCTCGCCCGTAAACCCCATCAGCACAGACTGCACCCTGGATCACCGGACCAGTTAAGAAACACTGGTGCCCTGAGTATTGAATCAAGCGTGGGGGCCTACGGATCCCCGAGCCCGGGACTGAAATAGGCTGGGCACTCAAAAAAGTTACAACCTTATGATACTTTGACAGCCTATGCAGGAATCGAACCCCTGTCCTGTGAGTGCCTTTGCCACCAGAGGCACAAGACTTACCATTGAGCTATAGCTCCTTGGTGATTGAAACCCGTCAATACAAGGATGACGTCCCCAGGAATGGTGTCGCTCAACCTTCGTTCCACTGATGACATGATGCCCAATCATACCATGAGAAATGTGACCTGGATCTGGGACAAAGACGCGGTCACTGGACCAATCCAAGACAACGCACAACTAGCTTGCCGAAATAATCGACCCTCGATTGCAGCTCTACCAGCAGCATGCAAGACCCACTGTGCTGCCTCCAGAGACCTGACACAAGTCCTTCCGCTCAGGGCCCAGTCGTTCACCCCCGACAGACCCAACCCACACTCTGCCTCCCGGTTCCTCCAGCCGGAGAGCCACGCTGTGTGCTCGCTCACCTTCACACTTCTGGCCCGGGCTCACCGTCATCGATCAATAATGTGTCCTCCTCGCCCCCGCAAGTGAACACATTCCGTTATAGGTACCGGGAGATAGGTGATTTGTCCGGAATAACCGACCGGACCAACCTCTAACACAAGTCGACTCCCCACCGGAACCAGGAACGACGGTAGTACCCGCTGCGATCGAGCAGGAAGTGGGCGATAAGCAGCCGGCCGGGCGGCAGCAACCCTGCTCACTGATCCAGGATAGTTGCAGTATTTGTTTCAAGCCATAAAATGCCCATATGGAATTATTTTTCCCTTACTCTTTATATATTTCAAGTGACTACAATTTAAGTCTGTAAGGTTGGCCATGGAGAAAGTACAGATGCAGTGCAGGACCACGTCTTTACACCTATGGTGCTGCTAGCAGGAGCAGCGTACCATGGTTGGGGTCTGGGGGTGCTTGACCCCCTCGATGACTCACCTCCCAGACACTGCAGGCTCCCGACCAGCGGAACCCAGGGCGAGTCTTGGACAATTTACACACGACAAACTTAATATTTTTGATGGGCACATGCCCCTTGCGACTTGAAAAGCTCTGTGACTCCGTTATTTCTGTTGATGTTTTTAGAGGCATCGATAAGATCCGATGCATATGTATGGGGTGACTTAAAGAAGTAGCGGGACGTTACAATACGCAGAAACCCGTCCACGACACCACAACCATATCTACAGTACAACGAACAATGAATGCCCTTTTGTCCTACGTGCGTGATACATCGCTCGATCCTAGGCGTTCCAATATAAATCTGTTTGCGTGTAACGCCTATCATCCCTATGAACACGTGCCATCTTTGTTCCTCAACTTCCTCATGGTAGTCTCAGCATCTTGGTCGCTTTTGCTTTGGAGGCACTTAAGTTACGGCCACGCCCTCCGCTCAGCTCACCTCCATTAAAGGCATACACAGTATGTCTCCGACTATGGCACAATTGACAAGACATTAGTGAGAAGAGAGACAAACGCAGCCGTTTCTCAACCACTTCAGTACAGGGGAAGCACCGAGGTGCCAATGAGAGGTGCCGGACTTTGGAAACGTTTTAAACAGCACAAACATCGCCGCGAACAACGCGGCACAACCCACGCTGCCAAGACACCGCCCCCTTCGCAAAGCACCGGTACCCGGGCACCCAGGACAGCCGCAGGCCGCCAAGCTGGAAGCGTTTGCAGTGGGGACGCGCTTAAAACGGCCAGGGTGACAACACCAGGAGGTCGGAGCCACCACGGCCCCAGGGCACACAAGGTCGTAGTACCGTGTCGCGGGCCCTACCCCCACACGACCCAACACACCTTCCGGCCTAGGGGAGAATTATATATTTTTTAACGCAGTCAGACTGCACCTACTGCAAGCCTTTTTCATAAGTTTCCATTGGAAGGCTGCATCCCAAAACGCAGCTGGTAAACCGCAGGTAAACCACTGGTAAATAACAGGGCGTTGCGGACACCGCGACCGGAAACCCAGCTCACCCGACTTCAAGTCGGCCACTCAGGCCGCAATACCAACTCCCCCCCCGCACAAACACAGGCCGCGCGTCTCAACATTGACATGCAAACACGCAAACCTGTACGAAGTGTGCATTGGGCGGGAGAACATCGGGGAATGGAACGGATGTTCCGCACGGTTACAAAACTTGTGGAATGCATGTGAAAGCGCACTACGGCAAGACAGGAGGTGTTGATTGTTATGCCCGGCGCCAACGCTGCGTGCGGCCGAGCATTAGTTCTCACTCACCCAGGCCCCGACCCCCGCCACTACCCCTCCTCGTGGGGCCCGCGCGTCCCAACCCCTCACTCCCTCCCCCAAAATGCACGATAAAGTTGAAGGGGTGGGCTCCTGCCGCTCTAGCAGAGGGAAGGGGAGCACCGCAGGGAGACCCGTGGGGGGGCCGCGACGGGCCTCCCCGGTCCGGCGGGGGCAAGGGCTCACCAGAAATAGCCCCGCAGGGCCACGACCGGAGTGCTGGTCGAATCACCCCCCCCTGTACCGGGCCGCTAAGCTTGCAGGCCAGACGCGCCAACCCGCAGTGGAATGGCCTAAGATCCCGTGCCCCTAAGTCTACTCGGCGCCAAAAGATGGCCAACCAGTGCACCCGCCCCGTTGCCCACGCATTCGCCAGGAGCTCCCGGGAGTGGAGCAAGCCGGAGGGGGTAGGGATACCCATGACTCCCAGGGACGACTCACCGACTATTCCACTGCAAGTGGCTCAGACCCGGACGACGCGCGATGACCCCACACGACGGCGGCCATGGGTAACCTTTGCACGAACAACAAAGGGAAGCGCCATATGTGAGCCATGGTCCGAGAGCTGCCCCTCACAAGTGTTTGCAACCCCCAACTGAATTTCCCGGCCGCGACACACTGGCTGGCATCCAGCGCCCGCGCCTCCAGCCCGGTCAAGGGCCGAGTGTGGGAAGGGAGCCGAGGGGGGGGGGGTTGGTTGAGGGAAGATAAGGGACAGGCGACCTCTCAATCGGGCCCCCTGCTGCCCCTTGCCGGCTGTCCTCTGTGGCCCTGCGGGTGCCGGTGAAAGGGCCGTGCTAGGATGGAAGCAAGAGGAGCTAGAAAAACTCCTCGGTTGGAACTGGGCAGCACGGTGTGAGGCCGTGTAGCAGAACTCCCCTCCTACCGTGCTCCGTCCTGGTACCTCTCCACAACCCCGCCCGCGGGGACAACCCGGCGGGCCTCCTGCGGGGTCGGTCCAGCTAACTTGCTGCTGGGACGGGGTCCCACACGGGCCATGGCCGGCGTGGAAGAGGGAGGGGGGGCGGAGGGTATATGATAGCACTAACCTCGCTTCCAACGCCAGAGCACAACCCCAGGGCACAGGACCGTAGCGACCCGCAGCGCGACCATCAGACGGCGTGTCCGGCGCAAAGAGGACGCCAAGATGGCCGGGGGGAGGCATAAATACCTCCCCACCTCCTCTGCGTGCCGGAAGTGACGCGTCTGGTAGGGGGACTCCTCCTTGAGTCCCGCACATCATTGGGGGGTGGGGAAGTGCCCAAATGGCACTAGAGGGGCCGCCCGTTTAGGGTGGCCCCCTGCGGGGGCCGCGGGCAGCCGCAAAGTGTGGAAGCTAAACTGCATTCTGCAGCGTGATCTCTCTTGCAGGCTGGATTCTATGGCGCGCAGTTTGAACAGCAACATGGAAAGCTGTCAACTGGATTCTGTGCAGTGGATCATTGAAACCCGAGCTAATACACTGCGCAGAATCCAGTGCTCAGCATCTCAACCCCACCCTTCCCCAACGCGTCACAGAGTGGGGTTGGTCCATGACGCCCCCTGAACCCACCCCACCCTGAGATGAGTTAGGGAAGGGTGGAGTAAGTGGCATTGTTCCAAACCTTGACTGACGTGAAGCCCCTGGCGCTGGAGGGCTTCAGGCTGCAGTGCCCGGTGCTAACTTTCATAAAACGTCCTCAAGGGGTGGAGCTCAGCCCAGGAGGGTATTGCTATGTGGGGTTGATGACATCACAGGCCCCAGGGATGTCAGATCGTCAGCCCAGCAGTTTCATTTTGGCAGCCTGAGACGAAAGGCTGCGAAAATTGCGCATGCGTGCCATCCACCAGAGTTTAGTCACTATGACAGATGGTGAGTACTGCGTTTGTAACAACTTAAGTTAGTTATGTTGTGTGTTTGTTTGTGTGTGTGTTATGAGTGACTGTAGCCACAAGTGCTAATGCAAGTGTGTTTTGCTTTTATCCCTATTACGTGTTGTTTTCAGTATTTAATGTCAGACAGAAAAGGAAAGCAAAATAAAGACCGGGGCGGCGCTCTTACGCCCACTAGGGAGAGCCGCCCCTGACTTGTTACCTCCAGTTAAGAAAAAGAAAGTTTCTCAGTTAGTAGTGTGCTGCTTGGTTTCAACAAGCATTACCAAAGCCAATAGTTCGGGTCTTTTCGAGAGTTATTGCCTTTGTCAATGTGCTTTAGCCATGCTGTACACCAGTGTGACTGCTGTTCTGCATGACTAAACGCTAGTGGCCTAGAGGAGAGTGGCATGAAGTGCAGTGCCATAGAGTGGAGTGGAGTGGTGTAGCGTGGCATAGCGTAGAGTGTCATAGAGTGAAGTGGCACAGAGTGGCATGGAGTGGCGTAGAGTGGAGTGGCAGAGAATGGATTGGTTTGGAGTACAGTGTCGTAAAGTGGAGTGGAGTAGAGTGTGGTAGAGTGGAGTGGTGTAGAGTAGAGTAAAGTGGTGTAGAGTGGAGTGGCGTATAGTGGAGTAGAGTAGAGTTGTGTGGAGTGGAGTGACTGTTGTAGAGTGGAGTGGACTGTTGTAGAGTGGAGTGGCGTAGAGAGGAGTAGAATGTTGTAGAGTGGAGTATCATAGAGTAGAGTAGAGTGCTGTAGAGAGGAGTGCCGTAGAATGACGTAGAGATAAGCAGCACAGAGTGGTGTAGAGTGGAGTGACGTGGGGTGGAGTAGAGTGTTGTAGGGTGGAGTATCATAGAGTAGAGTAGAGCGTCATTGAGAGGAGTGCCGTAGAGTGACATAGAGATAAGTGGCATAGAGTGGTGTTGAGTGGAGTGGTGTAGAGAGGAGTAGAGTGTTGTAGAGTGGAGTATCATAAAGTAGAGTAGAGTAGAGTGCCATAGAGAGGAGTGCTGTAGAGTGACGTAAAGATAAGTGGCATAGGGTGGTGTAGAGTGGAGTGGCGTGGGGTGGAGGAGCATAGAGTGGAGTAGAGTGTCTAGAACAGCGCCAAGCATGCAATCCTCTTCTCATCTCAGGCACCATCATTGTGAGAGATTGCAGTCCAGTCTAATGGGACTTGTGAAAACCAGGAACTCTTGAAGATTTTTTGCACTCATGAAAGGTATCTGCCACATACGGACAGTTCTGACAACTTCTCTGCATCCAATTTAGTCTCTGCCAACATGAACTTCTACTTAATTTTATTCTGCTTTGTTTCCAAATTGTCACTCAATATTTTGCATAACCTCAAAATCTCATCTAGAGACTTTTATTGCCAAAAATTCGTATTCTTCTGTATATGAGAACTAATCCCTGGAAGCAAACCAAGAATGAACTAAGAAAAGAATCCACTAAGATGTTCCCTTTCTGTATTTTCAACGCCACTGTGCTGTCTGAAAACTTGTATCAACCTCTCATATTAAGCATGCACTAACTCTTAAGGCGTCCTGATTATTTTGAGCCAATCAACTGCTTAACGCGGAACCTCTGTTTTCAAATGGGCAATCACTTGGTTATACTTGTCTATAACAGCAGGAGAAGGCGCATTGGTTCTAGGATCTCTCTGAGGTTCAGCATTTGGCCAATTCACAGCCTCCTTGCGTTCTGCCTTTAAACCTTTAGGGAACGCAACATCAAAGAACGGTATTCAAATCCTCTCAAAGCACTTTTGAAAACTTCACAGGAGTATACCATTGGTCGGAGATCTCCCACAGCTTTGGAAACTGATTGGCGAATGTGAACAGGTCACCATGACTCCAAAGCACATGAACATACCCACCTCCCTGCACCTCTCTGACATCGGTATCACTCATGCTAACTTCCACTTCAGGCCCACGGGTATCCTCTTTCTTTTTCTATTTATTTTCCTTTCTTGCCCATCGATCCTTGTATTTTTAGATATTCTCCCGTTTTCTGATACATTCCAATAACTCCCTCAAATGTATTGTCAAACCTGCCGTTCTCATTTTCTTTAGTGCATCCTCAGCATGAATATCCTAAAATTCTTCTTTAAATCCTGACTTTTAATCAAGTCAACTCCAAATTTGGTAGCCAACCCTTTTAACTTCTAATGTGCTACACAAGCATATCTTGCAGCTTCACCGCTCAAAAAATTAAGTTATGCCTCAATGTATGCTTCTATGAAATATAACTCGGGATTTCCCCATGATAATTACTTAAATTCTGCCTTTAAATTTAAAATATCCAATTTTCTATGATGGGTCTCTCTTTCTTGAGCTTGTGACTCTGGATCTACGTCAGTGGCAACAACAGACATATTTATGGGGGTGGTGCCTCCTGTACAGGGTAGAGCTCCTGAATCTAGTGGAGTAACAGCATGAGATGCAGTAGGGGTAGTGGTGACAGCAATCGCACAAGGCTAGTATAGATAACAGTAGTATTAGTGGCTCTTAATGCTGAATCTGGAGCGGCAAGGTGTAAACCTCCTAATGGGCAATTCTGGTCAACAGGCACACTGGCATTCACACCCACACTCGCACCCAAGTTTGCTCCTCCTTCCACAGCTCCCAATTGGGGCTGAGGGTTCCATGTAGGCTGATGAACAACATTGTATGGAGATGTTTGAGAGTTAACAAATCATCCAAAAATATGTCATCCGTTTCACTGTCATTTTCATCTTCTCTCTTTTCATCCCCACTTCTTCCTTGCTATCATATGATACATACCTATGCCCTCAATCATAACTTCTCTCCACCTCTGCTGTTGCATATTCAATCTTGCCTCCATCCAACTACGAACTTTATTTCCCATATGGGTTTTATATTTCCTTCTCTTTCTCTTGCGAGGCATGCTAACACGTCTGTAATGCTTCAAACTGTATGGACCTGGGCTCATCTCATACATCACTCATTTCAGATTCTTAATTTTTCTCACATTGAATGTACCATACCAGGGAAATTGCAAACACCTATCTTCCACGTGATCTTATTTCATTATTTCATCCAAACAAAAGTGTGTAAACGAACCTTATTAGCCATTTGTGTGTGAGTGTACCCTCTGGAAGAGTCTTCTCACCCTCAAGGACAGGTGTGCTCACCTCATTTCTCAACATAGCTCTTATTTTCTTAAAGAATTTCATCTTTGCCCTTGCACAAAACCACACAGAATTTGTAAATACCAAATTGAAACACCAAGCAGTTTGCATCAGCTCACAGTGCAACACTCAACATTTCAAACACATAATCCTAGCGCATACCACTGAGCTGAGCACTTGTAGCATGGATCCAAAGATGAAACGACCAGTCCCAGCACTGTAGAAAAGCCACCACCAATTTCAGCACAAAACCTATTGATGTAACTCAAAGCATCACATAGCGGCTCTCATTTCACTTTGATCAGCTTCACATAACCTAATCGAAGTGAATAATAATAATACAAAAAATAGCATAACTCTTGTCCGTTAACCTAAAGAAATACAGAATTGAGAATTGTTCTAAGGGGATCGGCAATAATACCTTCCTGGTACCATCAAACAAACGAAATAAGTTCTCAACCAAAGGGGCACATCCTGGCTAGCGCGGTCCACTCATGTGCATGAAGAATAAACCAACACTAATCTCATATAGTCCAATCTCACAATAAAAGTTTAATAAATCCCTTGGTGCGACCAATGGCACTTCATGGTCCAACACCTCAACCTTGACAGACAAGTCAAATAACTATTAATATATATCTGTATCTATCCGGGGATCCTGGATTATGACAACTCTGATGACCAAACTTCAACTCTTAGAAATAAGGTAATTAATCTCCATAAGCAGAAGCAATATATATGTGGGAAACACTTCAATTCTCAATTTCAACACAGAGGCTAAAAAGGTATTTTTCACTTCTCAAATTGAGCTTGCCAATCATGACCCCAAGAAGATTTTTCAGATCTCCAAGTCATTCCTTCAACCCAAAGTCTCTGGGAGAGATATTACTCCTTCTCAAATTTTATGCGACAATTGCTCCATTTATTTTTGGGAGAAAATCCTTACTATCCAGAGGAGCTTTAATATGATGGGTTGGATAATTCTCACTGCCTCCCTCAGGATATTTCCTATCTTAAGCCCAAAATGGCTGGTTTTCAATGGATTTCTCTTAAGCAATCAGAACGTTCTATTACTTTTGTAAGTCAGGCTCCCAAGCCTAGAACAACTTCCAAGATCATTGAGATTCATAGAGAATGAATCTGTTTTTAAGAAATATCTGAGAACCTGGCTCTTTTCCTTACCTGATGATTTATGTAAACAGCTGATTGAATGATTTTAGTTGTTGGTTTTGATCCTGGGTCTTTGAATCTAAATGTTTTTTCCCTGTAGGTTTAGTAAATGGGTCTGATGTCTGAAACAGCACCAGGATGTTCTGGATTGAGTGACAGTGCGCCTTAAAAATACATCAATTCATTTCACTTCATGAATGTATTAAGTTGTGGCTTAACATTCCAAATGCAGTCTCACCCTCTTAATGTAATAAAAGTTCAGCTGACACAATTATGCATAATACTGCAAGTCTACATAGGCAGAATATAAGAGCATTTACTTAATTGTACAGGAATCAAATGGACTATAGAGCTGTCACATACTATCACTTGTCACTTCTCATCGACTCACTCTACCTAAAATGTTCAGATCAGTGTATAAATGCCTCTTATCAAACATCAAAGATGCCTACTGGTATTATTTTAAATATAGGAAAAATAAGGATGTACCTTAAGAGTGGCATGCAGAAAAATATTCCCCATATTATGTTGATCCTGGCAAATAAAGTATTTCCAATTGTGTCCATATAATAAATTGTACTGGCTTCCTGTCCACTTGTTGCTCCTTTTTAAAGCATTGACCTTGGTCTTCAGAGCATTTTATCTTAAATGTCCGAAGTACCTTTCTTATCAATTTATGAATCATAGGACCCAAAGGACCTTCGGAATTTCTCATTCAAATTTGTTAGCTATCCCATCTTTCAGGCTCAAAACATGAGGAGGGAAATCTTTTGAGGTGTTGGGGTCTAAAGCCCGGAGCCAACTTCCCAGATCATTGAGATTCATAGAGAATGAATCTGTTTTTAAGAAATGTCGGAGAACCTGGCTCTTTCCCCTACCTGATGATTTATGTAAACGGCTGATTGAATGATTTTAGTTGTTGTTTTTGATTCTTGGTCTTTGGATCTTAAAGTGTTTTCCCTGTAGGCTTAGTAAATCGGTCAGGTGTCTGAAACAGCACTAGGATGTTCTGGTGTGAGTGACAGTGCACTTTATAAATACTTCATTTCATTTCATTTCATGAATGTATTAAGATGTGGCTACAAATTCTTAATGCAGTCTCACACCTCTTAATGTAATAAAAGGCCCGCTGTCATAATTATGCATAATGCTGCATGTCTACATTGGCAAAGTACAATAGCACTTATTTAATTGTCCAGGAATCAAATGAACTATAGGCCTGTCACATACTATCACTTGTCATTTCTCATCGACTCACTCTACCTAAAACGTTTAGATCAGTGTATAAATGCTTCTTATCAAAAAGCAAAGATATTTACTGGTATAATTTTAAATATAAGAAAAATAAGGAT
The DNA here is from genome assembly GCA_963921515.1 of Calotriton arnoldi. NCBI lineage: Eukaryota > Metazoa > Chordata > Amphibia > Caudata > Salamandridae > Calotriton > Calotriton arnoldi. Next base: position 327,477 of record CAWUFW010002798.1, read on the forward strand.
GTACCTTAAGAGTGGTATACAGAAAAATATTCCCCAATCCTCAAAGTATTTCCAATTGAGTATATAAAATAAATAGCAACAGTGGTGGCATTGACGTGTGCTCCATAGGAGCATGCATATAGTTACACAACAATAGGGAAACCCAGTATTCAGCCGGACCTGGGCCAGTAATGGTAGGAACAACAAATGGTCCAACTGAAAAATATTTAGAGAAATCTTAGTATGACACCCACATCAACCAAATCAATTAAACCATGACACAATATTATACAGTTTACAAGGATTTTATAACGTAAATTTATCCAAGATTTTCAGCATCAACAGTTGCTCCAAAGCATAAAGAGAAATAAGTGCTCAACGAAGTGCTCATGATGGGGTAGGAAAAGTGAAGGTAAAAGCGGTGATAATTACAATATTTACAATGATGAAATAGACCTGTCTAAAAATATTTGAATTGCTAACTACTCGACTCCCAAGTAGCGAGACATTGTAAATACGTGTTACATCCTCTACATCTGGGCATAAAGAACAAGTACGGGTCAATGTAAAGAAAAGTCAACGTTTCGACCCCAAAGCATTACGGAAGGCCAATGGTTCCTTAAAACGGGGTCTACCTCAGGACAGTGAAAAGGTGCAACCTACAAGGTGGGTAAAGGTATCAACAATAATTGCCTCAATTCCCATTAAAAGGTGGGTGTGAAAAATAAAATTAGTGGTACCTTGGCTCACCTCAGTACAGCACTGCTGCGCAGGCGATGAAAAACGTAGGGGGACGGGCTATGCAGCGCCTAATCCAGAAAATGAGGCACATGGCGCATAAACACAGTAGTCCAATATGTGACTTGAGTTGCTGCGCTGAAAGATCAATTAATTGTAGCACATAAGTATGGCGTAAACTATCCGACTAACAGTGATAAACCACTGTTCTGAGCCAATACTTACAAACAGGAGACTTCAGAGAAGTGTTGCCAAAAGTTCCCAATACTTGGAGTACGTTGCCAATTAGGTTGACATCAATTACTTATAACAGTATGCATCTGTATAATTCTGAAAAACGGGACAAAAATTAATTCTATAATGAGGGCTAATCTAACAAGAAAATCAAATTGTTAAAGTGGGCAGCTGACTCTCTGCACGAAGACAGACAGTTACCTTCGGTCCGATGTGGGAACTCCGTGTGCGACTCGCTTCTTGGCGAACACGCAGAGCCAGTGTCTAAAAATGGACGCAACGTTGGCATGCACGCGGCTGCTCCCAAGTCGGGAATGCAGCAGCTAGCTACTGCTCACACCAGCGGTAGTCTAGGTCACTGGCGGGGTCGAAAGGAGCCTCGCTGAATGCAAAAGGCAGTTTGAAATTGACAAAATGAATGGCGGTGTTAGTCCACATAACTGCAGAGCTCGAGCATTGTAAAGGGCCCAAGGCAGATTGAAAGTAACAGTCAGAGTTGCAAGGAGCAGCATATTGGAGGGCAAAGCCGAGTTATATGTGTAAGAATTCCAATTCAATAAACACTACAATACGAATAACATACAAGGAATATTGATAATAATATAATTATGAAAAATAAATAAAGGGTACTATATGATTGATTTTGGAGTCATAAAACATCCAATGACAGTAAACAACCAATGACACATCAATACATTGATTGACATCAATACATTAACCCAATTGGGGAAAAAAACCAGAGGAGGAGGAGAAACAATTTGCAATGTACATTTCACTGACAAAAAGAATAATTAAACAAAAGATTACACACAATGCGAAGATGGGAAACATAACTACATTATCAGGTATTTAGTGAGACATCAAAGTAAACACATATTAAAGGACATGACAGCCAAGATTGCAGACTATTTAAAACAAATACCACCCGCGAAAAATTGACATGATTAATCAATTGGAACGTAACACAGAGTATGATTGAATTAAACCAAGTCCCAGATGTAATGGCATGGTTGGTTGAGACCCTCAAGAGGAGCAATATTATGAAACAGTTACAGAGAATAATGGAGGTACTGGTCAGCCTGTGTTGAGTAAGGGTAACTGACTAGCAATCACCATGTTGTACAGTGTCCAAATAATGCATCCACTTACCTTCACACAGGCTCATGATGTCAGCAATACTACCACCCCTGTGGCCCAGAACGATCTTTTCAAGGACAACCCATTTAAGGCTATCGACGGAATGGTGGAGTGACTGAAATTGTTCGACCAAGGGTGCTCCTACAACTCCACATCTCACTCTACTGCAGTGCCGGAGTATGCAGGTTTTAACTTTCTGAGCTGTTTGTCCGGTGAATAGTAATCCACATGGGCATAGGATTCCATAAATCACATTTGTGCTGTTGCAATTGGTGTGGTCTTTTAGCATTACAGTGTAATTATTGTATGTAAACTGTTTGTTCTCAATCGTGAGGTCACAATGCTTTGCATCAACAACATTTATAGTGGCCCACAATTGGCGGTAGGTTCCACATAGAACAAAGGGAGGGTTGGGTCGGAGTTTGCGAAAAGGACTGGACCACATGATCCCTGACACTTTTAACCTTCTTAAAGGAGTGCTTGGGTGGCTATGGTATGCCAAGGTCATCAGAAATTAATCGCCAATAATAGTTAATGATACGTCTGATAATATTACTTTGTGAACAATAGGTGGTTACACAAATCATTCTGTCCATTTGATTGTCAGTGCGTGATTTGGGTTCGAGCAGACATTCTCTGGGGTTGTACCAAGCTCTTTTACGTGCCTTTTTGAGTAATGATTTGGGATAGCTACTCTCCATCAATCTAAGCATGAGGTCCTCAGATTCCTTAAAATAATCTAGTCAGAGGGTGCAATTTCTACGAATTCTGAGAAATTGGCCGAAAGGGCAAATTGTCCCTAAGGCCCTTAGGTGATGACTACTGTAGGGAAGGAGAGTGTTCCTTTCAGTGCCTTTTCTATATTGTGTAGTATAGAGTTGATCATTGGCCACTTTGGTGGAAATATCAAGAAAGTTGATAATCGAAGAACTATATTCAATGGTAAATTGAATATCAGACGATCTATCTTTCAACCAGGAGTGTAAGGCCTTAAGATCAGTTACATTGCCAGTCCAAATTAAAAGAACATCGTCTATGTAGCGCCTCCAGAGTGTGATAAGCTCACAGTAAGGATTATTGTCATTGAAAATACAATTATTCTCAAAGTGATCCATGTACAGGATTGCCAGATTGGGCGCAAAGCTTGCACCCATCGCAACACCTTGGGTTTGAAGAAAAAAGTCACCCTGAAACACAAAAAAGTTCTTCATCATGGCTACTTCCAGTAATTTCAATATGAATTCAGTGGGAACTTGGAAAGGCTGTGGTCTAGCATCTAATACGGACCTGATCACGTCAAGTGCTGGCTTCTGTGGAATACTGGTATAAAGGGATACGATATCCATTGATACCAGAAGTTGCTGGGTCGGATTAAAAGCTAATTCATTTACCAATCTGATGGTTTCCATGGTATCCCTAAGGTATGCTTTAGTGGATTCAGCACATGGTTTCAGGAAATAATCCACATATTTACACAATGGTTCCAGAATGGAACCACAGCCTGACACTATAGGGCAGCCAGGTGGATGATCAGGATTTTTGTGGACCTTCAGGAGCGCATAAATCGTGGGTGTCCGTACATGTTTTCTATTGAGAAAATCATATTCCAAATCTGTCAGATGTCCCTGACTCCTGCCCTTATCAGTAATGCCTTTAATGAGTGTGCTAATCTCCTTGGCGGGGTCTGTGCTGAGCTTGGTGTAACTGGCTCCTACTATGAGCTGCATGTCAATCTCAGTTCTATAATCAGTGGTATTCTGTATCACAATTGCCCCACCCTTATCAGCTGGTTTGACGACTATGGCATCGTTATTTTCAAGTTATTTTTAACTGAAAGGGAGGCTTTGTTTACACATAAAAATAATTTGTTGTTCATACCATAGGAGCATGTGGCTTCCCACTAGGGGCAACAGCTTAAAATGCACCTTGGATCAAAGGCCCCCTGTGAGAAGTGGATTTAGCAGCATCCAATCAATATTCATGTTTTACTATATTAGTACACAAGAAGTAAGAGAGGTTACGCACAGAGCACCTGAAGAGAGTGACACAGCTTTAGAAAAGAGGTAAGGAGAAACAATCCAGGGGATCAGGACTACCGCAAACATTCTGGCCTTAGTGATCCTCATTACCTCTGTTTTGTGGATTTTAAAGTTGCATTTGACTCTGTATCCCTGAAACAATTTATGGCCGAAACTAGTGGTGAGAAACATTCTGCCACTTCTCATGAAGAGCACCATCACATTGTACTCAGACACATGGCTTCAAGTTAAAAGAGGAAGTGGAAATTAAGTTACCCGTTCAATACAAACATGGACCGGATTAAAACAAGGATGCGTTTTAGCCCAATTACATTTTAACAGCTTTTTGGCTGAACTTGTTTCAGACTTAGAGGAAGTAAATGCACACGCCCCGAAACTCAGTGGCAAACAGATCAGTTGCCTCCTCTACGCAGATGATGCTCTTTAGCTATCAAAAAACAGGGCAGGGCTACATTGCTGTTTTTGACAAACTGCATAACTACGCTGAATTCAATGTGCCCACCATTGATCTGGCGAAAACAAAAATCATGATACTGGGCAGAAAGAAGTTGGGACATTGCATATGAATGGTCTTCCAGTTAAAAAAGCACCTGAGTGTTAGTACTTGGGGAGTGGTTATCGATAATCGAGGAACTGTCCTCCCCCACATACAACTCATAAAACCAAAGGCCTACTCTCCGCTCCATGCTTTCTTCAAACTCTTCAAAAAACTCTGCAGCTTCTCCCTTGACCCTATCATGATAATTATATGTGGCAAGGTATTTTCCACCTTAGCTTATGTTCAGACGTCATGTTTGGAAGTGCTTTCAATTCTTCTGGAGAAACTTCTAATTAATACTTATAAACGAGTGTTTGACTTAGCCAAGCATTGCTTCCCCGCCCAAATTTCCCTGGAATTCGGCTTAACCAGGCATATACTGGAAAGACAAGGGGCATTTGTAAAATGTGTTTTAGGCATGAGCTGCATTGGAAAACTCACTAGAACATCAATTATGGCAAGAGATTTCAAACGCAAGTTGCAACTCAACAGCTGGTGCCTTTTTGGACCTGCCGGTGCAGAATCTGCAGACAGTGAGCCTATGGTCGGCCCCAGTTACGTCCACAACCTTTGCAAGATTTGTTTAAAAAACCGTGTGGCATAAATCGTGGCTGGAAGACAAACAGAGACGGGCATACTGGGCACAGGCTTGGCAGGTTTTAAATAACTATGAGAAGCCAGGCCAGCAACCAACCTTGAATCTTTGTATATCGAAAAAGATCAAACGGAAACTGCTCCTTTATAGGCAAGGAGGCCTGCCTACACTAGACTGCAAACAGAAAGGGTTAAAGAAAACAACTAATACCCTCTGCAGGCTGTGCACTTTACACCAGGAAACTGTCGCACCCATAGTGTGAATTTGTACGGCCTTGCTGAATGAGAGGTGTGAACTATTGGAAAATCAGTTCAATTTATTGGGTATTCACACCTGCTGTAATGGCTTGCCTTAAAGCGGAGCACCCCACCCTGGCTGCGAGATTTGGGAAATTGATGTATTTTGCTGACTACTATTTAACGCTACACCGGCCGACAGCACCTGTTAAAAACAAAAATTAGATGACCCATTTATTGCTCTTAGGATGATACTCTTACGAGAAGAACCCTGAGCTGTTCCTTTGGCAAAATGGTTGCGCCATGCACTTTACTTTTATTTTGTTACTCAATATCTTATGATGACTTTTTGTGAAGCATTTTTCTAGATGTAGTTACAGTTACAATGAGAAGTCTTTATGATGAATTTTATATGATGATTGATTCCTGTGATGACTGTTTTATCCTACATGTTGTGTTATGTTATTTTATGCTACCGATTCTTCTAGAGCGCACAGTTACCCAGAACGGGCTTTCCAGCACTAACAGGAGTCGTGAGAGAAAAAAATACACTGTTTATGTGAACAGATGGGTCTTTAGCTGTCTTCTGAAACTGAGCAAGTTGCCGTTTGCTCTCAGTTGAACAGGGAGGCATTTCCAGAACTCGGATGCTAGATAATCGAAAGACCGCCCTTCACTTCTGGCCCTATTGATTCTGGGGTGGTCAGAAGAAAGTGATTGTTCAACCTTAGATCTCGTACTTTGTTGTGTGGGACGATGAGTTGGCCAAGGATATGTGGTCTCTGGGCATGTTGCGTTCTTGGAAGGCTCAGCAGGACTCTGGCTGCAGCATTCTGAACAATCTGCAGCCTCCTGGTAACATACTCAGGACTGCCAAGATAGAGCAAGTTGCCATAGTCTAACTGTGCCAAAATGAGACCTTGTATCACTATTCTTCGGGTTTCCGCAGGGAGCCATCTTATCGTATTCCTGAGAGCTCATAGAAGGCCAAAGGAGGTTCCTGATACCTTCTTGGCTTGTGAGGCCATGGTTAGGTCTTGATACAAGAGATCTCCCAGGCCCTTTACTTCCACTTTCGAAGAAGACGATCACCCAGACATGAGGGCCAGGTAAGATGGTCCCAGAGGGAGGGGTTGTTGAATTTATTTTTGTGGTTTGAGAATATACTTCCGATAAGCCAGGCTGCTGACATGAAGATTATGTACCTCCGCTAGTCCAACCTCCAAAATCTCTCTCTCAATGTATCTGAGCATTTCAATTATACATGCAAGAGATCCAATTATATGCATTTAAAGACATCTTTATGCATTGTTATCAGAATTTATCACACATAATACTAGTGTACAGAATTTGATAATTGCCCCGTTACCCTGTCTGGGAGTAGACCTTGTTATCACAATACATTGCGCAACATGGATATCGATATAGCTGAATGATCTCCATACGAGATGTAATGTACTCTGAAATTATAACTCCATTGGTGACTTAAATATGATCAATGTCCTTCCGTACCTCCCCACCTCACTTTGGGAGTACACTTTGTTATAGCATGAGTTTGAGCTACATAAAGCACGAAACAATGTAACAATCGCGCCACATTATTTATTAATTATCTATTGTTTTGGTTCTACCTATTGCAATTCGATGCTGCAATACATCGGGGTTTTGATCTGCTTACCTGCACTGGTAATCGTTTTTACAATTAATTGTAAGCAACTGTAAATGTTAATTGATATTTTCCATATGCCGGAGAGGACACTCACACAGAATATTATTCCGCCCCCTCCGTGTCATTTCCCTGATGTTAGCGACTGTGCAAGCGACGTGAGCGCAATCACATGCACGTTGACCCCGTTGGTATCTATTTTTAGATCCCATCTTCAGGAGTCTCACAGCTACGCGAGGCGCTCCAGGAGACACTTCACATTTAGAGGTAAATGTAAATGCTGTTTGCCGTATCTCCTGACAGCGGCTCTCTATCTTTTAAGTAGTCTCCGTTTGAGTAATTCTATCTATGAATTTTCCTCCTCCCCTCCTGTTTCTGAAATTGCAGATTCAATACCCGACTGAACCGGCTCCAGGACAATTATTTACCGTGGTTCAGAATAATATAAATAATTTGGTTTCAAGCCTTTAAAGACGCCCTTTGGGTGAGTACTTCTTGTACAGATTGTGACCATCCCCATGACATATTAATCTTCTTTTATTGATCGATGTGCAATTAATTTATTTTCAACACATCTACATTTTCGATCCTATCAGGACCATTGAAGAGTCCCTTGTGTCTTCCTCTTATTAGGAGCCTCACGGCCCATTCCTGATGTTCCCCCATTGATCGTACAATAATGGTTTTTAGGTGAGCCTGATCACCCTTTTCTGCTTTGTACCCACTTCATAGATACCGTTCAAGCAGGAATTGATTAGTTCTCCCTACCCATTATTTTAGGTTGCTCCTTCCTTATCCTGATGAATAATTGGCCTGTCCACCATCCAGGGGTGGAAACATCGAAATTTTCAACCATATTCACCTGTACTGGAAATATTGTCCACGTCTAGAAAACATGAAAGCATATGGTGTATCTTATAATTGTGGATTATAGATATGCAAATAAGTTCCAACCAGGCATCTATTTAATTGTTTGTAAATACTGTGTATATTGGCACTTTAATTCTCAACTTTTCCTTGTCTGCTCACGAGCACTCTCCCAAGCACCTTCTTTTCACTCACCATTGAGCAACTTTATTATAAAAGTGCATTGTACAAATTTACTTGATATCCAAAGTCAATATAAAATTGTGAATTTATTTCATTTTAAGTGTCTGTTATTAATTCTTGGGTACTACTGAATATTTAACTCATAATATTTCCTTTGGGACCAATTGTGTGCTGTGCCATTTAGTTTAAGGCAACTGGTGGTCATCCATTTTTTCACTTGCTTCAAGCAGATAGACAGATTCACTGTGGTATGGCTGACGTTAGTTTCCAAAGATATGACGATCTGGGTGTCGTTGGCATAGAACACCATAGTAAACCCAGCTAAGCAAATGATATCAGCCAAGCGATGCACATATGCATTAATAAGAGTGGGGCTCATAGACGAGCCCTCAGGTTCTCCGCACTTGAGCTGATGGGTTAGGGCAGGGTCCTTCCCTATCCTGGAAACTTCTTTTATCCTGACAGGTCAGCCAATTTAACGTGTTGCCCGTGATTCCGAGCACCTCCAGCCTGTGTCGAAGGATGGAGAGGGAAACTGTCGACGGCTGACTTCAAATCAAGAAGGATGAGCTCAGCTGAGCCACCTTGATCTAATGTTTTCCTGAGGTCTTCTGTGGCCAGTAAGAGGGCCGTCTCTCTGTGCTATATCTGGGACGGAAACCAGTTTGGGTCTGATGTAGAAGGTTATTGGTTTCCAGATAATTGGTCAAATAGCTGTTGACCAGTTTCTCTATGATCTTACTGACACCTGGGAGCAGAGGTATAGGTCTGTAATTCTTTGCCTTATCAGGATCTAAGGAAGACTTTTTCAGCAGTGGGCTGATAATCGCATGCTTCCAGCAGTCAGGAACTTGTCCCTTTTCCAACGAAAGATTGCACATGGTGGCAGGACTGGTAGGATGATATCTCCTCCTTTCAGCATAATGGCAACAGGGGCTGGGTCTAAGGGAGATCCATATTTGATTGTGTTTGCTACTTCCCTGATGACATTGCAATTTAGCTGGGGGAAAGTCGAGAGAGTAGGGGTGGCATTGCTGTCTAGTGGACATCCATTAACGGCAGGATGCGGAGCTGAATCCCCTCCCAGGGAGTCATAAATAAGGCTGACCTTTCTAATGAAAAACTTTGCATGTTCCTCGCAGTGTTCCCTGGAGGTGGAGGACCTGCTCCTGCAACTTTATGTTTCAGGAAGGAGTTTACAATTGTCTAGATTTGTTTGGAGGCTTGTGAGGACTGAGAGATCCTGTTAGCAAAGTCCACGATCCTAGCTTTCCTGATTGCGTGCTAATAGGTTTACAGCACTTTTTTTTATCGATGATCTTCTGCTCTTCAGTGTAATGTACCCACCATTTCCTTTCTTTCCTTTTACATTCTTTCTTAAGCTCCCTGATCTCAGGTGTAAACCATGTGACACTGGTTCTGATTTGGGGGGACTTCTGTATTTTTCTTGGGATCAACGTCTCTAAAGATGACTCGATCCATTCCTCAAATGCCCAATAGACAGTGTTAATGTTCCCATCCTGAGTACATACTGAGGCCTGCAGTGCCTCTATCCACCGTGTAAGGTGTAGTTTGGACCACTGTCAATTTGGAACAAGGGGCACTGGATTTGCATGTTTCTGTCTTTTTGATGGAAAACTCAACCAGTAGATGGTCTGTCAAGGCTATGGGTCGTGGATCATGTACCATCAAATTGGCCAGGTTGGTAAAAATGGGGTCCAATGTATGTCCTTTCTTGTGTTTAGGAAGTGTAACTACCTGTGAAAGCTGAATTGCTGATAAATCATTTAACAGGTTTAATGCCTGTGTGTAGGAATTATCTAGATGAATATTCAAATCCTCTGTTGCTGAATGAAGGATAAGATGGCACAACGTCTGCTGGCAAAATAGTACAATCTTTAATATAAAATTAGAAAGCGAGCAAGCGGAGGGTCAGTCAGCTCTTAAGGACTTGAATATGAGCCTCAGTTTACAGTGGATCGGACAACTATTTTTATACCTTTCTTTATCGTAAATATGTCATACATATGGTAATGAGAACCTGCTAAGCACAACATTGTATCAAAGGTTATACTTTCTACAAAAACAGGTGGTCACATGTCTATGAAATGCGTCTCAGGTGCACGTTATCGATTATTACACGTCTACACTACTGCTCTACTACTGGTGTCCTCGGTGTGCTCATATTTGGAGACTAGCAATGCTCTACTCCCTACGCACCTGCTGCCTGGAAAAGCCTAATCTCCCACCTAGTTTATGTATCTGAGCTGCCTTTATCTACATATTTTCTAAAATATTTATTCTTGTAGTGCGGGCCTGAGACCTTCCATTTGTTCTATGCCTAATTATATTTATCTACTCTATTGAAGCTCATATCTACTTCCCTCTCCCCAGGATCCTGTCTCCATCTGTGCTCTTTTTAGGTTTCCCTAGGCAGCGCATGCGCTGTCTCTTCGAGACATGCTGTATCTACTCTGTGCGGTCAGAGCACACCCACTGTTGCTCATTTGTGCTTTTCTGTGCCCCTCTGAAAACCTAGCTTTTCATTAGTGCATTAGCTGTATTTGTCCCTCCTTTTAGTGTTTGGTTCCCTGCCATGGCTACTGGCCCTATTACATGTACTCCTCCCCTCCTGTTTAATTGGGTTAGTTTTGGTGTACAAGTTTTTTCTTCTGCTTGTTTTTTCTTTTGTTTCGGCAGTGGCATGGGAAGGCTCTCCTTACATACAACTGTTACCCCTGACTTTCCATTTCCAGCGCGAGTGAAAACAGGCCTATAAATCTTGTCAGGGCACCCGCTTTCATGTTTCACCATCACACACACAACTTTTATTTCCTCAGCACTGCGCCCTACAGCTGCTCCCTCAGCCTGTGGAGACCGATTGTAGTGTGTTGTGTGCATTCCTTTGCTCCGATGGAGCGTGCACTGTATAGTGCCCCTGGGGTACAAGCAGGGACCGACTAGAGTGCTCCTGTATCAGCACTCACTCTACGGTCCCGCCGGGGCACAAGCAGGCATCCACTTCAGTGCACCTTTGTTGTTGGGAAAACAAGCATGCTGAGGGGCTTCCAGAGACCGGCGTCTCTTCCAGGGTTCGCGCAGTATGGAGAGGGTGCGCGCGGCACGGATGGTCACGCTGCACGGAGACTGCACGCTGCACAGATGGTGCGCGCTGCACAGAGTGTACACGCTGCACTGAACACAGCTCTTTGCTGGTGCTTTCATTGTCATAAGTAGGACTTCATTTTCAACATTCATTATAACACCCCCAGCATTGTGAAGTTTGCTGAGTGAAGACTGTGGAGTGCTATGGTTTCTGGAATAGTCTATAGAGGAGCAGGCCTGAGAATGTAAATGAGTGTGAAAATCTAATAGAAAACATCAGGTTTTCACAGCCTGCAATAGTTACTGTGGTGGACCTACATTCAAAATTGTCCTTAAAAACAATGGCGATCCTTCCCCCTTTCTTTCCAACTCGATCGTTTCTTGCGATCGCTCATCCTGTGGGAAGCACAATCGCGATATCTGGCCCACTGTCCTCATTCAGCCATGTTTCAGTGAGAAACAATGCTGCGGCTTGCTGGTCTTTCAGCACAGTGAATATATCCAGACTCTGTTTGGATAGCAGCCTGCAATTAAGAAGGAACATGAACCAAGAGGTGTTTTGCTGATGCTGGGTGCCCTTATGCACCAATGAGGCAGTGGATTGAAGGCTCTCAGAAGCAAGGGTGCCCTCTGTGGGATTATCAGGGATGCTGAGCATTTGCTTCGCAAGATAGTCTATTCCATTGAATGGTGGCATGTTTTCCTGGGTATCTGGCTAAGGCTCTTTAAGGTCTGTATGGTGTAGTGAATACCATCTGGGCAGAAAGGAGCATGGGTTCTGGCCCTTGGCCCCAGCCTGCCACGGACGAGTACAGATGGGCTTGCCTTTGGTGCACCAGTTCCTACCCAATGCGCGCATCTGCGCACCGGCCTCGTTAAATAGAGTGGCCGGCGTGACGCAAAAAATGCTGGAACGCCAACCAAAATGGCGCCCACTTCCATGCAGTTGGGCTGGCTCTAAACGGCCTAGGAGAGCCTATATCCTGTAAAGCACTGAAGCACCATCTAAGTAAGTGCTGGAAGTGCAAACAGAAAACGTGCAGGTAAGGGCGAGATAAAAGTTGCTAGAAGTTTCAGGCTTCTGGAATTGCCCGACCCTCCTCTTGTTCTCCCACTGCGTTCTGCTATACCTGTAAGTTCACCAGAATGATATTAAAATATTAAAACTGATTGTTTCAAGCAGCCTTAAAGCATTTAAAACATGAGCATAAAATCACAGAATATAAGGTATTAAGTCACACTCACAGTTCCTATTCTTTCCCATCCATGCACTGGTCTTCATTAAATAGAGTAGCCGAGTGTGACGCAAAAAAGCTGGAGCGCCAACCAAAATGGCAGCCACTTCTGTGCTGTCAGGCTGGCTTTTAACACGAACTCGGAGAGCCTATCTCTTGTAAAGCCCTGAAGCACCGCCTAAGAAAGTGCTGGAAGGGCAAATAGCAAAGGTTGCAGGTAAGGGTGAGACAAATGTTGCTAAAAGTTTCAGGCTTCTTGAATTGCCCGACCCTCCTCTTGTTCTCCCGCTGCCTCCCACTATACACGTATTGTTTAATTAACTAAGGCATGAATAAAATAATAAAATGTACTATTATTATTACTATTATTATTTTTGTTGATATTATTATTATTGTTATTATTGCTATTAATGCTATTAATCTAGTGTGATGGAGCAAGTTTAAGCCTAATGGCTAAATGTGAGGCCTGAATCTATAACTTTTATATTACCTGAGTGGTAGTCTGGCATTGTAAATCCAGAAGAGTATGTGTAACATACAGGAAAGCTTGGCAGTGTGAGACCGTGCGAAATTAAGAAGAGATAACAAACAGGGATGGAAATGTGCTGTGGGTCAACCCAACTCTGCCATGCACAGAGCAGGTGGGGGAGGGGAGATTCGGTTTTGCTACGTCACTGGAGGCATGCATAGAGTCCTCTCAGGACATCGCCTACCACCACAACTAACAAGCATTTGCAATGCAATAGGTCTCGCATTTACAAGAGTTTGAGCTATTGGCATTGTAAATGACAATGACTTTTATGCGCTGTTTTTAAAACAGATAAATAAAAATGCGAGACCTATTGCATTGTAAATGCGTTCGGCACCCGAGCTATAACATTTTTTTTTTAAGCGTTAGGAGACAGCTTGTCCTGCCTGCAAAAGCAGGCAGGACAAAACTATTTGAGAAAATAGTGCTCGGAGGCTGTAATTAAAGCCTACCAAGTAACAACACACGTACTAGGGGGTGTCGCTATGGGAGATTACAAAATGATACAAGGCAGTACTAAGGAGGGACTACTAAGCCTATTTGACCTATGAACAGCCACAGTTTACAGTGGACAATGACACAAGCCAATGAAAAATATGGGCGGAGAGTGGGCGGAGCTTAAAGTCCCTACCTGAATACAGCAGCCTCGCACAGCAGTGCATGCGCTCCCAGGCTCGACCTAAAAATTAGGTCAAAACATTGAGACAATAAAAGGGCAGCAAAATGGTGCCCAGTGAAAACAGCAAGGGGTAAACTGCGACCAGGCAGCCAGTTGCAACAAAGGAAATTTAAAAAAATGTTTTACTCCCTCTACTTCATTCCTCCCTCAACCCACACCTCCAGGAATATATATGTTTTGTGGGAACATTACTACAGCAACAAAGACTGAAAGCCCTTAGTGAAGCAGAAAAAAGGGCAAACCAGTGCTCAGTTTGTAAACTAATAAGTGCCAGGATTCTGACCAGGAAGTCACAGCAGCGTGCACCATCCACTGCCCCTGTCATCGCTGCCAATGAAGGTACCAAAACAACTACTAACCATCTCTCTCTCCTGCAAGTGTGATATTCCAGGTCCCCAAAGCTAAAGGAATGGCTGGGGAGGAAGGTATTAGTACTTTTTAACATATATTGTATTCATAAAAAACCGTTGTTCTGCTTATCTCTAAATTAGATGAACAGCGCCACGCTGTGGCAGAGTGTCATAAGTGTGGTGACGACAATTAAGTGCCAGTGCCAGCACCGGAAACTAATTAAGTGCCGGTGCTGAGCTCCAGAAATCACCGGCTCAAATTGAGCACTGAATAGGGTGACCAGACGTCCCGGATTTGCCCGGACAGTCCCGGTTTTTCACCAGCTGTCCCGGCAGATTTTGGCAATTTTGGCTCATGTCCCGGTTTTTAGAGGGGGGTGACTGAAAACAGTGAGAGGTACTTTTTGGGTGTTCTAAAGCTTTTCTAGTTAGCAACTGTTAAAAGTAAGCAATTTAATTAATAGGTATGATTTTGGTTGTAGAAATTACATTTTATTTACGTTCTTAATGCATCTTCTGTGATCCTAGGTTGATGACAGCTGTCATTCTGCGTCATTCCGTGGATGAAAAATTGTAGTCCTTCTTCTATTTTTCCTAAATGTTCCGGCTTTTGGTTCTCAAAATCTGGTCACCCTAGCACTGAAACAAATCACGAGAAGGAAGAGGGAATGGCGGAGTGGGGTCTACCCATCAGATACCCAAGAGGAAAGCGCAGAAGCAGACATTTGTCTAGCAAGTGTAGGGTTAACGCAAGGGAAAATATCAAGAAGCACCAAAGAGCCCTAATCACCCTGACATATATGGAATGTATTGTCCTAGAACCGGAACACAAAAGATAAATGGAATTATTTCGGATAATGCTAAAAATACACACGTCGTCGTCTTAGTTGTAGTTTCCGTTCGAGGAAACACCATCTGAAGGTGAATAAAATGTAAAAATCCAAGGGGCATATTATCAAGCACGGTGTTAAAATTATCGCCGCTTTAGCGGCAGAAAACTGCCGCTAAAGCGGCGATAATGGGCTTGATAATATGCCCTTGAGAATTCCAATAGAAGCCCATGTTGACACCAGAACATGGGCTTCTATTGGAATTCTCAAGGGCATATTATCAAGCCCATTATCGCCGCTTTAGCGGCAGTTTTCTGCCGCTAAAGCGGCGATAATTTTAACGCCGTTTCTTGATAATATGCCCCCAAATGTTCTGATATTAAGGATGAGAAGTCAGTGAACTACTTTCTACCTTACACCCTGAAAATCCTAAAACACCTCAAACTATGACGTTTGAAAAAGCGCGGGTAAAAAGCGGGACAACCAGGAATACATATATTATCGCCATTTAGGAACCGGGACATCTTGAGGTTTTAGTTTCTGTACCTTTACTCTGAAGATGATCTGTATAATAATGACAAAATAGGAAATATGTTGCATATGCTTTGTTTGGAGGGTAAAATGCAATATTATTGTGATTACAATTTGTCTTCTGAACCAGTCTAAAAATGAGGAATGGTTTAGTGGGTTATTAGGTTATATAATAAGGTTTTGTGAAAACAAACTTCATCTTAAATATAACACGAACAAACAATAATTTCTTAAGCATTAACTTCAAATGTGGACCCATTCTTCCCAAAACTAGCTTTCCAGCTCAAATAAATAAGCCTCTGCTTCCCTCTGCTGGATCATTTAAGGAATGACCCCGTGTGACAACTGGAACATTATTGTGATAAAGCCAGCAATAGACTAAAACCTGTAGAGAAATATGTGACACGTTGCTGAAATATTTTCAGATTTCTTTGAGAAGAGGATATACAATCTGAGGAAATGATGATTTAAGTGAATATTGATGCTTCGAAGACCAATGACAAAAAATGAGGCAAGTGCACCAAACTGCACTGGCTGTATTTGTTTTACGTTCAAAATTTCGAATGTTTAGAGACGAAGCTAATTGACATACTTTCACATACTTTGCCACTTTTTGTATGTTTGTACATGTAAAGAGCGCCCGTTTGTTGCATTCAGCTATAGTGGATGATGTAGTAGTTAACGCTCCAGTGTTTGGAGCACTGGAGCGGAAATGCCTGCACCTCATCCGCAAGCCAGGCGTGGCCTGCGGGGAATGAATAAAGGGGAGGCGCCCGCTCGGGGTCGGCACTTCCGACCATACAGTGTGTGTTGCGTGCAAGTGTCCTGCGCTGCCCTCGCGCTACCGCGCGCACCCCGAGGCCAAGTGGTCCCTCCTGCTGGCACACCACACTGGTGACGAGGAGGGCCGAGACCCTCGCTCGCAAAACCCTGGAGCGCCAGACGCCGCAACCTGCTCGGCAGCCTCTGCGATCCCGCGAGGTGCCGCAACCGGCCTGACGACACGCACGCGGACGGGTGAGTCGGCCCCCGCTGTGCAGTGTCCCGGGAGTCTCCAGCGCCGCAGTGCGCTGCACCGTACCCTGAGCCACAGCGCCACCCCCTCAATCTACGGGTCCATCGCGCCACTAGTCCGAGGTGTTCAGGCGCCGCCAAGACCACAGCGCTCAGTGGCAGCCCTCACAGCACGTGTTTTCCCGCACCCTGCCGCAGCAGTCAGAGGAAGATTCCAGCGCCACCAGGACCACAGCACACAGCGGTGGGACCCGCAGCACGTGCCTTCCAACGCTCTGTCACGACAGCCGGTAGGCTTCACGCAGGCGCGCCTCGCAACTCCCTCGCCACGTGGTTTCGCACGGGAGCCTGGCCTCCCTCGCCTTCTCTCTCTCTCCTCCGCACAAGCGGCCACCGTTTTCAGCGCCACTAAGTAGATTGCCTGCTCAGTAACCCGGCTAGGGCGGCGTCCCACAGCTACTGCGCCGCCATGGGTGACGACAACCCCGCCCCCGCTCAAGTCCACATCCCATTTCAGCACTCGGCCTCTGGTGTTCTGCCACCGTCCAGCGAGTTGGAAGACCCGGTGATGGCGTCCCCCCGATGGAGAGTGTGGATCGAGCGCCTCAACAACTACTTCGTCGCGACCAGGGAGGCTGATGGTGCGATCAAGCGGTCCCTCCTCCTCCACTACGCTGGGGACTAAATTTTCAAGCTCTTCAAGCACCTGCCGCATACAGGAGCCGCAACGGACTTTGACGCAGCAGTGGCTGCGTTGGATGCCCATTTTGACCCCCAGCTCAACCCGGATTTCGAACGTTTCAAGCTGCGCCAAGCGACCAAAGAGAAGGGGAATCTATAGACGCATTCTACGCCCGCCTACGTGAACTCGCCAGCACGTGCACCGAGGATGATCAGCCCAAAGAAATCAGGGTCCAACTCATTCAGGGCTGCAGGGACAAAACCCTGAGGGGCCTCATACTCCGCCAACCGAGGATAGCGCTGGAGGACATCCTCATACTAGCTTGGTCCCATGACCTGTCAGCGGCCAGGGCGAACAAAATGGACCAGGCCCTCATCAAAACAACGGGGCACCCAGACTCGATCAAGATAGAGAGAGCGGACGCAATTAGGACGAAAGCCAGGACAGAATTTCCCCGGAAACCGAAGTCAGACGCACCCAGGTCGCGGTGTGGCTACTGTGGTCATGAGCCACATGCAGCGAAAGACTGTCCAGCTCAAGGGAAAACCTGTACAAACTGCGGAATCCCAAATCACTTCGCCGCCGTATGCCGGAGAAGAAACAGAGGTCGCGACACCCGAGGCCCGAAACCGCCGTCACGGGCGATCCGCCACCTATCGGTGACAGAGGCGACTGCGCCAGAAGAGGCGCCGTGGACCAGTCGCAGGTATCAGAGGCCAGTCGACTCCTCATCAGAGGACGAGGAAGGAGAGACATACCTCATATCGTTTGCCTAAGAGCTCAAACGATGCCGCAGGCCTCAGCCAACTTGTGTGGTCCGGATCGCCGGCTCAGAGGTGAAAGCAATCATCGACACCGGGGCATCGGTGAACGTGATGGGCCTCCAACAGTACCGACGCCTACAACCATGCCCACCCGTCACCCCCTCACGGACTCGGATATATGCATATGGAGCACACACACCGCTACCACTGAAGGGGAAGATATCTGTCCCGATCAAGACGGAGGACCAAGAGGTAATTGCCATCATCCACGTGATCGACAGGGAAGCGGACACACTACTGAGCAGCCACACGGCCGAAGACCTTGGGCTGGTCTCATTCGCCAAAAGCGTCCAAACACATCAAGTGGATGAACTGCTCGAACAATTCCCGGAGCTATTCCAGGGCCTAGGCTGTATCAAGTGCGACCCTATCAAGCTGCACATCGACAAAGCAGTTGCCCCCGTTGCCCTACGACACCGGAGAGTGCCGATCCACCTCAGGCCGTTGGTGGAGAAGGAACTGGAGCTCCTCGAAGCACAAGGGGTAATTGAAAAGGTATCTGGCCCGACGCCCTGGGTATCACCGTTAGTCATCGCGGAGAAACCGAAGCAGCCAGGCGCTATACGCCTGTGCATCGACATGAGACTGCCAAATAAAGCCATCAAGCGAGAACGCCATATTACACCGACGATGGACGACATCATAGCCGACGTCAACGGGTCGAGGTGGTTCTCCAAGATTGACCTAAACGCCGGATACCACCAGCTGCCTCTGTCAAACGAAAGCAGATACTTCACAACTTTTAGCACCCACCTTGGGCTAAGGAGGTATAAGAGGCTGAATTTCGGAATATCCTCGGCGGCGGAGGTATTCCAGAACACGATAAGAGAGATGCTATCCGGCCTGCCCGGTGTACTTAACGTCAGTGACGATATTCTGATCCATTCAGCAACGGCAGCCGACCACCATAAACACCTCCGGAGCACGCTAAAACGCCTGAGCGAACATGGGGCAACGCTCCATAAGGACAAATGCCAATTCTTCCAGCCCTCCCTGGAATTCTTCGGGTATGTCTTCAACCAAGAAGGCATTCAAGTAGACCCGCGGAAGTCGCATGCCATCAAAAGTGCACCTGCTCCCACGACGCCCACGGAAGTGAGGAGCTTCCTCGGATTGGCTACCTACTGCGGGAGGTTCATCCCTGACCTGGCAACCCGAGCAGAACCACTAAGAGCGCTTACCCGGACCGACACCCCGTGGAAGTGGGGGCAACAGGAAGAAGAGGCGTTCCAAGGAATAAAAGACGCCCTGCTGGGCGAAGCAACGCTGGCCTACTTTGTCCCCGCAAAGCGATCAGAAGTCCTCGTCGACGCAAGCCCAGTGGGGCTTGGAGCCATACTGACTCAGGAGCAAGAACCCGGCAGGTGGGCGGCGTTGTCATTCGCCAGCAGGTCCCTTACGCCAACCGAAACAAGATACGCCCAGATAGAGCGGGAGGCGCTCGCCATCAAGTGGGCTTGTAACCATTTTCACCTATACCTGACAGGACAGCCCTTTACCATGGTCACTGACCACCAACCCCTGGTGCCGCTCTTCAAGGGGTCCGCCCCCATCCTCCACCACGAATCGAACGATGGGCCGTGCAACTACAGTCGTACGAGATGGAAGTCGTGTACCGGCCCGGGGCAAAGAACCCGGCAGACTTTCTGTCCCGTCATCCAACGCAACTGCCACCCGAAGGGGACGACGAAAACGCAGAGCAATACCTCAACATGGTGTCCGAGCCATGACCCTGGAGGAGATAAAAGAAGCGGCCCAGGACGACAGCGTATACAGCCGAACCCTCCACGCCGTGCAGACGGGAACGTGGAAAGACTACTTGCATCAAGCGAACTCTTGGCACCCAGAAGACAGAGAAGGACTAACAAAAATATGGCGGGTGAGGAGCGAACTCAGCGCCACACGAGATGGGCTCCTGCTGAGGGGATCCCGGCTGGTGATGCCCCAAGCACTGAGAGACCGAGCAACCCAGCTCGCCCATGGCGGCCATCAGAGGGCCACAAAAATGAGAGCACGGATGAGGGAAAAGGTCTGGTTTCCCGAACTCGAACAGATGGTCGACGACCTTGTCCGCCGCTGTCCATCCTGTCAACTCACTGGCGCACCGACACGACCGATCCCAGTAATCACTGAAGAGGCGTGCAAAGAGCCCTGGTCCAAAGTGAGCATAGACTTTGGGAGCTTCCCAGACGGGAAACATACCCTAGTGCTTGTAGATGCGTTCTCCAAATACCCTATTGTGGAGATAGTGGCCTCAACTGCGTTCACCCACGTGCGCCCCGTCTTGGACAAAGTGTTTGCCCTGTTCGGTTTCCCTCAGGAAGTCCGGAGTGATAACGGGCCACCATTCCAGGGATCGGAATTTGCCACATTCCTACAACAGAGAGGAATACACCACCGCCGGATCACGCCCCAATGGCCGCAAGCCAACGGCGACGTGGAAAGGTTCATGCAGACGCTGAACAAGACTTTTCGCATTGCCACGTTGGAACAAGCCAACCCAGAAAAACGACTCCATGAGTTCCTCAGAGAGTACAGGAGCACCCCCCACTGTACCACGCAACGGAGTCCGTGGTCACTGATGCTGCAAGGCCCAAGGAGAGATCTGATGCCAGCCTGCCCCGGGTGGA
Organism: Calotriton arnoldi; assembly: GCA_963921515.1. NCBI lineage: Eukaryota > Metazoa > Chordata > Amphibia > Caudata > Salamandridae > Calotriton > Calotriton arnoldi. The sequence goes on from CAWUFW010002798.1 coordinate 348,098, forward strand.
CGCCGCCACCCCTGGACGCTCAGGCAACACAAGACCGGCGTGAAAATCGGAACAGGAAAGCTAGCATCCAACGACGCGCTACACCTCGAACCCTCTGGCCAGGAGCGACTGTCATCCTCAAGGACCGCCGACCCGGAGGAAAGTTCAAGACCAACTACGAACCAGGAACCTGGACAGTAGTGGCCAACCACGGCACAATGGTAACCGCCAGAAGACGAGGGGAGGAGGTTTCCCGGAACGTCTCGTGGTTCAAAGAAATCCCCGCAAGGTCCCCAGGTGAACTGGACCAAGGGTCCTCGGCGGTCCAGACCGGCACATCCCCAGAATCCCCAGAGACAGTAGAAAGCGATCCAAGGAGCGACAGTGTCACAGAGGGGCCGGATACCAACACCTTGCTGGGCCCCCACCCGCCTCCAGGAGGCAAGGCCCCCGAGGAGCCGTGCCGAGGGCGTCAGACTCGGAACTACAACCTGCGGCCCAATCTTCGCCCAAGCCATCGGCTGCGAGACTTTGCCTGCTGAGACGGCCGTGAAGAATACCCAGGGACTGTGAACAGGTATCCAGAGTCGGACTGTACTTTGTTAAAGACCGTTTGAACTGTTGTGTTTTCAAGAACTGAGTTGGGAAGGGATGTAGTAGTTAACGCTCCAGTGTTTGGAGCACTGGAGCGGAAATGCCTGCACCTCATCCGCAGGCCAGGCGTGGCCTGCGGGGAATGAATAAAGGGGAGGTGCCCGCTCGGGGGCGGCACTTCCGACCATAAAGTGTGTGTTGCGTGCAAGTGTCCTGCGCTGCCCTTGCGCTACCGCGCGCACCCAGAGGCCAAGTGGCCCCTCCTGCTGGCACACCACAGATGAGACCTAATGAGTGGCCTGGCCTGGGCGTCTCACCTGCAAACAGTCACTCTGCTGGCGTGCTCAGCCCAGCTCGAAATTCAAATTAGGCGTCATCAAAGTAGTGAGAACCGACCTCAGTCAGTTCCTCCAATGTCATCAGACTATGTTAATAGCTATCGCTGCGTCGCCACTTGTAGCTCTGTCCTTTTGCTTCAGGTATTATTCCATTCAGGTATTCATCCATTGTAATGTATTCCAGCAGTGCTAAGAAGTGAAGGTACTCTTTCCTTTAAATTAAAGAAGTGCAGGTACTCAGTACCAGACAATACCTGCCTATTTAAAGCAATGGCAGGACATCTGCGGTGAGTCCCAAAATTTCAAAAATTTGCAGGAACTTTGCAAAATGCTCTAACACTGTAGGAACTGTTGGTGCTCTGTCACTATTTTTCATTTTGCATAACATATATGTTAATCCGTACATCATATATATGTACCTAAAGTGTGATTTTCACGTTAAGTGAGCCATAGTTAATTTAGGTCTCAGTTTAAATGACACTCGCTAACATAGAGAATGGCTGCTCCATTTTTCTCTTGTTTCAGAAGCCAAGCTACCGTAGTTTGCTCTAATTAGATTGTTGCAAAATGTTTTGGTTTTTGTGAGAATTGTTTATTTATGTGTGTTTCACTGAAAGCTGAATAATGAATCCGTGTACCTGTGCTGAGGACGGGCAGACTGCAATGTATCTTCTTGGTAGGATATATATTTTGAAGGCTGTGCAGCTGAAACCTTCCATTGTGTGGTGGCTGGGAAGAGGGTTGACCCCCAGATATCATGAAAGGTTCGATCTCGATTGGTCACCTCTCTCTGGGAATCGTGGAAAGTGTTGCATTTTATTGAGAACTGTGTGATTTAATTGCCCATTGCTGATCTAGTTAGATTCATATGCTCCCTGCCACTTTCTTGAGATCAGATGCCTTACTTTGCGTCTGCTCAAAGAGTTAGACTCCTGAGAAAATCCATTCTCATTTACCTAACTGAATATTTGATTCTGCATTTCAGAGGCTTTACTTGCTGACACCTCCTACTTGACATCTTTAAAATTTCCCTGATTTCCTCTAGTTTAGCCTGTTAGGGAATCTTCCCTTCGAGGGAAACTGAATTTGCATGATTTGCTTATGATAACTTTAAACACTTAAAGTGTAGATGAGCGATGCACAGCGAATGCTGTACTGGGGTGCTGGTTGTAGCGTGCTCCTGAGGTATCACCCTCTGGACCGGGTGTCAGGGTCAATACTTAAAGTGGTGCCACTCGAATGAGTAGTATCCCTCGGGGCACAGCGATGCCTGAACAAATCAGGTTTTAAATTTTAACAAGAAGTTGAAAAGAAACGACGGGTTATAAAGTAGTTTTCAACATAATGTCTGTAATCTTTATTCGTGCATGAATATGTCCATTATATAATGGATTGGAAATCATGTCATCAATCAAATGTAAACTCTCCCGATGCATTTCGGGCATGCAAGCCCTTCATCAGGGGAAAAGAGTCTAAAACAATAATGCGGAGAAAACAGAGCGTCACAATTCTCTATAAAAAAATATATATGATAATAATGTGAAATTCCGACGCAGTGTGCTGATGTTAAACATGCTTGTACTCATGTGTGAGGAGAAATAAGGAAAGTGGTTAAAAGACCCGTTGCCACGGCACGTAGTGTGAGTAGAAAGTGCTAAAAAACAGGATTTACATGCTTAAATGCCCCTGCGGATTGGTTTATGTGGGTAAGACAGAGAGAAAGATGAAAATCCGCTTGAATGAATAAAGATTACAGACATTATGTTGAAAACTACTTTATAACCCGTCGTTTCTTTTCAACTTCTTGATAAAATTTAAAACCTGATTTGTTCAGGCATCGCTGTGCCCCGAGGGATACCGCTCATTCGAGTGGCACCACTTTAAACTTTAAACACTTGGCTTTGTATTTGCTATTTTTGAATCGCTTTAAAATATACTGACAATTGCATTTATATGATGATCATTGATTCATGACAAATTTGAATGTTTTGAATTTGTAACTTTGGTAATCTGCTAATAAACCTTCATGATTTGCAAATCTACTACTCTCTGTCATCCTGTGGTGGTACTCAGCATTAGCCCTAGGTTTTTGTTTTAACACTTGGCTTTCTCATTCCTGTGGGTTTTGAACCCTGAGTGGTACACACTAAGAATAAAAGGTTAGGTTCATACGAAAAGAGAAACCCTTCTTTTCTCATTTCGCTGACACAACAGTTTGGCAGTGAATGCATACGAAGATTTCAGCTCTGTGGCGGAAGGAACAGCAGGTTGATTGGGAGCCTATGTAGTCTGGTTGCTAAATTGTGAACGTGGAACCACAAGAACTGAGTTGTAGTCTTGGCTTTTCTATTCGTTCAAATATTTTGATCCTTAAAAAAGTGACATTATTTTCTGCATCTATTCTCTCTCTGACAAGACCGAGCACTAGGAAGTAGGGTAAATACACTGATATTAAGAATAAATATACGTTTGCCGTGTACATTATTAATCCGCATTCATACTTTAGTAGGAGTGCACTTGATGTGCATGGCATAGAAAGCGCCAGTCTGTGTAAGTTCTATTTAAAAAGCACTGGTTTCTGTAGTCAGTTAACGTATTTGCTGCTGCTTTTGATGAATTTATAGCACTTTTTGATTTTCTATGAATTAAGGTTATGTTTGTGTAGAAATTTGAAGGTTTTCATATATTTCCATATATATTTCCCTGGAGTAGCCTTGTTTCTTGGTGAGATTCACGTTGGGTTCCATGAGTTATCCTGGACAGAAATAACATACATAATAACATGTAGCATCATTAAAAAAAATGTTGCAAATTGCCCAGAGAAGATACAGTTCTCTCTATGTAAGAGCATGGGGAAAAAAGGCTGCATCATTTTACTAACAAAACTGCATGTTTTACTCTGTCTAAAAAGAACCTTCATTTGAACCATTGGTAATTACTTTTGACTGTCTCCATTTCACCCTGTCTTAGCTCTGTACATTACTGAGAGGGACAAACCATACACAAATTAGCCTTGGTTCTACTCCAAAACGGACAGCCCAGCACAAACTGCTACACCACATTTCCAATGAAAAGAAACGCAAGCAACCCCAGATATACAGAACGTTTTTTTGGGCCTCAAATGGAAGCTGACGTTTAAGTCTCTAGGGGGTTGAAAGTTCAGGGCCCAGGCCTAGGCTGAAGTTGCCACTGAATGCGACTTACTTTGACATCATACAAGTGATGTAAATTCTTAAATCTGTCAGAGCCAACATTTACAGCTCTGAGCACACACTTTCCACTGTTTGTGGTTCTTCTGCGTCATTACAGCAAGGGAACAACAGTACTCAAATAAGCCTCAGTCCTGCCATAAATGGGAACTGAGCTGCTAGGTGACATCTACTCTGAAAGGAAGCATAAGTAACCTTAGACATAATCAGTCATTTGTTAATACTGAAAATGTTTTCTGCATTGCACATAAAGATTTGTGTATAGTTTAGGCAAGGTTTTGTGCAGGGAGAATGGTCATGTGTCACTCCACTGTCAAGAAAAGCACTAAGCAGCAAAGGAAAATTAAGAAAGCCAAAAAAAAAAAAGACTACAGGCCAAATTATTCAACACTTTGAGATGGTGCAAACTCATCAGAAGTGACACAAACCGGCTTAAAGTGTTGATTTAGAGTTCACTTTCTCCTGCGCAAATAGTTTTTTAAAGAGCCCTAAAGTAATGCCACATAGCACTATGCACTACTTTAGTTTAAGGGTGCATTCCATGGATGGCACATGGGCGTTCTTCTGCAACCACCCATGGTTTTTAATCCATAGCCCTATCTACTAACCTTTGTAGACAGGGCTTTGCACCAAAAATATAAGACTCCTCGAGGTAGGTGTAAAGTTGGAAAAAAGTTTTTTTTTTCTCCAAACATTTGTAACTTTGACAGTATGATGTACTGTGTAGTACACATACAAAGTGGGAAAGGATTTAAGCTATGTATTAATGTAGTATTTTGCACTGGCAGGGTAGCCCTCTTTTACAAATCCTGTGCTTGACATCACACACACTCACTTGCCACTGTTGTGCAAAGGTGCTGGCGTTCCACTAGGCAGCAAGAAAGGGCACCAGCATAGGGAATGGTAGAAGCAGTGCCATATCTTAGTAGATATGGAGCTATTGCACTCTCTCCTTCATGCAATGCAGTACCTTTGATTGCTGCGGTTTGTTGCATGAACAATTACTACATTTGGCCCTACATTTAGAAAAGCACTGGGCCCAGTGGATGTTAAGTCAATTGACTCTAAGAATACTTACCCAATTTTTAAAATATGCAAAAGATATGCTACCCATATGGATATTCCCCATGATGATTGTTTACTGCCAGCTGCAAAAGTGGCTTGTGTAGCTCAGCACAAACTTAATGGTTGTGTTATTATTATTGTAAGGATTAATAACAACAGCTCAGATAGAAAATATGATAATGTCAATCAACTAACTCAAACTTGGGGGCATATTTACAAGGGCATTGAGCCACTGGAGCATCACTTTTTACAACGCTCTGGTGGCACAATGCCCTGCTCCATATTTACAATGCGCCGCTAAGCCACTTTGTGTGATTTAATGCCGCATTGTAAATATCGTAACGTTTCACGCAGCTTTCTGCGTCAAAGGGGCATGCAATTGGTGTTGCTGTGGGTATTCTACCGCAACACCCATTGCTTTTTGACACTGCCCCAAATTTACAAGGATCTGTTAATCTGAGGCATCGCCAAAAACTAACGCCATTGAAAAGCAGGTGTTAGAGTAGCGCAATGAGGATAAATACTTTTATTTCTCCTCGTTTTTTGCTCTTTCTATGTGTGCTGCATTCTGGAACACATGGAAGGAGCAAATCGCCTTTAATGAATGTTTATATGCAGGAAGGTGTCCCTTCCACCACATAAACACTCATCCCTGCAATGCAGGCACCCTTGCACCATAGTGCAAGGGTGTCTGCGTTTGCACTAGGCAGCTTTTTTAGCGTCAACGCAAGGGAAAACACAGGGGTGCACGTATTCTTGTAAATATGGCGCATCCCTGCATTTTTTAAATGACACAGCGCGGTGTTGCTAAATTGCTTGCAATGCCGCGCTGTGTCATTTCTTTGTAAATGTGCCCGTAGGTCCTTAGCAGTTGTATTTTATCGAAGCCTCAGGCCAAATGAGTGCACAGCATTTTGGGTAGATGAAATGAGTGGGAAAAAGGAATTGGCCTCCTGCCTAACGATATTCTATTAGCTCCCTCTTGGCAACCATTTAACTCAGATTGGCAGATGGACCATATTTCAGGAATAATTAATGCAAAAGCCCGCACGTTCACCAAGGATCAGTTCACTACTCCGATGAAAGTCTTTGGGGTGCACTATAGGAATACCAAGCTTAAATACTGTCTTTTCCAATGAACAGCTTGCTCCAATCATAGCGAGGGTCTAGCCCTATTAGTAATCATTTCCTACATAAGGATTTAGAATAACACATGGGTCAGATGTATCACCTCTTCGTGCCACTACATGGTCAAACAAAGCGATGCAAAACCATCTGATGAAATTCACCAGCGACACATGTGCAGTAGTAGAAATATTTAGAGGCTCTGAAGCTCTACCATCGTAAGATCAGGAGAGTGCGGAGGGAATACTATACAGGGCAAATTGAGCTAACTAAAAATTCTACTAAGACCATCTTTCAGGTAGTGAAACAACTATCCTCTCTGGAACGGGTGACAGCTGCGCTCCCTGCCTCTACGGATTATTGTAATAAGGTCGCTGACTATTTCATTGATAAGATTGATAAGATATATGCCACCTTTCCAGAAAGTAGTAGGAGTCATGTCCCCGTGCCTGGTATGGAGGCACCGTGTACCGAGGATAAGTTTGCCTTCTGTCCTCTGGTGGACAACGAGGTCCTTGGGCTGATGGAGGTTGTGAAATCTGGGTCACCTCTGGACCCGGCCCCTCCAAAATTTCTGCAACTAGGGAAGAAAATTATTGCCCCTGTTCTCACCTCACTACTGAACCTGTCCTTTAGCACGGGGCAGGTCCCCAGCAATTGGAAACATGCCATGGTGGTCCCACTGTTGAAGAAACCATCATTGGACCCCGCTCTCCCTGAAAATTTAAGACCCATATCTCTACCCCCATATGTAGCAAAAATTTCAGAGAAACATCTAAATGGTCAACTCTCGAGGTTTTTGGAAGAGAGGCGGGTTCTTCATGGTACCCAGTCCGGCTTTAGGCCTATGCATAGTACGGAGTCCGCTCTCCTCCTGGCAGCCGAAGTGCTGAGGATTGTGGCCGATGAAAGTAGGACCACTGCCTTGATTCTGCTAGACCTAAGTGCTGCGTTCGACACGGTGTCCCACGGCCTCCTGCTTGAGAGATTACAGGAGGTCGGGGTCGAAGGTGTCACGTGGATTTGGTTGAAGAACTTTCTGGAGAATAGATCCTTCCAGGTCCTGCAACACCCTTTTAGCTCCAGAATCTGTCCTCTGAACCAGGGGTTGCCGCAGGGATCAGCTCTCAGCCCCACCCTGTTTAACATTTATATGCGCCCGCTTGCAAATATTATTCTGAGACATGGAATTCAGCTGGTGTCATACGCTGATGACACTCAGCTGGTTGTGACCCTGGAACAAAAGGAATCTGGAAGGGCTGCCGATTTCAAAACTTGCCTGGGGGAGCTTATGGACTGGATGAGACTGAGTTGCCTCCAGCTGAATACAGGGAAGACAGAGGTGATGGTTGTTGGAAAACAGCCCTCTCTCTGGTCGCAGCATTGGTGGCCGGAGGAACTAGGACCTAGTCCAGTACCGAAAGCCAAGGTGAAAAATTTGGGAGTGTGGTTCGATGAAAATCTCTCCTTCTCTGAGCAAATCTCTGCTGTGGCCGGTACATGTTTCAGCATTCTTAAAATGCTACGTAAGATTCTGGACCTCCTCCCCCTGGATGCTAAAAGAACTATTGTACAGGCTCTGGTAACGTCTTGCCTCGATTATTGCAATGTTCTGTATCTAGGGGTGACTGCAAAAAACCTGAACATCTTGCAGAAGGTCCAAAATGCCGCAGCCCGGCTTATCTTGAATATCCCGAGGAGGGCCTCGGTGGGAGAAGCTTTGAAGGAACTGCATTGGCTCCCAATCCAGGCCAGAGTCACCTTTAAGGCCTTATGCTTCAGTCGTAGGATCCTTAGGAAAAGGGGGCAGCGTTTCCTACTCCCACTCCTGACGGTCTACCAGCCCGCTCGCGATTTGAGATCATTCGGCAGTGCTAGAATGACTGTGCCCAGGGTGCGGAAGGCTCGGGCTGGCGGGAGATCCTTTGGTTTCCTGGCAGCCAAGGCATGGAATGAGCTCCCTGTGGATCTGAGGACATCTGAGTCGGAGTCTATGTTCTGCAAGAAACTGAAAACCTGGCTCTTCTGTCACCCTTCGGGAGGTCTAAAGTAACTATGTGCCTTCTCTGTTTGGAGGTCTGCGTAGGAAGTTGGTTAGCATGGGAGGGTTGCTGGGTTTCTTTGATGTCCTAGCGCGGGGACACTCTGTTTGGAGTAACCATAGTGCTCTACAAGCTTCCTAATAATAATAATAATAATAATAGTAAGGTGACACGTCCAGTTTGTACTGCATATTATAAAAGTACCATGCCACCAATGCGAAGTCAAACAATAGCATTAGTACTGCCTTTCCAGTTATGGTTACCTAAGTTCCAGCAGAGCCTAATCTATCAAATCTCATAAATATTAAAAGAGACCCTGAACAAACGAAGGTTAAGGAAGATAAAACAGGCTCTAAGTCAATGTGTACTCTTCTTATTCCAGAATATGATTCACATGGTATCCATGATGTTCTAAACAGGATTAAAAGGGGTGTAACGCAAAATGGTGGGGCCCCCCTCAGAGCATGAAGAAGGCCCCCCCTATTCTCCATATCTTACTGATATTCATAGACCCTGGGCTGAAAGGGGCCCCCTGAGAGGTTGGGCGATCCCCTGCACTGCAGGGGCTGCAGTGGCTTGCGTTGCGACCCTCAGGGGAAATATCTTCAAAATGCTTTCATTAAGAATGGAATTTAGTCATGTAACCTGCGCTGACACTCAACATGTTGAATTTACACCACATTTAAATGAGCAATCAAAGTTGGACACCAAAGAATTTGGAGTTGAGATGGTGTATCAGCCTGTATTAATTCAATCTCCGCATTGTTGAAAATTGGGACTTTAGAGCTCCAATTTACTCGCTTGTAAAAGATGAATCTCCCTTTTTTCAGCAAAACCTCAGAGCCTGCAGAGGGGATGTTGACACACGCGGCAAGCACTGGGAAAAATCAAATTATACCTGTTTTTTTTGTAAAGTTTAAAAAGCTTTATTTAAACAATGAGGCATGATACAAAGTCAATAATAAAACATATGCAACAAGTATGGATGACACAAAAGCCATTAAAGTTTGCTATTTAAAATGAATAATATGAATAATATTGACTATATGAAACTACAGCTTTTATTATTTTTATGAATGGCGAGGAGAAGAGAAAGAATTAAAAAATAAAGAAAAGATATAAAGAATAGAATAAGAGTACAAGGGTAAGAGTGTGAAGACCAGGAATAAAGGAAGAACATAAAAGTATGAAGTATCAGTGCTAAAACATAGAGGGGTAAGGACAAAACTTTGTAATTAATATAGCAATACAGAGGCTAGTTATGTTCAACAGGGGTGACAATTCTCAGCAGTAATAGCAGATACACATAATGCCTTTTTAGAGACATTATTCAAATAGGTAGTTAGAGGAAGCCAAAATGTTTCACTATTGACAGCAATAATGAAGGACCCTGCAAACGCTTGGTCCAATCTATGATGATAACATACTGCGTACTGCCATGCTTTAAAGAAAATGTTTGAGGAACACTTCCAAATAATCGTTATTTGTTGGAAAGCAATGGCCAGTAAAAGTCAAACAGCTTATTATGGAATAGATTATGTCGTAGACCTCAGCTAAGCGGCCAGGAAATATGGTACAAACATCGAAGGAAGTCTGAGTATAGAAATCAGCTGGATTTGTCTCCATACCTTATGCCAGAATGCCAAAGTAGGGGGACACCAGAAAAGCATGTGAGAGATATCACTATTGGGTTGAGCACAAGGCCAACATGAGCTAGAGGTAATTGGAGATATTTTCGTAGGTAAACCGGGAGTAATATACAATCTATTATATATGAAGAACAGTGTCTCTGTAGTATTGGCTGTTCTAGAAGTTTTGTGAATTTTTAGCCAAAGTTTGTCCCACAAAGTAGACGGCCTGGTAAGATCAAAGTCTTTCTCTCATTGGAGTTAAATGTTACATTTCGGTCTCAACAAAGGAGGAGATGAGAGAAGTGTATATATGAAGGAGGCTTTGGGAAATGAGGTTAAAACTTGAGGGAATGCAATTTGAGGATGAGAGGAGATGGACGGACTATCAAAAGAATAAAGAGCATCTAATAATACATTTTATTAGAAGGGAGAAGTTAGACTGAAATGAGTTACACAATGAAAATGTGGCTGGAACGGAGGAAAGAAAATAGGATCACTATCTTGAAAGAGATCTGAAACCCATATAATACCTTCGCCCCTCCATGATTTCCAGTAAAGCGGTCTAATATGAAGTTTAATAAATTTGTTGTACCACAAGGGCATCTGGAGAAAAGCCTTGCTAGAAAAAGAGTTGGAAGGAGAGTATGATAATAAAAGTGAACATGTATGTTTAAACACTAAATGATTTACAATCAAGGGTTTTGAGGAAAAGGAAATAAGCTCAGAAAAAGAGAAGTGAGTAAATAGTGATTCCTCAACATGAAACTATAATGGAGAAAAAGCAGAAGTACTCTGTCCTAACCATAGAGAAGCCTGGTGAAGACAGAAGGTGTTGGAAAATGGCCTTCTCTGAAGGGTAACCCCAAACGTTTTACCTTCCTCCTCTTTTTGTGACATTCTTTTTGGTGGCTTTAGGACTCTGAGCACATTGCCACTGCTAACCAGTGCTAAAGTGCATGTGCTCTCTTCTCTAAACATGGTATAATTGGTTTACACCTGTTTGGCATATTTAATTTATCTGTAAGTCCTTAGTAGAGTGCACTACCTGTGCCCAAGGCTTGTAAATTAAATGCTACTAGTAGGCCTGCAGCACTGTTTGTGAGTTGGCCTAACGGCTAGGGCGGTCGACCTCGAATCTGGGGAACCGGGTTCGAGTCTCAGCAATGATGCTGAACATCCTGTGATTCTGGGCAAATCACTTAATCTACCCGTGCCTAACAAAAATGAATGTGTCCTCATGTAACGCAACTGGTGCTATGTAAAGCGCTCTGATACCAGATACCTTCGGGTCAAGTTCGCGCTATATAAAACTCCGTAAAAAAAAAAAAAAAGTAGCCCTTTAAACATTTCTCAGGACTGCCACTGTAGAGCCTGTGTGTGCAGTTTTACTGACACTTCGACTTGGCATTTAAAACCCTTGCGAAGCCTAAAACTCCCCTTTTATTACACAAAATTCACCCCCAAGGTAGGCCCTAGGTAGCCCATAGAGCAGGGTGCTGTGGAAGTAAAAGGGAGGACATGTATTTTTATGTTTTGCATGTCTGGGTAGGGAAAACCCCCTAAATTCGTTTTTTACTACTGTTAGGCCTACTCCTCTCATAGGGTAATATCGGGAATTCATTAATATACTTTTAAGCTGTAATTCCTGATTGGAAAGGAGTAGCTTTGTCATGTTTTATATCTTTGGAATGGTAATGATGAATACTCTTTAGAAAGTGGACATTTCTCTGCTCTTACAGCTCTGTGTGCCTGCAGTCTGTCTCCACTACACGTCTTGTGCATTCCCTCTAGATAGCCACAACCACAGGAAGGTTAGGTGTGTCTGAGTACTCATCTGTATTCTGATGTCTCTTCATGGGAAGGAAGGGCGGGAGGAGCTGACACTTACATCTGAATAGGCAGTGTCTGTCCCCACACAAAGGGCTGATTACCCCCTACAGCTAGTCTAGAACTAGGGCTGGGAAGAAAGGGCTTCTGTGGACATCAAAGACTCTTCTTTGAAGTCACCCCCACTTCAAAGGCACAACTGGGTATAAGTAGGGTCTCTGACCCCACCAAATCAGAAACTTCTGGACCTGTGAAGAACTCTGCCAATAAGTGATTAATAAAAAAACGTACCTGACTGGAGTGAGAAAAAGGGGGATAAAGTGGTGACAGCACCGAATGAAGGTAGCCCGACCAGGGAGCAATGCATGTCAATGCTGATATGTATGATACAATTAACAAGGCTGAACGAGGACTTCACATTATTGAACACATCTGCGACAGAAACAAAAGGTAAAGTAAAAAACACCAATCAGACAATCATGGCTACAATACAAACAACCAAGAAATCCATGAAGATAACGATGAATAGAGAAAAATATCTGAAAACTAAAATTGTGGTTCCTGCTTGGAAAGGGTGGATACCTCTGCCAACCAGAAACCTCAATTTCTAACAGAAGGCCTTATCATATCGACAAAAATCGTAAAGTTAACCCAGCCTTCCCGTTTTTTATGCATAATCAAAAAGATACAGGATCTTTTTCCCTTTGATAAAAAAGTGGCAAGAAATGACTCAAGTTTCTAAAAATGAAGGCGGGGGATTCTTGACGGTATCATGGAAATGGTATAAACAAGAACAGGTGAATCATCAACTTATAGCATCTAAACAATCCCACCAAAATAAAAAGAAAGGATTTCAACTAGAAAGTAAGCAGTCAGATTTAGATAAAATTTCTTTTATATTAATTTGAGTTGTCTCTGTGATGGGATTAGTGAACCAAAAATCTAAATATTTGATTTTGGAAGAGGTCCAAACAAAGCCTAAAGATTCAAAAGATTGCCTGGTACAGAATTTATTTAAAGGAAGTATTTCAGTCTTATCAGACTTCATTTTATATCCAGAGACAGATGGGAATACGGAAACTTCAGTCACTACATCTGGTAATGAGATATCAGGACTAGACACAAAAAGCAGAATGTCGTCATCATAAAATGCTAACTTTAAATGAAGACTTCTATTTTGAAAACACAAAATTAGCAATTTATTCAGAATCCGAGAAAGGTGAGGCTCCAAAGCAACAAGAAATAAGAGAGGAGACGCATTTAATCTGCCCTGAGCTGGGGGACCTCACCTCCCAGGCTCTCTTGCTCCTACCGCATTCCAGGCTCCCGGAGGCGCATATAATCACTCGAGAGGTCCCGCTGTGCGGGACGTGTTGAATCTGCCGTGAGCTGGGGGACAGACTTCACCTCCCAGGCTCCCTTGCTCCTACCGCATTCCAGGCGCCTGGAGGCGTACATAATCACTCAAGAGGTCCAGCTGCGCGGGACGCGTTGAATCTGCCGCGAGCTGGGGGATGGACTTCACTTCTCAGGCTCCCTTGCTCCTACCACATTCCAGGTGCCCAGAGGCTCATATAATCACTCGAGAGGTCCCGCTGTGCGGGACACGTTGAATCTGCCGCGAGCTGGGGGACGGACTACACCTCCCAGGCTCCCTTGCTCCTAACACATTCCATGTGCCCGAAGGCGCATATAATCACTCAAGAGGTCCCGCTGTGCGGGGCGTGCGCGGGCCGTGCCCGGTGTTCTGGATCGCATTGATGATCTATTGATTGAGTGCAAAGATTTTTGGGCTCCAGACCCTGCTTACGTTGTAATTAGTTCTAAAGCTGCCTCGAGCCCGAGGACCACAGCCAAAAAAGGCTGCATACCCAGCATGTTTAGGAGGACGACTACTGACAGAGGCCCTTTGCCCAAAGTAGCCTCTGATATGACCCAGGTTGCTGAACAAAAAGTGATTACGGACTTAGCAGCTTGTACTACTGAGTTGATGTGCAGCAATAGATTTTCACCTCTACAAGATCTACTGGAAATCAGCAATGTGACTGAGGTCACAAATGACATGGGGGGGAACTAAGAAAGTAATTACCCCGCCCGGAGACGCTTTATTGGACAATTACGAAGCTGCTTCTTCCATCTCTGACTTGTGTAAGGAGGTCAATGCATTGAAAACCACCATTGGGACACTAACTGGGCTTATCCATCGGCTGCTAGAGAAGTTAGGAGATACCAAACAGAAAGAGCATTTATTCTGGACCTGAGTGCACAAGGGAAATACCTAGTAGGAAACAGCTGCATCCTACTCCTAATACTTCTGTACACAACACTCTTTTAACAGCAACATCCAACATTGGCTCAAGTAATTATACAGCTGTTATGACTGGAAATATAGCGAGTGATAAGCTAGCTAAACCAACACCTGCACCAGAGGCATCATACAGATATACACCCATACATCCTATGCACCGTTCTCGTAGTGAAATAGCAAGGAGAAACAGCCCGCAATGTTGGGCTGGCTCTGGTGCTCCTTCTGCTGCTCATGCCCCTGGAAAACAGATTTTTATGATCAATGTCCCTAAGTGTAACCACCACACAAGGCATGAGACCGCGGAATCCCTAATCAATAAATCCATTCACTGGATCAGACACGTTAGAGGGTGCAGATCCGTGATTAGGAAAGACATACTACATGCAAAGCGACGTGCCTTACATATTAGTCCAACAGATGCCATCCAACTAATTCTAAATGACGAGAGTTTAGTGCATGATCTTATCGCCCTGGAAGTCAGGACTTCTCCCCCAGCTACATCAAACATCCAATTCAAGAGGCAGTTGGAAATTTCTGCACCCCTGTGCAATTCTAATCTAAAAACTAACAGGCCAATTCCATTATCCCCTTTAGCAGACATTGACTGACTAAAGCCCAGTTCTATACCTACGTCCATAGAACCTAGTATCTCCTGCACCGCCTTGTGTATAGACTCTCCTGAAAATATGGAAATTTTGTCATTGACAGTCTGTAGGGATGGCTTATATCTTGCAATGCCTTTCGTTAGGGAAAACCCAACACATAGTCAGGACCTCGCTATATTTGATGTTAGGAAGTCATCTATTAATAGGATAGGATAGGATAGGATAGGGATTTATAAAGCGCACTAAAACCCGAAGGTGCCAAGGCGCTGAGCGGACGAGAAGAGGAGAGGAGAATGAGAGGCAGCTGGCTAAACTGAGAAAAGCCAGGTCTTCAGTTGTTTTTTGAACACCGGAAGGGATTCCACCTGGGAGATCGAAGAGGGTAGAGTATTCCAGAGTTTGGCCGCCGCCACCGAGACGGAGCGACCGCCCCACCTGGCTTTGTGAACTCTAGGGATATCCAGTTTTCTCTGGGATGAAGATCTCAAGGTCCTCCCAGGCATATACCATTTGAACATGGTTTTCAGCTGTTGTGACCCTATATTATGCAGGGCCCTGTGAACCGTACACAAGGCTTTGAAGGAGATTCGCTTCCTAATTGGGAGCCAGTGCAGAGTGCGAAGTCCCTCCTTTGCTGAATGCCTTTTCGGGATATTCAGGATCAGCCTTGCAGCCGCGTTTTGTATGACCTGAAGCCTGTTCAGGGAGGCCGTACTAGTATTCAGGTACAAAGCATTACAATAGTCAAGCCGGATAGTAACCAGTGAAATGACCTTAGGCCGGTGGAGTGCTGATGGAATATACGGAAGCACCTTCCTGAGAGTCTTCAGAATGTAAGAGCAAGTACTGACCGTGCGACTGATCTGAGTCTCAAAAGTCAGACCCGCGTCAAAAATAACCCCCAAGTTTTTGACTGTTTTGGCGGGAACAGGAAGGGGACCGCAAGCTCCCGGCCACCAAGCATTTGACCAGATTGAAGTCTGGGGACCAAAGACTAGGACCTCGGTTTTTCCTGCATTGATCTTGAGGGAGTTAATTTGCATCCATCTGATAATGCTGGCCATGCACTGGTTAAATTTCTTGGCGACCGACTGCAGATTATTGGAGATGGAAACAATGATCTGCGTGTCGTCAGCGTAGGAGATCACCTGAAACCCAAAGGATCTGACCAACTTGGCCAGTGGGGCCACATACACATTAAAGAGGGTGGGGCTCAGGGATGAGCCCTGGGAACGCCACAGGGTAGGCTAACAGCCTTAGATCTGAACCACAACTAACAGCATTAGTTCTCTCTGTCAGGAAGGAATGGAGGACCTGCAGGGCCTTACCTGAGATTCCCACCTCTTTCAGACGTTGAACCATCCGAGTGGGAGAGACGGTGTCAAAAGCCGCCGACAAGTCGAGCATAATCAGCACTACTGACCCACCCTGATCGACCTGCATGCGGATATGATCAGTGGCAGCAATAAGGGCGGATTCGGTGCTGTAATTAGCGCGGAAACCATTTTGTGACTGATCCAAGATCTCATTAGAGTCCAAGTAATTCATCAACTCAATGTTGATGAACTTCTCTAGGATTTTAGCGGGGGCCGGAAGAAGAGAAATGGGGCGAAGGTTTTTCAATTCAGAGGGGTCAGCATTGGGTTTCTTAAGCAGGGGTGTAACAATTGCCTCTTTCCAAGCATCCGGATAACAGCCGGAGCAGAGGATATTGTTAAACACTTTGCAAAGAAAGTCAGCAATCGTGTTGGGAGCCATCTTGAGAGTGAGGGGCGTACACGGGTCAAAGGGGGAACCAGACTTGAGGCCCATAAGAAAACCCAAAGTTTGTTCCACAGTAATCCGGGGAAATGCTGCCAAAGTAGGAGGGGGCTCCCCCTTCCCTGGTCCTGCATGACCTTCATGCCCTCTGATTCTGCCATTTGCATATTGTTGAGCTCCCTGAAGATTTTAAGGACTTTGTCCTCGAAGTAGGTAGCTATTCTCTCAGAGAGGTCTTGAGAGGGGGACAACGCCCGCATCCCAGAAGGTTCGGAGATCTCCTTGATCACCTTGAAGAGCATTGCTAGAGGAATTGTCTGCAGCAAGGATCTTCTTAGTGAGGAAGTGAGCTTTGGCTTGAAAGATGGCTTGCTTATATTTCTGCAGAAGGGCTTTCTGCTTGGCTTTCTCCCTAATACAAGGGTCTAGCCACCATCTGCATTCCTGCCTGCGACATTCCCTTCTGAGTGATCTAAGTTCATTCGAAAACCAAGGAGATGTAGGTTTGACTATCTTAAAGGTGCGCTCTTTAAAAGATGCGACAATATCTAAGGCTTGAGTAATCCAATTGTGAAAGCCCTCTGCCGTAAGGGGAAGGGACTGTGCCTCCCAGCCCCAGCAGAGGCCAAAGCCGCCTCCAAATCGGGAGCAGAAATCTTGTTCAGCCCCCTGTAGCAAATGTGCCTTGGGAGGATGCTGTCCTTCACAGTAGTGGAGGGATTCTAGCAAACTTTAAACAGAATCAACGAGTGGTCGACCCAGCTAAGTGGCTTTACCGCTTCAATTATTAAGCTGCAATGATTGGTGAAAACGCCGTCTAAGATATGACCAGCGTTATGCGTGGGGAATTGAACAAGTTGCTCAAAGCCCAAAGATGACATAAGTTCTAAGAGGTGCCGTGTGTCAGTGTCCTGCTCCTTCTCAAGGTGATAATTAAAATCTCCGAGAATGGTGGTATGAGAAGTAGCGACAAGTGGCTCTAAAATTTTGCACCAAGACTCCAAAAACTCGGGTCAAGGGCCCGGGGGCGGTACACTAGTAGGCCTGTAAAAGTGTGGTTTTTGGACAACGAGATCTAAAGGAGGCATCTTCCACCGGAGTCGCGTACCAGAGGTAGGTTTCTATTTTTGATGGTTCTAACTAGTTGATGCTTTAGAGATCTGCAAGAGAATGAAAAGAAAGGCCCTGGAACGTAGCTGGAATCCGAAGTAAGATGAGTCTGCCTCATTGTGTACGGCTAGTACAATCCCACGATATATGCATTCTGCAGGAGACATGGAGTTTAGCCCCAACCTTTTTGCCAGGCTATGTATCGGTCCATCAGCCTGCATTAGCATCAAAAAAAGGTCGTCCAGCAGGTGGAATGATGACATGGATTAGTATTGCACTTAATTGTAGTATCAAGGAGATACCGACAAATTCCCCTGATATTCAAGCTGTTAGGTTGAAAGCTAACTCCGGTTACATTTTAGATATTTATAACCTACACGCCAGAAGCACCAGAGGGGGAGGTAAATCAGCCACCTTGCAGGCTTTGGACGAGCTCCTATGTAATAGACAGTCGCTCCACCCCCTGATTGTTAGGGGTGATTTTAATGTAACATTTGAGCCACTGGATGAGGATGATATCCTCGAAGTAAACAATGAGGATAAACTCTGGAATGTCCCACTGCTAAGCTTACCTCCGATCAAGAAATGGTCTTAACCAGCTCTACAGTTAAATGCTCTGACTATTGAACATAGGCTAATGGCCACTAATGGCAGGACTGCATTGGATATAGAAGGTGAATTGACCTTCATCGGTCCAATAGGAGCAAGTTGCATAGACTATATCTTAGTAGATCTTAGGTTGTGCTCTATGGTAATTGATATGCAAATAATTAAGAATAGCGATAGTGAGCACAACCTACTTAGTTTGGAACTATTCTCTCCCTGGGAGAGGTTTGATAGTCCTTCCAGGAGTAATCTGATTACAAAAGAGATAGTAGCCTCTAATGACAAGAGCCATCTTAAATGGCCCTTGATCCTTGGGGATGAAACTAAGCTTAGCAAAATTAAGCAGGACCTATTGACCTGGTTGTTGGAGATCAAATCCCTTGCAGTGGCTACAGGCGAAGTAGAAGATGTTAGTAGGCTGCACACAATATTTTTCGTGCATCTCACTACTTATTTTGTAGCCAGCTCCAAACGTACTAATCATAGCGCTGGGGCTCTAACCAGGAATAACTCATGGTTCTCAAGTGAGTGCAGATCTCTAAAGCATCAACTAGTTAGAACCATCAAAAATAGAAACCTACCTCTGGTACGCGACTTACGGAGAGCTTATAAATTATCTTGTAATCAATCAGGGGAGAGGGAAGCTGAGATCCATTCGGCTTCCAGGCGATAAGCAAGTAATCAAAAGAGAATGGATCACTTGTCCTGTATTGTTACCAGGGTCTAGGGTTCTAACCGTCTACAAAAACCCTCATTCACGTTAAAGGTAACGGAGCGGTATATCTTGATTTTCCGTTTCAGTAATTACGTGAAAAGCATCATCATAGTGTCTTAATTATGCTTTCCTCCACCTGGAGGGAGACCAACTGGTGATTACAGTAGTGATCAGAGATGGTGAGAGTGCAAGTGGAGTGAGTTTCCGGTCCAGGGAAGACATGGCTTGGCAGTTCGTGCTGGACTGTTCCCATGAGGCACAGGGTCAAGACTGATTTGCGTATAGCTGTGTCTGAACTGGGGTGGCAAAGTGAGCTAAAGAACGATGATGGATTCAATGCAGATCTGTGACTGGGGTGAGTGTCTGAAAGGTTTCAGCGCTCCGTCCATCATCTACTTGTGTTTGCTTTGTTCGCCCTAAGTTGGCAGGGTATGCTCAGACGTGTGTCCCTTGCTCACTTTGCCACTGGATTCAAGCTAGCCTGGCTGATGAGGGCTGTTAGCCCGAAACCGGTCCCAGGATGCTTGTTTCCGGTCCAGGGAAGACATGGCTTGGCAGTTCGGGCTGGACTGTTCCCATGAGGCACGGGGTCAAGACTGATTTGCATATAGCTGTGTCTGAACTGGGGTGGCGAAGTGAGCTAAAGAACGATGATGGATTCAACCCAGATCTGTGACTGGGGGTGAGTGTCTGAAAAGTTTCAGCGCTCCGTCCATCATCTCCTTGTGTTTGCTTTGTTCGCCCTTAGTTGGCAGGGTATGCCCAGACGTGGGTCCCTTGCTCACTTTGCCACTGGATTCAAGCTAGCCTGACTGATGAGGGCTGTTAGCCCGAAACCGGTCCCAGGATGCTTGTTTCCGGTCCAGGGAAGACATGGCTTGGCAGTTCGGGCTGGACTGTTCCCATGAGGCACAGGGTCAAGACTGATTTGCATATAGCTGTGTCTGAACTGGGGTGGCGAAGTGAGCTAAAGAACGATGATGGATTCAACCCAGATCTGTGACTGCGGGTGAGTGTCTGAAAAGTTTCAGCGCTCCGTCCATCATCTCCTTGTGTTTACTGGCATGGTAGTGACCTTTCAAAATGTATGTGATAACAATTGTTGTGAGAGCGAGGAGTTACAGGCTATGAGGCCGATACAGAAAGTTTATCTCGCTCAAATTGGGGAGTTCGTTGTTTGGTTCGATTATCGCATGTGCAAAGTGCCACCGAAGCCCACATATAATGAACCGCAGCTACGGCGTTGTTGCTAATTAGAAGCACACGCTGCGTATACCAAATTTAGAACCAAATACCTTGATATTCTGCCTATTCGGCTTCGTCGGGGGACGAGGAGAGTAGACTGCTCTCTGGCTAACAGAGAGAAAAGTGAGAGATTGTATATTTAGAAGAGGCGCGTATCAGTGTGTGCGGGCTTTGTGTTGCGATAGACATACCACGAGGAGTCTTCTTCACGACTTGTGCTTGCTCCGTCTGCTGTGCCCTGGTGACGCGGGCCGGTAGCAGAGTATCATTAGTAACGTGAGTCGGTGATGAGCATAGTAAAGAGACTCTACTTTAACATAACATTGTTACATATTTTTGGCATCATATGTACATACCTGGGATCAGTGCAGTAATTGCGGTCTATTCTTCAAGTTTATAATTTATGTAAATAAAGATCGAGTAATGAAGCATTTTTCGACAATAACAGGACTGCCCGCTTAAAAGTTCCAAGACGTTGGCGTCACTATATGTAAAAATATTGGGCATATGTTCCTGAGTCCTTGACAAAGTGCGATAATGATGTCCGTGGATAAATTTAAATTAAGGATTTAAACTACTCAATGAATGGAAAATGTAGAGACAGTTAGTCTCACATCATCTCGTGTGTCATGTGGTAATAGTTGCCGCTTAGTGGCATAGTAGAGCGACTGTTTCTTAGCTCTTTGTGGTAATGGGCAGCCAATTTAGAAATTTCTCTAATATTCGTACTCAATCAGTAAAGAGTCTGCCTGGGAATTTTGAATTGTGGGTTAGAAAGTGTAAGCGTTTAGGCAGTGGATGGTTTGCCTACTCCTTATTCTTAACTCAAATCGTGTTCATTTCATGTATACTCAAATGTGTTATCAGAAGTCCGGATATTGAGATGTTGGTGTGGGTGTAGTTAGTAATGATTCTAAAAATTGTTCAGAGGTGACCGTCCTTCTGCGGTTGCTACCTCTCGCTGGTCTATGATGGTGTCCATTGTCAGCATGAGATAGTGTGCCAAGGAATGTTGTCATTCAGACCTGTTTCATAAGTTTTGAGCCGGTGCACCCACCGTTGTTCTTTTTCATAGAGAATCTGTTCTGCGTTGTTATTTTTTGTAAACAGTGTCTCGAGGACCACCCAGTTGATTTAATCAACCGTATGTTTGGTGTTAATGAAATGGGTGCTCATTTTTGTGGTTGTTTTTTTGCATTTGATGTGTGTGAACAGACCAACAGAGGTGACAAAATGCCAGTGGATAAATCAGCCCAAATTCAGAAATAACGTAGAAATTACTTCTGAGATTACAAAAAAGCCTCATGTATTGCAAATGTATTGCAAATGCCCCAAGTTTAACAGAAAGGAAGCCTCACCACTTAAAATCCTTTTAAATCCGTGGGATAAAAATTGTACTCCTAAATTCCATAATTTCATTAAAATATCAGCGAGGTAGCAACAGGGTGAGTGAGGAAAAAGGAGTCACCGTTGTCAATCCTAAGAGCTCCAACGCTGTGAGAAAATGCCCGCCGTGTCTGTGACGGAATCAAGGCACTTCACACATTTCATAAAAATGAAGACACTGAGAGGAAGAAAAAGTTAACGGTGCGCCTCCCTGCATTGTAGGAAGGACACCGCCGCTCTGCTCCATCCTCCCGGAGTCCCAAACACAACTTTAGTGGTATTTAATAAATGACGCGGTGCGGAGCTCGTACCCTAGTCAGCCATTTTAGGTGGAGGCCAAGGCATGCCCCCAAATTATACCTGTTTTAAGGGTGTGGACAGCTTTTATATTGCATCTGAACTCAAATAAATAATCCAGATTAATTTGTTTCCCACAGATGGCCAAAGATCAATTATGACAACATCAGAAGATTAGCCCTCAGCAGCAATTGTGGACAGGAGCTGGTTAGCACACTCAATTACTCCAAAACGTCTATTTTCTTTATAGCCGAATAACAACTAACAAATTGTAAGGGGAAATTAAAGTTACTCTCATGGGATGTTACTGGCTGTAGCAGAGTTGACAATGATTCAGGGAGTCTGGATCACCTAAAGACTCACAACAGTGTTTGCCTACATGAGACATGGGCTGAAAATGATGTGTTATTAAATGGTTTCCAAGTATTCTGCCTCCCTGTGATACACAAACAACAAAAACTGAAACATCTGTTGGCCTAGCCAGTTTTTGTCTCAAATAGCTATCTGGTTGTTTCTTTGCATTATCCCTCCCTATTAAGGCTGATCATGTGGAACTTTTGATAAACTGTTAATTGTGATAAAATTACATATTAATCTACAGTGGAAAGAGAAGGGGTTGAATAATGATTTTAACAATTCCATTTGGGGATTATCCAGATGATGTTTTAATATTAATTTTTTAATTTAATGATAACTGAAAATGAGGGTGATTTGGTATACCAATTAAATATACTTTTGAATAAACCATCTTCACAGGTGCAGGAACAATAAATTGACAAGTAACGAATGGAGCTATTATGTGGGCTCGGTTTGCTAAACTTTACCGCATTGAATGAACGCATCTATTCTGATTACCCAGCTCAACAAACGCATATGGCTTATTAAACAATGAGTAATTGACTACAACTTCGTAAGTTTAGATCTGTTCCCCATCATTCCTTGGGTGGAGAATAGCAATTTTCCGTTTTCACTCATAATGGGCATACATGTGAAAATATTAGATACATTTAGCACTCAAGGTGAACCAGAGGGTAAAGCTCAACATAAGCATATACATGTTCCACAAACTATGGGTACTAACACTTATTTTGGATGAACAAGGTTAAGCATTTGATAGATGTGGATTTCATCCCATTAAATTATATTTGAACAAATTGTCACAGGCTTAACCACATTTGGACTGTTTTTTCCAGCATGGGTTGGGATAGATACTAAAATATTGTCCCATCTTTAAAAAAAAACACACCATTCTCAATGAGATGGGGTGTTTTACAATTACCTTAAGAGTAACATGAAGAAATATGAATAAACAACTATGGTTAATTACAAGGTGACCCATTGATGCAAATGTGATGGCTCAGACAATGTGCATAAAAAATGGATATAAAAGAGCAGTCTTTGAGGAAAAATAACAGAAGTATGATAAAGAGCTGGTTACCTTGCTTGTGATTTCTAAGTCTTCTGGATGTAATACGTGTTGGTGCATTGTAAACAAGCTCAATACTGTTGAGCAAGATTCTGTTTCTATTATTGTCCTGGGTTTGGGTGCAGTACATCTGCAAAATGTTTACAGAAAACTAAGCTGAATTACCAAAGTCAAATATAAAGTATGAAACATTTCAGATTTTTTCTGTTTAAGATCTAGTGATGGTAATACCTGGTATGTATCAGTGTGGGGTTTTTAGTATTGACAGGAATAATGGCGCTCAAGCTAATTCGCGCTGAGTTTATGTTATACTAGGAGTGTGAACGGTGCAAGCCAGGTCAGGGGATATGCCCTAAAACCCCGTGATGGTATGGATAGAAATCCACACAAATGAAGTAGGTACAGTCCCGGGCACACGTAATGAGGATATAATATCAGGAGAAATGTCTCATACTGCAGAAATGTAGAGGGTCTACACCAGAATGATAATCATAGGTGTTTAATATAGTAACAGAGCATAAGCAACCAGCCAAAACAAAAGCAACCAGCCGACACGTGTTTCGTCACAAAGGGTAGTAACCCGTGACTCTTCAGGGCTGGGGAAGATACAAAACATAAAATAAACTGACAAGAAAGCAAACAAACGATGTATAGGCCAAAATTAAAAATCATAAATACAAGTGGAAACCTAGTTACCTAACTTACACACAAAATGACAATGAAAGATCTTTGCACCAAGATCAATAGGTCGAGCTGTGAATGTGTAGAGGAAGAAAAATAAATGGAATTGCAGACCAAGAGGCGAAATAATCAGTACATGGTGAATGAGAAGCGACACAAGCCAATGTGATAAAATTGAAAAGGCAGCCTGTAAAGATAACAATCACGCACTAAGCGGAACGTGTTGGAAATACATGCAATGGAGGGCGCCCAGTCATGGCAACGAACAGGTTCTAAAAGCGGCTGTAAACGCAAAATCAGTGTTCGGTGAAAGGTACTCAGGCAGAAGACCAACTGGATAAACGAGGACTCCTAAATAGAGGATAGGTGTTGGAAATACATGCAAAGGAGGGCGCCCAGTCATGGCAACGAACAGGTTCTAAAAGCGGCTATAAACGCAAAATCAGTGTTGGTGAAAGGTACTCAGGCAGGAAGACCAACTAGATAAACAAGGACTCCTAAATAGAGGATAGGTCACCCAGGGTTAAAAGGAGGACCTCTGGTACACAAAAGGTAAGACAAAACCGCATAGTGAACGAAATGGTGATCACGAGCAAGCTCCATTGTGAGCTGGACGAGTGCAACTGAAAGACATGCAGAGAAAGCGAAAGAACGATAAAGACACAGCCTAGTAGGTGGCTCTGGAGGGAATAGACGGCTGCCTTAAGTGTGTGCTACTAGTAGGTAAAAGAAAAAAAGGGGGGGAAAGAGGGTAGAGACAAATACCTGAAAGGCGGTGCCAACAAGGTGGATTCTATGGAGAGGAAAAGGAAAAACGGTAAGGGAAAGGGGTGAGCTGGAAAAGGATAGATACGTACAGGGAAACTGAAGTGAAACCTTACCAAGTGACCGTTCAAGAGTCCAAAACGGCAATGAAGAGCAGTGCGAACCACGGTAGGTGGACTACTGCCAAATGTAAGGAAAGGAAGACGGATATCGCCGGGCGGCGGAAAAGCCAATGAGGACTATTGACCTGAGAGAAAACGGAAATTGGGAATGAAGTGAAGTGCCAAGGGTGGGAGGGAAAGGGGGGAAGGGGAAAGACGAAAACACTAGAGTATCGAGGTGAAGAAGGCTTACCTTCAGAAAAGTCGATGCAGTCTGTGGCGACGAAATTGACCAAGTGCTAAGTAGCACAGGGGGGAATATAGGATTAGGCGTGCCAGGTCAGTAGTCCAGGACGACAACGGCGGATGCGCCGGAGTACAGGAAACTAGATAGTGAGAGAGGGGGAGAAAAGGTGTAAGCAGATACACCAAGGATAGTGAGCTGACAAAGGTCGGCTCGTGTGGAGGGGACTGAGTCGCTTACCTGGGAGAAGTGTTGTTCAGGAAGGAAAATGGTTCCGGAAGATGGCCGGAAGAGGAGGGGCGGAGGCGGGGTTATAAAGGCAAGGTGGAGAAAGACTAGACCGCAGAAGGACAAAAGCAGAGGTGGGCTACACAGGACACCATGTATAGAGTGTACAGGTGTAGGAATTGGTGCTGTAAGAGGGATGTACGCCCCAAGTTGAAAGCAGAAAAAAGGGGAAAAAAGAAAATAACATAGACTGAAATAAAGAAAGAAAAAGGGAACAAACGTACATAAAATACAGACAAACCGATAGATGGAGGATGTTGAAACGAGAGATGAAGGAGAAAATAGATGCAACAACTGAGAAAAGTAGTGTAACTCCTGTGATATGGAGTGCATGTCAGATGCTCAAAACAGAGATGTTAAGACCTGGAGGGAAAAAAACAGAAAAGTAGTGTACCATAATAAAAATTGCTCTCTGGATTACACGCATATACCAAAACTTCATGAGTAACACTGTGAGAGAAATACTCGCATGAAGCTTAGCCTTAAGCTAACAACCAAGTTACATGAGAAATAATTAAGGTGACAATGGTGGGCGCCGCTGTGACATGACGTTCACCCGAATAGTAAAGCGAAGTAACATTATACCAAAAGTAGTGACATAATAGCAACAATAGTGGGTGAGAAACGCACAAGGTGACTAAAATCTCAAAACTCTATAATCAAATTAACAGATAGCTGTGAGATTCACGAAAATGTCTGGTTCATCAAATATTCCAACTGGAATATTGAGGGTCATGGTTCATGGAGTGGTCAGTAACCAGTGATTAATCCCCTAAAAAATAATGAAGCTCATGATCCGTGTTTAATCCATGTTGCACCGTCTGAAGGCGCATAATCCATGTTGCTTCCAGACGTCTGAGCCTCAGTTCTCTGTTGCCTCCTCTGGCGTTAGTGGCGGCCACATCAAATCCGAAGAACGAGAGGCGTTTTGGAGGCTTGCGTGGGACAAGTGGCTGCGTGGACTGCCATGGGGTATCTGGAATCCTGGCGTTGGAGTGCTCTGATGTGTTCACCAATGCGTTCCTTCAATGGTCTGATGGTGCTTCCTACATACCATAATTTACAGGTGCACTCTAGAATGTATATCACAAATTTAGTGTTACAATTGATGTTGCAATTGATCAGGTATTTCTTCTTGTTGATTGCTGTGAGATTTTTGATGCCATTCTGGGCAAATCTGCAGACACCACAACAACCACATTTAAAGAAACCCAGTGTGTGTGTTTTGAGCCATGATTGGCTACTGTGAGGACGAGGTACAGTGGGACTGAGTCTCGTTTTAAGAGTTCTACCACGTCTATAGGTGATCCGAGGTCTCGTGGTGATTACATCTTTAAGCGTAACATCTGCTAGTAGTACACCCCAATGTTTGTTAAGACTCCTTTCTATGGCTAGACCCATGTCACTAAAATCGGTAATCAATCTAACTGGTTGATCCTGTTTGGTAACTGTGTTTTTGTCACATAAAGTTTCATGTCTCTCTAACTTTTGGATTCTTTTCTCAGCTTTATTTATGGTATGTGCATCACAACCTCTAGCCTTGAACCTAGATTTCATGTTGGAGATGCATTTCTGGAATTCTGGTTCCTCACTGCAGTTCCTTCTGGCTCTAACGAATTCACCGTAGGGTATCCCTTGAAGTTGATTAGAGGGGTGGGAACTTTCTGCATGCAGGATGGCATTGCATGACGTCTCTTTCCTATATAGTCGACTATGTAGTGTGTTAGACTTGATGTAGAGTTCCATATCGAGAAATGTGATGCTCGACTTGCTACAGACATTCGTGAACCTCATGTTCATGTCATTGGAGTTAAGGTAAGTGAAAAACTCTTCTAGTTTGTCTTGGGACCCTGACCATAGCAGAAGGCAGTCATCAATGTAGCGTCCCCAATAGATTATGCAGTCAACCCATGGAGCTCCCTTGATACCCCAGATCCAAATGGATTCTAGAACACCCATGTAGAGATTGGCAAATGATGGGGAAAATTTGGAGCCCATAGCTACGCCTTTAGTCTGCTTGTACCACACATTGTCGTAGAGGAAGAAGTTATTATTGAGAATGATGTCCATCATGGCAATCAACATGTTGGTGTGTTGCCAAAGTGTGGCTGGCCTGTTGTGTAAAAGGCTGGTGATGGCTTTGAGACCAACCTCTGGTTCAATGGTAGTGTAGAGAGAAACCACATCTAAGGTTGCTAAAGTCATGTCCGGTTGCCATTGGACATCAGCTAGGATGCTCAAGATATGTTTAGTGTCCTGTATGTGTGAGGGTAAATTCTTGACCATGGGGCCCAGAAAGAGGTCAACATATTGAGCAAGTCTCTCTGTGGGTCCTCCTATACCTGATACTATGGGTCTACCAGCAGGAAAAGGGCCCGGTTTGTGTATCTTAGGAAGGGTATACAGCCAAGGGAATGCAGGTCTGTGTACCTTCAAATAAAGAAGTTCCTGATCGTCAATAAGACCTAAAGTATGCCAATCAGAAAGGTATTTGTTGATCTTAACAGTGAGGGTACCAGTGGGATTTTGATTCAATTGTTCATAACAGGAGGTGTTCTCTAGTTGAGTAAGGATTTCCTTGTGATAATCAGCGTGGTTCATAACCACAACATTCCCTCCTTTGTCGGCCTCTTTGATTATTAAATCAGGAGTGGAACTTAATGTTTTTAGAGCCACCCGTTCTTCTCTACGTAAGTTGTCTTTGGTCCTATGTTTCGAGTGAAGAGTTTTCTTTTCATGTTTGTCTATGTCCGTGAGAACTAGTTTATAAAAGATATCCACAGAATTGCCCCCTGGGAGAATAGGAGTCCATCTAGACTTCGTCTTGAGACCACTGTTAAGAGTGAGGTCTGTGTCAATATCTAGTTCCAGAAGAAGATCTTCCATATTCATGGGAGGGTCGTCCATGTCCGTAAGGTACAGGAGTAAATGGGTGTCCTGAATATCTTTGATACTTTGTACACCCAAAGAATTGTCTGTGCAGATATTCTTGATGGTCTTAGTGGTGGTAGGGAAACTACTGAAATGTTTCCTGATCTTAAGACCCCTAATAAATTTAAAGAGGTCTATTTTGTGTCTACAGGTGTCTCCTTGTTCATGGGGATTAAAACTTAAGCCTCTGCTAAGAAGTGAGATCATCCCACTGTTCAGAGTATGTGATGAAAGGTTAACTACCTGCACACCTTGATCTTGTGAATCTATTTGTTTTTCCCGTCCCCAGACCTTAGTTTCTTCTTGTACTCTTCTGAGTCCTGACCTCTTCCCTCTACGGGTTTTCTGTCTTGGCCTCCTAATCTTTGTTGTGTCCGGTTCTCCCTTCGTATCGTTAGGACCTCTCGTAAAAAAGATGATTTATTGAGGGTAGATCTGTTCAGGTCGTTTGTTGGGTTATCAGGTTCACTGTCACTGCTGGCAATGGTGTTGAGAGAGGTGGAACTGGATGAGATGGATGAAATGTCCGGTCTAATTGGTTTGTTACCAGGTGTGGCGGTCTGAAGTAACTGATCGTATTTTCTAGCGAAAGTAAAAACACGTCCCTCTCTGTAGTCAGCTTCGTCTCTTTTTAATTGTCGGGTTTTTCTGTCTTTTATTTCGTTCTGGTGTTTGGACAGGATGTCATTTAAGATGACATAATTCTTTTCTGTAGCTTCTTTTAAATCTTGGTCTGCAATTTCTTTTTCTAAGTTGGAAATTTCAATCTGGAGATTTGCTACTTTGCGTTCTGCGTTCTCTATTAATATGTTGATGAGTGTGTTTGAGTTAGAAGTGAGAGTTTCTTCCCATTTGCCTAAAAGATCATCGTCCAAATCATCAAATGTGGGAAAAATCTGGGAGCGAAGTCCTCTTGGGACCCTGTTAAGTCTCAGATATTGTTTTAAGGTGGCACTGTCCCACCATCTGGAATTCTCTGTTCTCTTTAATCTCTCTAGTCTTACGAATTTCTCTTTGAGACCTTCTCTACGTAATGGGTTTCCACTGGCTGCATTAATAGTGATCCCTTTTGATAAGTTGTCAAAGAGTTCTGATGCGACCCTGTCTCTATCCATAGCCTAATCAACAGATAGCAATGAAATGGATATTTGAAGCGCTGCGGCTGCCTTTCCTGAAACCATAAAGTATGTATCAGTGTGGGGTTTTTAGTATTGACAGGAATAATGGCGCTCAAGCTAATTCGCGCTGAGTTTATGTTATACTAGGAGTGTGAACGGTGCAAGCCAGGTCAGGGGATATGCCC
Organism: Calotriton arnoldi; assembly: GCA_963921515.1. Classification (NCBI taxonomy): domain Eukaryota; kingdom Metazoa; phylum Chordata; class Amphibia; order Caudata; family Salamandridae; genus Calotriton; species Calotriton arnoldi. The sequence continues at coordinate 377,680 of CAWUFW010002798.1, forward strand.
TAAAACACCCGTGATGGTATGGATAGAAATCCACACAAATGAAGTAGGTACAGTCCCGGGCACACGTAATGAGGATATAATATCAGGAGAAATGTCTCATACTGCAGAAATGTAGAGGGTCTACACCAGAATGATAATCATAGGTGTTTAATATAGTAACAGAGCATAAGCAACCAGCCAAAACAAAAGCAACCAGCCGACACGTGTTTCGTCACAAAGGGTAGTAACCCGTGACTCTTCAGGGCTGGGGAAGATACAAAACATAAAATAAACTGACAAGAAAGCAAACAAACGATGTATAGGCCGAAATTAAAAATCATAAATACAAGTGGAAACCTAGTTACCTAACTTACACACAAAATGACAATGAAAGATCTTTGCACCAAGATCAATAGGTCGAGCTGTGAATGTGTAGAGGAAGAAAAATAAATGGAATTGCAGACCAAGAGGCGAAATAATCAGTAAATGGTGAATGAGAAGCGACACAAGCCAATGTGATAAAATTGAAAAGGCAGCCTGTAAAGATAACAATCACGCACTAAGCGGAACGTGTTGGAAATACATGCAATGGAGGGCGCCCAGTCATGGCAACGAACAGGTTCTAAAAGCGGCTGTAAACGCAAAATCAGTGTTCGGTGAAAGGTACTCAGGCAGAAGACCAACTAGATAAACGAGGACTCCTAAATAGAGGATAGGTGTTGGAAATACATGCAATGGAGGGCGCCCAGTCATGGCAACGAACAGGTTCTAAAAGCGGCTGTAAACGCAAAATCAGTGTTGGTGAAAGGTACTCAGGCAGGAAGACCAACTAGATAAACAAGGACTCCTAAATAGAGGATAGGTCACCCAGGGTTAAAAGGAGGACCTCTGGTACACAAAAGGTAAGACAAAACCGCATAGTGAACGAAATGGTGATCACGAGCAAGCTCCATTGTGAGCTGGACGAGTGCAACTGAAAGACATGCAGAGAAAGCGAAAGAACGATAAAGACACAGCCTAGTAGGTGGCTCTGGAGGGAATAGACGGCTGCCTTAAGTGTGTGCTACTAGTAGGTAAAAAGAAAAAAAAGGGGGGAAAGAGGGTAGAGACAAATACCTGAAAGGCGGTGCCAACAAGGTGGATTCTATGGAGAGGAAAAGGAAAAACGGTAAGGGAAAGGGGTGAGCTGGAAAAGGATAGATACGTACAGGGAAACTGAAGTGAAACCTTACCAAGTGACCGTTCAAGAGTCCAAAACGGCAATGAAGAGCAGTGCGAACCACGGTAGGTGGACTACTGCCAAATGTAAGGAAAGGAAGACGGATATCGCCGGGCGGCGGAAAAGCCAATGAGGACTATTGACCTGAGAGAAAACGGAAATTGGGAATGAAGTGAAGTGCCAAGGGTGGGAGGGAAAGGGGGGAAGGGGAAAGACAAAAACACTAGAGTATCGAGGTGAAGAAGGCTTACCTTCAGAAAAGTCGATGCAGTCTGTGGCGACGAAATTGACCAAGTGCTAAGTAGCACAGGGGGGAATATAGGATTAGGCGTGCCAGGTCAGTAGTCCAGGACGACAACGGCGGATGCGCCGGAGTACAGGAAACTAGATAGTGAGAGAGGGGGAGAAAAGGTGTAAGCAGATACACCAAGGATAGTGAGCTGACAAAGGTCGGCTCGTGTGGAGGGGACTGAGTCGCTTACCTGGGAGAAGTGTTGTTCAGGAAGGAAAATGGTTCCGGAAGATGGCCGGAAGAGGAGGGGCGGAGGCGGGGTTATAAAGGCAAGGTGGAGAAAGACTAGACCGCAGAAGGACAAAAGCAGAGGTGGGCTACACAGGACACCATGTATAGAGTGTGCAGGTGTAGGAATTGGTGCTGTAAGAGGGATTTACGCCCCAAGTTGAAAGCAGAAAAAAGGGGAAAAAAGAAAATAACATAGACTGAAATAAAGAAAGAAAAAGGGAACAAATGTACATAAAATACAGACAAACCGATAGATGGAGGATGTTGAAACGAGAGATGAAGGAGAAAATAGATGCAACAACTGAGAAAAAGTAGTGTAACTCCTGTGATATGGAGTGCATGTCAGATGCTCGAAACAGAGATGTTAAGACCTGGAGGGAAAAAAACAGAAAAGTAGTATACCATAATAAAAATTGCTCTCTGGATTACACGCATATACCAAAACTTCATGAGTAACACTATGAGAGAAATACTCGCATGAAGCTTAGCCTTAAGCTAACAACCAAGTTACATGAGAAATAATTAAGGTGACAATGGTGGGCGCCGCTGTGACATGACGTTCACCCGAATAGTAAAGCGAAGTAACATTATACCAAAAGTAGTGACATAATAGCAACAATAGTGGGTGAGAAACGCACAAGGTGACTAAAATCTCAAAACTCTATAATCAAATTAACAGATAGCTGTGAGATTCACGAAAATGTCTGGTTCATCAAATATTCCAACTGGAATAATGAGGGTCATGGTTCATGGAGTGGTCAGTAACCAGTGATTAATCCCTAAAAAATAATGAAGCTCATGATCCGTGTTTAATCCATGTTGCACCGTCTGAAGGCGCATAATCCATGTTGCTTCCAGACGTCTGAGCCTCAGTTCTCTGTTGCCTCCTCTGGCGTTAGTGGCGGCCACATCAAATCCGACGAACGAGAGGCGTTTTTTGGAGGCTTGCGGGGGACAAGTGGCTGCGTGGACTGCCATGGGGTATCTGGAATCCTGGCGTTGGAGTGCTCTGATGTGTTCACCAATGCGTTCCTTCAATGGTCTGATGGTGCTTCCTACATACCATAGTTTACAGGTGCACTCTAGAATGTATATCACAAATTTAGTGTTACAATTGATGTTGCAATTGATCAGGTATTTCTTCTTGTTGATTGCTGTGAGATTTTTGATGCCATTCTGGGCAAATCTGCAGACACCACAACAACCACATTTAAAGAAACCCAGTGTGTGTGTGTTTTGAGCCATGATTGGCTACTGTGAGGACGAGGTACAGTGGGACTGAGTCTCGTTTTAAGAGTTCTACCACGTCTATAGGTGATCCGAGGTCTCGTGGTGATTACATCGTTAAGCGTAACATCTGCTAGTAGTACACCCCAATGTTTGTTAAGACTCCTTTTTATGGCTAGACCCATGTCACTAAAATCGGTAATCAATCTAACTGGTTGATCCTGTTTGGTAACTGTGTTTTTGTCACATAAAGTTTCATGTCTCTCTAACTTTTGGATTCTTTTCTCAGCTTTATTTATGGTATGTGCATCATAACCTCTAGCCTTGAACCTAGATTTCATGTTGGAGATGCATTTCTGGAATTCTGGTTCCTCACTGCAGTTCCTTCTGGCTCTAACGAATTCACCGTAGGGTATCCCTTAAAGTTGATTAGAGGGTGGGAACTTTCTGCATGCAGGATGGCATTGCATGACGTCTCTTTCCTATATAGTCGACTATGTAGTGTGTTAGACTTGATGTAGAGTTCCACATCGAGAAATGTGATGCTCGACTTGCTACAGACATTCGTGAACCTCATGTTCATGTCATTGGAGTTAAGGTAAGTGAAAAACTCTTCTAGTTTGTCTTGGGACCCTGACCATAGCAGAAGGCAGTCATCAATGTAGCGTCCCCAATAGATTATGCAGTCAACCCATGGAGCTCCCTTGATACCCCAGATCCAAATGGATTCTAGAACACCCATGTAGAGATTGGCAAATGATGGGGAAAATTTGGAGCCCATAGCTACGCCTTTAGTCTGCTTGTACCACACATTGTCGTAGAGGAAGAAGTTATTATTGAGAATGATGTCCATCATGGCAATCAACATGTTGGTGTGTTGCCAAAGTGTGGCTGGCCTGTTGTGTAAAAGGCTGGTGATGGCTTTGAGACCAACCTCTGGTTCAATGGTAGTGTAGAGAGAAACCACATCTAAGGTTGCTAAAGTCATGTCCGGTTGCCATTGGACATCAGCTAGGATGCTCAAGATATGTTTAGTGTCCTGTATGTGTGAGGGTAAATTCTTGACCATGGGGCCCAGAAAGAGGTCAACATATTGAGCAAGTCTCTCTGTGGGTCCGCCTATACCTGATACTATGGGTCTACCAGCAGGAAAAGGGCCCGGTTTGTGTATCTTAGGAAGGGTATACAGCCAAGGGAATGCAGGTCTGTGTACCTTCAAATAAAGAAGTTCCTGTTCGTCAATAAGACCTAAAGTATGCCAATCAGAAAGGTATTTGTTGATCTTAACAGTGAGGGTACCAGTGGGATTTTGATTCAATTGTTCATAACAGGAGGTGTTCTCTAGTTGAGTAAGGATTTCCTTGTGATAATCAGCGTGGTTCATAACCACAACATTCCCTCCTTTGTCGGCCTCTTTGATTATTAAATCAGGAGTGGAACTTAATGTTTTTAGAGCCACCCGTTCTTCTCTACGTAAGTTGTCTTTGGTCCTATGTTTCGAGTGAAGAGTTTTCTTTTCATGTTTGTCTATGTCCGTGAGAACTAGGTTGTAAAAGATATCCACAGAATTGCCCCCTGGGAGAATAGGAGTCCATCTAGACTTCGTCTTGAGACCACTGTTAAGAGTGAGGTCTGTGTCAATATCTAGTTCCAGAAGAAGATCTTCCATACTCATGGGAGGGTCGTCCATGTCCGTAAGGGACAGGAGTAAATGGGTGTCCTGAATATCTTTGATACTTTGTACACCCAAAGAATTGTCTGTGCAGATATTCTTGATGGTCTTAGTGGTGGTAGGGAAACTACTGAAATGTTTCCTGATCTTAAGACCCCTAATAAATTTAAAGAGGTCTATTTTGTGTCTACAGGTGTCTCCTTGTTCATGGGGATTAAAACTTAAGCCTCTGCTAAGAAGTGAGATCATCCCACTGTTCAGAGTATGTGATGAAAGGTTACCTACCTGCACACCTTGATCTTGTGAATCTATTTGTTTTTCCCGTCCCCAGACCTTAGTTTCTTCTTGTACTCTTCTGAGTCCTGACCTCTTCCCTCTACGGGTTTTCTGTCTTGGCCTCCTAATCTTTGTTGTGTCCGGTTCTCCCTTCGTATCGTTAGGACCTCTCGTAAAAAAGATGATTTATTGAGGGTAGATCTGTTCAGGTCGTTTGTTGGGTTATCAGGTTCACTGTCACTGCTGGCAATGGTGTTGAGAGAGGTGGAACTGGATGAGATGGATGAAATGTCCGGTCTAATTGGTTTGTTACCAGGTGTGGCGGTCTGAAGTAACTGATCGTATTTTCTAGCGAAAGTAAAAACACGTCCCTCTCTGTAGTCAGCTTCGTCTCTTTTTAATTGTCGGGTTTTTCTGTCTTTTATTTCGTTCTGGTGTTTGGACAGGATGTCATTTAAGATGACATAATTCTTTTCTGTAGCTTCTTTTAAATCTAGGTCTGCAATTTCTTTTTCTAAGTTGGAAATTTCAATCTGGAGATTTGCTACTTTGCGTTCTGCGTTCTCTATTAATATGTTGATGAGTGTGTTTGAGTTAGAAGGGAGAGTTTCTTCCCATTTGCCTAAAAGATCATCGTCCAAATCATCAAATGTGGGAAAAATCTGGGAGCGAAGTCCTCTTGGGACCCTGTTAAGTCTCAGATATTGTTTTAAGGTGGCACTGTCGCACCATCTGGAATTCTCTGTTCTCTTTAATCTCTCTAGTCTTACGAATTTCTCTTTGAGACCTTCTCTACGTAATGGGTTTCCACTGGTGGATGCTGCATTAATAGTGATCCCTTTTGATAAGTTGTCAAAGAGTTCTGATGCGACCCTGTCTCTATCCATAGCCTAATCAACAGATAGCAATGAAATGGATATTTGAAGCGCTGCGGCTGCCTTTCCTGAAACCATAAAGTATGTATCAGTGTGGGGTTTTTAGTATTGACAGGAATAATGGCGCTCAAGGAATAATGGCGCTCAAGCTAATTCGCGCTGAGTTTATGTTATACTAGGAGTGTGAACGGTGGCCCCATGGTCAAGAATTTACCCTCACACATACAGGACACTAAACATATCTTGAGCATCCTAGCTGATGTCCAATGGCAACCGGACATGACTTTAGCAACCTTAGATGTGGTTTCTCTCTACACTACCATTGAACCAGAGGTTGGTCTCAAAGCCATCACCAGCCTTTTACACAACAGGCCAGCCACACTTTGGCAACACACCAACATGTTGATTGCCATGATGGACATCATTCTCAATAATAACTTCTTCCTCTACGACAATGTGTGGTACAAGCAGACTAAAGGCGTAGCTATGGGCTCCAAATTTTCCCCATCATTTGCCAATCTCTACATGGGTGTTCTAGAATCCATTTGGATCTGGGGTATCAAGGGAGCTCCATGGGTTGACTGCATAATCTATTGGGGACGCTACATTGATGACTGCCTTCTGCTATGGTCAGGGTCCCAAGACAAACTAGAAGAGTTTTTCACTTACCTTAACTCCAATGACATGAACATGAGGTTCACGAATGTCTGTAGCAAGTCCGAGCATCACATTTCTCGATGTGGAACTCTACATCAAGTCTAACACACTACATAGTCGACTATATAGGAAAGAGACGTCATGCAATGCCATCCTGCATGCAGAAAGTTCCCACCCCTCTAATCAACTTCAAGGGATACCCTACGGTGAATTCGTTAGAGCCAGAAGGAACTGCAGTGAGGAACCAGAATTCCAGAAATGCATCTCCAACATGAAATCTAGGTTCAAGGCTAGAGGTTATGATGCACATACCATAAATAAAGCTGAGAAAAGAATCCAAAAGTTAGAGACATGAAACTTTATGTGACAAAAACACAGTTACCAAACAGGATCAAACAGTTAGATTGATTACCGATTTTAGTGACATGGGTCTAGCCATAAAAAGGAGTCTTAACAAACATTGGGGTGTACTACTAGCAGATGTTACGCTTAAAGATGTAATCACCACGAGACCTCGGATCACCTATAGACGTGGTAGAACTCTTAAAACGAGACTCAGTCCCACTGTACCTCGTCCTCACAGTAGCCAATCATGGCTCAAAACACACACACTGGGTTTCTTTAAATGTGGTTGTTGTGGTGTCTGCAGATTTGCCCAGAATGGCATCAAAAATCTCACAGCAATCAACAAGAAGAAATACCTGATCAATTGCAACATCAATTGTAACACTAAATTTGTGATATACATTCTAGAGTGCACCTGTAAACTATGGTATGTAGGAAGCACCATCAGACCATTGAAGGAACGCATTGGTGAACACATCAGAGCACTCCAACGCCAGGATTCCAGATACCCCATGGCAGTCCACGCAGCCACTTGTCCCACGCAAGCCTCCAAAAAACGCCTCTTGTTCTTCGGATTTGATGTGGCCGCCACTAACGCCAGAGGAGGCAACAGAGAACTGAGGCTCAGACGTCTGGAAGCAACATGGATTATGCGCCTTCAGACGGTGCAACATGGATTAAACACGGATCATGAGCTTCATTATTTTTTAGGGGATTAATCACTGGTTACTGACCACTCCATGAACCATGACCCTCATTATTCCAGTTGGAATATTTGATGAACCAGACATTTTCGTGAATCTCACAGCTATCTGTTAATTTGATTATAGAGTTTTGAGATTTTAGTCACCTTGTGCGTTTCTCACCCACTATTGTTGCTATTATGTCACTACTTTTGGTATAATGTTACTTCGCTTTACTATTCGGGTGAACGCTCATGTCACAGCGGCGCCCACCATTGTCACCTTAATTATTTCTCATGTAACTTGGTTGTTAGCTTAAGGCTAAGCTTCATGCGAGTATTTCTCTCACAGTGTTACTCATGAAGTTTTGGTATATGCGTGTAATCCAGAGAGCAATTTTTATTATGGTATACTACTTTTCTGTTTTTTTCCCTCCAGGTCTTAACATCTCTGTTTCGAGCATCTGACATGCACTCCATATCACAGGAGTTACACTACTTTTTCTCAGTTGTTGCATCTATTTTCTCCTTCATCTCTCGTTTCAACATCCTCCATCTATCGGTTTGTCTGTATTTTATGTACGTTTGTTCCCTTTTTCTTTCTTTATTTCAGTCTATGTTATTTTCTTTTTTCCCCTTTTTTCTGCTTTCAACTTGGGGCGTACATCCCTCTTACAGCACCAATTCCTACACCTGCACACTTAATACATGATGTCCTGTGTAGCCCACCTCTGCTTTTGTCCTTCTGCGGTCTAGTCTTTCTCCACCTTGCCTTTATAACCCCGCCTCCGCCCCTCCTCTTCCGGCCATCTTCCGGAACCATTTTCCTTCCTGAACAACACTTCTCCCAGGTAAGCGACTCAGTCCCCTCCACACGAGCCGACCTTTGTCAGCTCACTATCCTTGGTGTATCTGCTTTCACCTTTTCTCCCCCTCTCTCACTATCTAGTTTCCTGTACTCCGGCGCATCCGCCGTTGTCGTCCTGGACTACTGACCTGGCACGCCTAATCCTATATTCCCCCCTGTGCTACTTAGCACTTGGTCAATTTCGTCGCCACAGACTGCATCGACTTTTCTGAAGGTAAGCCTTCTTCACCTCGATACTCTAGTGTTTTTGTCTTTCCCCTTCCCCCTTTCCCTCCCACCCTTGGCACTTCACTTCATTCCCAATTTCCGTTTTCTCTCAGGTCAATAGTCCTCATTGGCTTTTCCACCGCCCGGCGATATCCGTCTTCCTTTCCTTACATTTGGCAGTAGTCCACCTACCGTGGTTCGCACTGCTCTTCATTGCCGTTTTGGACTCTTGAACGGTCACTTGGTAAGGTTTCACTTCAGTTTCCCTGTACGTATCTATCCTTTTCCAGCTCACCCCTTTCCCTTACCGTTTTTCCTTTTCCTCTCCATAGAATCCACCTTGTTGGCACCGCCTTTCAGGTATTTGTCTCTACCCTCTTTCCCCCCTTTTTTTCTTTTTACCTACTAGTAGCACACACTTAAGGCAGCCGTCTATTCCCTCCAGAGCCACCTACTAGGCTGTGTCTTTATCGTTCTTTCGCTTTCTCTGCATGTCTTTCAGTTGCACTCGTCCAGCTCACAATGGAGCTTGCTCGTGATCACCATTTCGTTCACTATGCGGTTTTGTCTTACCTTTTGTGTACCAGAGGTCCTCCTTTTAACCCTGGGTGACCTATCCTCTATTTAGGAGTCCTTGTTTATCTAGTTGGTCTTCCTGCCTGAGTACCTTTCACCAACACTGATTTTGCGTTTACAGCCGCTTTTAGAACCTGTTCGTTGCCATGACTGGGCGCCCTCCATTGCATGTATTTCCAACACCTATCCTCTATTTAGGAGTCCTCGTTTATCCAGTTGGTCTTCTGCCTGAGTACCTTTCACCGAACACTGATTTTGCGTTTACAGCCGCTTTTAGAACCTGTTCGTTGCCATGACTGGGCGCCCTCCATTGCATGTATTTCCAACACGTTCCGCTTAGTGCGTGATTGTTATCTTTACAGGCTGCCTTTTCAATTTTATCACATTGGCTTGTGTCAGCTTCTCATTCACCATGTACTGATTATTTCGCCTCTTGGTCTGCAATTCCATTTATTTTTCTTCCTCTACACATTCACAGCTCGACCTATTGATCTTGGTGCAAAGATCTTTCATTGTCATTTTGTGTGTAAGTTAGGTAACTAGGTTTCCACTTGTATTTATGATTTTTAATTTCGGCCTATACATCGTTTGTTTGCTTTCTTGTCAGTTTATTTTATGTTTTGTATCTTCCCCAGCCCTGAAGAGTCACGGGTTACTACCCTTTGTGACGAAACACGTGTCGGCTGGTTGCTTTTGTTTTGGCTGGTTGCTTATGCTCTGTTACTATATTAAACACCTATGATTATCATTCTGGTGTAGACCCTCTACATTTCTGCAGTATGAGACATTTCTCCTGATATTATATCCTCATTACGTGTGCCCGGGACTGTACCTACTTCATGGTAATACCTGGGTCCAGAGTAAATGGTGCACTGGGGATCAATGGCTCACTCACTGCGCTTTTCAAGTTTGATCCAGATTTCTGGTCTTGCATATTGCGTCAATTATACAGTGCATGACTAGGGACAGGGATTCTACCAGAAGCAAGGAGAGTTTCCATCTTGAGTCCTTTTAATAACAATCGGTCTTTATTAACTTTACATGCAAGCACGACCAATAAGCATTGCTAATGCTTGTTTATAGAAGTCTTCAGTGGCTGGAAAGATCAATGTTGACTTTTCCACATTTCTGCTGCAGTTTTTTAGTGACCACTAGGTGACAATGAGATGCCACAAACTGATGTTGTCCAAACCTTGCTCTGGTTTCTTAGCTGCATTTGAAGCAGGACAAATGACTATTCTACCAGCGATGAAACCAAAAAGCTCCTGTAGGTGGGTCGAACACAGAAATGGAGTAAAGCCACAGATAAGAGTGAGGCAACTGAGATTGAGCATGGATAGGTTCTGTGAAGTATGGTATACAATGATGTCTGCGGTAGACAGTTGAAGCTTTCTGCATCAAGACCACAAAAAGGGAGATCATTCAATTTCAACATTATCACATAATAACTTGACTTTGGAGCCAACATTTATACCTGCTTGCTTATAAATTAACTGAGCAATGGGTGGATGATTACAATCTGGTCCCATATTTTGAAAGTGGTGGCTGAACCCTTTCAGGTACATTAGATTCTGATATAGGCATAACAATACTTTAACATCAGTACACTTCAGATAAGAGAATATTCTCATTCATCTGCTTCATGGACTCTGAAGCAGCATTTGCTTGTATTAGTAGTAATCATCTTTATTGCTTGGGGGAATGCTATCAATTTTATTAAAAGGTATCACATTACTTAATGAAAATACTTGTGTCCAAATTGAACTTGGTTCAAGTAAAACCGTCTCTCCCAAGATATATACTAATCATGGTCTAAAGCAAGGTGGCGTTCTTGTACTTGTGCTATTTAGTATATGTGCAACAGGTCATCGGGCATCCTTAATTCTAGTGGCTATGTTTCCCCCAAAATTGCATGACAGACATATTTCAGTATGATATTCTGCTGTTTAACCTGTAAAGGGTGACGAACGCCTAAATGACTTTAACAAGAACAATATATTAGATCTAGCAAAACCCTAGCGAAACTAAAATTAGTGGGTTAGGAAAAATGTAAAGTGGGATTATAATTAAAAAGCCGGGTGGAGCAAAAAACTATCTTCTAAAACGAACCCTGAGAGCCTATGTGCTAATTTTTGCAATACATTGTATTTATATGCAGCTCCTAAGTCAATCTGCCAAAAGTATTTTAAAAATTATTATATAATAATTATAAAAGCACATTTTTTACCAAGGCTACTGTGCAAGTACGCCATGCACATACCACTGACTGTTCCCCCACTGGAACCAGCTCTACCTCCATAAGATGCTCCCCTGAGAGTAGCAAAGCCAAATCAAAATCCACCGAATGGCCCATGAGGCTGCAATGGAGTGCATTTCCCAGACCCTTACCCCTGATCACGCACATCCTGAGCTGGATCCCTCCACCAGCAGCCTCACTGATAGATGATAATTTCGACAGAGCTTTCACGCACTCTTCTGATTCTGGCAACTCTCACCATATTCACCCCAAAGCTGGAAACAAAGCTCCTCCGGACTGTCACGCTCAATACCTTCCCACCACTGACTCCACGAACCCTCTGGGCTTTGACTTAAACAGTATTGTCCACCCCCGGTCTTCTGACTGGGCCCTGATCCCACCCGTATCTGATTTTGTTCATGCCCGAATTCATAAAGATTACAAAAGAAACATATGTAACCGTCTATGCTCCGAATGCCCCCGGCCTGACATTCCCAACAAGGTGGCAGAAACAACTGGACTTGACCCGAATCTGGCAACCTTCCTCAAAAGACCCTAAGAAAGGGATTGACAGGTCATGGAAGGCCTGTCAGTACAAAATCCTAGACCTGACTGGGCACTTGTGTAAGATCTTGGAGATGGCGGTCCAAACGAAAGACACAGGCGAACCCATTGACCCCCGACATTCTGGCAGGATGGGCTTATCGTGCCCTATGCCTACTAGGGAATGCAAATTGTACCCTGTCAGTGGAAAGTCGGAGATCTGTCCTCAAAAGCTTATATCCTAAACTAACAGAACTCATAAAAGCAGAGTCAGACCCCATGGCTCCTGGATTGCTGTTTGGCGACAAATTTTTGAAAGACTTGGGCAAATTTGTTTACACTTGCACAACAATCTCCAAGGCACAGTCTTTCCTTCAAAAGGTATTCCAGCCTCACCTTTTTGGCCCTCCTGGCTGTTACTGAAGGTGATTGACCGGCTGCGCGATGTCACAAGGCCTTTACAGAACTTTCCATGCTTGAGGTTGCAGTTTCACAGATGCAGCCAGAGACACCTTGTATGCCTCTAGGAATCGTGGAGGGCGAGACAGATATGGAAGAGGAAATGTGAGTAACCAAGAAAATTTCAGTACCGGAACAGGTGCATCACCAAAACCTCTTTCCTCCATCATCAGTAACACTGAGGGGAGATCAAGGTTCTTTCTTTCCCATTGGAGATCCCTGACAAGCGACACAAGGTTTTAGAGACAATAGGCTAGAAATTGAGTTCTATAGAACTACCCATCAACCCAGGTTGCCCCAACCATTTTTCCTGTCAAGATCAGAGCTTTATTTACAAGGAGATTCTCCAATTTCTGCTGAAAGAGACAGGTTTTTGCAGCATTATTTTTGTGGTGGCCAAGAAGGGAGGGTGCTCTCACCTAGCAATAAATCTGAGAGAGTTCAACCATTGGATCTTGTACTGCCACTTCATAATAGAGATATTCGTCTCCTCAGAGATCTTCTCCAAGACAAGGCATGGATGGTCCATCTTGACATAAAGGATGTGTACCTCACTATTCCAATTTTTCCTCCTCACAGGAAATTCCTTCAATTGTTCTGGGACGGATGCTGGTACGAATTCCAAGTTCTCCCCTTAAGTTTGTCTTCCACCCCTTGGTGTTTCACCAAGGTGATAAACCTGGTAGTAGAGAACCTACGCTTCGGGGGCATAAGACATATTTTTTACCTTCGACCGTATCATTGATGGCTCAAGAAAAATCCCTGTTGTTAACCCATCTGAATTGGACAATTCATCTGCTCCCAAAACTAGGTTTTCTGGTGAACGAGAAAAAATCCATACTCACACCATCACAATGCATAGAATTTCTGGGCTTCCTGATTGACTCGATGACAGCCTAACTCTCTCTTTCCCAACAGAAGATGAAGGCAGTCCAAAAGGAAATAAGATCAGCACTCAACAAAGACAAGGTCTCCATGAGGGTCCCAGCCAGGATAATAGGTCTTCTAGCTTCCTCCATTCAGGTTATTTTTCCCACCCCGTTATACTACGGGGCCCTCTAGAGGCTGAAAATCTAACACCTTCAGAGAGGAATTCCATACTCTGAAATAGTTTGCCTGACTCCAGAGACCAAGACACAGTGGTGGCTGATCACATTTCTGCCTGGAACAGCAGAGACATCTTAGGCTCTCATCCAGACCCATCATAGCGTCGGACACCAGTCTGTGGAGCTGGGGAGCGAGATGAGGATTTGGCTCCACTGGAGGTCAGTGGGTTCCAGACAAATCAAGCCTCCACATAAACTGCCTAGAACTGTTAGCGGGCTCCTTTTCGATAAGGACCTTAGCTCCTCACAAGTTAAACTGCTGTATCTTGCTGCGAATAGACAACATTTTAGTAGTCCAGTACAAAAACAAACAGGGAGGGACCAGGTCTAGAATTCTGGTGTAAATAGCAAAAGACTAATGACATTACTGTCTCCAACACAGAATCTCAGTGAGAGCGGAATATCTGGAATATCTCCTAGGCCAGAACAATGTAGTAACTTGAGATATCTTCAGGATTCCAGCGAATGGAAACTGAACCCGAAAATGTTCCTGCTACTTCAGAAACAGTGGGGTCCATGCTATACAAATCAATTTGCCTCTTGCCTGACCACACAATTGAAGAGACTATTTTCCTGATGGCCTGTGCCACAGATTCCTTTCTCCAAGACGGGAGCGGTTCACTGCTTTATGCTTTCCCCCCTTCCTATTGATTCCCAAGGTATTGGCTCAGACCCGCAATGTAAAGGTGGAATTGATTCAGATCACTTCTCAGTGTAGAGCTCAGCCATGATTCTCTGTACTTCTAGAGATGTATTGTGATTCTCCAGTCCTGCTTCCCCTGTTCCAGGAACTTCTTTCGGACCCAATTGGCCTTTGACATCCCTTGATTCTGTGGAACCTGTTGCACTTCATGGTCTGACACATTTCAGCAGCCGTTGGATCTTGCCAGGCCTATTGGAACAGTCTGAGTCCTTCAGCTCCCATTCTTGGTCTGACGCAAACCATAAACGATACGCTTCAGTATGGCGGAGATGGTTAGGTTGATGGGACAAGTGGTGTCTGGATCCCTAGGGGCTCCAATTTCCTTTGTCATAAACTTTCTAGCAGAACTAGCCTCCAGCGGTTAACCTATTCTTCAATGAAAAACTACCTCTCCGCTATATCAGCAGGATATTCCTTAGCGGGGGAAACCAATAGGAGATCATCCTTTGGTGAATAGAGTCAAGAGAGGTATTTGCCTGGCTAATCCTCCTCAACCAAAATGCACTTTCCTCTGGCATGTAAATATTGTTCTCAACTTCCTCCAAACGTGGCCGGCTAACTCAGACCAGTCCAGGAAACAACTCTCAGCAAAGCTAACAATGCTCCTTTGTGTAGTATCCTGCAGGAGACATCAATACCTTGGACTTAACATGTAGGTGTTTTCCCCAGGAGGTTTTTTTTCTATTTCTATAAGAACAAACACATTCTCAAAGCAAATTATGTATCTCAGTTTTCCTGATAACCCGAAACTGTGTATTGTACAATGTCTGAAAGAGTACAAAGATAGCCCTGGGGAATTCAGACAATAGAATTGTGGAGAATTAATATTCGCCCTACAGAAGCCTTTTAACCCGGTTTCATCTGCTTCTCTAGCACGGTGGGTGAAATGGTTGATGGCGGAGGCAGATACTAAAGTCAGTAGATTTGGTGCTCATTCGGTGAGGGGAGCTATGGCCTCCAAATGTTATCTCTTAGGATTCCAGTTAGGAGGCATAATGAGAGCTGTCGACGTGTCTACAGATTCAATTTTTAAGACTTTCTATTACAAACCAATACTAGATGTTGCCTCAGTGGTGCTGGAAAAGCTTTAAACAAGCATAATCCGAAGCCTCCGGTCCTGACATAGAATAAAAAATAAAACATATTCTAGATAACGCGTCTAGAATGTTCATTTCTATTAAGGACTCAGATGTGAGGATTATTAAACCCTGAGAATGAGATCAAGGATTTTTTGTTGTTGTATGAATGCGCTATAACCCACCCTGTTATTGTTATGCATCTTAATAATTGCATATTGTAACATCTAAGAGTATAGAGATAAACGTATTTTTATTTCATTTTAGGGACCAAACAAAAAAAGAAGGCAAGAGGGTTAGCTCCTTTCAATCACTTGGCATCCTTCTAGGCGGATCTATGAAAAGCTCTCATTTTCGAGCACTGCTTTTGGAGGACACGTTTATAGTTTTCCAATTTCAGGATGGTTGAACCCAAAATTGTTGGAAAATGTTCTGTTTTCTAAAGTTTGGTTTAACAGTTGCAAAGGAAGAGGCACTAAAATGGTGTTGAGGTATTCTAATGGCACCAGGGACATGCTGATTGGTGCAATAAGTATGATGTCACACAAGAATGATGGAAAATTTAGTTTGGTGTAAAAAATCTTTAATGTGATTGGATGCTGTGAAAAAACTACTTAAATAGCAAAGAAAAAGAAACATAATCTTTGCCTCTGAGTCTATTATATACTTGAAAATTCTAGATGCCTTAGGTAGAAAAATTAATAGTGCCATAGGATATCAGGCACTTGTTCGAAGGCGGACACATAGGGTTGCCAGCTTTCCAAGAGAAACATACCGGTCATTTAGTGTTTGCAAAGGCCTGGGTGTGATACTAAATAAGACTGTAAACAAAATTGTGTGTATTCATTTGAAACATGACCTTTCTGTCTTTGCTTAAATTAGTTAATTGTCATGGATCATTACCGCAGCTCAAGTTGACATTTAAAAGTGCTTTCTAATTATATTTGCTGTTTGAAGTATGAACAGAAAAGGCTAAAAATACCGGCTTTAGGTGTTTTTGTATATTTTCGTATCAGCTAGGAAAGCGAAATACCGGTGGTGCCGGTAGAAAACCGGTCAGGTGGCAATCCTATGGACAGGATATCTGTTATGTTTGTGACAGAGTGACCCATCTGCAGTGTCCCCTGAGGTGTAACAGGGGCATACCATGTTCAAAGCCTGTGTTCACCCGGTGTTTGAGAACAAATAATTTAGATCCGTGTGGACCATGTGACGAAGCAAATAAAAAAGAAGGCGTCTTAGACCACTCAGTAAACTCTTGTCCATGTGTTTACTTAAGCTGTGCTGTTCTCCCTAAGGGTGCAGGCATTAAAAAATCGGCAGCAAGAATCGGGCAGGGTCTGCTTGTCACTGCTCAGCCACAGAGTACCGGTGGCGCCCTCTCCAATTGCTGGAGCGGCTCTTCCTGTCTACTTCGGCGACACCGGGACTCCAGTGCTTCCGCTCTCACCTTCACCGTTTTTTTGGGAATGGGGAGGAATGTAACATACATGTCAACAAACCCAATTCAGATGGGAGAATCCAGTTTTTTTAAAGTGAAAAATGTATTTATTGTAGTTATCTCCCACCTAAAACATTCTCCACTTCGATGTAAGTCAATGGGAAAATCAATACTCCAGATGTCTTTTTCAAAGTCTCCCTCTTACCAGCTTCAAAATTTTGACATCCATGACATAATGTCCCTTGTGATGTAACAGGGGCATAACATATTAAAAAGGTGTGTTGGTGTTTTCACTGGTATTTGAGAACAAATAGTTTAGGTCCCTATGGACCATGTGATGAAGCAAACAAAAGGGAAGGCGGGACCCGAGGTCGGGGCCTTCACGCCACTCAGCATGAGGGGACCCAGGTGGAGCAAATACGAAGGTTTTCGTGGAATAGAACAGTCCACTTGATTGGCAGTTGTAGGGATAGGACAGGGACAGGGGTAGGGGTGGGATATAGGGAAAGTTATAAATGATCAGGGAATTTCAGGAGTCTGCCTCTCTGACTGACTCCTTCGCCATAAGGCAGGTTAGGGAAATTTTAGTTAACGTTTGGCATTTTTAGTGGCGTTATGGGAGACAGCTGCGGTACAGGCAGCCCTGCGCACCCTGTGTGCAGCAGAGCATGAGGATCTCCTCAGGCCTGGTGTTTTGGATGGGGCATGGGAGGGGCTGGTAAACCCAGTGCGAGCTGCTACGAGTGGGGTAGCCACAGCGGTTGTGGCCTGCTTGCTGCCACATGGCCGATCGCAGGGGAGGGTTAACGGAGGAAAGAAGGCTGACACGCCACCTTTGGCGGCAGTGACAGTAAAGGGGAAGAAAGCCGCAAGGAGGCGGCGCAGCATGCCTGCGGCGGTGGGGCAGGGGGGCTGCCCATGCAGATGATTCAGCAAAGCCACTTATTGATGGGGTGCGGTGAGGGGCCCAGACAGATCTTGAGGCACCGGTTTTGGGGGCAGTGCACCCCGCATGCACCACAGGGGAGGGGCTTGCAGGTCTTTCATTACAGAAAAGTGCTGCAGGTGCTGGGGCAGTCCCCGTGGTTTCTGCAGGTACGGAGGTGGGCATAGGTGGGAAGAATAAGAGGCAGTGACTTGCCAGGTAGGGATGGGTGTGGTGGCAGGTGCTTGAGGCCAGGATCAAGGAACAGTGCCAGTTACTGAGGGGCACTGAAGAGAGGTGGGAGAGAATGTGCAGGTAGCAAGAAGGGGCACTAGAGTAAGGCCATAAGTACAAGAAGGTCAAGGGAATGATGGATCCTGGGGCACATGGGGGCCAGGGCCCTGGGATTTCTAGTCAGGGTGTGGGTCCTAAGGGCCAGTGGCTTTGGGTGCCAGATACAAGGGATGATAGAGCAGGGTCAGTGGGAGCTGGTGCGGCTCAGGAGGCAGGTGGTGAAGGAGACCCTGCAGGATGGTGTAGCCTGGGGGTGGAAAGGATGACAATTCCAACAGTGGAGGTTAGCTGACTGCTGGCAAAGCCACTGGGGTGCACAAAGGCCCCAGGACAATTGTCTGCGAGATGCACTGCAGATGATGTGGATGTACTCTGGAGGGGGAGTACTATGAATGTCTGGCTGAATGTGAGCATGGTATGGATGGACCAGACGATTTGTTGCTGGATAATGGAGATGACAGTGATGAATGGAAGAAAGGGAGGTGAGAGATGAGGATGTTGCTGGAGTGGGCACACAGCCGGGCCCAAGTGACGGAGCCAGTGTCAGGGACTGGAACACTGGAAGAAATGTTGGTGTTTTTCAGAATTCAGGTGTGGACAAAGAAGTCTCAAATACCAAGTTGGCCGACAAGCAGGTGTGGCATGCCCAGAAGCCAGGAGACGGGGACAGATTGCAAACAGGTAGGACTGACCGGTAATGAATTCGAGTGAGGTAGTAGTGGCCCCCATTTGCGAAATTTACCTCACATCAAAGGTAAAGCGTTAGATATAATCAAGTCTTGTGTGAATCAATAGTGCAACAATTTTCAGTTAGGTTGAGGTGCTTTCAAGGCTCAAATCACCTACTACCAAAGATGTGAATTACACATTAGAAAACTAATGTGTGTACATATATACAAAAAATAGAGCTTAGTTCAGCACTAAGAAGTGGATAATCCAGTGCAGGCAGCACGGACGCATGGTCGGGCTTGGAGACAATCTTTCTTCTGTGAGGGAGCTTATCAGGGATCTCCCTACAAGTGGAGAACACATTTAAAGTCACCGCGGAATGTAACGCAGTGACTTGGTTCAGGTCACTCCGAATCACGTCTCTGTGAACTTAGATTCATGTCTTGCGGAGAGGAAACCTACCAGTGACCTCCCTGAGACCGGACTGCTTTTTCCTGGAACTGCGTCTTGATACTGGGCGCCAGCGGGACATTGTTACCACTTCCATATACGTATACATAATTGGGAAACGTGTTAACATTGACCTGGCCGAGATTAAGCTATCTGATGATTGAAATTTGGATGCCGTACGGGTATTCGGATCACTTTCTATTAAACATCAAATCCTTTTAGGATACTCTACTTATCGTTATCATCTTAAGACGTCGTTGCGGGAAAATATATGTCAGAAACGTCTGAACTTCTTACTTGCAATCGCCTTGAAAAAGTCTATGTGTAGACGAAACACGTGTTGGCAAAATCCTTGCTGGGAATACCAAAAGAATAAATCAACAAGCTGAACACTGAATTTATGGACTCTTGTGACTATTTATACTTTGAGAAAAGATATCATTGGTCTGTTTTAAACTATTCTTCAAAAATTGTGTTCAATATATAATTTGCGATGGTTAAACTTATCCACCATATCTTGGATAATTGTACTTCTTTATGAGAGTGCTGAAGTAAGCTCTATTTTTTGTATATATAGGTAGGACTGACTGGTAGTCTGTATAGGACAGTTGGGACACGAGGACGTAGAAGAGACCCAACAAATCGGTGGAGGTGGGTGAAGGGGTCATAGACGAGGTAAAGGAGAAGCAGGGGGACAGACGGCCATGCATAAATAGCACAGAAGGACACCGGGTATGTGATAAAGGAAATCAGAGTGAGGCGGCAAGAGGTTGGTAAGAGCATGGACACTAAAGAAGGTGAAGATATTGGGCAAGACTAAACACAGGATTTGGAAACATGACTATGTGATGTTTTCAAACTATTGCATAGGGACATTATAGCGAAGGAGGGCTCTAAGGAGGAGGAAAGGGAACTGGTCCGACGGCCGAGGACGCCCATTAGCTTAGAGAACTGGACTGCTGCTTTCTTAATTTCCACCAACATCTATTGTGAGAAACATGGGGACAGGGCGATTGCACTTTCAAGTATATGAATATTATATGGGAGGCACAGATGCATTTTCGAAGCTATGCATGGCTTAGCTATTAAGAGGAGTTCAGGGCTAGAGTTAGTATCAATCCGGAGAACACTGGGGGGGGATATAAATTTTGAGCTATGGTTGCAGTGGATCAGCCGGCAACCACACACAGGGCAAGCGGCCTTCCTATTACTTATCAGCTCTTTCAATATCGCTCCGCACAGCAGGAGGCGGGAACATTCACAAAGGTACAGGAACCAATGTGGGGGCATGCTGGAACTTTAACAAGGGTTTCTGTTCCTGCCAGATTTGTAAATTCAGCATGAGTTTTCAAAGCGTGGGGAGAAGGCACCTCATCACCCAATGTTACACTCTTGCCAGCCTTAGGAACACTGGAGGGCATCTAAGGAGAGGGGACATCAGGGCGCCTACACCGGTTTAAGTGGAGGTGTTGGTGCCATGGCTATAGAGGTACCCAGACAGAGAAGCAAATTTGAAGATTGAGTGGGGTTTCTGAGAGGGCTTGCATTTGGGTTATTAAGGGCCGTGGGGATGTAGGTGGGCAGATAAATTGCAATCGGCTAAGACTTTGCTGAAGGTAGTGGCAGCGAAGTTGGTGAAGGAGGTCGAGGAGGTGAGAGTAGTTGGCACCTTTTTTGACTGGTTCTTGCCAGATTTGATTATATCTCCCTGGAGGTAGTTCCCAAGAATCTAGAAGGGGAGTTCAGAATGATCCATCATTTGTCATGATCAAAAGGGGGTTCCGTGAATGATTATATTGCGGCAGAGATCACAAAGGTGGTGTATGCATCAGTGGATGATGCAGTGAGGCTGCTGCACCGCAGTGGTACAGGAGCTGGGTTGGCCAAATGTGATATCAAATCTACCTTGCACCTCCTGCCCATACATCCTGAGGATTTCCCACTTTTAGGCATGCAATTTGATGGGGCTATCTATGTGGACAGGGTTTTGCCGATGGGCTGTGCCATTTCATGTCCCTTGTTTGAGACTTTTAGCATCTTTTTGCAATAGATTTTTCCCCAACAAAGAATGAGCATAGAGAAGTCTTCCATTACCTGGATGATTTTTTGTTCATTGGCAGGAGGGACACGGGTGAGTGTGGCAGGGCGCTGAATCAGTTTAAAGAGTTGGCCAGGGAGGTAGGTGTTCCTTTAGCCCCCAAGAAGACAGAAGGACTGACCACAGTTTTGACATTTTTGAGTACTGAACTGGGCACTATGGAGTTGGTGGCAAGGTTACCACACTGCACACTGCAGTAAATAGGTTAGTTCCTGGATGAGGTGATTGGTATGAGGTGGTTGGAGCTGCAGAAGCTGCAGAAACTGTTTGGTTTTCTGAATTTTGCATGCAGGGTTGTGAGATGGGGTAGGTAGTTTTGCAGGCGCCTCGGAATGGCTATGTCCGCGGCGTGTTTGCCCCATCACAAGGTGAGGATTTTGTTGGCGGTGAGGGCGGATGTGTGTATCTGGAGGACTTTTCTGGAGAGCTTCAATGGGGTCTCCATACTGTTTCAAGAAGACAATATGATTTGGCAAGTACAGATTTTTTCTGATGCGGCTGGCACTCGTGGTTTTGGTCTTTTCTGGGACAGGAGGTGGTGTGTAGAGAAGTGGCTGGAGCATTGGCTGGCACAGGGGAGGAGCATTGCTTTTCTGGAATTCTTTCAGTTGGTAGTGGCGCTGAGAGTTTGGCAGGGAAAGATGGACTACAGGGCGGTGATGTTCAATGTGGACAACATGACAGTGGTGGACTTGGTGAACCAACAGAAGACGAGGGACCTTAGGGTGCTACGTTTACTGAGGCAGTTCATGTTGCTTTGTTTACGACTGAACATTGTTTTTCAGGCAAAGCATGTGCCGGGAAGGAACAAGAGCAGAAAACATTGCAAGAGAGAAAGGAACCAGGGAAGGGAGAGTGATAAGTTTTGCTTTGTATTTGATTGTCAAGGGCTTATCGCCTACAACCATAGCGGGAAAATTGGCTGTCATTTCGTTCTCAGGAAAATTATTTTGGGGTCTTGGCCCGGTGCCTTGTTGGGGCAGATTCTGAAGGGATTGTGTAAGGAGAAGGGCAAGGTCTTGGGGATCCGTGAGACTATAACGTTTGAGTTTTCACTGAGTATTTTGGAGGTTTTGCCGTTGTGTTGCTACGATCCTTTTGAGGTTGCAATTTTTTGCTTATGCATGCCGTTGATGTTTTTTGGAGCTTTCAGGGTTTCAGAGATGTTGTGGCCGGCACGATAGGCATGAGTCTTATACGAATAGGTGCATCTGGAGCAGTCACAGTTGCCGATTTGGCTGAGGAGTTCAAAGACAGATCAGATCACAACAGGAGGGGGAAATGGGTATGGCTGCAGGGAAGAGGCTTGCCCATTGAGGGAATGGAAAAATTTCCAGTTGTGGCCGGTGTGCCGGCAGTGAGGGGTGTTTTTTCATGCAGGAGTGAAGACAGTTACAGATTTTCAATTGCTTACAGTTTTACAATTGGCATTGTGGAGAGTGGGGGGTGGACCCATCCAGGTACGGAACACACTCTTTCAGGATTGGGGCAACTACGGTAGCAGCGCAGCTGAGGTGGTATTGAGGCGGGATCTGGAGGATTGGCCAGTGGAACTCCAGATGCTGTGAGTGCTGTGTGCGGAAGTGATGTATTCCGGGGAGGCGGGGTGAAGGCATTCTAGGTAGACCACCTACTAATGCATTGTTTTTCACTGCAGGGTGTGTGAGCGAGCTGTGTAGAACTAAGATGGTGGCATGGATAGTAGTCCATTCTTTTGTGCAATGGGCTGCAAAATATGCAGATCAGCATATCTCTGGCAGGACCCTCGGACAGTCCAGTAGCAGGCTTGAGGTGATATGATGGGGTAAGTATGGGATTCGATGGGGCAGTCTCTTGCCTTTCTTGGCTAAACTGATGCCACAGAAGGGCACTGCCTGGGGGAGAAAGAACTGGTCAAACTGTCCGGTATGACACTGTTACAACACATGAAAGAAGATATACAGTTAATTAAGAGGCAGTTCGCAGGTACATGTCTGATATTGACTGACTTTGTGCCCAGGAGGCAATGGAGAGGAGCATTGAAACGTGTTGTGGTTTACAAACCAAGGAGGAAGTTCAAAACAGCTAGGAGGGTTTTCTGTAAGTCCTTGGGCATTGTTGTGATTGCATATGGAGGTATTAAGGAGGAATGGCAGTTTTTGTTTTGAGCTGATGGGGTGCATTTATCGCAATTTGGAAATGCGTATTACATGATGAAATTACGTGACACAGTGGGGAAGCTATGGAACTAGAAGGTTTGGTGCAGAGGTGTATATGATTGAAAGGCACATGGAATGTTGATGGTAATGGTGGGGGGGGGACGACAGGAAAACGCCCTCCGCGGTTCTTCCTGGGTGACGGTAAGTTTTGGGAGAATGGTGAGTCAGATGTGGACATATCCACCCCTGGGGGGGGGGGGGAGGAGCGGAGCACAGAGGGCGAAAAGACGATTTGTGGGGTTTCGGAACAGGACACGGATGCTTCATTGGGGGATGTGTAGTATGGTAAGAGAGGGAGAGACTGGGGAAATGCAAGCAGGGCGGCGAATGAAAGAGGAAAGAATGAAGTCGGAGTATGGGTACTTGGGGAACCGTTCGCACCTCTGGAGATTGGTGTGGGGGAAAGGAATAGGTTAGAAAGTTGAAATTGCTTACAAAAGTTGGTTAGGTTAAAGTTGTTTCAACTGATCAGCAGTGACATGCGGCTGTCCGCGGCCCCCGCAGGGGGCCACCTCAGCAGGGCGGCCCTTTAGTGCCATTTTGGCACTGCCCACCCACTCTAGTCTTTGGAGGGGTTCTGTGGAGCCCTCTAGCTAGGTCGCCTCTGTGACGTCCTTCCGGTGCGACAAGGGGGGGGGGGCATATATGCCTCCTCTGCCCCTCCTGGCGGTCTCTGTTCGCCAGCCACGCCGTCTAGAGTGGAGGGCGCCTCCACATGCCGTCTATGGGTCGATCTTGGTTCCGCGTCACCTGCGTCGGATCGGCAGCGTCGGTCGTTCAGGGGTGAGTCCGAGCTATGGGGGCAGTTTGTGCAGTCTTTTGAGACGCTCTCTTGGGGCTGGAGGCCCCTGCCCTTAGGCATGTTTAATGGAGCTCACCGCTCCGGAGGTACCGTGTGCCTCGTTTGAGCCGGGCGTGTGATTTCAGCTACAGCACATGCAGTTGTCCCCCAGGGTATTGTGGGGGGAGGCGCAGTGTAGTTCTGGTGGCGAGGACGTGGCTTTGTGTCATGCCGTTTGGTCTTGCGTAGGCCTGGCTTCATCCCTCTGTCTTGCGAGCGGTTGTTAAAGATTGCAGGAATCGCTGTTAGCATGAGCTGAAAGCCATTTTGTACTTGGCAGCCATTTTAGTTAGCCATGTGCTCGCCATGTGCTTTCTCCCTCTTCCAGAGTCTTGCACATGCTCAGAGAGGCCTAGCTGGTAGAATGCACCTGCTCCTAGTATAGAACTGTCAAGCTATTCTTACTCATGTAAGCAGTTTAGTCTCCCTCCCACTTTGTGGAGCAAGCAAATTTTGTATACCCATATTAGTCAATAAGCATGCTTGTATGTGCTAGGACCTCCCCTTGATTTTAGGCTGACTATATAACAAATGCATATATAAGGACCCTGTTCTCTGCACTCATTAGAATGCCTCCTACAGTGGCCTGCGGGTACCGTAAGATGCAATCTCCCTCATCTGAGGTTAATAAAACATGTTTTTTGATATTACAGCTTCTGTGCCAATCTCTTCTTTGTTGGTCTTAAGGACCAGATGTATCAGTGAACCCCTAAGAAGGTTTTTATTTCTACAAATGGCGCCCGAAAGTGGGACTCATCGGTGCAGCGGCTATCCAAGGGAGTGGTCTTGAAGGGAGACAGGAATCTACTGAGGACTACAGGACAGGAATCTACTAAGGAGGTACCCTGCGCACGGAGATTGTTTTGTCTTCCAGCCCAGTATATTTCTGGTCTTCCTGATCTGATCCTCCAAGTGTTTGCCGCTCCCGACTGAGAACTTCTTTGGCGTGAGTATTTTAAAATGACCGTTAGGTCACTCAGAACTTGGCAGTTGGACCCTGGACACCATTTGATTGGTAAGAGCCGTTTTGCGGCACTTGCTGTTGGTTTGATGCCTTTGATTGGTAAGGTAGTTTTAGTAACACTTACTGTGGCTTTGTTTGTATGATTGGCCAATTTTGGAATTTGTTTTGTAATTATATATGCATTGCAATTCATATAGGCAGGTAATGAGGAGATTTTTTTCTAACTTTGAAAATTTGAACGGCACACATTGTGTTAAGTGTCACTTGGAGTATAATATTATATATGCTATAATATTTTTGGCATGCCTGTTTCCAGCACACTTTGTTGAAAGTGTTGCTGTTTTGGAGGTACCGATATGGATTTAGTAAGTACTTAGTTGACTCCCCTCAGAGGGGATACCTAAATAGGTTTAGGTATAGTAAAAGATATTTCTTCCTTGGTGACTAAGTACCCCATGGAACTAAATATGTACATAAAACGGATCCGGATCTGCGCACTTAGTAACATTCATAAGTGGTGATATGCAGAGCGCTTTTGAGTGTTCTAGCAGCCAAAACTGGCGAATTTGGTGTATTTTGGCTTCTTGACCATGGAACAGTTTTTGGGCTACTTTTGAGAGCTCTTCTTGTAAATATGACTTACAATTAGTATTTACAAATAGGTTGGTCTTGCGTACACTTTGTAAGCTGTCCTAAGTATTGATTTGTGGGTTAAATGTGTGTTTAAATGTCTATGTGGGGTTTTTGGTTTGACATTGGTAATACTTGTGTGAGTACTCTGTGTACGAATGGCTAGCTTTAAGCGCGCTGTGTTGTGTCCTTCTGTAACTGTCTGGAATGAGCTCAATGAGTTTGTTTATGTTTTTTGCTGTCATCATTCTGTTATGCAAAATGTCATTTAGTTACTTACATATTAAATAAAAATCTAGAAACGAATTATATGACATACGCTAAACAGCTGCATGTTACTATTAAATTGACAGAGTAAGACACTATACATGTGTGCAAATTGCCACAATGCTAAATATAAAATTAGAATTCGTATTCAATAGGATTAAAATAGGCCTCATACAGAGGTAAAAAAAACGAAATTGTGTGTTTTGTAATCAATAGACTTAAATACACAATGTTACAGCATTTTCCTTAAATACATTGTATTAGACATTAAAAGGCATGCACATCATTTGAATGAATTTGGTCGTTGCTGAACTAAATACACATTATAGAAAGATAGATTTGACTGCATTGAAATGCCTCAGTTTTTAAATAGACTGTGACATGCTTTTCTCTCAGCACCCGAGAAAAAGCTTTCCGACAGCTGTGTTTAAACTGACTAACTGAAAAGAAACTGTTTGACACAGCAAATGGGGATTTAACTCTGTCAGGGTATTTCAAATAATAAAGGGGTTTTTTTCCTGAGAAAGGCGTGAAAATTCGACGCCTGCTGACAAACAACAGCTGCATAAATAGCATATGGCTATTCCTGCTCACGGCCACAGACAGGAATGCTGTGTCAGCGATATTTTAAGTCAGTGTAAACTGGTATACAGGCCTGCATTATTTTAAAAGTTTCAAAACACCAGTTTCATTATTTTGGATAACAGAGAACAAAATTGAAAGTAGGGATTTCCTTTCTTAATGCCTTTTTTATAAGTACATCTATGGTTCTGATATTAAATGATAACTGTGCTTTTAAAAAGTGGCGCAGACTTTTCCTGTTTCAAGTAAGGCTTCTGTGCTTAGGGTTATGAATGAATGTGTTTAAATATGATAGGCTACGAATGAAGCTTGCTTTTCCAATGTGGAATCATCAAAATGGTTGGTTTTGATTAAAAAAATAAATAACATTTAATTATATGCAAAAATATATTGTTAAAAACAAATGCTTTAAATTCGTTTTTTCATCTTTATAAAGCCTAATCATCATACTGTGAATTCCTAGCATCAAAGTTGAATTTAAGCAGTGCTGTACCGCAATAAGAAGGGAACTTAAATGTGAAATGTCACTTTACCCAGCCGTACAAAACTTATTTTTATAAGGGTATATCTTATACATTTCTGATTTCCCATTCCTGGGCTATCTAGAGAACACTCTGGGGGTTCCTATTATGCAAAAATATTGTAGGATATTCATTTTTAAGTGCCCCTATCACCAAAGTCGAAATTGAGCTAAATTCACAATTTTACAAGCAGTTCTACCACTCAAGGCAGTTTTAACGTGCTCTCAGGCTTCCATAAAGTATATGCAAGTATAAAACAAACAGCGGCCTCTGCATTACTAGATTGCACACCACTGTACATAAATGAAAATAAGTATACAGAAACCAGCAGACTTATTATCCTACCTTTAAATTAGTAACAAACGGATCGGACAGGACTGCGTTTTCGCTGTGATTCTCCAGAGTTGCTTTGCATTACAAACCGCATGGCAAGCCTTGCACGCAAAAATGAGCAGCTGCTGAACGGGTCAAAGGTCGGAGTTCTGCATTTAGCAACTTAGCAGGGTGAAGGGTAATGTTTGCTTGGACACTTCGACCTTCGAAAGATTTTTTGAAAGACGAGATGATAGCGCAAAGAGAGGAAGAGAAGCTTTGCTTCCTATTTTTGGCAAACACACGTTTAGCGCAATCATATGAAACGAAGGAAGACAGCCCTCAGTTGAACATTGATCTGCCATTTATATAAAATAATGGTTTTAGTTTAAAGAATACTGTGTAGGGGCTACGATAAGGAGGAAATGGATTTTAGTTTGCATTCATGCGCCCTCATGTTAATCTAGTACACTTGCTGTAGAAATTGATTTAAAGTTAACTCAATTTGCATTGTGTTAGACTGAATCAGAGAATAGCCACTTTCTAAGATATCTCCTACAAGTTTGTTTGTGCCCAGTTGCTACAAATAGGGGTTGAAAGTGTTGACAGAAGTAAAACCTGTTTCAGGTTTTCCTACTGTCAAAATGGGGGAAGGAGGCTAGCTCCTCTACAAATTAAGGGTAGGCAAAATTATGTTTTCTCTCTTCTTTTTCTCACTTTTTTTGAGTCTGTCTAAAGCTGTCTAGGAAATGGCCATGTGACAGTTAAGGCACTTTGCATTGTTCATAAGGCGGCACACAAAATGGGGCCTAAACCATTACAGAGAATGTTTACTTGGTACTCCCCAGCTAGAAGTCTTCGTTCCTCGGCAGCCCACCTAGTATGTACCCCACGAGTCAAGAAAACCCGACTAGGAGGTAGATCATTTGGCTATACAGCCGCAAGGCTATGGAATAAACTACCAAGTGAACTCAGACAGACTGATGACTAACTGCAGTTTAGAAAAAAGCTAAAAACCAGGCTCTTTCCAAAAGAATAGCCTTGAGAGATTGGCGCATGATGATTCATAGTTTTATAGCTGCACAGTGATTTAGGTAATCCCAGCGCCAGGATGCCCGTTGGGTGACAGCTGCGCTATATAAATGCTACTTACAATTACAATTACAATTGGCTATTCTGTAATACTGTTTTAAAATTGTTAGAATTAATAAAAAGATGAAACACATAAGCTATGTTACTGCCCATCCTGTATGAAAGAATGAGTAGAACAGATTGATGTTCCCTTATTTGATCTTTAAGGAAAATTGTATAGTGGGGGTTTCTGTTAAAAAATCTCAGGTGGCAACACTATTATTGTTTATGTTATTCTCATGTTCTATACAGTTTTGCAAGGGCATTGCTAGTCTTTTATTAGCTAGTCTGTGTAAATAAGCTGACAGCCCTTATTAGAGCTGGAGATAGGGTTTTTTCCTTTTGAAAATGATGTTGCATAGTCCAGATCGTGAAAAGTACAATGCAGGAAAGACGCTCATGTGATCCTTAGCAAACATTTTGAAGGAAAATATTGTTTTATAGGAGTTTGTTTGTCATAACATGTTCTGCTGAAGAAAAAGTACCCACTATGTTGAAGTTTAGTTCTTTTTGCAATAAGAATCCCTGTTAAATTAGCAGTTTTAGATTTTCCTGCTGCACCTATAACATGAGAGCATGGTCCTAAGCATAACATGTAAGAGAAATTATTTTACAAGTGTCTGCAGTCCTGTACAAGTAATGTAAAATCTATGAGTAAAAGTGTAGAACATTTCCTTTTTCTTGAGGGTTCTTCAGATTGGTAATATAGGAATACACCAATGTAAGTATTTGGAGTATGTCTGTATTGTTTTTCTCTTTTCCTCAGAATTTAGTAAATGAACACAGACTTCCTTGGCTGCTTGGGATTGGGTGATGTATTACTCTTGTCAGTTCACCAAAACGTTCCTTTTATACTTGCCAATAGGTCCAGGGTTTTCTACTCTCAGATAGATGAAGTGGCTCTTGGGTGCCTTGCTAATGTATGGGGCGCCCCAAGACTAAGGAAGTATTCTGAGACTATCCTCTCTGTTGTTAGATTATTTCTGTGCCTTGTCTAAAGACCTCTTGTTCTGTCCACCAATAGATATTTGCTGCCTTACAACCATTGCCAGAGGGGCCCGGACATCAGATCCAGCCTGGGGAGTCAGCGCCACTGCAGCTTGAAGCCAAAGTGAAAGGAACCAGCATAGGCGTTGCTGGCAACTAGGACCTCAGTGAAGGCGGAAGCACTGGGACGTGAAGTGTGTACCCCTGCCACTGTCTTGGGCGAAAGACGGGGTTACAAATCAGGATGGAGAAATCTTTGTGTGGATCCAGTTTTTGATGCCCAGCTGAGAGAGTCACAGAACGACAAGGACGGCAAGGAGGCTTTGCTTGAGGTGACCCCCTTTGAAACAAGGGTTGCTTCAGGCCTCTTAATCCTGGTCCCAAAGTGAATGCAAGTCTACGCCTTTGTTTGTTGATCAAGAGATGCCCGAGCACACTGGGTACAATTTGTGCCCCAACAAAAGAGCAGTGCGCCAGAGGTGCAAATACAGGAGTTAGGGAAGGACTTGAGTTTAGGGTACAGGTGCTATGCCCTTGGTGCCTGTTAGATTAAAGTGAAGAAAACTGGTGCACTGCCTGAGACACTGGATAGGATCATTGAGGGTATTTGCCCTGGGGGGTGATTGCCCTATCCTGAAAGAAGGACTTTTTCTTCTCCGTGATTCTTGAGTTGCGAGTTGTGCAGCTCCACCGTGGGAACAACAAGAGCCTGCCTGTGAGGCTCAAACGGACACAGGGAGAAGACTCCCTCTGGCTGGTTGGTTTTAGAACTTTCCCAAGGACTCTTTTTTGTTAGTAATGTACCCCTTTGGTCGTCCCATTTTTGAGGAGGAGCAGCCCTTTGCGGCTCCTTGTCCTAATTCCTATGGCCCTGTGTGGTCCTCCTGGTCCCCCGGAGCCACAATTGTTTTTTGTAAAAATATGTCTGATTGCTTTAATATTTTTTAAGAGTAATGTTTATTCTGCACGAGAAAAGTTCATCTGAGCATGTTACTTTACTCTTTCCTTAAGTATATTAATTGATAATTCAGCCCTCATAAAAATACTGAGAAAGTCTATTGAAAATGTTTTTATTAGGTATGTGCTGTTGGCTATTTTGAAATTGACTTGACGAGCCCCCATCAGAGCCCTGAAACTTAAAATTAGACTAGATGGTTTTGGTATTTGCTTTCTGATTAGGATTGGAAAATATTGAGATTTCTGTTTGAGATAATAGTCATTATTCTCTCTTGCTACCTGTATGACCCAATGCTCTGTTCACTTTGTACTCCTGCTTATACCTTGTATATACCTGCTTAATGAAATGTTTAGAATGTAAATGCCCACCTAGCATAGGATGTTGATGAATTTATGAGAAGAAAATGTGCAAAATATTTTCTATGTCTCTACTAGATCATGGGAATGTCTTTAGCTCATGCTAAAAGGATCGTCTGTTAAAGATTGCAGGAATCGCTGTTAGCATGAGCTGAAAGCCATTTTGTACTTGGCAGCCATTTTAGTTAGCCATGTGCTCGCCATGTGCTTTCTCCCTCTTCCAGAGTCTTGCACATGCTCAGAGAGGCCTAGCTGGT
Organism: Calotriton arnoldi; assembly: GCA_963921515.1. NCBI lineage: Eukaryota > Metazoa > Chordata > Amphibia > Caudata > Salamandridae > Calotriton > Calotriton arnoldi. The sequence continues at coordinate 408,790 of CAWUFW010002798.1, forward strand.
AGAATGCACCTGCTCCTAGTATAGAACTGTCAAGCTATTCTTACTCATGTAAGCAGTTTAGTCTCCCTCCCACTTTGTGGAGCAAGCAAATTTTGTATACCCATATTAGTCAATAAGCATACTTGTATGTGCTAGGACCTCCCCTTGATTTTATGCTGACTATATAACAAATGCATATATAAGGACCCTGTTCTCTGCACTCATTAGAATGCCTCCTACAGTGGCCTGCGGGTACCGTAAGATGCAATCTCCCTCATCTGAGGTTAATAAAACATGTTTTTTTGATATTACAGCTTCTGTGCCAATCTCTTCTTTGTTGGTCTTAAGGACCAGATGTATCAGTGAACCCCTAAGAAGGTTTTTATTTCTACACGGTGGCTGTCCTCGTCTGGGTTGCGGTGAGTCGGGGCCCCTATTTCCCGCAGTGGGGGGGGGGGGTCGCTGTAATTTGCGGGTGTGCGGTCCTCATAGGCACCGCATTCTCGGTGTTCCCATCTGGTGGAGGGACCAATAATATACGGTCTGAGTGGCCGGTGGGCCCTAAGGTTTACGTGTCCGATGCGGTCACTGGTGAGAATATTCAACTGGTACAGGTCGCCTCTTTCGCCGGCAGTGGCCGAGGCAAGGCACACTCCGCTTTCCATCATCCACGCGACGGGTACTTGTCTCAGGGGCAGTGGCGGTGTCTTTCGGGGGTGAGTCTCCTCCCTGGAGGCACTGTATGTGGTGTAGATCTCCCCCAGGCGTTTTATCAGGTGCGAGTGCGTGGTGAGGCAAGGTCCCAGCAGAGTGCGGACCAACTGTTCCTCCGGGACGGAAGTAAGACTTAGCTGCCAGATTGCTAAGATTGAATTTTTCATAGTTTGTGTGGTTGTGAGGGACATTTCGGTGAATGTGTGGCGATTCCTTGCGAGCAAGGTCAAGCAATGAAGAAGGAGCCGATAAATGAGAAATTACAGCCATTTGAGCAACGGAAGTTGGTAGATTCACGTGTACAGGTTAGAGTGGGGGTGTGCAGATCTATGTGTGCAGTGTGTTAGAACAGGCTTGCTGACTGGACTGTGCTGTTTTAGAGCAGAGTAATTTTGTTGGCGCCCCTCGTGACATGGAAGTATCGCCTATCACAACCTCCACACTTCCGCCGGGATATACAGCAGCTGGAAGGTCAGCGTTAAGAGCTATACTGCTTCAACATTCCGGGAGGCTGCCCTTCGGTATATCCAAGGAGGAGGGCAGAGCGCAGCAAGAAGCATTGGTTGATTATGGCTAGTCAATCTAGCTCAATGCCTGAGAATCACAATGCATGTTTTCTTTTATGGCGGCTGTAAGTTAATTAAGGCGGTTACCATGCAGTTCTGCTGCAGAGCGCTAGGGTAACATACAAAGGTGGCGGGAACTGATGTCTCCTCGAGCTGGGCCTGGTCTGGCCGCAGCAGGACACAGGCGACGGTGCGGGCACAGGCGCGGCGCGAGCCTAAAACTTTCAAACATAGCTTCCGCTCGCTCACGCCTCCCCCTTAATGAATTACGTAGCAATTTGGCCCGGTGGTGTCACCATTGAGGCGGGAGCGACCGGAACCTCCTCCGGGCTGATGAGATGTATTTTATACAGATAATTCGACAGCGGAGCAGTGCAGACAGTTGCTCTTCACAATGTTGGCATGGCTAATAATGGTAACTGACCTGTGTTTATGCTGCGGATTTTGTGGTGTGCATTCTTGAGGGTTGCTTGATTGCAGGGCCCAGTGGCACGTGCGGGCTGGACCCCTGGCCCGTGACTGCGAGTGGGGCAGGATGGCCTCCTCCGTGGCCTGCCCGTGCCTTGAGGGAGTTTGGGGCACGTCGGGCGGTCAGGTCGTGGAAACTGGGTAGTGTTGTGGACAGCGCTGCTGCCTCGGTTGTTGCGGGGCTGGTCCGGGCTCCCGCGGGTGCACTGTCGTGTCCCTGGTCGGTTTTGTTTTCTGGGTCAGGGGCAGCACCTGCCCACAACAGTTGGGGTACGGGGTGCCGTCCAGGCCTGGTGGGGTGTGTGCGGGCTGGGGCGGCATGGGTTAAGGGACTGCAGGGCTTGCGGAGGTTTACAGCCCAACAGAGGGCACCGCGATAATGCTTTCTCAAGTTTTACAATGGCCATAGCACACGTTATTACAAGTTTTGTAACGCAAGGGTTGCATTCGGGGCAGTCATCGGATTACTGTTCAATTGTGTAAGAGCAAAGGGGACAACAGATGGTCCAGTGTCTACCCGGTTAGTGCGTCTACTTGCTGCCTTTCAAGTTGATTTCTCCTTCCAGACAGCGGGGAAAGGTCGCCGCGGCAAGGAGTGCACCGGTTGATGCTTATGAATCCTTTCAAGGGCCTTTAGAAGGCAATAATATTGTCCTTCGGTAGAAGTGTGGTGAAGCAGCCAGAGCGGCCTACTGCAGAGCGCAGGGGTCACGGTTCGATTCCCGGTGCCGGCAGCTGCTCAGCTCGGCAACACGTACTCTGGGCAATGGCTCACTTAATTGTCAGTCTTGGCTTTGACGGTGGGGCCACACAGGTGGCCTTGGGGAGCTCACACAATGGTGCAGAGCGTTAGGTTGTGCCTTAGTTTCCCGGTCGGTCCGGTGGGGGCAACAGGCAGTGCGGGATGTTGTGGTGCAGGGCCACACGGTGTCGCGCGGGCCAATGGTCTGGGGTCCTTTTGCCTAGCGGGATAGGCATGGCAACCTTCAGAAAGATGGTATCACAAGCTAACCTCAGCGGTAGCATTCAGGCACAAGGACTGCGGAATCCTAAGGGTAGAACCTGGCGCTTAGTAAACCTAGATGAGGCACAGGGAAATGCATAGCCCGTAGGTCCCCAGCGATCCCCAGTCGCACCCTTGCACTGTCGCACCCTGTCTGGTTTGTTACTTTGTAGGAAAGTCCATGGAAGAAAAAATCCATCAGGTTAAAGACGTCAAATGTCACACAGTTGGCACACACTAAGACCATTCTGCTAGGACTCCAACTCTTGGTCCAGCTGATGCAATAAAGCCTTTGACTTGTTTAATCTCATTGTGGACACATATTGTCACGTTACTGGCCAAGTAGTGTTTGCATTGAGCGAAGACCTCAATGCTTGGCCAACAAGGTCCTTGTGCCAACAGGGGTTATGCAGGTTGCCCTCCAATGTCGTGTTGTTGAATGCTGCTACTTCTGACAGATGGAAAAACGGTTGTCGGTTCTGGCCGGGGCTCGGCGAGTATGGGTTCATCTTTCTCACCTCAGGGGTTGAGACAGTTGGTCAGGACATGTGCACGATGGGTTTGGGCCTTTATTTGAATTGCACGTAGCATCATTGTCGGGCGTATCAAAAGTGCCGTTAGTTTAATAACTCCTGGTCCCTCACCTGGACCTCCTCCTCAACCTGCCAGTGCAGATAATTTTATTTTATGATTATGATATAGAATGTCTTATCAGGATGGGCCCTGTGCGGTCATGCCATTGACTATTATGCAGTGTCTGGCATCTGGGCCACGTCCAGGTCAAGCAGGGTGGGGCGAGTGCCTAACCGCCATATGTAAGTTTCGGCGGCGGGGCAAGCAAGTGATGCTTGGTCTGCACGCCGGGTTGTGCGATTTCTTCATGGGGTTAGCTGTGCAGGCTACCCTGCGCCCGGGTTTTAACAGACTAGGACACGCAGCGAAATTTGGGGCAGGCAGGCGCCAAGAGATGGGTTTTCCCATATATATATATATATATATTATCTACTGGCGGTCGCCAGTAGATAGTTATAGTTACAACCTATTATCCATAGGAAATCCGCGACATTCTATTTGAAATAACTCTCTTGCCGGTTGACGTATCTTCGCAAAATTTTCAAACTTTGTGGCCCGCTCCGGTCCGCTCCTACCCTGAAAGTCTCGGGGGATTCGTCAAGCGGGGACGAGAAAAAGGGGGGTCCCAAAACGCGTTTTCCCCATGCAATTTTCCATAGGAAACTTTAGACACGGCTACAGCCCGAACTGCTGAACGGAATTACACCAAATTTGGCAAAGAGGTAGTTCTTGGTTCAGAAAGAACCCTTTTTGTTAAATGGTGTAAATACGTTCAGTAGTTGCTGAGAAAATCAAAAGTAAAAAGATAGTGATATCTATGGCCGCGTCGGATTCGCGCACCCTCCCGATCACGAGCTGCATGCTGATTGGCTGTCAACACTCCAAATCAGGAAGTGTTGGCAGCCATTTTGTCCCTCGGTAGAACCGAGGGACAGAAACAAGTGCGCAAAGCGCACAAAGGGGGCAGGGTAGAAACACCCTGACCCCTAGGTCTGCTCAGGGGGTCCCACAAGGACCCCTGGGCAAAAATATATATATTTTTTTAAAAATCGGCAGGATGCGCTCAGGGTGCGCGAATCCTGCCGAAAAAATCGAGCGCGGTCTCCGCGCTTCGATGTTAATTGGCCCCGGGTGGGCCAAGTCCCGGGGGCATGCTGGGGGGTTAATTTTATGTGTGGGGGCCTCTAGGGCCCCCAAGCCCGGGGACCACCACCCCCGGGGCTTTATGTAGAATGGTGCGGGAGGGCTCTGAGCCCTCCCGCAGCCCCGAGGACCGCCACCTCCCCGGGGCTTCTTTTTATTTATGAAAAACCTGTGTGGGGGGCTCTAGCCCCCACACGCCCCGGGACCACCACCTCCCCGGGGCACTAAGAAAAATTACAATGGGGGTCCGTTTTGGACCCCAAGCCCTGGGGACCACCACCTCCCGGGGCTTTCAAAATGTAAGGAGGGGGCCGCGCGGCCCCTCCTGGAGCCTGTGGTGGCTCTGGGGACCGCCACCCCCAGGGCCGGCTCCTGCAGTGTCCCGGGTGCCTACACCCGGGACACTGCTGGTTGCAATGACAGGACGGGAGCCTCGCGGCTCCCGTCCTGTCATTGCAAACTGCTTTGGATATTGGAAGAGAGAGCAGGAAACCTGCTCTCTCTTCCAATATCCAAAGCTGATTGCTTTCCACATGGGGAGCAGCATGTTAGCTGCTCCCCATGTGTAAGCAATGCCGGCTCCCGTAGGACACGGGGAGCCGGCGGGACTGTGGGGGATTGGGGACCCCCACAGTCTCCAACGTGAGGCCAGGCCCCGGGGATGGGGTCCCCGGGGCCATAAGTGGCCTGGGAGGGGGCCACGCAGCCCCCTCCCCAAAGTTAAAAAATGAAAAAAAAAAAAGAGAAAGGCCGGCCCCGGGGATGGGGTCCCCGGGGCCTTAAATGGCCTGAGGAGGGGGGCCACGCAGCCCCCTCCATTGAAAAAAATTAAAATCGAGGCCATGCCCCGGGGGATGGGGTCCCCGGGGCAAATACAGGCCCAGGGAAGGGGGGCCACGCGGCCCCCTTCCCGTTTTTTTTTTTTAATTTGTAATTAAAAAAAAGGGGTAAGGCCCTGGGGGATGGGGTCCCCAGGGCCCAAAAACAGAAAAAAGGAAGGGGGGCCACACAGCCCCCTTCAGGGACAAAAAAAAAAAAAAAACGATCGGCCCGCAGGCCCCGCCCCTTCCTTCACCACTCTGCAAACGCGCCCCTGGCGCGTTTGCAGAGGGGAACAATTCCCTTGAATACTGGGGGTCCCTGGGGCCAACTAGCCCACCAGGAACCTCCAGTATGCGCCAGGGTGCTGCCTTGCAGAAAGGTGTACAGAGGCCACGCCCCTTTTACACCTCTCTGCAACGCAGCTCTGTGGCGCTTTTGGAGGTATATGGTGGGCTAGTTGCACCCAGGGACCCTCAGGATTCAAGGGAGTTAATCCCCGACTTAAAACGCGCCACGGGCGCGTTTGCACAGTGGTGAAGGGAGGGGCGGGGCTTCAGGTGACATGTGTGCAAACAGGCCCCGTGGCGCGTTTTAAGATGGGGAATTAAATCCCCTTCAATCCTGAGGGACCCTGGGGGCCAACTAGCCCAACAGGTACGTCCAGAAAGCGCCACAGAGCTGCGTTGCAGAGAGGTGTAAAAGGGGTGTGGCCTCTGTACATGTCTCTGCAACGCAGCCCCTGGCGCATACTGGAGGTTCCTGATGGGCTAGTTGGCCCGTAGGGACCCTCATGATTCAAGGGGACTTAATCCCCTACTTAAAACGGGCCACGGGGCGCGTTTGCACAGATGTCACCTCAGGCCCCGCCCCTCCCTTCACCATTGTGCAAATATTCCTCTAAAATCAGCCGAAATACGAATTCTGATTTACTCACCTGTTATCAGGAGAGACCTCAGTGCTGCATCTTTCAGCCCAGTACTAATCCTGAAAAGTAATTTTAACCGTACTTACCAGTAACTTGAATTTCCTTCCATAGGCTAACATTGACTGGTTTCACTTGGAAATTCTTCTAAGTGTGGAGTTTTGGAACTTTAAAATATTCCTCTAAAATCAGCCGAAATACGAATTCCGATTTACTCACCTGTTATCAGGAGAGACCTCAGTGCTGTATCTTTCAGCCCAGTACTGGTCCTGAAAAGTAATTTTAACCGTACTTACCAGTAACTTGAATTTCCTTCCATAGGCTAACATTGACTGGTTTCACTTGGAAATTCTTCTAAGTGTGGAGTTTTGGAACTTTAAAATATTCCTCTAAAATCAGCCGAAATACGAATTCCGATTTACTCACCTGTTATCAGGAGAGACCTCAGTGCTGCATCTTTCAGCCCAGTACTGATCCTCAAAAGTAATTTTAACCGTACTTACCAGTAACTTGAATTTCCTTCCATAGGATATAATTGCCTGCTTTTTGCTGAAAAAGTTTCTAAGTGTTGATTTTTGAAACATACAAATATTCCTCTAAAATCAGCCGAAATACGAATTCCGATTTACTCACCTGTTATAAGGAGAGACCTCAGTGCTGTATCTTTCAGCCCAGTACTGGTCCTGAAAAGTAATTTTAACCGTACTTACCAGTAACTTGAATTTCCTTCCATAGGCTAACATTGACTGGTTTCACTTGGAAATTCTTCTAAGTGTGGAGTTTTGGAACTTTAAAATATTCCTCTAAAATCAGCCGAAATACGAATTCCGATTTACTCACCTGTTATCAGGAGAGACCTCAGTGCTGCATCTTTCAGCCCAGTACTGATCCTCAAAAGTAATTTTAACCGTACTTACCAGTAACTTGAATTTCCTTCATAGGATATCATTGCCTGCTTTTTGCTGAAAAAGTTTCTAAGTGTTGATTTTTGAAACATACAAATATTCCTCTAAAATCAGCCGAAATACGAATTCCGATTTACTCACCTGTTATCAGGAGAGAACCCAGTGCTGCATCTTTTAGCCCAGCACTGACCCTGAAAAGTAATTTTAACCGTACTTACCAGTAACTTATCTTTTCTTCCATAGGAATCCATTGTCTGGTTTTCAGCAGAAAAGTTTCAAAGTGTCGATTTTCACAAACTACAAATATTCCTTAAAAATCGCCTGTATGACTTAAACACATTTTTTCAACTGTTTACAGGAGATGCACCAGTGCTGGATCCAGGATCCAACACTGAGTAAGAAAAAGTAACGATAACAGTTTTTACCTGCTATGTGAATTTCCTTCCATAGGATAACATTGGTGATTCTATGAGGAAAAGTTTCTAAGTGTCAACTTTTAAAATACAATAATATTCCTTAAAAATCACGACTGTAACCAAAACGCTTTTACTCAACTGTTTACAGGAGATGTCCCAGGACTGAATCTAGGATCCAATCCTGTGGTTAGAAAAGTAATCCATAAAGTAACTAATTGCATTTAACTAGAAATTCACATTGAGCTGAATGTTGCATTGTGTTTGAAAATGTGTTGCCCATTGCAACAACTGTAACTACTGTACTTAAAAGTCTATTGCCTATGTGCTAAGTATTTAAACTAAAGTAATTCATTCTGAGAAAGTATTTTTGTAATGTAATGTATAATGTAATTACAATGTAATTTAAAAAATAAAATATGTAAAAGAAATTGTTTCTAAAAATGTAGTAAATCAGTATGAAAAAAATAATATAAAAATTAATACATTTAAAAAACCTTTGAAATTTACTGAAAAAACCGTAGGTTTCAGGCACGTTATAGTTACAAATTAGCATTTAAAAAACCTTTGAAATTCACTGAAAAAACCATAGGTTTCAGACACGTTATAGTTAGAAATTAGCATTTAAAAAACCTTTGAAATTCACTGAAAAAACCATAGGTTTTAGGGACAGTTATAGCTACAAATTAGCATTTAAAAAACCTTTGAAATTCACTGAAAAAACCATAGGTTTCAGATATGTTATAGTTACAAATTAGCATTTAAAAAACCTTTGAAATTCACTGAAAAAACCATAGGTTTTAGGGACAGTTATAGTTAGTTGGACATTTCACTCGTACAAAACCCGTGAAATTCCCCCGTTATAGTTAGTTCAGCTAACTATAACTCGCGCCGCCGCAATGCACTGCTGATGACGTCACATATTACAGCACTCATGACATGGTCAGTGACATCACTGATGACATCACTGATGACATCTCAAATGACATCACTGATGACATCATCCACGTGATAATCTGATGCAGCTCCTCACACCCTAATATAACCTTTGATACACCCAATCTAAATTACAGACTGCCATTCGCAAAACTATAGACACTCCAACACCAATAACTACATACCCACTCACTGATTCTTAGGTCTACACACACACATCCACTCACAAACCCGTACAGTCACTCATACTTATGGTCACTCAGTACAGGACTATCATATGCACTCTTACTCCTATATAGACACTCAAACACCGCCACTCATCCAAAGAGGTACTCACACACCTAGTCAGTCATGCAAATAATTAAACACACTGCCATTTACTCACCTATACAGTTATACACACACCAGCTCACTTAATCATACAAATACTAGCACATTGTTACGCTCTTATACAATCACTGATACAAGCACACACTCATCCATACAGCCACTATCACAATCACTCACTCTCGCTTATAGCTATTTATATACTCCAACACACATATATACTGGCTTTCACATATGTAGTTACTCACACATGTACCACTGGGACATACATTCACTCACTAACACACTCTTACACACACTTACCCACCCATACAGTCTATCACAGATGCACTCTTGAAACCATCCACCCAGTGAATCACCCACTCACACATCTATGCACAGAGTCGCACACACCCCACCCACACAAACACTCAGGCACGCATACAGATACTCAGACAACCAATCAATAACTCATATAGACACTCATGTAGCTATTCACAAACCCATGCAGCCACTTACACAGCAACAGACAGACGGATACAGACATTCACCCAGTTTAGTCACTAACCCATGCATTCAGTAAGATACGTTAAATCACTCACTTATAGAGTCAGTCACGCACCTACTAAATCATCCATACAGACACTTACACACCTACTCATTCTTCAATACGTCTTTTCCTATATATATTAAAAATATTTAAACTTTACAGAAACACACAGTCACTGGATGATGTCATCAGTGATGTCATTTGAGATGTCATCAGTGATGTCATCAGTGATGTCACTGACCATGTCATGAGTGATGTAATATGTGACGTCATCAGCAGTGCATTGCTGGGCGCGAGTTATAGTTAGCTGAACTAACTATAACGGGGAATTTCACGGGTTTTGTACGAGTGAAATGTCCAACTAACTATAACTGTCCCTAAAACCTATGGTTTTTTCAGTGAATTGCAAAGGTTTTTTAAATGCTAATTTGTAACTATAACATATCTGAAACCTATGTTTTTTTCAGTGAATATATATATATATATATATATATATATATATAATCACTGAAAAAACCATAGGTTTTAGGGACAGTTATAGTTAGTTGGACATTGCACTCGTACAAAACCCGTGAAATTCCCTGTTATAGTTAGTTCAGCTAACTATAACTCGCGCCCCGCAATGCACTGCTGATGACGTCACATATTACATCACTCATGACATGGTCAGTGACATCACTGATGACATCACTGATGACATCTCAAATGACATCACTGATGACATCACTGATGACATCATCCAGTGACTGTGTGTTTCTGTAAAGTTTAAATATGTTTAATATATATAGGGAAAGGCGTATTGAAGAATGAGTGGGTGTATAAGTGTCTGAATGGATGATTTAGTACGTGAGTGACTGACTCTACAAGTGAGTGATTAAACGTATCTTACTGAATGCATGGGTTAGTGACTAAACTGTGTGAATGTCTGTATCCGTCTGTTTGTTGGTGTGTAAGTGGATGCATGGATTTGCGAATAGCTACATGAGTGTCTATATGGGTTATTGATTGGTTCTCTGAGTATCTGTATGGCTGCCTGAGTGTTTGTGTGGGTGGGGTGTGTGTGACTCTATACATAGATGTGTGAGTGGGTGATTCACTGGGTGCATGATTTCAAGAGTGCATCTGTGATGGACTGCTTGGGTGGGTGAGTGTGTGTATGGGTGTGTTAGTGAGTGAATGTATATCTCAGTGGTACATGTGCGAGTAACTACATATGTAAAAGGCAGTATATATGTGTGTTAGAGTATTTAAATGGCTATAAGTGAGAGTGTGTTATTGTGAGAGTGGCTGTATGGATGCGTGTGTGCTTGTATCAGTTATTGTATAAGAGCGTAAGAATGTGCTAGTATTTGTATGAGTAAGTGAGCTGGTGTGTGTATAACTGTATAGGTGAGTAAATGGGTGTGTGATTAATTTTTTGCATGACTGACTAGGTGTGTGAGTACCTCTATGGATGAGTGGCGGTGTGTGTGTTTATATAGGTGTATGAGTGCATATGATAGTCCTGTACTGAGTGACTGTAAGTATGAGTGACTGTACAGGTGAGTGAGTGGATGTGTGTGTAGACCTAAGAATCAGTGAGTGGGTATGTAGTTTTTGGTGTTGGAGTTTCTATGGTTTTGAGAATGGCAGTCTGTAATTTAGAGTGGGTGTATCAAAAGTTTTATTAGGGTGTGAGAAGATGCATGAAATTATCACATGGATGATGTCATCAGTGATGTCATTTGAGATGTCATCAGTGATGTCATCAGTGATGTCACTGACCATGTCATGAGTGATGTAATATGTGACGTCATCAGCAGTGCATTGCGAGGCGCGAGTTATAGTTAGCTGAACTAACTATAACAGGGAATTTCACGGGTTTTGTACGAGTGCAATGTCCAACTAACTATAACTGTCCCTAAAACCTATGGTTTTTTCAGTGAATTTCAAAGGTTTTTTAAATGCTAATTTCTAACTATAACTTGTCTGAAACCTATGGTTTTTTCAGTGAATTTCAAAGGTTTTTTAAATGCTAATTTCTAACTATAACGTGCCTGAAACCTATGGTTTTTTCAGTGAATTTCAAAGGTTTTTTAAATGCTAATTTCTAACTATAACGTGCCTGAAACCTATGGTTTTTTCAGTGAATTTCAAAGGTTTTTTAAATGCTAATTTCTAACTATAACGTGCCTAAAACCTATGATTTTTTAAGTGAATTTCAAAGATTTTTTAAATGCTAGTTTCTAACTATGCCAACAGAGGTAGGACATGTGAAGAAAGAAGAAAAAACGCACAGAAAGAAGCAAAAGATGTGCAGAAAGAACCAACAGAGGAGCAGAAAGAGGCCTTGTTGCAAAATCATCCTGTGCCCACAACTTTTCAGACGGGTACTGGTGGTAACTGATTCTGACTAACCAGAGCCAGTGCGCGTTTGCACAGTGGTGAAGGGAGGGGGGGCCTGAGGTGACATGTGTGCAAACGCGCCCCGTGGCACGTTTTAAGTTGCGGGATTAAGTCCCCTTGAATCCTGAGGGTCCCTGGGGCCCAACTAGCCCCCCAGGTACCTACAGTTAGGACCACAGAGCTGAGTTGCAGAGAGGCGTTCCGAGGCCACGCACCTTTTTCACCTCTCTGCAACGCAACTCTGTTGTGCTTACTGAAGGTACCTGGTGGGCTAGTTGGCCCCCAGGATTCAAAGGGAATTAACTCCCCAACTTAAAACGCACCACAGGGCGTGTTTGCACACATGTCACCTGAGGCCCCTCCCTCCCTTCACCACTGTGCAAACGCGCCCCGTGGCGCGTTTTAAGTTGGGGGATTAGGTCACCTTGAATCCTGAGAGTCCCTGGGGCCCAACTAGCCCACCAGGTACTTCCAGTAAGCACCACAGGCCTGCGTTGCAACGCCTGTAACAAATTGTGCAGTTGTGTTTAGGTAGTGAAGAGGGTCGTGCTGGGGGTAGTGTTTTAGGGTTTAGGGTAGTGCAGTGGTGTTTGTGTAGTGTAGGGGGTCATGCTGGGGGTAGATTTAGGGTTTAGGGTAGTGCAGTGGTGTTTGGGTAGTGTAGGGAGTCGTGCTGGGGGAGTGTTTTAGGGTTTAGGGTAGTACAGTGGTGTTTGGGTAGTGTAGGGGGTCATGCTGGGGTTAGTGTTTTAGGGTTTTAGGGTTTAGGGTAGTGCAGTGGTGTTTGGGTAGTGTAGGGGATACTGCTGGGGGTAGTGTTTTAGGGTTTAGGGTAGTGCAATGGTGTTTGGGTAGTGTAGGGGGTACTGCTGGGGGTAGTTTTTTAGGGTTTAGGGTAGTGCAGTGGTGTTTGTGTAGTGTAGGAGGTCGTGTTTTAGGGTTTAGGGTAGTGCAGTGGTCTTTGGGTAGTGTAGGTAGTCGTGCGGGGTATTGTTTTAGAGTTTAGGGTAGTGCAGTGGTCTTTGGGTAGTGTAGGGGTTGTGCGGGGGTAGTGTTTTAGGGATTAGGGTAGTGCATTGGTATTTGGGTAGTGTAGGGGGTCATGCGGGGGTAGTGTTTTAGGGTTTAGGGCAGTGCAGTGGTGTTTAGGTAGTGTAGGGGGTCGTGCTGGGGGAGTGTTTTAGGGTTTAGGGCAGTGCAGTGGTGTTCGTGCAGTGTAGGGGTCGTGCTGGGGGTGGTGTTTCAGGGTTTAGGGCAGTGCAGTGGTGTTTGGGCAGTGTAGGGGGTCATGCAGGGGGTGGTGTTTCAGGGTTTAGGGCAGTGCAGTGGTGTTCGGGCAGTGTCGGGGGTCGTGCAGGGATGGTGTTTCAGGGTTTAGGGCAGTGGTGTTCGGGCAGTGAAGGGGGTCATGCTGGTGGGGGTGTTTCAGGGTTTGGGGCACTGCAGTGGTGTTCGAGCAGTAAAGGGGTCATGCTGGGGGTGGTGTTTCAGGGTTTAGGGCAGTGCAGTGGTGTTCGGGCAGTGTAGGGGGCGGTGCGGGGTGGTGTTTCAGGGTTTAGGGCAGTGCAGTGGTGTTCGGGCAGTGTAGGGGGTGGTGCAGGGGTGGTGTTTCAGGGTTTAGGGCAGTGCAGTGGTGTTCGGGCAGTGTAGGGGGTCGTGCAGGGAGTGGTGTTTCAGGGTTTAGGGCAGTGCAGTGGTGTTCGGGCAGTGTAGGGGCGGTGCAGGGGGTGGTGTTTCAGGATTTAGGGCAGTACAGTGGTGTTCGGGCATTGTAGGGGGTGGTGCTGCAGCTGGTGTTTCAGGGTTTAGGGCAGTGCAGTGGTGTTCGGGCAGTGTAGGGGATCGTGCTGGGGCTGGTGTTTCAGGGTTTAGGGCAGTGCAGTGGTGTTCGGGCAGTGTAGGGGGTCGTGCTGGGGCTGGTGTTTCAGGGTTTAGGGCAGTGCAGTGATGTTCGGGCAGTGTAGGGGGTCTTGCTGGGGCTGGTGTTTCAGAGTCTAGGGCAATGCAGTGGTGTTCGGGCAGTGTAGGGGTCTTGCTGGGGCTGGTGTTTCAGGGTTTAGGGCAGTGCAGTGGTGTTCGGGCAGTGTAGGGGGTCGTGCTGGGGTGGTGTTTGAGGGTTTAGGGCAGTGCAGTGGTGTTTGGGCAGTGTAGGGGGTCGTGCTGGGGCTAGTGTTTCAGGGTTTAGGGCAGAGCAATGGTGCTCAGGCAGTGTAGGGGGTTGTGCTGGGGGTGATGTTTCAGGGTTTAGGGCAGTGCAGTGGTGTTAGGGCAGTGTAGGGGGTCGTGCTGGGGGTGGTGTTTCAGGGTTTAGGGCAGTGCAGTGGTGTTCCGGCAGTGTAGGGGGTCGTGCAGGGGGTGGTGTTTCAGGGTTTAGTGCAGTGGTGTTCGGGCAGTGTAGGGGGTCGTGCTAGGGTGGTGTTTCAGGGTTTAGGGCAGTGCAGTGGTGTTCGGGCAGTGTAGGGTGTCGTGCTGAGGGGTGGTGTTTCAGGGTTTAGGGCAGTGCAGTAGTGTTTGGGCAGTGTAGGGGGTCATGCAGGGGTTGGTGTTTCAGGGTTTAGGGCAGTGCAGTGGTGTTCGGCCTGTGTAGGTAGTCTTGCTGGGTGTGGTGTTTCAGGGTTTAGGGCAGTGCAGAAGTTTTCGGGCAGTGTAGGCGGTCGTGCTGGGGCTGGTGTTTCAGGGTTTAGGGCAGTGCAGTGGTGTTCGGGCAGTGTACGGGGTTGTGCTGGGGCTGGTGTTTCAGGGTTTAGGGCAGTGCAGTGGTGTGCGGGCAGTGTACGGGGTTGTGCTGGGGCTGGTGTTTCAGGGTTTAGGGCAGTGCAGTGGTGTTCGGGCAGTGTAGGGGGTCGTGCTGGGGGTGGTGTTTCAGGGTTTAGGGCAGTGCAGTGGTGTTCGGGCAGTGTAGGGGGTCGTGCTGGGGCTGGTGTTTCAGGGTTTAGGGCAGTGCAGTGGTGTTCGGGCAGTGTAGGGGGTCGTGCTGGGGCTGGTGTTTCAGGGTTTTGGGCAGAGCAGTGGTGTTCGGGCAGTGTAGGGGGTCATGCTGGGGGTGGTGTTTCAGGGTTTAGGGCAGTGCAGTGGTGTTCGGGCAGTGTAGGGGGTCTTGCTGGGGGTGGTGTTTCAGGGTTTAGGGCAGTGCAGTGGTGTTCGGGCGGTGTAGGGGGTCTTGCTGGGGGTGGTGTTTCAGGGTTTAGGGCAGTGGTGTTCGGGCAGTGTAGGGGGTCTTGCTGGGGGTGATGTTTCAGGGTTTAGGGCAGTGCAGTGGTGTTCGGGCAGTGTAGGGGGTCTTGCTGGGGGTAGTGTTTCAGGGTTTAGGGCGGTGCATTGGTGTTCGTGCAGTGTAGGGGTCGTGCTGGGGGTGGTGTTTCAGGGTTTAGGGCAGTGCAGTAGTGTTCGGGCAGTGTAGGGGGTCGTGCAGGGGGTGGTGTTTCAGGGTTTAGGGCAGTGCAGTGGTGTTCTGGCAGTGTAGGGGTCATGCTGGGGGTGGGGTTTCAGGGTTTAGGGCAGTACAGTGGTATTCGGGCAGTGTAGGGGGTCATGCAGGGGTGGTGTTTCAGGGTTTAGGGCAGTGCAGTGGTGTTCGGGCAGTGTAGGGGGTCGTGCTGGGGCTGGTGTTTCAGGGTTTAGGGCAGTGCAGTGGTGTTCGGGCAGTGTAGGGGGTCTTGCTGGGGGTGGTGTTTCAGGGTTTAGGGCAGTGGTGCTTGGGCAGTGTAGGGGGTCTTGCTGGGGATGATGTTTCAGGGTTTAGGGCAGTGCAGTGGTGTTCGGGCAGTGTAGGGGGTCTTGCTGGGGGTAGTGTTTCAGGGTTTAGGGCAGTGCAGTGGTGTTCGGGCAGTGTAGGGGGTCTTGCTGGGGGTAGTGTTTCAGGGTTTAGGGCAGTGCAGTGGTGTTCGTGCAGTATAGGGGGTCGTGCTGGGGATGGTGTTTCTGGGTTTAGGGCAGTGCAGTAGTGTTCGAGCAGTGTAGGGGGTCATGCACGGGGTGGTGTTTCAGGGTTTAGGGCAGTGCAGTGGTGTTCGGGCAGTGTAGGGTGTTGTGCTGGGGCTGGTGTTTCAGGGTTCAGGGCAGTGCAGTGGTGTTCAGGCAGTGTAGGGGGTCGTGCTGGGGCTGGTGTTTCAGGGTTTAGGGCAGTGCAGTGGTGTTCGGGCAGTGTAGGGGGTCGTGCTGGGGCTGGTGTTTCAGGGTTTAGGGCAGTGCAGTGGTGCTCGGGCAGTGTAGGGGGTCATGCTGGGGGTGATGTTTCAGGGTTTAGGGTAGTGCAGTGGTGTTTGGGCAGTGTAGGGGGTCGTGCAGGGGCTGGTGTTTCAAGGTTTAGGGCAGTGCAGTGGTGTTCGGGCAGTGTAGGGGGTCGTGCTGGGGCTGGTGTTTCAGGGTTTTGGGCAGAGCAGTGGTGTTCGGGCAGTGTAGGGGGTCATGCTGGGGGTAGTGTTTCAGGGTTTAGGGCAGTGCAGTGGTGTTCGGGCAGTGTAGGGGGTCGTGCTGGCGGTGGTGTTTCAGGGTTTAGGTCAGTGGTGTTCGGGCAGTGTAGGGGTCTTGCTGGGGGTGATGTTTCAGGGTTTAGGGCAGTGCAGTGGTGTTCGGGCAATGTAGGGGGTCATGCTGGGGGTGGTGTTTCAGGGTTTAGGGCAGTGCAGTGGTGTTCGGGCAGTGTAGGGGGTCGTGAAGGGGGTGGTGTTTCAGGGTTTAGGGCAGTGCAGTGGTGTTCGGGCAGTGTAGGGGGTCGTGCTAGGGGTGGTGTTTCAGGGTTTAGGGCAGTGCAGTGGTGTTCGGGCAGTGTAGGGGGTCATGCAGGGGCTGGTGTTTCAGGGTTTAGGGCAGTGCAGTGGTTTTCGGGCAGTGTAGGGGGTCGTGCTGGGGGTAGTGTTTTAGGGTTTAGGGTAGTGCAGTGGTGCTTGTGTAGTGTAGGGGGTCGTGCTGGGGGTAGTGTTTTAGGGTTTAGGGTAGTGCAGTGGTGTTTGTGTAGTGTAGGGGGTCATGTTTTAGGGTAGTGCAGTGGTGTTTGGGTAGTGTAGGGGTCGTGCTGGGGGTAGTGTTTTAGGGTTTAGGGTAGTGCAGTGGTGTTTGTGTAGTGTAGGGGGTCATGCTGGGGGTAGTGTTTTAGGGTTTAGGGTAGTGCAGTGGTGCTTGTGTAGTGTAGGGGTCGTGCTGGGGTAGTGTTTTAGGGTTTAGGGTAGTGCAGTGGTGTTTGTGTAGTGTAGGGGTCATGTTTTAGGGTAGTGCAGTGGTGTTTGGGTAGTGTAGGGGTCGTGCTGGTGGTAGTGTTTTAGGATTTAGGTTAGTGCAGTGGTGTTTGGGTAGTGTAGGGGGTCGTGCTGGGGTAGTGTTTTAGGGTTTAGGATAGTGCAGTGGTGCTTGTGTAGTGTAGGGGGTCGTGCTGGGGGTAGTGTTTTAGGGTTTAGGGTAGTGCAGTGGTGTTTGTGTAGTGTAGGGGGTCATGTTTTAGGGTAGTGCAGTGGTGTTTGGGTAGTGTAGGGGGTCGTGCTGGTGGTAGTGTTTTAGGATTTAGGTTAGTGCAGTGGTGTTTGGGTAGTGTAGGGGGTCGTGCTGGGGTAGTGTTTTAGGGTTTAGGATGGTGCAGTGGTGTTTTTGTAGTGTAGGGGGTCATGTTTTAAGATGCAATGCTCCAATACCTGACCAGTCTGCACTACATAAAACTGCAAAAACTAAAAATAAAAAGTGTTTTGCACACTTTTGTCATTGGGCTATATGTAGGCTACATCTGGGTAATATTTGTGCTACATTTGGGCTCTTTTTCACTGGTGGCCATCTTGGAAGACCTCTTTGTTATGAAGTTTCCTAATTTCTTCATTTACTGCAGTCTCCTCAGTAGGAAATGCTTTCAGTTTTTTACTTTGATTCCATCAAGAAGGCATTAAGATGTGTCTCACATCTGCCATAAATTCAGAATGTTAGCACTCTAGTTGCTCATTAGATCACTGGAGTAAAGCTACTGCTCACCAGGGAGTTAACTGGTAGTCTGCTGCTGGTATTGAAAGTGATTGTTTCAGTCTGCATGTCAGAATTTTCTAATGAAATAGAAGAGGATTTGAGATCTCACTTAAAACATGCCCTAATTTTTCTTTCTGCAGCACTAACCATAATTTCTATTTCAAAAGAACCCCTCATTTTGTTCCTTTTTAAATTAAATGTTTTAAGTGTTACCGGTTTATTCCAATCAAGATGGCTTCAGGTGTACCATACTTTTGTCATAAGTAAGGCTGTTAGCACTCTAGTTGTTCTTTAGAACACTCTGGGAAGCTGCAGTAGAACACAAAGGCATCAACTGGCAGGCTGCTCCTGTTGAAATATAACAGGAAGATATTTGAGATAACACTTGAAATATGTCCTAATTTTTCTTTCTACAGCACTAACCATAATTTCTATGACAAAATGAACCCCATCATTTTGTTCCTTTTTAAATTAAATGTTTTAAGTGTTACCAGTTTATTCCAATGAAGATGGCTTCAGGTGTGCCATACTTTTGTCATAAGTAAGGCTGTTAGCACTCTAGTTGTTCTTTAGAACACTCTGGGAAGCTGCAGTAGAACACAAAGGAATCAACTGACAGTCTCTGCCCTTGTGGGATGTACATGTTTTACTGAGAATGTCAGACTTCATTCTCACATGACTGAGAAAGATAATGTGAATTTACAGAAAATATGCTCTCATTTTAGCTTCTGGAGCACCTTCCAAACCTCCATGGGACAAGCATGAGAAAATAGTTTTCTCTCAAACATGATTCATGATATCCCAGCAGAAGGTTTTTCACATGGTAAAATCACCTTAGAATACACCACAATTCCTAAAATTAGTATGGTACCATCAACAAATAAATTCTAATGTAACTAAAGCCTGTTATCACCCTTTATAGTTCTCCTTTTGGTGACCCTCAAAATCTTCTATTCACTACAATGCATTTCAATGAGGTACTATCATTTATAGTGGTCCCAAGATGGCTGCCAGCAATTCCAGGATGAAGTGCTGACAGCCAATCAGATCTCACGATGACATGTGTGGTTAGGCTCCGCCCAGATATATATGTGACTTTACTTTTGATTTTCTCAGGAACTACTGAACGGATTTACACCATTTAAGCAAAAGGCACGACACTGAACCAAGGGCTACCTCTTTGCCAAATTTGGTGTAATTCCGTTCAGCAGTTCGGGCTGTAGCTGCGACTAAAGATTCCTATGGAAAAATGAATGGGGAAAACGCGTTTTGGGACCCCCCCTTTTTTCTCGGCCCCCGCTTGACATATCACCCCGAGACTTTCAGGATAGGAGCGGACCGGAGCGCCCCAACAAGTTGGAAACTTTCGCGAAGATTCGTCAACCGGCGCCAACGTTATTTCAAATAGAATGTCGCGGATTTCCTATGGATAATAGGTTTTAACTATAACTATCTACTGGCGACCGCCAGTAGATAATATATATATATATATATACCTGGTTTAGTATCCAGGCTACGGAGTGGCTGCGTGACACTCTGGGGTGGGGAGCGGTCAGCCGGTTGGCAGGCCTTCTAGATCTGGGTTCCAGGTCGGGCCTGTCCAAGCAAGGGTTCTAGTGCCAGAAGTCAGCCCTGGGATACAATTTCACAGGCCTGGGGAGCGGCAGAACAGTAAGTGGCTTGTTTCAACCTCTTGGTCACAGGTTCAGATCCTGGTAGGTCCACTCAGCATTTATCCTCCTGAGGTCGATAAAACGAGTAACATGGAGTTGAGTAACAATAAACATGTTATGCAGCGCCAAGATACCATGGGGTGAACGTGTTTTTGGGTGAATACAGTGGGCTCACTCAGCAGTGTAGTAAGCGAGAGTGCAGCACTATTTCCATGGGGCTGTATGGTGGCGCAGGCAACAAAGTTGACACAGGCAAAACGACAAAGCTTTCATCAGTGCCGCAGGTGCAGTGGCACGGGGGCCTCAGGAGAGTAACTAGCCCACTGCACCCTTACTATGTACTGTGCAGCCCAACTTGATGGGAGGGGGTAGTTTACTTGTGCATTATCGACCATGAAGCCTAGTATGAATCGCGGGGCTCTGCTCACACTAAAGTGGGCCAAGATCACACAAAGCATAGGATGAGTGCGGTGTCAGTTATATATGGCGATTTATGAGAATATGCCAGAGGTAGCGAATATTACATCACAGACTTGATCAGTGGTAATATCATGGTTCTTCTTTTGTCCCAATATAGACAATAGTTACGGACAGGCTCTCTTTTGCAAAGAATAGTTATTTTGTCTCATTCGAGTGCCGCACGTGCCTCTTTCGCAGTATAACGAGGTCTAACTCTTTAAAAGGATGAGCCCCCACCTGGGGCAGGAGTCTCCAGTGGTCATGGGGAATTCTGCGCAGTGCTGGTAGAATGTCACGTACCATTAAGGGCATTTTACTACCAACGTTGTCCCAAAGTTGGGGTCAAACTGGGCTGAAGCAGTAAGTTAAAGTTAAAAGCACAAATAGGCTACAATGTATTAAAGAACATTTGACATTCCCAGTATTCAAGAAAGGGCCGGTATTGATATATATTGTTCCCACTGCCTTGTCTGCTCCCTGGTATACTAGCAGACGTTTGGGAGGGCATGACTTCACCTAGGGTGGTGACTGGCTCAATTCGATGGACAAATCCTGACTTAAGTTTGAGGGACAAGTCCTATGTGTCACATTTACTAAACGTCCACAAATGTTCTAGTATCTCGCAAGCTGTGGTGCCGCAGAGTTGGGGCAGGTTAGCATCCCCTCCTTGCTTTCAGCACTCCAACAGCCCAAAAGTTGATAGAACATGGGGAAACGGCTTCCCAAATCCGGCACCAGAACACAAGGTTAGTCAGGGCCAACTTGTCTGTTGGGCGACTCGTGCAGGCGAAGGCTCACTACACTTCTTGCACAGTCACACCAGTTCGGAATGGAAGGCCAGACAAGCAGCCAGGGGGTCACAGAGCAGGTGCACTCTGCTCTTAGCATAGTAGGTCGGGCTGCATCACCCCACCTAGGATGCAAGCACTTCTTTGAGTGCTGGGTGGACCAAGACAGGACAGCAAGTAATAATTGAGCTATGTTAACTGCTGGTGAAGATCATTTTATCTGGGAGCAATCGAGCGCTGCAGGTGGCCATTCCTTGCTTGCGATAGATGATAGCTTAGGTCCCTGATAGTACTCACATACTGGTCCAGTGGCTACCAGGCCATCGCATCCCAGGTTGGGGGGGGGGTCAACCCTGTTAAATCCTAGGGTGGACTAGGAGGGTACGGGACTGGTGCTTAGGAAACCAGGACAGAGCAGGGGAGATGCTGGCAGTAGGCCCAGCACTTCCCCTGTTCCCCCCCACCAGTGCTATTACAAGTATCCCCAATTTTCACCATGTGAACTACACATAAGAAGGCTTGGGATAAAATTTCACCGGTCCGCTGAGCACAGCAGGCCGTTCCGTTTAAGGGAAAACTACAGCAGAGACTGGTAGGGGAGGTCCCCCAACACATCCTGCCCATCCTCTTTGCTCTTCACAACAACTGCGCATGTGGGAGGCCATTTACCTGTGCATAGTTCATTCAGACTCGCAGTATCATTTCAATTAAACAATCGCTGTAGTTACAAGTTGCAAGCGTGAGATTCCCCCAAGGTAAACTGGTCACATTATCAGCAATAATGCTGCCTGGGAAGTCTGGGTGCAGCCACCACAGATCAAACTGAACAAGCCACAGTCCGGCAGGAAAGGATGGATGTTGAATTGATTGCCCACTTAGCAATATGACTACTGGGGGGGGGGGTTTCACCACAGAGGGAACTGAGCAGGCGAAATTCCCATAAGGAATAAGGGATGCATGGCAAGGGAAGGAGGGCACCCTCGATCATTGGCACATACTTCCAGTTATGACCATGCCCATGCGTTATGATTTAGACAGCAGAGGGACAGTGCAAACGTTAAGCACATTTCTCCTCGCCCGAATAGCCAAAGTAGGCAGGCGGGGTGGGGAGCGGTTACCTAACCAGTGGGCTGCTGTCCCATAGATGGGGACACAGGTGCTCAGGCACACACGGTGCTAGTAGGACGGCAGCAAGGTGAGATCAGCAAATAGATGGGGCAATGTGAGCCATGGTGTCTGAACGCGGCCCGCCCAGATTTGGCACGGGGCTGGGTCATGTGAGGCAGTGGAACGTTCCCGCAGGAGGGGGATTAGTTCTTGGCACAGGTTCACAGGCCAGAAGGGCCTTTGGTTTCATCAGATACTAGCTGATCCAGGCTAACGTCAAGGTCTATTGTGATATTGATGGGGCCCATCTATCACCAGTAGGGAGGGATCCCTTTCCTTTAGATTTGCAGGAGCCCTGGAAATGAGCTGTTTGGTGAGAAATGAGCTGTTTGGTGAGATCAGCAACTACATGGGTCAATGTAACTCTGGTGGTCCGAGATGATCCCCCGCAGAGGTGGCGCAGAGCTAAGTCAGAGGAGGCCGTTGAACATCCCTGTAAGAGTGAACAGTTCATGGTGTAAGTCCTGGACCAGAGACTAGATGATCCAGGCTAATGTTAAAGGCTACTTTGCTAAAGATGGGGTCCATTGCCACCATGCCATCCAGGCGTACGCCTAGGTTAGGTTGACTAACTTGGGGTGCAATTGTAACAGGTGGGCATGGATACTTTCCACTGGACATGCACGAAGCCTTAGAAAGCAGGTTGCAGGTCGGAAATGAGCTGTTTTGGTGGGGGCTCTCGCGGCGACGGGAGCCGCCTCCAGAGCTGTGGCGGAGTTACAGGGCGATCTGGAAGCAGACTGGTACAGTAAGGGTACCTCTGCGGCAGACCGGTACAGTAAGGGTACCTCTGCGCGGCACAGTAGGGGTGCCAGAGCCAAAGACCAGGAGCCTCAGGGCAGGTTCCTGGAAAACCGCGACGGCGCCCCGTTAGTCCTTCGGGCGGTTGGGGGCCTGACCAACCGGGGGTTTGCCCTGCTACGCTCCGCCCTGAAAAGGGCGTGAGTAGAACAGGCCAACGTGTCACGTGATCCGGAAGAGGATCATCAAAGGTAGCACTGACGGGGTGCCCCACAGTGCTGGCTCACCAGGCGGGCGGGGGCAGCATAGGTTGGTACAGCTGCCCCGCCCTTGGATCGCCCGTAAGATAACCCACATATTGCATACTCCTGTATGGAATAAACCTGCAGCAATATTTTCCCACTACAAAGTTGTCTTGTGTATTTATTCATTCTTGCATGCTCAGACGGGGGTGGGAGAAGTTGCCAATAATGGCACTATGCGGCTGTCCGCGGCCCCCGCAGGGGGCCACCTCAGCAGGGCGGCCCTTTAGTGCCATTTTGGCACTGCCCACCCACTCTAGTCTTTGGAGGGGTTCTGTGGAGCCCTCTAGCTAGGTCGCCTCTGTGACGTCCTTCCGGTGCGACAAGGGGGGGGGAGGGCATATATGCCTACTCTGCCCCTCCTGGCGGTCTCTGTTCGCCAGCCACACCGTCTCCCACCCCACCTCTTACCCGGCGTCCTGGCTGGTGGACAGGGTACTCTGAATGCTTTAATGTTTTCCTTTTGTGTTGCAGGCGGAGTTACAGGGCGATCTGGAAGCAGACTGGTACAGTAAGGGTACCTCTGCGGCAGACCGGTACAGTAAGGGTACCTCTGCGCGGCACAGTAGGGGTGCCAGAGCCAAAGACCAGGAGCCTCAGGGCAGGTTCCTGGAAAACCGCGACGGCGCCCCGTTAGTCCTTCGGGCAGTTGGGGGCCTGACCAACCGGGGTTTGCCCTGCTACGCTCCTCCCTGAAAAGGGCGTGAGTAGAACAGACCAACGTGTCACGTGATCCGGAAGAGGATCATCAAAGGTAGCACTGACGGGGTGCCCCACAGTGCCTGCTCACCAGGCGGGCGGGGGCAGCATAGGTTGGTACAGCTGCCCCGCCCTTGGATCGCCCGTAAGATAACCCACATATTGCATACTCCTGTATGGAATAAACCTGCAGCAATATTTTCCCACTACAAAGTTGTCTTGTGTATTTATTCATTCTTGCATGCTCAGACGGGGGGTGGGAGAAGTTGCCGATAATGGCACTATGAACCTGTCCTAATAAAGTGGCCCTTTACGCTTCATTGTGAGTATGGTGTGTGATTATTACACAAACCACGTGTTCAAGTGCTTACTTAAGCTGCGGTGTTCCCACTGAAGGGTACGGGCATTGAACACCATCTGCCAACAAACTTAAATTCAGTCCTTATGTTTTCAGCCTTCACGTCACGTCACCTTTCTGAACAATCTTGCTGATACGAAGTCCTTATTTATTAATACTAAGCTTCTGCCGCCCTCTGCTGGAATAACTGAATTACAACTCCATGTGTCAAAAGGATGGACGGTGTTGGAGGACAGCGCCATCAATGAAAAGATATCACTGTGATTTTTCAAGAGCTGAACAGTACCCCCGAGCAGAGCCAGCAGTACTCTGAACGAGTGCTGATCCTCTGGGTCACTACTCAGAGACTGGGCCCATTGCAAAGAATGTCACTTTTTTCTCACATAGATGCTTCCATTTGGTTAAATCGTGCCTGTGAAAGTGAACCTGAGATTAGCTAACATTCGTGCAGTGTTGCATTGCACTCATCGTAGAAAACAATTTGAAGCCCCATATTGTTGTTTTTGTCGTCCATGCTCACAAAGCCATTTTAGCGCGACTCTACGCTTTGTGGCATGTCGCAAGGGTGAGATTTGCACTTGAGGTACACCCGCCAGTACAAATTTCAAGATCAGACCAACTGCCTAAGCATAAGCCACGTCTAATGTGTAATTGCATGGCAATTATACATCTTATGAGTAGGGGGTACCACATGATTTTCCTGTTGGCCCTTGATCAAGTCTCGCACCATGGCTTTAGAATTTCACAGTATGCCACATTATTCCATAAGCAAAGGGGCTTATTTATGAGAGCCCTGTGTCAGTTTTGCACCACGTAAAGTGGAACATGCGTGACGCAGGGCTCTCATAATTATTTATGAAGCCACGCAAAGCCACCCTGCGTGGCTTGAGTGTCCTCATAAATAATGAGTAAGGCGACGCAGCGCAAATCACTGTGTCACCTTACTCTGCGCATGGGAGGCATTCCATGGATGTTGCGGTGGGTTTTCCCGTGCAACACCCATGTAATTTGATGCTGCTTCAGATTTACAAAGTGATATAAACCTGGGTAAGTGTCAAATCCTTACGCCTCCCGAGATGAGGCGTAATGAGGAGAAATAAGTTTATTTCTCCTCATTTTTTCCTCTTTCCAAATGTGCTGCATTCTGCACCATAGATAGAAAGATACCTCGTAGGATTGTTTTGATGCAGGAAGGTGCCCCTTCCTTCACAAAAACAATCCTACATGCAAGGGGGGCACCCTTGCACCATGGTGCAATGGTGCCTACTTTGACACTAGGCTGCCAAAACGTCAATAGCGCAGGCAGAAAGGACAGGAATGCACCGTATTGCTTAAAAACAGTGCATTCCTGCCCTTTCACTTTGGCGTAGGGCAGCGCAGCACAGTGCCTTGCTGCACTGCCCTACACCAAAATGCCATAAATGAGACCCAAAGTGGCCTTGTCAACATGACAGCGTACAATAGATATTGCATAAAAAAGTTGAATGGAGCTTTTGTTGGTGTTGCTTTGTGCCAAGAAGGGCCACCATTCGCTGTGTGAGTGCCAGGCAACACATATAAAAAAATCTATGCCTAACTTGTAATCCCTGGTTTTCCACTTGGACAAACGGTGTGATCCTTAATAACTGACTTTACTTGCGCTGAAGTTTCCCATCTACTAACACCAAGATGCACTTCAAAATACGCTAAATATACCAATTGCAAGAGAAACACAGGTATTGGCTAATTAGATTAATGTAAATTCTTGATGTAATTAGAAGGAGTGCACTAGAAGTGTATAACATAAAAATCTATGCAAATTCTGTTAGAGTACACTGGTTACCATAGTCATAGCTCTTAATTTCTGGTGTTTTCAATAAATCAATGTAATTTTTTTTCTAATGATTTTGTTAAACATATACATTTGTGCATAAAATCAGAATATTTCACATATTTTATTCAAAATGTTCATGGACAGAGGGCTTGCATCTCTGTGAGATTGGACCTAGGCTTCTAGAGGAATGTTATGGTCTACAAACTGGACAGAGCAAGCGAGAGAGTAACTGGTGAAAGCACACTAGAAACATAGGGCCTCATTTATGAGGTTTTGCGGTAGGGCAGCGCCGCAGGCCTTCCTGCAGCATTGCCCTATGGCAAAAGAAAAGGGCAGGAATGCACCATATCTATCAGATATGGGGCATTCCTGTCCTTTTCTCCTGCGCTGGCGCACAATGGGCTACAGTGCGCCGGTGCAGGCACCTTTGCACCATGGTGCCTGCATTGCATTGGGATGATTATTTCTGTGCAGGAAGGGAAACCTTTCTACACAAAAACAATCACAAGAGGCTTTTTCCTCTTTCTACGTGTGCTGCAGAATGCAGCTCACATAGAAAAAGGAAAAACGAGGAGAAAGAAAGAAATTTCTCCCTGTTGTGCCTCCCTTACGCCTCCCCCGGGGAGGCGTATGTTTTTGACGCTGCCACAGAGTTACAATGTCTTGTAAATCTGGGGCAGTGCAAAAAGCCATGGATGCTGCTGGGAACACCCCCAGCAACACCCATTGCACGCCCTTTTAACACAGAAAAAGGGAACGATATTTGCAAGGCAGCATTAAGCCAAAAAAAGTGGCTTAGTGCTGCCTCGTAAATATGGAGCAGGCTCCTGCGCCACAGATCGTCACAAAAAGTGATGTTCTGGCGGCGTAAGGGGCCTCAGAAATGAGGCCCATAGTACTAGTCACTGAGAGACCATAAAGCTCCCTCTGTGTAGGGGCATGAGGAAACATCCTTTCATGTTGCAAGAAAAACTGTGGAGCCTATACAAAAACTGCATTTTTAGTACAGGAAGTCTTACAGTAGTGCAACTAATGTACTACAAAATGGTATTCACTAACCTACGTGCGGAGACCTCTGCCTCTTCTGCTCCTATCTTTTCTGTGTGGCGATCTCCACCATGTGTGTGGAGATTTTCACACATGTAGATCTATGCTTTAGTGGTAAATGTGGGAGGGACAGCAGGAGTGGCTAAATGGGAGGGATTTAGTGAGGAGTAAGGAAGGGTTTAAGAATGGAAATGCAAATGCAATCAACCACCCATGAAAGAGTAAGCTTATTTCTATTCGCAAACTACACTTCAAAAGGTACTACAGTCAAAAAGGTCCCAAAACAGTACAAAATGTAGGTCAATCCGATCTCTGTAGTGCTTTGGGGTTCACTTTTGTGATTTGTACTGCATATTCAGGGGGACTTCCTCTGGCCAGAGCCTTTCTTAAGTCTTTGCCCATTTTATCATCTTGGTTTATTGTCCCTCGATGCCTTTTGCTGGTCTTCAACACGTGGGGATGGTGGTGGGGGGATGGGGAAGTAGGATGTGAAACTATTCACCTGTTATGTATGTCTAATGTTCAGCTCTGCCCAGGAGCATAACAAATCCTTATGGCGACCCCCTGAAAGTACATGTACCCGCCGCCATGCGAAGTACATGGAGGGGCATCCACCTACAACTTTGCCCCACTGCCAAAAAATCCTTTATATTTTTAAAGCTTCGACAATTAATAAAATACCTATACCTAACTTCCTCATTTCATGAACAGGCACATAAGTGAATCTTCAAAGTTCCTATAAGAAGATGAGAAAGACTTTTAACATATTAGCTATGCCGTTGTACGGCCAGTCCGGACACGTACTGCAGGACAGGGTCATTTGTCAGCCGGGTTTAGCCCGGTTCCATACTTAAGCAATAGCTACTGCACAGTTGTGAGTGCCAAGAAGCCTTGAGTGCTGTGCTTTGGGATTTTTCCCTCTGGATATGCTTCAGTCCCCTGGTGCTACTTAGTCCTGGTTCTTCTTTGAGAGGCAGGCTGTACAGGGAGAGTTTTATGAAAATGAAATGTGAATTTCTGTTGCACCCTGTTAAACATTCCTTTGATAGCACTAACATTCTTTATTTGATAAGCCTTAATCCTTCAAAGAAGCTTCACTTGTTACAAAATTGAAGGTTAGATGGAGAAGGATGGATGAATGGAAGACCAAATTCAGGGAGCAGCTGAACAAGTGCCTTAGTTGTTCGCCTCACTCGCTCGCTCACTCACTCACTCACTCACTCACTCACTCACAGCCATTCATTTGCGGTATGGTTAAGGTGTGGGGTAGTTTCTTTTCCTGGTTACTCCCTTTAATGCTGCCTTGTTTATTCTAGATCCTAAGAAGTGCCCGACGTTACCCTTCAGTAACTGGGTTTAATCCATTATCCCCGTACCCATATTTCCCTTCCTCCAGTATTTCGATTTCCATTGTGCCCTACATATGGGCTATGATTGGTATTCTTTTTCAGCTTTTTCCATTTGCATTGTGTGATTTTGGCCCTATGGTCTCCCTAAAAGTTAACATTCTCACCTATTTGTCATGAAATAATTAACTTCCTTCCAGGGGGGAGAAATAGAGATGACATTTTCCTCTTGTGCCCATTACACCATTTTAGGTTTCTTTGTTAACAGTACAGTGGCAGTTTGTTAACTGAGAGACACCGGGGCTCATTTACAAGACACGTGCACTGCTGGAATGTCAATTTTAATGGAGCTCTGGCGGCGCACCCTGCAGAGCCATATCTGCAAGGCCATGTAAAGCCACCCTGCTTGACTTTTCATGGCCTCGTAGATATGGTGTGAGGCAACACAGAGTTAGTTGCTGCGTTGCCTCACACTGCTATAGGGAGGCATGCCATGGGCGTTACAGTGGGTGCTTCCACGTAACACCCATTGCACTTGGCACATTCCCAGATTTACAACCTGCTGTAAACCTGGGAATGCGTCAAAAGCTTACACCTTCCCAGGGATGGTGTAACAGTTGTTTTTGTGAAGGAAGGTGTCTCTTCCTTCATGAAAACAACCTGTTTTCAATGCAGGCACCCTTGCACCATGGTGCAGGGGTGCCTGCGTTGGCGCTAGGCAGCCATTTGTGCACCAGTGCAGTAAAAAAGGACAGGAATGCACTGTATCTCATAGATGTGGCACATTCCTGCCTTGACGTAGGGCAGCGCAGCAGGAAGGCTTGCGGCGCTGCCCTACATCAAAAATAAGTAAATGAGGCCCACAATGTCTAGTAGTTAAACTGTTAGCTGGGGCACCAAATGACAGAACTTCTAACCCAGCTCCATTACCTTACCACAGTGTGTGATCCTGGGCAAAACATGTTATATTCATGTGAATTATGTGCAAAAAGCGAGGCTGTATGAAAACAGGTTTAGTGCCAATATTAAATAGTGTTTATGAAAATATAACCTGAAGTGGTCTGCTTTAGGTTGAGTGTCCCCTAAAATCTCTCCCTCTGCGACTATGACCTTTAGGGATCTCAAAATAACACTATATGGTGGTGAATGCAAAGACAGTTGACCTCTGTGAGTAGTGGTAAATGTCTTTGTTCCTTTCAAATTAATCAAGTTTAAAGTGACAAAAAAGCCACTGGGAGGTTCATTAGTTTTGACAGGGTGCCCAGAACAAACAGCCTCCACCAGAGGAGTCCACACAACTGCTCAGCTCCTTCTACCAGGGGATTCAGGCCTGCCATTCATAGCCTGCTCTTTAAAGTGTCCATTCGTTTGGAGCACAGCAGCTAGGACATCTCAGATTGGAAATGCAATTAGTTCAGGGGCCTTGACACCCCATTTGTGTTACAGTATGATCGGGGGGTAGGAGACCTCTTGGTGAACATTTGGCAGCCCCATACAGGCTGGCCACACCTTGGCATTGGTCTAGTGTAGAGTTTTTGGGAGCATGGTCATCCTATGGCATTTATAATCTGTCCAGGGTAGACCATGGATGCGAAGTGCCTACTGTTGCTTGGACGCTACCTGGGAAGCCTGCTCTTCACATACCTGAATGTCTGAAGTCAATTTGTGAGATAGTATCTCTAGTAATACAAATGCTATGTATATCAGAATGTACCAATGGATATGGAAAATTGATTTGGAATATGATGACAGTAGTCATTTACATGTAAGGAGTGCTCCACTATTTTGTATTTCCTGCTCTTGGGCCTCAGCCTTGTTGGTAAGTACTGTCAGGACACAGGAAGCTTCTCTTTTCTCTTCCGGTGCAGGGTGGATGCTGGGTTTGGATGAAGCTGATCCAGATGGGATGTCTTTGAAAGACCAGAAGGTTTGGCACAGGAGCCCCTGGGACTATGATAAAAGCACACTTGTGTCTTTTCACAGCAGGGCAGTGCCTCTAAGAGGCCTGTCCCTGTTTGGTTGGGATTGGAGTTGGGTGAGCTAGCAAGTTAACAGGGAGAGCCGAGCCAGAGCCAAGTAAAGGGTCTGCCATTGGCTCTAAGAGCCCGTGCACAAGCCGAGCCATGAAAATGTTTGGGATGTGAATCGCGCAACAAACATCATGCAAATATATGATAAAGTCTCTTCATATGGAAGCAATTCACCATAGTGCATCGGATTATATCACTGCAGTAAAAGTGCTGGTTTCCAAACCTGAATTTAGAACAGGGCACTTAAATCACACTCAAGAACAAAGACCGAGCAGGAGACCCGGCGGAGACAATGTGCCTCACCGGCCAGAGACACGTGCAGATTAATCAGGCCTGGTGATCTCTAGGCACCTCCATTATCCATGATTAGCAAAGATACAACATTTAGTAAATGGCCATTTTACATTGGTAGTAATTGAGGGTTGTGGCAGAGGTGTCTGCACCAACTGTTCAAGGTTTATCAACAGAGTGCATGCACATGGAATGTTGTGATTTATTTTAGAAAACAGTACCTTAATATGCATGATTTATTGAACAAAGAGTGGGTGCAAATACAGTTAAAACACAAAACATATTTACAAAGGGATTGTGCCACCGGAACGTCACTTTTACCGATGTTCCAGTGGTGCAGTGCCCTGCTCCATATTTACAAAGTGGCGTTAAGCAACATTTTGTTGCTTAACGCCTCTTTGTAAATATGGTGCCCGTTCATGTAGTTTTGTAGGTGAAAGGGGCGTGCAATGGGTGTTGCTGTGGGCATTCCTACTGGAACATCCATTGCTTTTTGACGCTGCCTCAGATTGACACGGATGTGTACATCTGAGGCAGTGCCAAAACTGACACAATGAAAAAGCAGGCATTAGAGTGGCACAACTGGGAGAAAGGTGCCCCTTCCTGCACATAAACAATCATTAAATAATGGCAATTTGCTACTTCTATGTGTGTTGCAGAATGCAGCACACACAAAAGTAGTAAATCACCATTATTGATTGTTTATGTGCAGTAAGGGACACCTTCCTACAGATAAACAATCCTCCCTACAACACAGGCACCCTGGTACTATGTCTCAAGGGTGTCTGTGTTAGCGCTAGGCAGCTATTTTTAGCGCCAGCGCTAGGGGAAACACAGGGGTGCGCCGTATCCTTGTAAATACGGCACATCCCTGCGTTTTGGAAATGGTGCAGCACGGTGCTGCCAAATTTGATGCAGCGCCGCGCTGCACCAATTCCTTGTAAATATGCCCCATTGACTTTACAAAAATAAGGCTGTGCACAACCGTTAATAATAATAATAGTTTTGCTTATATAGCGCAACAAACCACACTTCTGCCTGTACTTAGTAACAGAGATAAATAGTGGCACTGTTCTGTCTGGATGGGTTTCTGCACCACTTCTTCATGGTACCTGCTGTCTGGGGCAGGGTGAGGGGACTATCACTTCTTCCTTCCAAGATTTTGGCACCCGCTTGGAGATCCAAGGGGGGCAATGGGGAAATTCTCCAAATGGTTTGAACAGCCTCAAATGATGCTGTGTTGAGCCACATTCATTCAGATTGGTGTATTTGGCTCCATATGTCTCCACATCTTGGGACTTCTCAGCATTCAAAGAAATGAGATTTCAGACGCGCTCACAGACTGATCATTTTATTTAGTACATAAGTGCATTTTAGCAAAATTTTATTTACGCCCCTTTTCTTGTGCAAATTCAGCATTTCATGTTATATTTGTTACTTGAAATGCCTGAGATTATAACAAAATGACATATTGTGTAATTGAGACTTCATTTGGGTAACAATCTTATTGTGGTAGAACAGGTATAACATGAACGAACCATATGCGAGCAGCTGTTCACGTCACACGCAATTTTCTGCTTTTTTTTTAGCACAAATTGTGTCCTCACATCAAAAATGAATGTGATGATGCAATTTATGCAAAAAAATAATGAATAATGCAGATACTGGTTGTTATGATGGGAAACTCCCTCCCATGGAGATGGACGTGTACCCCTGCACTGAGTGCCCAGCTGCAATGATGTCTGGATTACTGGTACTGAGGGGCGATCACGGTTAATGCGTGTGTGCACTGACATAGGACTGTCTCACAGATTGCGGTCTTGTTGAACTGGAAGCTTACTGCCTTTGCCAGGAGTTAAGTAGCACAAGCGCTGTGATTACAGCATACCTTGTAGTGATTAGTAGAAGTGAACAGGTCTCTTTGCCTGTGTCACTAGAGTGAGGCCTACAGGCTCATTCACGTAAAGTTCTGCTGCTGTGTACGTAAATCACCCTTGGCCTACATCAAGGTAGTATGTAGCACTGTGCAGTGCATGTGTGTTGTTTGCATGTGCTGGGTGTATGGGTACCTGTGAGTGGTACAATACATGGAAGATTCTGGGTTCCATTTGAGAGTGTCAGGCCTAATTGGAGGAGCATGAGGAGGTAGAGGAAAACACCCAGACATATTTGTGCATTTCTGCAATCCTGCGAGGTGGGTTGGACACACACTGGAGGAAGAGCAAGCTCTTTAGAACACTTCAAAAGGTGCTCTTTGATTCAGTTACAGGTCACTGAAAAGAGATCTGGTCACATCTCAGGAAGGAGGTGGGGCTGATAATAAAATTATAAAGAGTAGGGTTGGGGCCATTGGGTAACATTTAGATGCACGTCACTGTGGTTGACATCTAGGTGTGAACCTCTAGTCACTCCCATGGCCTGCATTGTGGGGGCCATCGGATTTGGAATTGCTCCTGCTGTGATAAACTGCTTCCTAGGGGAATGACAGCACAGAGGAGTGGGCACTTCAAAAGTAAGCAGACCCCCAATACAAACTTCAGAAACTCTGACCCTCAATCACATTTAATGGTTGGAAATGGCCCCCAAAATTGTCAACTGTCAAGCAGCCAGTTGGGCAGTGTGAGGAAGAGAAGCTCTGCATAACTTCTGCATGTGAACAGGGCTAGGGGCTAAGGCCTGCCAGTCTCCTAGCTGGGTGAGGAGACATCACCCAGGGACATCCAAGACCACCTTCCCCTAGAGCAGCAGTGCATGCCTGCTCACCGAGACCAGTGTGCCCTGTGAGGAAAAGGAGAGCGCTGAAAGGAGCAAGATCTAATGGGGGACTGACTCTTTCACAATCACTGAGTCTCACTCACAACTACTGGTAAAAAGGGGCTCCGATTTTAATTCCTGGGGTACAGCTGCTGTGTTTTAAGAAACAGGTTTCAGTAAGCCCCTCAGGTGCCTGGGCCCTGGCCAAACTGCACCTCCTGCACCATTAATAACTGCACTCCTGACTTTCTCCCTCTCACAATCTCCCACTCACTCATTCTAACTCATTCAAACTGATTTACTCACTTCCTCACCCTTGCTTTCACATATTCATACTCACTCTCAAACTCACTCGATGATTAACATACTCTTTAACTGACATTGACATTCTCAAGCACACTAAATTAACACATACACTCTCACTTAATCTCATTCTCTCTCTATCACTCACAAACACACTTTTGACCACACATGCACAGAGAAACCACACCAAGGGCCAGAGGTACAAAAAGTAGGAATTGCGATTGCCAAATTGCGATTCGCAATTTGGAAATCGCAATTCCTTATGTAAGAAAACTTACAACTTCCATAAAGTGATTTCTAGTGGGTCGCAAATCGACCTACCTCATAAATATTAATGAGGTAGGCCAGGAATTGCAGCCATCACAGGGATGGTGGCCTGCTGAGGTCAGCAGACCACCATGTCTGTGATTGCCTTTTAATGAAGCAATCTTTTTTTTTTTAAATGCAGCCCTTTTTCCTTAAAGGAAATCGGGAGGTTTTCAAAAAGAAAAAAATTGCTCTTTGAAGTTCCATTTTTTAGAGTATAGTCCGGACGACCGCCTGCTCTTAAAAAATAATATTTCAACATTCTCAAAGGGAAGGGGTCCCAGAGGACCCCTTCCCATTTGCGAATGGGTTACCACCACTTATAAAATGGTGGTCAAGTACTACTAATTTTGCGTCGCAAAACAGTAATACATACTATAAAGATATGGCATTTGGAAGGAGCGCCCAAAACACTCCCCTTCCAAATACCGAGGAGCAAATACAAATTGCGATTCGGTAACAAGGTACCGAATCACATTTTGCATTTTGTACATTGCAAAAAGCATTTTTACAGTCACAAACGAGCCAAAATTGGGCCATTTGCGACTGAAAAATACTTTAGAGATCTGGCCCCATATGTTTTTTCACGTGCCTTTCTTCCTTTGCCAGCAGCTCCGAGGCAGAGCAGGAATCTGGTGCTGGACATTGGAACTAGCAAGCCATGATTCCCAACAAGGAGCCATACCGAGCAGCAGTGCCAGGATTACGAGGAAAATCCAACTTAAGCCCTCTCCCAGCTGTTTGATAGGACTGGAAGCCCAGCCCTTAAGAAGCTGGGACAATGCTGAGGATCGTGCCCCTGCTGCTCAGTGTCGCTCCTCATTGACCTCTAGGACGCACTAATGTGCGTCACGACAGCCCCATTTTAGCAGGTACACTGTGCTGCCTGAGGCGTGAGCAGTATGTGTGTGAAATAAAATGGATTGTGCCTGTGTGAGGAGATCGTAATTGAACTATGCCCCTCACTTGCTCAAGTCAGACATTCACCTACAGAGTGCTGTTAAATTACACCCCGTAGATGGATCATTGCTCAGCCCCCTCTGCCCCTTCTCCTTCTCTTGTCATCAGGAGCTTGGAGCAGAAGCTGAGAGGGCTGACCTGCACAATGCCAGTGTTCATGAAAACACGAAAATCCTATGTGCATGAATACTGCTAAGTGAAATGATTAGCAGTGCGGGCTCACAGCATTATGTGGTGCTCGGAAGCCCCTGAAGATTAGCCATCTTCTTAGTGGTCATGTTTCATTCTTCTGGTGTGAGACCTGGTTCCTGGGGTTGCAGAACAGTAGAGAATACTGGGCTCCAATAGCAACATCTGCCGTCACTTACCACTGTGGTTGGGTGTCCACAGCAATATTGGAAACTAGTGGCAGATTTATCATGACTTTGCATCACCATAAAGTCACGCAAAGTGAAGTAAAACATCGCGTCTTGATAAAATGTTTACTTTCAAGCGCAAAACTTTTTTTCCTCTAGAAAGTTGCCCTTAAAATAGCACTAATACCTCTTTGCTCAGTTTGCACTGCTTTCCACTACGTTGTCTTAAGGGGGCATTCCATGGATGGTATTTGGGCATTCTATTGCTACCACCCATGGTTTTTGACACAAGGTCAGATCTGCAAAAATTGTCAGTTTTGGCTTTGCGTTATAAAATGTCACCTCCTTGAGTCAGAGGCAAAGTTGGAGAAATGTTTTAATTTCTCCTAATATTTCACTCATTGCATGTGTGCTGCACTGTACAGCACACTTCCAATGTGTGAATTGTTAAAAAAAGCTTGTCTAAGCGTTGGATTTTGTGCTGGAAGGGCATCCTTGATGAGTTATGAATAACCAAGTGACATATGTCACATCTAACATTGCTCCACACTTTCAAAGACACATCATGACACATTGGAAACCCCAAACACACAGACACTCAGGCACTCATACACTTAGACACACAGACAAATAGAAACACAGACACAGACAGACAGACACAGACACAGATACACACACACAACACAACTGTAGCTCCTGTCTGGTTCCATAAGGCAGCACAAATGGAACAGGGCAGATCCTAGGGTTTTTGATTTATTTCTCTGACCAAGCCTAATGTTTGTCAGGTGTGTAATACTTTCCTCAGGTATACCCCTCGATTCATCTTTGTGAATTGGGTCCTCATAATATAGTGGGACATTTTAACTCCACTACAGTCATCGCTTTACTTTATAAAACAAAAGCACTTTAATATACATAATAATAATATACTATACCTAAAACAATGAACCACAAAGAAAACCAGAGATTGTTATGTCCTTCCTGGTAAAGATATGACCAAGAAGACTTTTACAATGTATAAGAACTAAGGGCCATGTTTGTGAGAGGGTTGCTTCGCTTTGGCACCACGCAATGGGTTGCATGCACGACGCAACCCTTAAATGTGATATATCAAGCCACCAAGGCCACCTTGCGTGGCCCTGAGCGGCTTGATAAATATAGAGTAAAGCAACGCAGTGCAAATTGCTGCATTGCATTATTCTGCCCCAGGGAAGCATTCCAAGGGTGGAGCGTGGGTGTTCCCACGCAACACCCATGGATTTTAATGCATTCCCAGATTTACCATAGGTGGTAGACCTGGGAAACCGCCAAAACTGCTATGCATCCCCAGGTGAAGCGTAATGAGGAGAAATATGTTTATTTCTCCTCTTTTTTCCTCTTTCTATGTGTGCTGCATCCCTCTTATAATGCAGGCACCCTTGCACCATGGTGCAAGGGCGCCTGCATTAGTGCTAAGCATCACATTGTGCGCCAGCGCTGGGAAAAGGCAGGAATGAGCCATATTATGTTAAATACGGCGCATTCCTGCCCTTTTCCTGTCACGTAGAGAAGCGCAGCAAGGTGGTGTGCTGCGCTGCATGATATAGTGGTAAATATGCCCCTCCGAGTTGTTGTCACTTTTAATGTGGGCTTATAGCCAGTGTTGCTCAGTGATAATGAATTTGCAAGAATGCATGCAATTTCAAATTTCAGCAAAATATCCTTCCTAAAGAATTTTGTAACTGTAAATGTGAGAAGTTGGCCTGGTATATGCTGTCCACTAATTATAGTGGGCACCTTGCACCAGTCCAAACAACCCCTTATTGGAGATAGGTTAAAGACAACCTTATTGAAAGCTATCCTAGTGGTAGCTATGGAGAGCAGCCTTCAGGCTAAGTCTTGAAGGAATGTAAAGCAGCTTGTTTTACCAGTCTATAATCTCTTGAGTGATCAAATGAAAGAGCACCACACCAGGTATATATTCAAAATATATGTATTTATTGCTAAACACACCCCTCTAGTCTCTTTATGAGGCTAGAGTTCGAAGTACATAAGTTAGAAGTTATTTAAACACAGTAAAAGCACAAATACACGTTTGGGCCCTAGGGGCGTACCAAACCATATACCAATAAAGTGGTATAAGAACCACGACTGAACTAGACACTAGGCCTAGAGCCTCTAGAAGCGCTTGGACCTGAAGGAACCACCCAAGGTAGTGACACAGGGGACCCACGGGAGACGCGTGCAGTGTAAATACACAACCGCGATACGCCGTTGATTTCTATGGAGAAAGTCGTGATCGGGAAATTAGAGAAAAGGGACACTTAAAAGAGGACTTGGACCAAACCCTTTGAGATCTAGGACTTTGAAGAGTCTCTACCCACGGGAGCACCGGAGTACTCGTGTTACCTCACCCAGGGAAGCCGGGTGCATAGGTGCCTTTCGGGGTCGGGTTTCGTCGTCGATTTGAATGGCGATCTGCTGCAAAGTGCTGTTGGCGACCAAGTGAAAAGTGTCCGGGTGGATCCAAGAGTGGATCGGAGTTCTGAAGAACCTGAAAGCAGAGGGGACAGAGTCTGGGTCACTAGCCAGTGACCAGGAAGGCGATGGACAGATGCCCACCGATGTCGAGTGCTTCAGGTGCGTTGACAGTCGTCTTGACTCTTCAGCCACGAGGTCCAGGAGGCGTTGTCGGCGACCAGGAGCAGGATTCGGGCTGGTACACGATGTCTGTCGAGTGCTGAGGTGTCGGCGACCGGATTGGACCCAACAAGCCTTGGCAACGGCAAGTCTCGATGCAGAGGAAGATCGTCGATGGTGCAGACCAGCAAGGTCTGGGAACTCACCCAGCAAGGGTAAGTGAGGGCAGGCCTGGAGCAACCAGGATGCCAAGTTAGAAAAAGATTGGCCTTCGTTAAGGGCTACTAGCCAACGGGCTAGCGACCGTGAAGGAGCCTCGTGACGCTGCACGTGGATCTGGCTTACAGGACACTCGTGGAGTGGGGGCCAGTGATCTTCGGTGCAGGTGGTGCTGGAGGCTAGGGCTACTCGGAGCCCAAAGCACGACTTCTTGGGAGACCCAGAAGAGGATGCACTTGCAAATGTGCTCAGTGTCTAGGGGTCACGGTCTCAAGTCACCCACGATAGCCACGGGCCTCAGCTTTGCTGGGGACTCAGGGTAGCCTCGGGAAGTCTGAGAATCCACCTCTGGTGATGCGATGACTTCGAGCGTCCGACGGGAGCTTCAGAAATGCGAACCGGACAGATGCTTCTTTGGTGCCTGCCAAGCAGGGGAGTCACTCCTTGACCCCAAGGGAGATTCTTCTGTCCTCTATTCGTGAGTAGAGCGTCGAAGGTCCAGGATTCAGTTTCAGAGTTTCGTCCAGGGATAATCTAAAGTCCTAAGGACTGGGTTCCTATACTTATACTAAGGATAGGGGTTGGACTACTCTGTGGCCCCACCTATGGGTGGGTCAGGGCAGAGGGGTGGCTACACCCCTTTCCCTTTGTCCAGTTCGTGCCAAAGCAGGGGCTGCAAGCCCCTGATCCGGTTTGAACTGGGGTATGCACAGGGACACCAAATGTGCCCCCAGTGCAGGACTTCAAAGCACCCGAAAGTGCTCCCGCCCAGCCCCAATACACATTATCCTGTCTGGGGAGGTGGTCACACCTCCCTGGGACAGGAAACCTATTGTCCAGGCCTCCCCTGCCGGAGTTTCGTCCAGCAGCAGGAGGCCAGACTCGTGTCTGTGGCAGCAGCATCCATTTTGTGATGCCAGGGCTTTGGAAAGAAGTTACCGGGCTAGCCAGAGTTAACATGTCTTTCCCTCTAGAAGGGTGGAATGCTACCCCGCCGCCAGAATTGGCGGGGGGTAGTATTCCAAGATGTTTGACACCAAACACGACATGTTTAGGTGCAGCCATTCCAAAGTTAGCATTTAACGCGAGGTTATAATGCGCTTAAGAGTATATGGTCAGGCTGCACTACAAACAGCATCAGAGAAGGGTCTCCGAACGCTGCAGAGGGGCCCTGCTCATGCAGGGGCACCCTCTCACATAGGAACCATGCACTCTGCCTTTAGGATTGATAAGGCCTGCCTTAGGAGTGACTTATAGGTTTATATGTGTGTATGTATATAGTGATATAGGTAACCTATATCACAGTAAGGAGTGCATGCACCACCTTACCCAGGCTGCAGTAGCAGACCTGTGGTGTCAGTTTGGATGGCCTTCCAGGGGTGGCATAATACATGCTGCAGCCCCTGGCAGGCCTCTGAGGTACCTATGCCCTTGGTACATAGTATACCATATACTAGGGACTTATAAGGGCACTCCAGATTCCAATCAGTGATGTGCCTAAGGCACATGGAAACCATTTTAGAGAGGAAGCAGCTAGGCTGGGGTTCTGATTAGCAGGGCCCCAGCCAGACTAATGTCGAAAAACAGTGAAGCATCAGCAAAAAGTGGGGGTACCCATGTGAAGCAGATCCTACTCTCCTACAGTAAACAATAGCTTAAACATCAGAATCCCACTGCATCCTTTCAAAGCAGACACATTCCATTGGTAGACTACAAGGGGAACATGTAGAGATTTCAGTGGCTGGTGCTGAAATGCTAATGAGGTTTATATGCACCTGTTACAAAAAACCACTTTGAAGGTGGCACAGTAGGAATGGTGATTGCCTTCCTACTAACTACAATGTGTGTAAATTGGAGGTAACATCTAATTCCACAACCAGTATAATCGAAAACCCACTTAAGGTGGTAACAACAGCGCCAGGCGTATATCTTTGAACCCACTAATTTAATAAAATGAATATTATGGCAGTAGTTCCCACAGTTCCAGGGTTGCAGGCAATGACTACTGGAAAAACAAGAACAAAGCTGGAGACAATATACCTTCTGGGTATTGATTGGGTGTTCAAATTAAAATATCTGCAGTACCGCTAGGTATAGAGATGTGGTGAATGATTCCTGATGCAGAGCGACAGCTTCTGTGTATCTGAATTACACACCGACTGGTGAAGCTGAGGTAATCTTCAAGACTTCTGGAGGCGACTAGATTGAGTACACAAGCTCCCTAGCAGCTCGGGAGTGGTCAGGGAAAAACCAAACTCACCTTCAGCATCAACAAAAGGTGACAGGTCTTGACTGGGGCTCCAGGGTGATATTGTGAAGGAGATGGTGAAAAACTCCAGTGCGACTGGCTGAAGGGATAGCTTTTGTTTTGGAGCTGGCATTGTCCAATGACGGATCTGTCAGGTGTTCGCTTTCAGCTAGGCTCCACACCTCACTAGCAGACAAGAGGGACCTCAACCT
The DNA here is from genome assembly GCA_963921515.1 of Calotriton arnoldi. NCBI lineage: Eukaryota > Metazoa > Chordata > Amphibia > Caudata > Salamandridae > Calotriton > Calotriton arnoldi. Next base: position 449,109 of record CAWUFW010002798.1, read on the forward strand.
GAAAGACGTAATCATTATCATCTCAACAGGCACCAGTCTCTCCTCACTCACCTCTCCTCAGTCACGGCAGTGTGTCCTTGATGATTTTGATCCAGGCTTAGTCTTAGAATGGAAGGAGATAGCAACCATCAAGGTCTCAGTCCTTCTCAACTACACATGTATGCAACTCCTCTGTAGATGTAGATGATAACTGTGGTACCAAGCACTAGTCAAAGAAACCAGTACTTATGGTCAGTCTTGACCAAGAAACATCTGCAAACGTTGTGTTTTAGGGAGGATGGAGATTGGACATCCAGCTACATAGGGGAATGGCCACTGAATGATCAAGGCATGAAGATCTCACGGTCAATTGTAGCTTCTCCCAAAGGTGGTTCGAACTGATCAAGGCAGGATGTGTATCAGCCTTAGGAATGTGGCTGGATTCTGCTCAGATGCGTATTCTATAATGAATAGTGAGAGGGTCTCGGTGGGAGGGAGCACTTTGGCTGAGGAGGTTGCCCCCTGCTCTAATGAACAACCAAGTCAGGAATGCAAGGAATGTAAATGTCTACAGTTCCAAGTCCAGCATGGACCTGGGCAGCTATTGAACAAAACCTGACACCAGTTGGAAGACACAGACTTGTAGAGTCCTGTAGTCTCTATCATGCACTCAGCCACTAATGCTAAAAACATCCTCAACCACATAGATACATGTACAGTCACCCTCTGAAGTATGATGAAGGGGAATGGCACCGGTGTGGGGAGACTGATGCTGTCACTCCCATTAATCTCTTTTAGCCTGGGCAGAGAAAGCAGCAGCCACTCTTTAAAAGAGGGATTCACTTTGAGGCTATCCCTTTCTCAGAGGCTGGTTCTGGGGTCTCAGGGTTGGTAAAAACAATGAACACACCCAGGTCTTGCATGATTGTCAAGCTCACACAGGAAAAACAACATGATCACACTGGAAAGGACCTCAGGAGATGACAGTATGACTCTAAAGAACTCTGTAGAGGACTTTTGTCTCAACATCCAACGTCCGGATCACTGACAGAATATCGACAGTCAGAATATCGAGCTACAAAAATATCGACGCAAGAATATCGATGTCCAGAATATCGAAGTCCTATCTACATAATGGGAAGTACAAAATATCGATAAAAAAATATGGTTGTTAAAAATATGGTTGTAAAAATATCGTTTTTTTTAATGTATAAAAAATAATGTAAAATAAAGTAAATAATATATATAATTTAAAAAAACATAGTTAAATTTTTTTTTTTTTTAAATTATAAGTAATACATATAATGTAAAAATCAATTAAACATATATATGTATAAAATATAATATATATACTTACTTAATAATATTTATAAATAATTATTTTAATAACATAAATTGTTAAACAACATATTAAAAATTATAAATACATATATATACACACATACACCAATAATATAAATAAAAAAATATATATATAACAATTTAAAATATTACAATATTTTTAATCTTTTAAAATACATTTTACACTACATTAACTAAAACAGTAGAGAAAATATTGGATAGCGGAGGGGATAAAATTACTATTCTCACTCCAGAGAGGCAACAGTAGGGAAAGTGTTGGATAGCGTGAGGGTAAAAATTACTATTCCAACTCCAGTGAGTGCAACAGTAGGGAAAGTGTTGGATAGCGGAGGGGTAAAAATTACTATTCCCACTCCACAGAGTGCAACAGTTAGGAAAGTGTTGGATAGCGTAGGGGTAAAAATTACTATTCCCACTCCAGTGAGTGCAACAGTAGGGAACGTTTTGGATAGCGGAGGGGTAAAAATTACTATTCCCTCTCCAGTGAGTGCAACAGTAGGGAAAGTATTGGATAGCGGAGATGTACAAATTACTATTCCCACTCCAGAGAGTGCAAGAGTTGGGAAAGAGTTGGATAGCGTAGGGGTAAAAATTACTATTCCCACTCCACAGAGTGCAACAGTAGGGAAAGTGTTGGATAGCGTAGGGGTAAAAATTACTATTCCCACTCCAGTGAGTGCAACAGTAGGGAAAGTGTTGGATAGTGGAGGGGTAAAAATTACTATTCCCACTCCAGTGAGTGCAACAGTAGGGAAAGTGTTGGATAGCATAGGGGCAAAAATTACTATTCCCACTCCAGTGAGTGCAACAGTAGGGAAAGTGTTGGATAGCGTAGGGGTAAAAATTACTATTCCCACTCCAAAGAGTGCAACAGTAGGGAAAGTGTTGGATAGCGTAGGGGTAAAAATTACTATTTTCACTCCAGAGAGTGCAACAGTAGGGAAAGTGTTGGAAAGCAGAGGGTTAAAATTAACATACTTATCAATTAAATATTTATTAAAATTAAATAACCAAATAATAATTAATTAATAATAAATTAATTATAAATACTAATAAATACATATTAATAATTACATTATTATAATTAAATTACTTCCCACCCTATTCCCCTATAAACCCACAACCCGCTCCTAAAAAAATAACACAATTAATACAATTATCTATTAATTAATTAATATTAATTAATGACCAATTAATAATTAATTAATAATACATTAATTATAAATACTAATAAATACATATTAATAATTACTTTTTATAATTAAATTACTTCCCACCCTATTCCCCTATAAACCCACAACCCGCTACAGAACTTAAACTACGCAAACATTAATTTACATAAAAGTATTTACTGCTAAAAATTTAACACATACATTTAAAAAACCTACACTTATATCAAAAAATTACATCACATACTTTTAACACACATACTAAAATACAGAACACTAATATAAACATCGATATTATTAACTAAAATATTTTTACAAAGGATATTACTGTCTTCGATATTAAAAAAACCGATATTTCTTACCTTACTGTCGATATTCTGTACCACGATATTCTTGCAGTCGATATTCTTGACCTACGATATTTAAAACTCGATATTATGGTAGGTCAAAATTAAAAACTCAATATTCTGTCCGTGCACCCCAACGTCCATGTATCCCCAGCACAGAGTCAGTATCTTCTTGTCCATTGGGTGTATTTGTGCCTCTAACTATTTTCCTCCCCGCCCACATGTCAGTATCTCCCATTTTTCAGTGGAGTACCTTTCCTTGTGAATGAGAGAATGAATGAATGAATAGCTCTATTCTATTTTCAGGAAAATCGTACAAGCATATAATATAGCAGATAATAAAAACGCCTATCAGCAAAATACAATTCAAATACTTAAAAAACATCTGAAAACCACAAAATACATTAATAAAAACATTGGAAATCTGCGTAAGAATAAATAAAAGACTAATTATACACAACATAAGACACCAGAGTCACAAAAAATCATTGCCCCTGAATGACCCCAGATACCAAACGAGTCAAATAAAAACAAATAGTGGGGGAATTTAACTACTGCAGAAAAAGAAAGGCAGGCCTCACTTGTGTAAATTTCATAGGTAGAGGAGTGGGTGAAAAAAATCTATGCCTAAGATGGCTAAAGATTCAACAAACCATGTCGATATGAAATGTGTCAGGAATAGAGATATCATCACTAATACAGGCCGGGAGTTCTTACATTTTACACCAAGATCCTTTGAAAAAGATAAAATCAAAAATAGGTCAATAATCTGCGAGGAAAATTAGACAGCTCCAAAGTCAGATAAGGTTCCCCTCCAGGAATGGATTTTATCATTACAAAATGACAAATAGAACACTTTAAGAGGGCCCTATCCTTTGGTCTGCAGCAACCATGTCATGAAAAGCCTGTTTAAGCCATGGTATGTCCCTCCTAACTATAGCTTCCGGGTACGTAAACAACTCAGGGAGACCCAATGACTTAAATATCCACCTAACAAAAGCAAAGCACGGAATGCTCAACCTGCCATCCAGGGCCAAGCAGTCTCGTATAATGATCCTATTCAGAGATAGGTCCCCCTTGACCCATAGTATCAAAGGGCGAAGTGTAATCAAATCTGAGGTATACCCCATGCCCACTTCCTCATGCAGAATCTCTGAAGCAGTGCTAGTTGGCACTGTGAGCAAGCTTCTCAAAAATGAATTTTCAACCACCTGCAGCTGGGATGCAGGAACATGACCCCAAATTTCGCAACCGTAACATGCCAACAGCACACACTTGGCTCTAAAGACTTTAGTCATAGCTTCCACATTAGTGTGGCCCAATCGTTAACCCAAGAGGCCAACCCCTCTGACCGCTGATTTGAATCTGGAAGAATTGTTCTTTAGAAGGTGTTGCCAGGAAATTTGGGAATCAAAAAGTATGGGGTGGTGGAGTGAGCTAAAGAATGATGATGGATTAAACCCAGATCAGTTGACTGGGGGTGAGTGTTTGATTGGCTCAAACGTTCCGTCCATCATCCCCTTTGTATCGCTTTGTTCGCCCTAAGTTGGCGGGGGTATGCCCAGACGTGGGTCCCTTGCTCACTTTGCCACTGGATTCAAGCAAGCCTGGCTGATGACGGCTGGAATGCCAGAAACCGGTCCTAGGATGCTTGTTTCCGGTCCAGGGAAGACATGGCTTGGCAGTTCGGGCTGGACTGTTCCCATGAGGCACAGGGTCAGACTGATTTGCATATGGCCATGTCTGAACTGGGGTGGTGGAGTGAGCTAAAGAATGATGATGGATTAAACCCAGATCAGTTGACTGGGGGTGAGTGTTTGATTGGCTCAAACGTTCCGTCCATCATCCCCTTTTGTATCGCTTTGTTCGCCCTAAGTTGGCGGGGGTATGCCCAGACGTGGGTCCCTTGCTCACTTTGCCACTGGATTCAAGCAAGCCTGGCTGATGACGGCTGGAATGCCAGAAACCGGTCCTAGGATGCTTGTTTCCGGTCCAGGGAAGACATGGCTTGGCAGTTCGGGCTGGACTGTTCCCATGAGGCACAGGGTCAGACTGATTTGCATATGGCCATGTCTGAACTGGGGTGGTGGAGTGAGCTAAAGAATGATGATGGATTAAACCCAGATCAGTTGACTGGGGGTGAGTGTTTGATTGGCTCAAACGTTCCGTCCATCATCCCCTTTTGTATCGCTTTGTTCGCCCTAAGTTGGCGGGGGTATGCCCAGACGTGGGTCCCTTGCTCACTTTGCCACTGGATTCAAGCAAGCCTGGCTGATGATGGCTGGAATGCCAGAAACCGGTCCTAGGATGCTTGTTTCCGGTCCAGGGAAGACATGGCTTGGCAGTTCGGGCTGGACTGTTCCCATGAGGCACAGGGTCAGACTGATTTGCATATGGCCATGTCTGAACTGGGGTGGTGGAGTGAGCTAAAGAATGATGATGGATTAAACCCAGATCAGTTGACTGGGGGTGAGTGTTTGATTGGCTCAAACGTTCCGTCCATCATCCCCTTTTGTATCGCTTTGTTCGCCCTAAGTTGGCGGGGGTATGCCCAGACGTGGGTCCCTTGCTCACTTTGCCACTGGATTCAAGCAAGCCTGGCTGATGACGGCTGGAATGCCAGAAACCGGTCCTAGGATGCTTGTTTCCGGTCCAGGGAAGACATGGCTTGGCAGCAGTGCATTGCGGGGGCGCAAGTTATAGTTAGCTGAACTAACTATAACGGGGGAATTTCACGGGTTTTGTACGAGTGCAATGTCCAACTAACTATAACTTTCCCTAAAACCTATGGTTTTTTCAGTGAATTTCTAAGGTTTTTTAAATGCTAATTTCTAACTATAACGTGCCTGAAATCTATGGTTTTTTCAGTGAATTTCAAAGGTTTTTCAAATGCTAGTTTGTAACTATGCCTACAGAAGTAGGACATGTGAAGAAAGAAGAAAAAATGCACAGAAAGAAGCAAAAGAAATGTAGAAAGAAACAGAAGTCCACAAAGACGAAGAAAAATGCAGGAAGAAGCAAGACATGTGCAGAAAGAACCAACAGAGGAGCAGAAAGAGGCCTTGTTGCAAAATCATCCTGTGCCCACACCTTTTCCAGACGGGTACTGGTGGTAACTGACTGACTAACCAGGCCTAGAGCCAGTGCTATGGTAAAAGACACTTAGAATACAGTTAAAACACCTACATACACTAGGGAACACTATGCGTTGGGGTACCCCTATGATTAGCATGACCTCCTCTGTAACTCCCTAGTACATAATAGGGCAGGGGGATTAAAACTACCTCTTAAAACGCGCCATGGGGCGCGTTTGCACACTGGTGTAGGGAGGGGGGGGCCTGAGGTTACATGTGTGCAAACACGCCCTGTGGCGCGTTTTAAGTTGGGGAATTAATTCCTCTTCAATCCTGAGGGTCCCTGGGGGCCAACTAGCCCACCAGGTACCTCCAGTATGCGCCAGGGAGCTGCCTTGCAGAGAGGTGGTCAGAGGCCACGCCCCTTTTTACACCACTCTGCAACGCAGCTCTGTGGCGCTTACTGGAGGTACCTGGTGGGCTAGTTGGTCCCCAGGGACCCTCCGGATTGAAGAGGAATTAATTCCCCAACTTAAAACGCTCCACAGGGCATGTTTGCACACATGTCAACTCAGGCCCGCCCCCTCCCTTCACCACTGTGCAAACGCGCCCCGTGGCGCGTTTTAAGTTGGGTGATTAAGTCTCCTTGAATCCTGAGGGTCCCTGGGGTCCAACTAGCCCACCAGGTACCTCCAGTAAGCGCCACAGAGCTGCATTGCGGAGAGGTGTAAAAAGGGGCGTGGCCTCTGAACACCTCTCTGCAACGCAGCTCCCTGGTGCATACTGGAGATTCCTGGTGGGCTAGTTGGCCCCAGGGACCCCCAGTATTCAAGGGGAATTAGTTTCCCATCTTACAACGCGCCAGGGCGCGTTTGCAGAGTGCTGCAGGGAGGGGGCGAGGCCTCCGGCGCGATGCCGGTCTTTTTTTTAAATATATTTTTTTAGAAGGGGGGCTGTGTGGCCCCCCTTCTTTTCCTATTTTTGGGCCCTGGGGACCCCATCCCCCAGGGCCTGACCCCTATTTGGTTACATTTTTAAAAAAACTGAAGGGGGGCCACGTGGCCCCCCTCCTGAGGCCATTTTTGGCCCCGAGGACCCCATCCCCCAGGGCATGGCCATTGGTTTTTTTAAAAAAAATAATTGGAGGGGGGCTGCGTGCCCCCCCTCCTCAGGCCATTTATGGCCCTGGGGACCCCATCCCCCGGAGCCGGCCTTTGCGTTTAAAAAAAAAAAAATTATTATGGGGGAGGGGGGCCAATCATGGCCCCGGGGACCCCATCCCCCGGGGCCTGGCCTCTCGTTGGGGACCGTGGGGGGGTCCCCAATCCCCCACGGTCCCGCTCGGCTCCCCGCGTCCTGCGGGAGCCGGCATTGCTTTTCCACATGGGGAGCTGCTGACATGCAGCTCCCCGTGTGGAAAAGCAATCTGCTTGCTTCATTGAAGCAAGAGCAGGTTTCCTGCTCTCGCTTCAATGAAGCAAAGCAGAAGTTTGCAATGACAGGGCGGGAGCCGCGAGGCTCCCGCCCTGTCATTGCAAACAGCAGTATCCCGGGGGTGGGCACCCCGGGACACTGCAGGAGCCGGCCCTGGGGGGTGGCGGTCCCCAGGGCCATCAAGGGCTCCAGGAGGGGGGCCGCGCGGCCCCCCTCCCAACATCTGCACAGCCCCGGGGAGGTGGTGGTCCCCGGGGCTCGGGGGTCCGTAACGGACCCCCAAATTTACATTTTAAGTGCCCTGGGGAGGTGGCGGTCCCGGGCGTGTGGGGAGCACGAGCCCCCCACACATGTATTTTTTTAAATGAAGCCCGGGGGTGGCGGTCCCCGGGGCTGCGGGGAGCAGTGTGCCCCCGCTATTATAAATAATAAAAGCCTCGGGGTGTCGGTCCCTGGGGCTTGGAGGCCTTAGAGGCCCCCAAACTTTAAAAACAAGCCCGGGGGTGGCGGTCCCCGGGGCTGCGGGGGGCTGCGTGCCCCCCGCAACTCATCATTCAAGCCCTGGGGAGGTGGTGGTCCCCGGGGCAGTGTGGGGGGGATTGGGGCCCCCCCACACTTTTCTTTTCACTGACCCCGGGACTTGGCCCACCCGGGGGCTAATTAGTAACGAAGCGCGGGAGCCTGCGCTTTGTTTTTTTTTTGTTTTGCGGCCGGATCCACCGATCCGGCGCGCATTTTGCCGATTTTTAAAAAAAATAAATGCTTTTTTGGGCCCTGGGGGTCCTTGTGGGACCCCCTAAGCAGGCCTAGGGGGTCAGGGTGTTTCTACCCTGCCCCCTTTCCTTTTTTTTCACGTTTGTTTTACTCTTTTCTTGTGACTCGGTTCTACCGAGTCACAAGATGGCTGCCAACACTTCCTGGTTTGGAGTGTTGACAGCCAATTAGCATGCAGCTCGTGGTCGGGAGGGGGCGCGGATCCACTGCGGCCATAAATATCGAAACTTTTATTTTTGATTTTCTCAGCAACTACTGAACGGATTTACACCATTTTTAAAAAGGGTGCTTTCTGAACCAAGCACTACCTTTTTGCCAAATTTGGTGTAATTCCGTTCAGCAGTTTTGGCTGTAGCCTTGCATAAAGTTTCCTATGGGAAATTGATTTTTTGACTCTTATTTTTTGAATTTCTCCACAACTACTGAACGGATTTACACCATTTAAAGAAAAGGTCGCTTTCTGAACCAAGCGCTACCTTTTTGCCAAATTTGGTGTAATTCCGTTCAGCAGTTCGGGCTGTAGCCTTGTCTAAAATTTCCTATGGGAATTAACATGGAGAAAACACGTTTTGGGACCCCCCTTTTTTCTCGGCCCCCGCTTGATGAATCACCCCGAAACTTTCAAGACAGGAGCTGACCGGAGCGCCCCACTAGTTTTGAAAATTTCGCGATGATTCGTCAAACAACGCCAAAGTTATTGGGATTAGAATGTTACGAATTTCCTATGGATAATAGGTCCTAACTATAACTATCTACTGGCGACCGCCAGTAGATAATAATAATATATATATATATATAAACAATGGATTTGTGGGGGAGACCCCCCCGCCGCCCCAACTTACCTTAAATGCTTGGTAAAGGCATACGTTGTAAAAGCATCTGCGTTCTAAAAACATGCATGATAAAAAAAATGTGTCGTATGTTATGTTATGTTAGCTAATATTTATAGAGCGCACGGCTACTCCCAGGAGTGTCCCGGCGCTGGGACACTCCTGGGAGTAAAGGTACAATGTGGTAAAACCATGTTGTAAAGGCTGTTTCCCACCATAAGGATGGCGTCATCTGCATATAAAAGAACAGGCAGATGATGCCCACCCACATTTGGCTCGTCAGCCCCCTAATCCAGCAGGGCCAAATCCAAACCATTGATAAAAAAAAGTAAAGAGGAATGGTGCCAGGATGCATCTCTGACGCACCCCTCTCTTCAACCCCAGGGGCAGGGTACATTCCCCTTCTGACCCACACCTAATGGAGGCAGATAATCCCTCATGGATAAAAACCCAAAAGGAAAGCAGAGGTGGATCGACCCCCATGGACCCAAGCACGACCCAGAGCTTAGATCTATTAACTCTGTTGAAGGCTGAGCCTAGGTCCATGAAGGCCGAATGGACTGCCCCATCCCCTGCCCTAGTGTACTTTGAGATCAACAGATACAAATTCAGTGTCTGTTCCACTGTGCCTCTCCCTACCCTGAAACCATATTGGACTTCTGAGAGATTGTTCTTATTTGATGTCCAAGTGGACAAGCGATCCAGCAGGACCTTGCCTAACACTTTTACCTCGCTAGCCACCAAGGAAATGGGGTGATAGCAAGCGGGGTCAGCTCTATTACCCTTTTTAAAAATCGGAACTATAACAGAATATTTCCGACTAGCTGGGATCCCCCCTCTTATAGTTGCATTAAAATACTGAGTCAGCAGTGGGACCCAAAGATCCACCTGTGTCTGAAATAAGTCACCTATCCTTGGGGCTATCTTTCTCTATTCAGTGTTTATGTCTGCTTTTCCGTGTGTCATGTGTGCTACCATATTCTTGTGTGCATGTTTTTTTTGGGTTACTCTCTTTGTATCTTTGTCCTGAGTTTTTTGTCTTCAATACTCAGTGACCTTACTCTTGCGCCCTAGTCTCCTTGTCAGCGATTCTTTTCCAGCTGTCAGTGTCTCTTGGCAATAGCATCAATGTTTGTCACTCGATTGTCACTCGAGATCCCAGACTTTCACTCGCGTCACTTGAGTGTCAATCAAGTTTTACTTGAGATGCCAGCACATCACTCTATTGTCACTCGAGTTTCACTTGAGAGATCTCAGGCTTTGACTCAAGTGTCTCTCCAGTGTCACTTGATATACCAGCCTGTCATTATAGAGTCCCTTGAGTGTCACTCGAGATTCCAGCCTTTCACTTTAGTGTAGCTGTCATTCTAGTGTCACTGGAAATGCCTGCCTTCATTCTAGTGTCACTTGCATGTCACTCTTGAGATACCTGCCTCTCACTATAGGGTCACTTGAGTATCAATCTAGTTTTACTTGACATGCCAGCCTATCACTCTATTGTCACTCGAGTTTCACTTGGAAGTCATTCTAATGTCACTCAACAGTCACATGAGTTTTAATCTAGTGTCACTTAAGTGTCATTCTAATGCCACTGTAGTGTTACTCAAGTTTCATCCTAGTATTGAGATGCCAGCCTGCCACTCTAGAGTCAATCGAGCGTCAATCAAGATCCCTTTTGGTCACTCTAATGTCACTCAAATGCCACTCGAGATACCAGTCTGCTGCATAAGTGTCAATCGAATGTCACTTTAGCATCACTCGAGATCTCAGCCTGCCAATCTAGTGCCACTAAAATGTCACTCAAGTGTCACTAGAGCATCACTTGAGATCTCAGCCTTTCACTCGTGTCGCTTAAATGTCACTCTACTGTCACTTGATATACCAGCCTGTCACTATAGTGTCCCTTGAGTGTCACTCGAGATATCAGACTTTCGCTTTAGTGTAACTGTCATTCTAGTGTCATTCTAGTGTGAGTCAAGATGCCTGCCTTCATTCTAGTATCACTTGCATGTCACTCTTGAGATCCCAGCCTCTCACTCAAGGGTCACTTGGGTTTCACTGGAGTGTTATTTGAATATCACTCTAGGTTCATTCAAGTGCCTCTCTAGGGTCATTCAAGTGTCGCTCAAGTGTTTCTCTAGATCCCAGCTTGTCACTCTAGTGTCACTTGAGTGTCAGTATAGAGTCACTCTAAATTCCAGCTTGAGTTTGACTCTAGTGTCACTCGAGATCCCAGCTCTCGTTCAGGTATTACACTTGTGCCACGCTAGGGATCTTGAGTTACATTTGCGTGACACTAGAGGGACTGTCTGGGATCTTGGTTGACACTGGACTGTGAAAAGAATGACATTCAAGTGACAATAGAGTAACAGGCTGGCATCTTGAGCAGGCGCGCAACACCCATTGGGCTCAAAGGGCTTCAGCCCCCCCCCGTCGGGTGTGTCAGCCCGGGCTGAGACAGCTTCCTGGGCACACACACAGCTGCACCCGAGTACTTCACAGGTCTTTAAAAGGCCGTTTGCATGTTAATGAGGCTTTGTTGTTTTTTCACCTCTTCTAAGAGCCCCTGCATCTCCACTCTGGCTACTGCTGGAAGAATTAGCCCCCAAAAAATTCTTAGCCCCCCCGAAATTTGGCTCTAGTTGCGCCTCTGATCTTGAGTGACATTAGAGTGAATCACATGAGACACTAGGGTGACAGGCTGGCATCTCAAATGACACATGAATGACGTTCGAGTGATACTTGAGTAACACTTGTGTAACACTTGAGTGCCACTGGATATACACAAGAGTAACACTTCACAGACACTGCAATGTCACTCGAGTGTTATTGGAGATCCCAACCTGCCCCTCAAATATTATTAGAGTGTTATTCTACAGTCACTCAATATCCCAGCCTGTCACTCTAGTGTCACTCGTGTCACTCGAGTGTCACTCTTGTGTAACTCGAGGTGCCAGCCTGTGACTCTATAGTCACTTCAGTCTCAGTCTAGTATCAATCGAATATCACTGTGATGTCACTCAAGATCTCAGCATGTTACTTTATTGACATTCGAATGTTACTTGAGTGTCAATCTAGTGTCCACCCATCCATACCACAGCTTTAATTCTTAAGTGTCTTATGCCTCACTCCGGTTCGCTGCAGCCTCAAAGGTAGGCTAGTAACAGAACATGATAAAAGCACATTTCCAGTCCACCACATGATGTTGGAACAGTACCCAAAAAGACCACATGACGGCCACACACTCTTCTATTCATAGCGCTCCCACGGAATAGCGTGCTACCCATTTGTAAACTTGCTTCACTACCTTGTCAGGGGTATAAAGCATGTTGTAAATGCAAAAATCAATACAATACAATGCATTTTCACCACACCTATTTATGAAAGTCATATAGTTCTTTCAAAAAACGAATGTGCTAACATAGCTCTACGAATGTGCCAGTTCTAAGAGCCATGTTTCTTAACAAAATTATTTAAGTATTTTCCGATCATGTACATTAAAACAGGTCTTCTCTGTGCTACTGCTCATTGTAGATATAGGGGTGGTACCAAAAATGTTCCTTATCCATTCATGGGTTACTCAGATACTTTTAAACTGTTTGTAATCCTTAAACAAATAAGAATTTGACTTGTTACAACTTGTTTGACCACTAGCCACTAGTTTGACCTTCTGCAAATATGCTGGCCACCTTTCTCTCCGCAAACGATCTTATCCAACACTGCACAGAAACAACACACTCTAAGGCATGGGTACTCACAAACTTTCTCTCGGGCGCCAAATTTACAGTGTGGTTTGTGGCCGAGGGCCACAGCGATGGGGGTGGGGTCATTGGGGGAGGGGGCGGGGCTAGAGCAAAAAAAAACTGTGACCATGAGGTGGAACACAGGCCCCTGCAGCGGACGCCTTCGTCCACTGAGCCACCGGACCCGGCATACACATCTCTCTCTCTCTCTCTCTCTCTCTCTCTCTCTCTCTCTCTCTCTCTCTCTCTCTCTCTCTCTCTCTCTCTGTCTCCCTCCCTCTCTCTCTCTCTCCCTCTCTCTGTCTCTCTCCCTCTCTCTGTCTCCCTCTCTCTCTCTCTCTCTGTCTCCCTCCCTCTCTCTCTCTCTGTCTCCCTCCCTCTCTCTCTCTGTCTCCCTCCCTCTCTCTCTCTGTCTCCCTCTCTCTGTCTCCCTCCCTCTGTCTCCCTCCCTCTGTCTGACGCCCTCTGTCTGTCTCCCTCTGTCTCCCTCCCTCTGTCTCTCTCCCTCTGTCTCCCTCTCTGTCTCCCTCCCTCTGTCTCCCTCCCTCTGTCTCCCTCTCTCTCTGTCTCCCTCTCTCTCTGTCTCCCTCTCTCTCTGTCTCCTTCCATCTGTCTTCTCCCTCTGTCTCCCTCTGTCTGTCGCCCACCTCCCTCTGCCTGTCGCCCTCCTCCCTCTGTCTGTCTCCCTCTGTCTCTCTCCCTCTATCTGTCTCCCTCTATCTGTCTCCCTCTGTCTGTCTCCCTCAGTCTGTCTCCCTCTGTCTGTCTCCCTCTGTCTGTCTCCCTCTGTCTGTCTCCCTCCATCTGTCTCCCTCCCTCTGTCTCCCTCCCTCTGTCTCCCTCTGTCTGTCGCCCTCCTCCCTCTGCCTGTCGCCCTCCTCCCTCTGTCTGTCTCCCTCTGTCTCTCTCTGTCTGTCTCCCTCCCTCTGTCTCCCTCTGTCCCTCTGTCTCTCTCCGTCTCCCTCCCTCTGTCTCTCTCTGTCTCCCTCCCTCTGTCTCTCTCCGTCTCCCTCCCTCTGTCTCTCTCCGTCTCCCTCCCTCTATCTCTCTCCGTCTCCCTCCCTCTGTCTCCCTCTCTCTGTCTCCCTCTCTCTGTCTCCCTCCCTCTCCCTCCCTCCCTCTCCCTCCCTCCCTCTGTCTCCCTCCCTCCCTCTGTCTCTCCCTCTGTCTGTCTCTCTCTGTCTCCCTCCCTCTGTCTCCCTCCCCCTCTGTCTCCCTCCCCCTCTGTCTCCCTCCCTCTCTGTCTCCCCCTCTGTCTCTCCCTCTGTCTCTCCCTCTGTCTCTCCCTCTCTCTCTGTCTCCCTCTCTCTCTGTCTCCCTCTCTGTCTCCCTCCCAGGCCTGAGCTCCCGGGCCTTGGCTCAACTCTCTGACTACAGGCTGGCGGGAAACATCACATTACAGGCTCTTAACGCACACCTCACCCGGCTCTCACTCCCTGCTGCCCTCTGTCACCTCACCCGGCTCTCACTCCCTGCCCTCTGTCACCCTCTGTCACCTTACCCGGCTCTCACTCCCTGCTGCCCTCCGTCACCTCACCCGGCTCTCACTCCCTGCTGCCCTCTGTCACCTCACCTGGCTCTCACTCCCTGCAACCCTCTGTCACCTCATCCGGCTCTCACTCCCTGCTGCCCTCCGTCACCCTCTGCCATCTCACCCGGCTCTCACTCCCTGCTGCCCTCCGTCACCTCACCCGGCTCTCACTCCCTGCTGCCCTCTGTCACCCTCTGCCATCTCACCCGGCTCTCACTCCCTGTGCCCTCCGTCACCTCACCCGGCTCTCACTCCCTGCCCTCTGTCACTCTCTGTCACCTTACCCGGCTCTCACTCCCTGCTGCCCTCCGTCACCTCACCCAGCTCTCACTCCCTGCTGCCCTCTGTCACCTCACCCGGCTCTCACTCCCTGCCCTCTGTCACCTCACCCGGCTCTCACTCCCTGCCCTCTGTCACCTTACCCAGCTCTCACTCCCTGCTACCCTCTGTCACCTCACCCGGCTCTCACTCCCTGGTGCCCTCTGTCACCTCACCCGGCTCTCACTCCCTGCCCTCTGTCACCTCACCCGGCTCTCACTCCCTGCCCTCTGTCACCTCACCCGGCTCTCACTCCCTGCAACCCTCTGTCACCTCACCCGGCTCTCACTCCCTGCTGCCCTCTGTCACCTCACCCGGCTCTCACTCCCTGCTGCCCTCTGTCACCCTCTGCCATCTCACCCGGCTCTCACTCCTTGCTGCCCTCCGTCACCTCACCCGCCTCTCACTCCCTGCTGCCCTCCGTCACCTCACCCGGCTCTCACTCCCTGCCGTCTGTCACCTCACCCGGCTCTCACTCCCTGCCCTCTGTCACCTCACCCGGCTCTCACTCCCTGCTGCCCTCTGTCACCCTCTGCTATCTCACCCGGCTCTCGCTCCCTGCTGCCCTCCGTCACCTCACCCGGCTCTCACTCCCTGCTGCCCTCCGTCACCTCACCCGGCTCTCACTCCCTGCTGCCCTCTGTAACCGTCTGCCTTCTCACCCGGCTCTCACTCCCTGATGCCCTCTGCCATCTCACCCGGCTCTCACTCCCTGCTGCCCTCTGCCATCTCACCCGGCTCTCACTCCCTGCTGCCCTCCGTCACCTCACCCGGCTCTCACTCCCTGCTGCCCTCCGTCACCTCACCCGGCTCTCACTCCCTGCTGCCCTCTGTAACCCTCTGCCTTCTCACCCGGCTCTCACTCCCTGCTGCCCTCTGCCATCTCACCCGGCTCTCACTCCCTGCTGCCCTCTGCCATCTCACCCGGCTCTCACTCCCTGCTGCCCTCCGTCACCTCACCCGGCTCTCACACCCTGCTGTCCTTTATCATTCTCTGTCACCTCACCCCGCGTGTGTGGCAGCCCGGGCTGAGACCGCTTCCCGGGCACACAGACAGCCGCACCCGAGTACTTCACAGGTCTTTAAAAGACCATTTGCATGATAACGAGGCTTTGTTGTATTTCACCTCTTCTTAGCGCCCCTGCAGCTCCACTCGGACTATCGCTGGAATCGCCCGGCCCCCACAGAGCAGAGTCTGTGTTTGCTGGCACTCTGTAAAAAAAAAAAAAAACACAGGTACGATGTCTGCAAGGTCCGCGGGCCGCCAAGGAAGGCTTGCCGGGCCGCTGGTGGCCCGCGGGCCGTACTATGAGTACCCGTGCTCTAAGGGCTCAATCCTGGACCTTGTTATTTCTAAAGCAGACATGCTTACTATCGCTACCCCTATTCATGTAGACTGGTCTGACCACCTCCTCATCCCATTCTCTCTTCACCTATCACACTCTATAACACTCAGCCAACCTAAGAGGACTACTTCATGGTTCCGTAACACGGAAAATATCGACCTCGGTACCCTCTGTGATTCGGCTTTGCTATCACTTCCAAGGCTAGACCCGAACCTGGATGTAAATGAACTCACCTCCCAATGCCTCTCAGGCCTTGCAGTTGAAATCAACAACGTCGCTCCTCTTCAAAGCAAAAGGAAAAGGCCCACTCCTCAGCACCTTGGTTCAACAAATCCCTTTATGAAGAAAGGAAGTACCTAAGAATCCTGGAGAAACGATGGAGACAAGCGCCCTCCACCAATAATTTGGTCACGCTTCGATCAGCAAGATCCAAGTACCACAAGCACATCTTCCTTGAAAAAGCATCGCACTTCAGAACCCTCCTCGACTCAGCCAAAAATAGACCCAAAAAACTTTTCGACCTCATCAAGAATCCAAACGGCCCTCCCCCAACCTCCAAGTTGGAGGATTCTACAAAGAAAGCAGCGGAATTTGCTTTATTCTTTGACGAAAAAGTGAAACTACTTGTGGATCAGGTCAGTCATCCTACCCCTCCAGAGGAACGCAAATCCCTAGCCATTTGGCAGAACTTTGACTCCATCCCTGAAGATGCCCTCCTCAAATGCATCCTCGAAACAAAGCCCTCCAACCATTCTCTTGACCCCATCCCTAGTGCCATTGCAATCGACTTCTACACCCATTCTCTTTCCTATTGGACCGCTCTGGTTAACCTCTCCCTCTGTCAAGGCTCCCTTCCTGTTCCCTTCAAAACTGGGCAGGTTACCCCTCTTCTTAAAAAACCCACTGCTGATGCGAATGACCTCAACAACTTCCGCCCCATCACTAACCTACCTTTTCTTGCGTAAATCACTGAAAGATGTGTAGCGAAACAACTTTCCCGTCATATCAAGGACAATGATCTTCTTGACAATTTCCAGTCTGGCTTCATTCAAAACTGCAGCACTGAAACAGCCCTGCTGCAAGTGATTGATGACGCACTGCGGATACTCGATTCAGGGGAGTCTTGTCTTCTAATCCTCCTTGACCTTTCTGCAGCCTTTGACACTGTCAATCACAACACCCTCCTTAACACTCTTCAACAGAGAATGGGCATGGAAGGCACAATGCTTAAATGGTTTGCTTCCTTCCTCTCTGATAGATCCCAAATGATCAAAATAGCGAACAGTCTTTCATCTCCTTTGGCGGTAGGTCAAGGTGTTCCTCAAGGCTCTATACTTGCACCCACTTTGTTCAACCTTTATTTGGAACCATTGGGAAATCTCCTAAGTAAATCTGGGATCCCCTATCATCTCTAACCGGACGACACTCAAATCTACCTCAAGGTGTCCTCCACACACGATCTCTCCATCCTAAACTCTACTCTCGACTCCATTCAAAACTGGATGCTAACTCATCAATTGATTCTGAATCCCTCTAAAACTGAATTCCTCCTCCTCTCCTCCTCACTCTCTCCTCCTCCGGTTCAATCATGGATGGATCAGATGAATCTACTTAACATTAACCCTATCATTGTCGACAGCGCAAAATCCCTTGGTGTCATACTCGACAGAAAACTCAATCTACTCTCCCACATCAATTCCATTGCAAAGTCTGCTCGATACCAACTGCGCTTTCTCTGGGGATTCGACGCTTCTTCCCAGAGCAAGACCGAAAGACCCTGGTCCAATCGCTGGTTCTCTCTAGGCTGGACTACTGCAATTCTCTTCTTACTGGCCTCCCCAAATCCCACCTGTCCCCCCTCAAATCTGTGCTCCATTCAGCAGCTCGTTTCATATATGGGGCCAAAAGAAGCGACCACATCACACCCATTTTATCCTCCTTCCGTTGGCTTCCCATCGAGGCAAGATCTATCTACAAGACTGCCTGTATCACCCACAAAGCCTTGCATTCCTCCTCTCCTCGCTACTTGGCGAACAAACTGAAACTCTCTGGAGGCTCTAGACCATCACGTAATGCAGAAAACCTATTGCTTGAACCTCCCACTTTCAAAAAGGAAAGATCGATGGCCCAATCCTTTTCAGGCAACGCAGTGAGAATCTGGAACTCACTTCCGCCTCAGCTCCGGACCACCACCTCTTCCCGGTCCTTCAAAACTGACCTCAAATTTCTCCTTCTCCAAAGACACTTCCAAACCTAATTCACACCCTCTCTACTCCCTCAAGGAAGTTCTTCCACTATAGGAAATTCTGTACTCCATGCCTATAGAAGTGCCTTCCCAGTGTATTCTGAGTGTCTGCCACTTATTGCAGTATTATATCTCTGTTGGAAATGGCCCTTTTTGCAGGGTCACCCCTAAACTTTTTGCCTGCCTCCTGTATTTTTGCTGACCTGTTTCTGTTGGTTTTATGACTCTGGGCACTTTACCACTGCTGTTCAGTGCTAAAGTGCATATGCTCTCCCTTTGTAAATATGACTATGTGAATTGGTATATCCCTGATTGGCTTATTTGGTTTACCTGTTAGTCCCTAGTAGTGTGGCCTGTGTGTGCCCAGGGCTGGTAAACCAAATGCTGCTGGTGGGCCTGCAGCACTGATGTGTGCCACCCACACAAGCAGCTTGTAAAGTGTGTCTCAGACCTGCCACTGCAGTGTCTGTGTGCAGTCCAGAACTGCCATCTTGGCTGTGAAGTGCACCCACTTCCCAGCCCTTGAACCTTCCCTTGGCATCTTGTACGTCACCCCTATGGTAGGGTGCATTGTATGTGTAAGGTAGGACATGCCTTGGTGTGTGTAGCATGTCCTGGTAGTGAATTATGCCCCATTTCGTTTTTCACTACTGTAAGGCTACCTGTTCCTCATAGGCTAGAATGGGCAGTTTGACTATTACATTCTATAGTCCTAACTGACCCCAGGAACATGGTAGAAAAACGAATTTAGTATGCCTGAGCTCAGAATATTAAAATACATCTTTTAGTGAAGTTTATTTTTATATTCTGTGTTTGAAAATACCACTTTTAGAAAGTAGGTATTTTCTTGCCTAAGCCTTCCAGTGTGCTCTGCTGTTATGTGTATTGGCTGTCTGGTTTTAGAGGGGCAGGGCAGGCTGAGTCAGACCTGGGTTGAATAGAGAGAGATCTGCATTTAGAGTGTGGGGAGGGGTGGCTCCTTGACCTGAATAGGGCTGTGCCTGGCAAGGTGAATGCTGGCTCCACCTACTACTGTGTGTCTGCTAGCAGACCCCCTCTTTCTGAAAGGAAGAATGCAGCCTGGTAAACAAAGTGCTCCAGGCCTGAGCAGAACTGGTTCTGGCTAGGTTCAGTGACTTGTAGCTTCTGAGAACAAAGACTTTTGGGGTATAAATATCTGTGCTCAAACCCCTACAATTTGTATTGCTTTTGGATCTGGAGAGGAAACTCTGTCCGTGCCACTGGAGGAATCTGCAGGAAGTGACTGTCCTTGTGCTTGTGTGTTGTTTCTTGCACTGGCCTGCAGCAGTGACCACTGGACCTTGAAGAAGAGGAAAAGGAACTTTTGAGAGAACTTTTATTTTTGTTACAGCAATTACCCAAGGGCTAGGAAGAGAGCTAGCCTCCTGCTGGAGTCTCAGGCACATCAGACTCCACCACCAACCTCCTGCTTCCTCCCTGCGAGGATTGCTATCTGCTGATGAGGCTCCTGTGAGTTCCAGGGCCTCTAGTTTTGCTTCAGAGAAAAGAGTGCTGGAAATCGTCGCTAACGCACGTTTGCGAGCCGCTGCAGCCGAGAGCGCTGGAAAAATCATCGCGCTGCCGCCGCTGGGTGCTCGCAACACGAAACCATCGCTAACGCCCCTTTGCGAGCCGCTGCAGCTGAGACGCGCTGGAAAAATCATCTCGCTGCTGTCGCCCAGCGCTCGCAACCCCTAAAGAAATCATCGCTTCAAGACATCGCTTTGCGGACGCCGTGCGTCCGCCATTTTCATCGCATCGCACCGGATTTCGTCGCTCCCTCGCGGAGCGTCATCTCTTCGCATCGCAACACAATCGCACAGCGCAACAGGATCGTCGCATCGACTTCTCCCTCGCGGCAAGAAAGTCATCGCATCGGCGGCCTAGCGTGCAGAAGTTGGTCGCAGTGTCTCCGCACGCATCACGCAGATCAGCGCATCATCCTCCCTTGCGGCAAGGATTTCAACGCATCGCCGGCCTCGCGTGCCGAGAATCATCGCTACCACTTCTTTGCGACATTTTTTGGTTTTGCTACTAAACCCAGGTACTTTGTGAGAGAAAGGGTCGCGGAGACCACTGCTTTGAATTTGAACTTTATTTTTGCAACCTTTGAACTATTTTTTGACAGTCCTTCAACAGCCATCCTATTTTTTGACAGTCTTATGAGAGAAAGGGTCGCAGAGACCACTGCCTTGAATTTGAACCTTATTCTTGCAACCTTTGAACTATCTTTGACAGCCCTTCAACAGCTATCCTATTTTTGACAGTATTGTGGCTTTTACAGTTATTGGTCTTGTGATAAATCTGCCTTTATATAAAGATACTTATTTTTTATAACTACTTGTGTGGTGTCCCTCTGTAGTGTTCCTCACTGTGTTACTGTGTATGGTCATAAATGCTTCACACCCTGCCTCTGAGATAAGCCTACCTGCTCGTGCTACGTTACCACAGGGTTGAGCAGGGGTATTAAAGAGGGTAGCCCTCTCACTCTGACTTAGGAAGAAGGGTCCCTACTTGGACAGTGGCCAGCCATTGCCAACTAGAGACCCCCATTTCTAACATTGGTGGTCAGCGGTGAGGATCTGGACTTGCATTTATGATCGCATACAATAATTATAGTGTACACTACTAGTGAGTGCAGACCATAACGTACCGCATATATTTTTTGAGAGTTTTTTTGGATCCTATATTGTAATTGATATTGCCGGTGATTTTTCACCCGCACACATTTCCTGAGAGTTTTTGGGATCCTATATTGTGATTGATATTGCCGGTGATTTTTCACCCGCGCCCATTTTTTGAGAGTTTTTGGATCCTATATTGTAATTGATATTGCCGGTGATTTTTCACCTGCGCACATTTTTTGAGAGTTTTTGGATCCCATATTGTAATTGATATTGCGGATGATTTTTCACCCGCACACATTTCTGAGAGTTTTTTGGATCCTATATTGTGATTAATATTGCTGGTGATTTTTCACCCGCATACATTCTTTTGGAGAAGTTTTCTTCTATCTTTTATTGATATTGCCCGTGATTGTTACAATGGGCAAGCCTATGTTTTATTGATATTGCCGGTGATAGTACCCGCATACATTTTTGAGAATTGTTGGATCCTATATTGTGATTGATATTGCCGGTGATTTTTTACCCGCATACATTTTCTTGAGAAGTTTTCTTCTATCTTTTATTGATATTGTCCGTGATTGTTACAATGGGCAAGCCTATGTTTTATTGATATTGCCGGTGATAGTACCCGCATACATTTTTGAGAATTGTTGGATCCTATATTGTGATTGATATTGCCGGTGATTTTTACCCGCATACATTTTCTTGAGAAGTTTTCGTCTATCTTTTATTGATATTGCCCGTGATTGTTACAATGGGCAAGCCTATTGTTTATTGATATTGCCGGTGATAGTACCCGCATACATTTTTGAAAGTTTTTGGATCCTATATTGTGATTGATATTGCCGGTGATTTTTTACCCGCATACATTTTCTTGAGAAGTTTTCTTCTATCTGTTATTGATATTGCCCGTGATTGTTACAACGGGCAAGCCTATTTGTTTTATTATTGATATTGCCAGATATTGCTACAATGGGTCTTGCTGAAATGAGACCTACCTTTTATATAGATGATCTGTTAACCTACAGTCTAGAGGAGCTAAGGGGTTCTGTGAGGAGAAGGGCTTAGCAGTGAGTAGGAAGGAGACTCAGCTATCCCTGCAGACATCCCTGAGACTTTGGCAACAAGACAGATGGAGATTCTTGAGTCCCAGTACACCTACCAAGAGGGTAGTTGGTCTGAGGGTGGCTCTAGAGAGTCTGAAGAGGAGGAAGAAAGTGTTATGGAATATCTCATAGGTGGGGAGTTCCTTGATGAGCCTAGTGCCTATGGTAGTGCCAGATTCCCCTCATGGTCCCCAGAGGAGTTGGGGGACAGGCAGGAAGGTCCCATAGGTAGGGAGACCCTTGCTGGATCTAGTGCACAGGGTAGTGCCCAATCCCCTTCATGGTCCCCAGAGGAGTTGGACAGACAGAGGGAGAGGGAGTACCAGCTGGAATTGGAGAGGCTCCAAATAGAGATTGCCCAGCTGGAGGCGCACCTAGCGCAGATAGCAGAAAAGGAGAAGTTAGCTCCAGAGGGGAGGTTACCCCTGGAGCGCAGTTTTATTTGTCTGGATTCCCCAGAGAGGGTGGGGTCCAGTGGTGGCAGCAAAATTGAAGTATATAGTGATGACAGTGTAGTACACCCACCCAGGGATGTGGCACCTGACTTGAAGGAGGGGTTGATCTACACCAGGGGATTCAAGGACCTGAGATAGCTCCATTGGTGTGCAGTGTCCCTGAGGTGGATTGGGGATCTAGCGCAGGGGCCCATAGTCCTAGTGAAAGGAGGGATACTCTACCGATTCTGGATGAGAGGTGCAGGGAGAGGGGTTCCCCCGTGGTTGAAGTCCTGGTGTATGAGTGTGAGGACCGCCCAGAAGAGTGTGGGTTGAGTGATAGAGACAGTCAGTTAATGTCTCACCCATTTCAAGAGAGTGGTGTAGGGTACGTGTGTGAGGCACTGGATTGTGAGGTAAAGGTTAGCACCTGTGTGGAGCTGTGTAATCCAATTGTGGGAGAGCATATTGTGAGTTCCTGTTTTCCAGAGCTAGGCCAACACCTGTCAGATTGCGAGTTCTCTGATCCTAGGGAACTTGCACAGGAGGCAGACCTCTGGGTGAGTACCAGAGGCTCTGTAGAGGCATTAGGGAATGACCCTAAGAGAAGTGGTTCAGAAGTTTTCCAACCCAGAGTGCTGGGAAAGGTTAGGAGTGTTACAGCTGGGTCCCCTTGTTGTGAGGAGGTTGTAGGGCCTCACATCCTGTCTCGTGGGAGCAGGAGTGAGACTGGGATAGGTCCCGAAGTGCCCCAGCCTCAGTCCCCAGGACTGGATGGTTCCATGAGGGAACACCAGGTGGGGAGCCTAGTCTGTCTGGATGAACCGTCCATTGTGGGGGTACCCCAGTGTTAGGTGAGCTGGGAGTGCCTGTAGTCAGGCCTCCATCAGTTCTTGTGCCTGGCAGTGCCACTCCTAGGGGAGGGTACAGAAGTCCAGTCTGAGGGATGAAAGGGGGAAAGAGTCCCCAGTGGAAGAACCAGTGGGTCAGGGGCCAGCCAGAAGGGCTGAGCCTCATAGGATTGGCCATGGTGACGCCACTTCTGTCCCGGGGCATCTTCACGCACTGTCAGAGGGACAGGAGGTCATGAGCTCTGTGCCAGGCAGACTGTCACGCAACACGCTAGGTATGTGTCACCCTCAGGAAGTCCTGGTTGGCCAGGCAGTTGTTCAGCCACAGGGGTTGGTCCCTGGGTTGGTAAGTCAGGTCCAGGAGTTGTCTGACCTGGAGGGAGGGACAACTGTAAGCAGTGTCCCGACCATTTTTTTCAAGAGCACCACTCCAGGTGGGAGGGTGCAGTATGCTGGACGGGGGTGCAGAGGGAGGGAGTCCTCGCCTCTGACCCCGGTGCACCCTGAGGGTTTTTTCAGGTTGGTAGGTCAGTTGCAGGGTCCAGGCCCTGAACTGGTGGAGGGGTGTGTTTCCCTTGAGGGGAGCCTGTGTGCTCCCCAGGAAGTCCTGGGTGGCCAGGCGGTTGTTCAACCCCAGGGGTTGGTCCCTGGGATGGTAAGTCAGGTCCAGGTGTTGTCTGACCTGGAGGAAGGGACAACTGTAAACAGTGTCCCGACCATATTTTTTCCTAAAAGCACCACTCCAGGTGGGAGGGTGCAGTATGCTGGAAGGGGGTGCAGAGGGAGGGAGTCCTCGCCTCTGACCCCAGTACCACCTGAGGGTTTTTCCAGGTTGATGGATCAGTTGCAGGGACAAGGCCCTGAACTAGTGGAAGAGTGTATTTTCCTTGGGGGAATTGGTGTACTCCCCAGAAGTCCTGGGTTGCCAGGCACAGGCCCAGCCTAAGGGTACAGACCCTAGGTTGGGGGCCAGGTTCAGGGTGTCCCCTGATCTGGAGGAAGGGGCAACTGCTAACAGTGCCCCTCCCAGTTTGTGTTATGGAGGCACCTCTCCAGGTGGGAGGGTGCCGGGCCCCAGTAAAGGGGGCGGGGAGAGGGCAGCCTCACCCCTGACCTCCGCCCAGTCTAAGGGTACAGACCCTATGCTGGGATACCAGTTGCAGGATAGAACCCCTGAACTGGTGGGTGAACTATGCAGGACACCTGCCTCAGGTGCCCTGACAATTCTGGAGGGGGTACCGCTCCAAGTGGGAGGGTACCGAGCCCCAAAGAGAAGGACCGGGTGTGGGGGAGCCCACCCCAGTCGCTGGCCCCGCCGTTGGGTACAGGCCCAGGGCTGGTGGGTCAGTGTCAGGACGCGTTGCCTGACCTGACAGGAGGGAGAGTGGACAAAAGGTGCCAGACACCTGGGGTTACTGCCCCGCACTCTCTGATGCCACAAAAGTTTGAGAGCCCTGAGAGGTATAGGGCTTGGATTTTATCACTGACTACTGTCAGTGACTACTGGGGCTTGTTGTTTATCTGTTGGGACACACCTGGGGGCCAGTTAAGGTTAGATGCTGCACAGGTGGTATCCACAGGTGAGGGAAGAGTTCCCATTGGTTATCTTAGTGGGCCCTAGGAGTGTGGACAGAGGGATCCACCAGGGTTCAGATTGGAGTAGAGCTGCCATATGCCCCTGCAGTTGCGGGCCAGTTCCGTGTTCTATCGCCCGAAGCAGGGAAGCCCATCAAAGTAGTGATTGGTCTCACCCTGCGCTTTGGCTGGAAGGGGTTGTGTTGGAAATGGCCCTTTTTGCAGGGTCACCCCTAAACTTTTTGCCTGCCTCCTATATTTTTGCTGACCTGTTTCTGTTGGTTTTATGACTCTGGGCACTTTACCACTGCTGTTCAGTGCTAAAGTGCATATGCTCTCCCTTTGTAAATATGACTATGTGAATTGGTATATCCCTGATTGGCTTATTTGGTTTACCTGTTAGTCCCTAGTAGTGTGGCCTGTGTGTGCCCAGGGCTGGTAAACCAAATGCTGCTGGTGGGCCTGCAGCACTGATGTGTGCCACCCACAGAAGCAGCTTGTAAAGTGTGTCTCAGACCTGCCACTGCAGTGTCTGTGTGCAGTCCAGAACTGCCATCTTGGCTGTGAAGTGCACCCACTTCCCAGCCCCTGAACCTTCCCTTGGCATCTTGTAAGTCACCCCTATGGTAGGGTGCATTGTATGTGTAAGGTAGGACATGCCTTGGTGTGTGTAGCATGTCCTGGTAGTGAATTATGCCCCATTTCGTTTTTTACTACTGTAAGGCTACCTGTTCCTCATAGGCTAGAATGGGCAGTTTGACTATTACATTCTATAGTCCTAACTGACCCCAGGAACATGGTAGAAAAACGAATTTAGTATGCCTGAGCTCAGAATATTAAAATACATCTTTTAGTGAAGTTTATTTTTATATTTTGTGTTTGAAAATACCACTTTTAGAAAGTAGGTATTTTCTTGCCTAAGCCTTCCAGTGTGCTCTGCTGTTATGTGTATTGGCTGTCTGGTTTTAGAGGGGCAGGGCAGGCTGAGTCAGACCTGGGTTGAATAGAGAGATCTGCATTTAGAGTGTGGGGAGGGGTGGCTCCTTGACCTGAATAGGGCTGTGCCTGGCAAGGTGAATGTTGGCTCCACCTCCTACTGTGTGTCTGCTAGCAGACCCCCTCTTTCTGAAAGGAAGAATGCAGCCTGGTAAACAAAGTGCTCCAGGCCTGAGCAGAACTGGTTCTGGCTAGGTTCAGTGACTTGTAGCTTCTGAGAACAAAGACTTTTGGGGTATAAATATCTGTGCTCAAACCCCACTGGAGGAATCTGCAGGAAGTGACTGTCCTTGTGCTTGTGTGTTGTTTGTTGCACTGGCCTGCAGCAGTGACCCATGGACCTTGAAGAAGAGGAAAAGGAACTTTTGAGAGAACTTTTATTTTGTTACAGCAATTACCCAAGGGCTAGGAAGAGAGCTAGCCTCCTGCTGGAGTCTCAGGCACATCAGACTCCACCACCAACCTCCTGCTTCCTCCCTGCGAGGATTGCTACCTGCTGATGAGGCTCCTGTGAGTTCCAGGGCCTCTAGTTTTGCTTCAGAGAAAAGAGTGCTGGAAATCGCCGCTAACGCACGCTTGCGAGCCGCTGCAGCCGAGAGCGCTGGAAAAATCATCGCGCCGCTGCCGCTGGGTGCTCGCAACACGAAACCATCGCTAACGCCCCTTTGCGAGCCGCTGCAGCTGAGACGCGCTGGAAAAATCATCGCGCTGCTGTCGCCGAGCGCTCGCAACTCCTAAAGAAATCATCGCTTCAAGACATCGCTTTGCGGACGCCGTGCGTCCGCCATTTTCATCGCATCGCACCGGATTTCGCCGCTCGCTGAGCGTCATCTCTTCGCATCGCAACACAATCGCACAGCGCAACAGGATCGTCGCATCGACTTCTCCTCGCGGCAAGAAAGTCATCGCGATCGGCGGCCTAGCGTGCAGAAGTTGGTCGCAGTGTCTCCGCACGCATCACGCAGATCAGCGCATCATCCTCCCTTGCGGCAAGGATTTCCAACGCACGCCAGCCTCGCGTGCCGAGAATCATCGCTACCACTTCTTTGCGACATTTTGTTGGTTTTGCTACTAAACCCAGGTACTTTGTGAGAGAAAGGTCGTGAGACCACTGCTTTGAATTTGAACTTTATTTTTGCAACCTTTGAACTATTTTTTGACAGTCCTTCAACAGCCATCCTATTTTTTGACAGTCTTATGAGAGAAAGGGTCGCAGAGACCACTGCCTTGAATTTGAACCTTATTCTTGCAACCTTTGAACTATCTTTGACAGCCCTTCAACAGCTATCCTATTTTGACAGTATTGTGGCTTTTACAGTTATTGGTCTTGTGATAAATCTGCCTTTATATAAAGATACTTATTTTTATAACTACTTGTGTGGTGTCCCTCTGTAGTGTTCCTCACTGTGTTACTGTGTATGGTCATAAATGCTTCACACCCTGCCTCTGAGATAAGCCTACCTGCTCATGCTACGTTACCACAGGGTTGAGCAGGGGTATTAAAGAGGGTAGCCCTCTCACTCTGACTTAGGAAGAAGGGTCCCTACTTGGACAGTGGCCAGCCATTGCCAACTAGAGACCCCCATTTCTAACAATCTCTATTTGTATTTTGTATCTTATGTATCATGCACACTTGTCACCTTTTCCTCTTGTAACGTATCATTTGCTACCTCTTTTTGTATTTTGTTTTGTTTTTGTTATTTGCACAATTGTCACTTTTTCTTCATGTAATGTAACGCTTGCTTTTGTATTATGTCACTTGCAATTTTCTCCTCATGTAATGTTACTGTTCCTAATGTGAAGCGCTCTGACACCTTCGGGTAAAGTCCGCGCTATATAAAAACGCATAAAATAAAAATAAAATATAAAATAAATAGCCATAATTACCATAAATATCATGAGAGCATACCTGCCAACTTGAAGAACAATGTCACAGTGTGAGGAGGGGGCGGGGCTTTGAAGGGGCGGAGCCTCGTGCACAGAAGTGCCTACGAGGCACTTTTGAACCCCACCACCAAGTCACCCCACCACCCCAAAAACAAAAGCTTGCTGAGGCTGGTGCCGATGTCCTGGGGTGTTTACACACCCCTTAACCGCTTCCATGCGCGGCCGATTTTCGCCCTGTGCGAGGCGTTTCATTAAGCGGACGGGTTCATGACGAGCTCAGCTCGTCATGCGCACACGAGCACTGCGCAGCATGACGAGCTGAGCTCGTCATGAGCATGGAAGGGGTTAATGGACGTCAGCAGTTCAAAGCCTCAGAAAACGAGCTGGAAAACCACTATTTACAGTTGTTTTCAGCTCGTTTTCCCTGCCACCGTGTGATACCGGCTTCTCACCGGGAGACCGTATGATAGGAGCCGATATTGTGTGTCACACGGTGGCACCGTGGGAGTTGGCAGATATGTGAGAGTATTTTCTCTGTGCGTGAATAACAAGCTTTGCACTGGCAAATAGACAGGTCACAAAGTGTTTATTCCGAAGCTCAATTATGAAGGAGCTTGAAAGGGGTGCCCCCCCCTCCCGTTTCCAATTCGGAATGCAATGTACAATAGTTTGTGACAGAAATTGTGTGTGCAAACCATTGATCAGTTAGTGACACTTGACTTGTAGAGATAAATGAATTGTAACATTGAAGCCCTTCCCATGGAAGAGGTTCAACTTTGCGATTTAGGGTGGGTGACCTCTGAGGGAGGTGGAAAGGAATCTAGGCAAACACTAGATATTCCACTGATGTCTTTACTGGATGTCAATATATTCTTTTAAAAGAAGCACCTGTTCTTTAAGGGACCTCCTGGGGTGCTTTCAAAGAAAATGTTTGCCACAAGGGAATGCAGACGCAGGGATCCGGTGTCGCCCACATACCTCCATTTCTGCAATTGAACTATTGATGGGGGGGGGGGGGGTTGCAAAATGCATCCTACATCATAAATAATACATTTTGCAATCAGACCGATGTGGGACAGGTTGCAGCAATCAATGTGCAAAAACCCTGATAGGTATGCAAGCTGCCATTTGAAGCATCATGCCTTTAGGGTAATCCTACTGATGACCACCCCCAGGTAGTTATTCGCAAAGAGGTGGAGTGGGGCCACGCACTTCACCTTGATTCTTCTGAATTCACCCTGTTCACTAACTACAAGGGCCGGACTGGGAACCGAAAGCAATCCTGGCAATTTTGACAGACCAACCCCCCTGCTGCTTTTGTTACTGGGGGTCGATAGAGCAGCACCACTGCAAAACCAGCCCCCAGTAACAAAAACGCCCCCCACTGCTTCAAAATCGGTCCCCACCCTTCCAGCCTCCCGGGAAACGCCCGATGCCCGCAACAGCCAGTCCAGCCCTGCTAACTACGTGCAAGCTTGTTTATTGTAAATGGACAACAGTAGGCAGTATTCATGCCTTTAAAAGTTGCAGGGCTTCTCCACATGTCACCTTCTTTATTACTCGACCTACGATCAATTTGGCCTTTTCATGTCAGCACACCCAATGCACGCCACTGACCTTCTGGATCGGTTTATGCTATATAGATGCCTGTAAGCATGCAAGAAACCCAAGTGCCTTCCACCAAGCAGTAAAGAATGCTGAGTTACATGCTGCAACAAATACAAAACTTACAACAGAGTACATTAAAAAGACCACCTTGCCAACAACCATTAGCGTACCAGCACAGAAATAACATGCAGTTGACATTTACCATGCTCATAACAGCATTTTCCATTATGATTTGCCACACGCTACCATTCAATAGAAAACTTTTGACAGAACTCTGAACACACATATAAACATGTCCAGATATGCCATACATACAATACAGTCCAGTCCCTAACACAATTCACCACAGTGAACATCACATACCTACACCCACACCTAGAAGATGCTCAAGCAGTTGGCAACACCCTCCAGCTTTAAACATTAAACACCCAAAAAGTACACTAGAACCTCCTTAATATAGTTTGGGAATTGTGCTGGGTGGCCTTGGGAGGAGCAGGCAGTGGTCTAGTGGACCACTGCATGCTACCCCAAAGTCACCCAAGCATGCAAATGTTTTCTTTTCAAAAGCAGTACCTGTGTGTTTTCAAGGGAGAAGGGCTACTCTAAGAAGTCCACCTTAAAACAAAAAGCCCTGGCCGACTGATTGTCACCTATTGCCTTTGCCAGTGTTTGTATATTGAGTCATATCAACATCCCTTTTTTCACATTTTACAAATATTTTGGTTGAGTTCAAAGTGGAAGGTGCACATATCAGCTATTATGCAACTCTTGTTTGAGACCTTGTAGCAGTTTCCTTTTGTCTCAGCCATTGCTGCAGATTCCTCTGAAATGATAATCCTCCATTTTCATTTGTCTGAGACTTTGCTGCAGTGGCCTTTCTATTGGCAGAGACGTTTTAAGGCATGGGCAAAGTGGGCTCTGGCCCAGGGCCCCAGGCTTTCAGGCTGATAGAGCCAGCTCTGTTCTGCAGAGAGTCTCGCCCTGATGACCTTTAATAATTTTTAAACAGATTGTTTCAAATACTGTTTCCTTTAATTTACTTTTAATGTGGGTGAAGTGTGAGAGTCTATTACAGTCATTTTGCAGAGAAACGTGTTTATGCTTCATACAACATCCATATTTTTTTTATTTTAGATCAAACCAGGGCGTCACGTATTCATATGTCACAGAGATTCAGTGGCGGCTGGTGACATTTGAAAGTGGTGGCGCGTAAAATTATTGCCGTAGTACACTATGGCGAGCGAGCGTGCCCGAACAACTTAAGGGGGGGTTCGGGGGGGATCCCCCCCTAGAAAAGTTTGAAAAAAAGAGTGGACAAATGGTGCATTTTCGAGCAAACTTGAGGAAGCAGGAAGGTTAATAAAGCAATACGATTGAAATATTTATCATTTAAGAAATTGGCAATTTTTATGAGTTATGGAGGACAATCTTTGCGTATTTTACCAGCAGAGTGCCCGCGCTTTTACTAAATGGCCTGTCAGCACTAAAACGAGTTTCTTCCCGTAACCGCTTTTCAATAAAAAATGTTCAGTCTGTTCTTGTTTTCCTCAGAAGATCCCTCAGCGTTCTGGTCTGCTTTAATGCAATTTCTAAACCATTATAATATGCAAAGCGAGAGTTTCCCAATATTTATCTTATTTCATGGTTATAACTGCTTTATTCAATTCACAATAAAGGGTCACTCAAAGTCTCTCACATATGGCCTTAAAATGTCACAGATAAGCAAACCCAATCACTGGATATGTCACACATAAGCAAACTGGAAACTTGGCAGCTATGTATGCATGCAGTTTACAGCTTTTCAAAGCGACCTGCCTCCTGTGCTAATACTAGCCCACGAAAGAATACATGCAGGAGAAGTCCAATCACGAGAGCGCACTGTCCTCTCAAACACTGATTCAGTCATCAGGAAGAGCTTTCATGTCAGACACTAGACTCTGGCTGCAGGGCGGAGCAAATCAGCCCCAGCACAATTCAAGTACCAATAAGATTCCTTCTAGTGTGCCCTGTTCCCGGCCGGCAGCCATAAGCAGTAGGGAGCGTGAAAAACCAGCTCCCTGTAATCTCAGAACCTTGACAGCCCTGCCTGTCACCAGTAATGGGATTTCTGATTATTATCTGTCCTAGTACTCAGGTAATGCAGATCGCACAAAGCCAATAGTGTGTGGCAAACTTTCTGGGGGTCTGCAGTTTAAGTATACAGAACCTGGATTAAAAGACTTTTTCTGTGTGAAAACCCAATTTGTAAAAGTTTCAAAAAATGCCACTTTTTCCACGCTGTACTCCAGCTGCCAATATGCTAACAATCTATCTACAATCTCCCCGTTCTCCACAATAAAATAATTTGTTTAGTTTTAGTACCCCTCCAATCCTCCACAAAAATCAAAGCAGCCAGCAGCTGTTCTGCTCCGTAATCATCTTTTGTTGGACTTTCTGCCCAACACTGGATATAACATTTTGATAAAAATAAGTCAGAACTCACCATCCTAAAAGCCCAAGGTAAAATTATACTACTGGCATGTACACTTTCAGCTCTGGCTTAGTATCTAAAAACCTTCTATAAAGCAAAACCACAAATCCCAGTTTTCAATGGGATGTTTCTTAAAAAGCCACTACTAGCTTAAAGTATCACATTTTAACAATTGTTAAGCCGAAGAGAGCCACTTGTCACAGTTCACTTTATGCCTAGTCATGCTATGATTTAAGTACCCGAGGTCAGAGGCCAACTCCTTGCAATATAGTGCAAGTAGGTCGTGTGTCTCCCAACAGGAGCATAAGATTCTCCTACATTACATACACTATAAAGCACATGGAGTTCAAATATGTTTATCTCATTACGTGGACGTAATAAAGTGACACCAAGAGTGTCACACATAAGGCACTGACAGGTCACACACAAGCACACTGAGGACATGGAAATGTCACATATAACGATTCTGCAAACTTGGCAGCTATGATTTATACTTATAACGTGAAATGTGAAACTGAAAAATACCACTGTACAAAGTGATGAGTCACAAGTCAAGACTTGCTGCTTGTATACCACATGAAGTGGATCGCTAGTTAACACCCTGGGTGAGCCATTGCTTCCTTTCGCGCCTCACACACAGAAGCACCTTGCTCCCGCTGTCCCAGGTTTCTCACGCATAGGTTCAGTGAAGGATACAGATGCCCAGCAGCACTATAGCTCCAATGCCAAGCCCGGTAGCCACGTTTCTCCCCCGAAGCTTATGCACATTCCTCTGTCAGTGGCAGGACTTTTAAATGCTTATGAGGCGAATCAACAGATGTCCTGGGAGCACAACAGGCTTCGCGTTCTGTCGGTGTACCTCGGCCCTCCCTCAACCAATCAGCACACTCTCCTGAGGCTCTAACTGAGCTCCAACGATGCACCTCATCCGTACCCTGCAGCGCTACCAGTGATGGCAGTGAACCCTCATATAATGGTGCCAACACTCTGACAATCTACCACTGAGGCCCACACGCCGCTCTGCCAATGGAATTCAGTCCTGCTTTGAAGCAATGAGTTACTAAACACTAACACAGCTCCGTCGATGAACCTCAGTCATACCCTGCAGCGCTAGCAGTGAGACCTCATAATGGCGCCTAACGCTCTATCAATCTATCACAGAGACCCATGCGCAGCTGTGCCAATGGAATTCAGTCCTGCTTTGAAGCAATGAGTTACTAAACACTATCACAGCTCCGTCGATGAACCTCAGTCATACCCTGCAGCGCTAGCAGTGAGACCCTCATAATGGCGCCAACGCTCTATCAATCTATCACAGAGACCCATGCGCAGCTGTGCCAATGGAATTCAGTCCTGCTTTGAAGCAATGAGTTACTAAACACTAACACAGCTCCGTCGATGAACCTCAGTCATACCCTGAAGCGCTAGCAGTGAGACCCTCATAATGGCGCCAACGCTCTGTCAATCTATCACGGAGACCCATGCGCAGCTGTGCCAATGGAAGTCAGTCCTGCTTTGAAGCAATGAGTTACTAAACACTAACACAGCTCCGTCGATGAACCTCAGTCATACCCTGCAGCGCTAGCAGTGAGACCCTCATAATGGCGCCAGCGCTCTATCAATCTATCACAGAGACCCATGCGCAGCTGTGCCAATGGAATTCAGTCCTGCTTTGAAGCAATGAGTTACTAAACACTAACACAGCTCCGTCGATGAACCTCAGTCATACCCTGCAGCGCTAGCAGTGAGACCCTCATAATGGCGCCAACGCTCTGTCAATCTATCACGGAGACCCATGCGCAGCTGTGCCAATGGAAGTCAGTCGTGCTCTGCAGCACTGAGTTACTGAACACAAGCTCAGCTCTAGCGATGCACCTCAGTCATACCCTGCAGTGCTGGACAAGTTTTACTAGGGTATCAAGGCCTTGACTCCGCCATTTGCTAAGAGCGCTATGGCGATAGTTTTTCCATTACACTTCAACCCGATGTTTTGCAGCCACTGACAACATACCTTACAAACACCGTTGCACCTTCAGTTTTTTCTCCAGATAATAACATAATTTCGGATTGCGAAGGGGTGCTGAATGCAGTCCTTTGTAGTTGTAATGACAGGCAACCTTATATCCATGACATAATTCATTGAATGCTCCATAGATCTAAATATAAACCACACAGTTGCGGCTCGCAATACTCGCGGGCAGGGGGGGTATCGCACGGGGGGGGGGGAGGGTTTAAAATAAAAAGAAAACTTACCTGACCGGGTCCGTGCCGCCTCTGCTCCTGGGCTGGGGTCCACCGTTCTCAACAGGAACAGGCATGCTGCAGCTCCCTCCCCTCCTGTAAGCCAATCACAATGCTGCAATGGCAGCGTTGTGATTGGTGCGGAGTCCCGGAGGGCGCCCAGCCGGGCACCAGTAGGGAGGCCAGCAGCCTACATAGAGAAAATGTAAAGTGCGCATGACTGCTTTGGTCGGCCCCAGGGCCGACCAAGCAGTCAGGGCACTCAGAGTGGTGCAAGCCACTCCTCCCTGACCCGCCCACCCGCCCGCCCCCAACCAGGCATACACTCCCGCCCGCCCCCAACCAGGCATACCCCTGCTGTCTGCTTTCTCGCAGTGTGAGAAGCAGAAAATAAAATGGTATTTAAAATACCATTTTATTTTCTGCTTCTCGCACTGCGAGAAAGCAGTGGGGCGGCGCTCCATCGCCCTAATGGAGCGGCCGCCGCTGCGAGAGATTATTTGTAGTAATAATGAGCTGCTGCTGTGTTACAATATTGAAAACACTGCACTATCCTAAATATTAGATGTAGACACGTTTAGAATTTGGACCAGTGTGCCTGGGCACTGTCAGTGACATGGCCAAAGAAGGCATAAAAAAGTTGGAACTTGATAAAAAATTCAAAGCTATTCGAAAAGGAGCCCCCACAAAACGATTAGCACAGGGCCTCCAAAATCCTTAAAATGTCCCTGTCTATTAGATCTCTCATCCTTCTTATTTCGACTTCAGCAGATTAATACATGGTGCCTGGAAAGTTTCAATACAATTTGAATCCTGTAAGGCTGATAAATCCGTAGGACACATGAATGAAAGATGAACATTGACAAAAGAAGGGAAAGAAGCCGCAGAGAGAATGTGAGAGCACCGAACGGAGACTGGAGAATAGACAAGAAATTATTTGTTTTCCTTCCTTCAAAAACAGCTTGAGATGTCTAGAAAATAACTTTCCACTTGCAACACGCATGATGCGAGGCAAGCAGGGAGGCAGGAAACAATCTGGAAACAATGAGGTGAGGAAGGCTCAAAGTGATGACGACGGGGTTAAGAGATGATGGTGCGGGTGGTCAGGAAGCACTGAAAGAGGACAGGTCTGGAAGGCAGGGTGCAGCAATGAATGGAAGTGAGGAAAGCCAACACACAGGACAAATATGGAGGGTGGGAGGTAGCAATCCGATGCTTACACACAAAGAGGCCTAGTTATGAAAAAGTCATGCAGTGCAGCGCAGCAAGACATCTTGCTGAGCTGCACTGTGTGGCAGGGAAAGGGCAGGAATGCGCCATATTTAAGGTAATATTGTGCATTCCTGCCTTTTCCTCTGCGCTGGCGCCCTTTTGGCAGCCTTGCACCAATGCCGACACCCTTGCACCATGGTGCAAGGGTGCCTGTCTTGCATGCAGGATTGTTTTTGTGCAGGAAGGGACACCTTCCTGCACAAAAATAATCCTGAGAGGCATATTTCTCTTTCTATGTGGTTGCAGAATGCAGCGCACAGCGAAAGAGGAAGTAACGAGGAGAAATGAAGATATTTCTCCTCGTTACATATCTCCTGGGAAGGCGTATCTTTTTGGCTCATTCCCAGATTAACCAGTTCTGGTAAATCTGGGAGTGCGTCAAAAACCATTGGAGTTGCATGGGAACGCCCACGCAACGTCCATGCAGCTGCTTCCCAGGGCAGAGTAAGGCAATGCAGTGGTTTGCGCTGCGTTGCCTTAATCCAGAATTATAGAGCCGCTATGGGCCACGTTAAGTGGCCTTTTGTGGCTTCCTAAATCTGACTTAAGGTTTACGTAGCAGCTCGTGGAGGGAGTGCCGCGGGCGGGGGAGGAGCAGGGTGGGGGGTAGTAAACTACGGCATACGGCCGAACAGAGGTAAGTAAACAAATAAATAAATAAAACGAATTTCATTGCGCGCGCTGCATTGCCAAATGCGATGTTGTAGTTTACTAACCCCCACCCTGCTCCTCCCCCGCCTCACCGCCCCGCGGCACTCCCTCCACGAGCCGCTACTGGCGTCGTCGCTCTTGCACCGCGTAGGCCCAAAAGTGAGGAGTACCCCCAAGGCAACAATAGAAGGAACCACCTCATCCATTCAGGACACTGCGAGAACGAAATCCTCCAAAGCCCACTCTAAGCATGCGCCATATACATTATGGAACAAAAGAAGTTTACAATAGAGAACTAATGCTGTTTGTAGTCAAGCCCTAAAAACACATTCCCGGCGTTCGTTCATCGTGGAGTATGTTCAAAAATGTGAAATTCTCTTTGTAAACACTTGAGGGCATCAAACACCACGATAAAGAAACGTGCTCCAATGTTTCAAACAAAGTCCTCATCTTTAAGAAATCCAAAGGGCGAGCACTTACAGGGAGCTTCTCCTGCATCTTTCTCTATGTGAACTGACCATTATGCTGCTCAGTAAAGTCCCTTACTATGATTGGCATCTTTCATTTCTGCCGTCCAGCCTTGTACTGCTGTTGTTGGTGCGGTAGGAGAAATGACATATTCTACACTGGCATTTGTGGAACTCCATTTTGTTTTTACACCCCTACCTCTGTTGTATTCTTCGCACACACACGCACGTACGCACACCCTGGCGTCACTCGTCTGTTTCAGTCACACGCACACTGCACCCCGGGAGACGGCAAGGACATGCCTGAGACTTTGAATCTTAGAACCACAGAAACCACAGAGAAATACTGTATTCGTGGTCAGACAAACCATTTTAATCATTGTTCTTTTAAACTGTTATTTCCATGTCCTGTCAATTTTTTATGTGAGCAAAGGTTACCTTGCTTCTGCCACTGCTGTGCAATTTGTTTTATCAGGCTTGTAACAGATTGCACTGCTGCTGAACGCACTACACAGTTGTGGATAGGGGGGGGGGGGGGGTGTACATTTCTGCTGCAGCCCATGCCTTGCATGTTTTATGTGTAAAAGTGAAACTTAGTCTGCTCCTGATGTCATGCTGTATCGTTCCTATGCGTGATTAAACTTTTTGCGGTGGGTTTGCGTCACAAGATTTACGAACATTTTGCGGTGGGTTTGCGTCACAAAAATGACACTAACCAACTCAAAGGGAGATATTTACAACAAAATGTCAGAGTGTGGTGTTACTCCAAAATTGGTAACGCTGCGCTCCGACATTTTTAAAACTCAGGGATGCACCGTATTTACAAAAATAGGCCCACCCCTGTGTTTCCCCTTAGCGCTGGCGCTAATAAAGCTGCCTAGCACCAGCGCCAGCGCAGGCTCCCTTGTACAATGTTGCAAGGGTGCCTGTGCTGAAGGGGCAATTGTTTATGTGCAGTAAGGGACACCTTACATAAACAACCTTGAAAGGCGATTTGCTCTTTCTATGTGTTCTGCAGAATGCAGCACACATGGAAAGAGCAAAAACGAGGAACATATCGCCAGTCTAAGACCAGGTATTCCATGGTCTTAGTTTTTGGCGCCGCCCCAGCCTTGTAAATATGGGGCAGTTTCAAAAAGCAATGGGTGTTGCGACGGAACACCCACTGCAACACCCATTGCACGCCCCTTTCACGCTAAGTGAAGCGTTAAAAGGAGTCTTATTTACAAGGCGGTGTTAAGCCACGTTAAGTGGCTTAACATCACTTTGTAAATAATGAGAAGGGGATATCGCCACCAGAACATCGCTAAAAGGGACGTTCTGGTGGCGATATTCCCTTGGTAATATGCCCCAAAATTGTTTTTTTGTTATTTACTTTCCAGCCCATGTTTTGTGCTGAAAAGTTGCCTGATAGTAATGCGAAGCAGCGCCTAGCATTGGTTTGTGTTACTTAGCGCCAAGGGGGCGTTCCATGGGTGGTAAATGAGCGTTCCATTGCAACCAACCATGGTGTTTGACGCAAAACCCTATTTACCAAAAATTTGAGAAAGGTTTTTGCATCAAAAAATAATACCATTTGAAATCAGACGTAAAAAGGAGAAATTTTTCATTTCTCCTTTTTTTCTGATTTTGCATGTGTGCTGCACTGTACAGAACACGTACAGAATAGGAAACATTATAAATGTAGTCTAAGCATAGTATTTTGTACACTTCCAGTACAAAACCTAGAGGAGGAGAGGATAGAGCCATATCTCTTTAGACATGGCACTTTCCTGCTCTCACGGGAGCAAGAGCAGGGGTAGGATGCAGGCTAGTTGCGCGCCACCCTCCTAATCGAGCAACGAAGTGCTCGTTTGGCTTAACCCGTCAGCACCGGACCTCAATTTCAGGGGTCTCACCAATCCAGGCCTCAAGCCTGGAACTTCAAGAGCAACGCTGGTGACAAAGACGATATTCAACACGGGCCTTGCGGTAGTGTTAGAGTTAGGAAGACCTCTCTCCTTTCCCTTTTTTAACAATACTCCGGTCCTGAAGAATGGCCGATTGACCCGTTAGGGGCTGTAGGCGAGAAACATGTCGACCACTTGCACTATCTTGACCCTGTAGGACCATAGCCTCCAGACAGGGCCCACCTATTTTAGTTAGGTTAGTACACCCCCAGAATAAAAAATGTGTTCCACACAGGGCAGTACTAGACCTATTTTAACCCACTCTTCACTCTCAACTCACTACCTTGACCACATACCCCCACGCACCCAACGGCTGTCTCTAAAAAAGATCTCCGGCAAAGAGCCCCTTCGCGGGTGCCCGTCGGGCATTGCAGCGCCGGCCCGACGAGGAGCACAGCCCAATGATGAAGCATGACATCCTTCGGGGTGTGTGAGGGCATTCAGTAGAGACCTGTGCATTCCCCTCTCTCCCTTTCTCAGGAACTGCATTCCCACTTGACCTACTGACTTTCCTGCTCTCTCCTTCTCATGCAACGCAGTGCAGCATTTTTGGCTGTTGTGCTTCGTTGTGTGAGAATTTGGAAAATCTGGTCCACAGTCACTGTCCATGAGGAACAGCACACATGGAAAGAGGAAAAAATGAGGAGAAATAAAGGTATTTCTCCTCGTTATACCTCTGTCTTGTAATCGTGTCATTTTAGCACAAACCCAGGTTTACAAGCCTTTGAAAAACTGGGTTTGCATCAAAATACATGGGTGGATGCATTGGAACCCCCATGATCCACCAATATAATGGCTACCAAACGCAAAGTAACACAAGGCAGCGCAATGCACTGGGCTGTGTTACTTTGTATTTACAAAGCCCCGCAAAGCCACACAAAATGGCTTTGCCTGGCTTAGTAAATGCCAAAAATGATTTTACATCAGGGCTATGCCACAAAAGTGAAGCAATCCTGGCTCAAAACATATGGTCATGTAGGGGCATTACATTGATCTGGTATATTGCATGCATTGGATACCTGAGGGCATATTTAACCTATGATTTTCATGCAGCCAACCACCCAGGTATAGGCCCAGATTTACAAGGAGTTTGCGGCAGGTTTGAGCTACTTTTTCAATGCAATCCGCTGAAAGTCTGCTAGGATTTACAAACCAATGCAAATTACATGCAGTGCGATGTTCTGCCTTGCGTTACTTAGCTTCAAGGGGGTGTTCCATGTGTGGTGCAGGGGTGTTCACATGCAACCATCTATGGGTTTTGATGCAAATCCCTATCCACAAAGAACTGTAGACAGTGGTGTGCGCCAAAACGTTTTTATTTCTCCTCATTTTTCCCCTATGTAAGTGTGCTGCAGAATGCACACTTACAAAGAGGAAAATGCCTTAAAGCATAGTTTTTGCGCAGGAAAATATTGCTTCCTGCACAAAAACAATGCTGAGTTTAACGCAGGCACCCTTGCATAATGGAGCAAGGGTGCCTGTGTTGGTGTATGGTGGTCACAAGTGTGCCAGCGCACTGAAAGAGCAGAATTGCTCCACTTCTGAGTAGATAGAGTGCAGTTCTGATCTCTCCCGTTCATGCAACTCAGGGCGGCAACTTTACTTGCTGTGCTGCGTTGCGTGAACTCTTTGTAATCTGCCCTGTTCTACTAAACAAACCCCTGTTTATAGTGAGTATTATGCTTTGCCCATGCAATAAATGACCCATTTTAACATACTACTATTGTTGATGCTCTTGCTTACCTAGTGTGTGTGTTTTGGTCGCTCATACTGCTGCTTACCTTACAGCGCTATCTTGTTCTCTGGATCTGATGTAATCTTGCACTGCTGATTTTTATGATGCAACCGTGTTGTATGAATGCCTTCACTGCCCAACAATGAACAGTGTTTGTCATGCAGCAGGCCGAGCTGTTGCACAGGCCCTGGCTGCAGTGCTTTGCTGACAGCCAGTTGCCACCAGAAGCTATTGATCACTCATGTCTTCAGTATGCAAACCTCCTCTGTCCCTGGCTAAATTCGGATCATGTCGCCGGCTTTAAGTCACATTTAATTAACCTCTTTACCTGTGGCCTGTCTCTCTCTATTGATAGAGATTGATTACTGTGCTAATCCCTCTTGTGAGAAAGGGAGGTTTTTTTGAGTGAGCTGGGTGGCACTGGACGGAGAGCTGCTGCAGTGGTTAAGATTGTGAGACATCAGTGAGTCACTCTGTGGTCAGCGCTTTAGTTATGCATAGTGGTGCCCCACTCTTGTCCATCACT
This sequence comes from Calotriton arnoldi, assembly GCA_963921515.1. NCBI lineage: Eukaryota > Metazoa > Chordata > Amphibia > Caudata > Salamandridae > Calotriton > Calotriton arnoldi. The sequence continues at coordinate 489,677 of CAWUFW010002798.1, forward strand.
GGGTAACACACACACACAGAGTCGGACTATCCCATAGGGCAATATGCCAGTGCCTGAAGAGCTGGTCCAACAGATCAGTGCATGAGCTGTTTTTTTTTAGCTGTTTGTGGTTTTGTTTTAAGGTCTGGTGGGTCGGTTTTTACTGTTAATTTTTCTATTACCAAATACATTGCATGCACCAAGCACAAATACATGCAGTTTCCACATGTTGCATAACACTTCGGGGGAGATTTACAAAAAAGTCATGCAGCGCAGCCCTCTGCGAGGCTGCGTTGCAAGACAGGGAGGGAGCAGGTGAGCACCATATCTTCAAAGATATGGCTCTCTCTTCCCCTTTCCCTTGTGCCGGCGCTGATTACAGCTGCTGTGCGCCACGCACACACCTTAGCGCCATAGCGCTAGGGTGTGTGCATTAGTTTAGCATAGGTTTTGTACAGGAAGGGTACCACTCCTGTACAAAATACGATGCCCAGACACATGCAAAGTTTTTCCCACTTTGAATGCGTACTGCACAGTGCAGCATGCATGCAAAGTCAGAAAAGGATGGAGAAATGAAAGCATTTCTCCTTCCGTGCGCCTACTTGGAAAGGGCGCAGTTTTCTCACGCTAAACCCAATCTACTTTATTTAGTACATTGGGTTTATTTATTTATTTATTTGTTTTTATTTGCAGAGTTTTATATAGCGCTGGCTAGACCCGGAGGTATCAGAGCGCTTTACATGAGGATCAGCGAGTTACAAGTTACAAAATTACAACAGTTACAGGAGCCAAGTATAACATAGGGAAAACAAACAGTGTTACACAATTACATGAGTCACTAGCGCATAGCATAACCAAGACACATGTCCAGAGAGGCAAAGAAGGGAGAGGGGGAAGGTACAAAGGGGTAGGGAATGCAGATCGGGTCGGGCAGATCGGCAAGGGGGAAAGTACTTCAGGGGATGGATTCGCCGGAGAGCGGGGAAGGAAAGGAGACACAGGGGAGAGACGAGGGAAACCATGTCCAATGTCCGGCTGGGTAGGTGATGGCCAAGGGGGTAAACCAGAGCCTAATCTCCTCTATAGCTGATAAAACAGCTCCACCGGGCAGCGGCCATGATTGTTCAGGCTTTTTGTTTACCGTGAGAAACCTTGGGTGGGTGCATGGGAACGCCCATGCTCCACCCTTGGTACGCCCCCATAGCATAGCGCTGCTTCGCATTACTTTTCCTTTATTTCCAGTGCTAAACAAGTTTGGCGCTGGAAAGTAAATAGGGAAAAAAGATTTTCTGCCGATTTGCGTCACTTTTGTGACGCAAACACGGCGCAAAATCTTAGTAAATCTCCCCCATAATGCAGCATGTCTTTACATGTTTAACACTGCTCTGATTTGCAAACGTGGGCTATTTTTTAAACTATCTTATTTACTAATGAGGGTCACTTTTAATTTAGTGCCCTGGCTTATTTTGTGTCCCAGTCCGGCCCTTTACACACTCGACAGTCCCATTTCCACATTACTGGCTTCAGCCAATACAATTAAGTCTTGCTCATTACCACATCACTGACCTGTGCACATTACTGGAGTCAATCTCTTCCATGTCACTTGCCTCTCAAACATTACACAAACGTAAATTGAACAGCGGCTGACTGAAGGTTCAGCACCTCAATCCCAGTTTACAAAAAAACAATTAATGTTCTGTGCAATCCCTTCTGGAGCTCGCCGCTTTTGGGCTCCTCTGAATGCCAGAAAGACAAATTTTTACAAAAGAGAAGGTGCACCAGAATAGAAGTCCAAAGCATCAAAGTAAATCCAAAAAGTCTTCTTTATTATGTATCAAACTTTTTTAATACAAAGCTAATCTTATCAAGGATTTTGAATTTCCTATTATCGTACCCATATTGAGGGTTTGTTCACATATACGACGCACATGGTTGGAGATTCTCTCTCCTTACTGACTATAAAGAATATTTGATGTATGCCTATATTGGTTACCGGTTTGAGGTTTGATCCTGAACCATCTTACGAATACGGTTACGTTTTGTTATTGGAGCCCTGATGAAGTTACGCCCAGGAACGAAACGCGTTGGCTGAAAGCCTTTTAAAAAATCTTTGATACATAATAAAGAAGACTTTGACTTTTTGAATTTACTTTGATGCTTTGGACTTCTATTCTGGTGCACCTTCTCTTTTGTAAAAATTTGCCTCTCAAACATTGTAAGGAAATCTCAGATGTTCCTACACACCGGATCTCTTTCAGACTCACTTGTAGCAGCCAGTGTTCTTCTTTACAATATAGCTGATGAAAAGATGCTCACGCCTTCGAGTCTAGTTCTTTAACTTCTTCCAGGTGTTCCAAACATCCACAAACATTCAGAGACGTGTTCATCGACACCAATACACTGGCTCAAGATGTGAAGATACTTCTTACAACTTCCAGTGAGGCCCACAGCCATATGTGCAGGTCCTAATGGTGTGCTGGTCTTCATACATGTAGAAAACAGTTGAGTAAACACATAGAGAATTCTCTTGGAAAAGGTCTTATATGCTAAAAAAAAGGGGTGAAATTATAAAGGAATTATAAAGTTTATTAGAGTAATATTTAAAAAACAGCCTGTTAGTTACCAGTGTATTTGTAGTTGTATTTTTGTACTTGTGGAGCGCATTATACCTGAAGGTGTCAAAGCCCTAGCTAACAAAAGAAGCACCTACAAGAAAGACAACAAGACCTGTTCATCACAGCTGGAAAAGAGCCTGGTTTTCAAGTCCTTCTGAAAAGTATGAGAGGACAAACTAGCAATTTGAGCGGGAAGGGATTTCCACAGCTTGGCAGCAGCCACACGGAAGGAATGCCCCACCCTCCTCTGCACCCCCACCTGGCTTTCCGAAATCTTGGGAATCCTACCTTCTTAAGGAAGGCAGATCTCAACTGTCTATTGGGCATGTACCAAGGCTGTTCTGAAATGCATTGGCCCCTGGCAGTGGAGAACGGTGTGAACTAGAAAACGGGACATCCAGGACCAGAAAGGCACCCGCATTCTGGATCATCTGGAATCTATTTAGAGTGCCTCTATTAATATTAAGGCACAGGGCATTACAGTAGTCAATGCGCAATGTAAAGACCGCAATGACCACAGCAACTCTAAGCTCGGTAGGGATGAAAGGAAAGACCTTCCTCAAGATTTTAATGGTGAGAAAACAGGAACTGACAATCCTCTTCGCATGAATATCAAAGGAAAGAGAGGTGTCAAAGACCACCCCTAAATTTTTAGCCTCAGTGACAGGGAGGGGGCGGGGCCATAAGGCTCTGGACACCACAGCTATGACCATACCGATCTTTGCTCACCAAAAACCAAGATCTCAGTTTTGTCGGTATTCAATTTAAGCCAATTCTCCTTCATCTGGTTGTTACTGTCCACCATACACTATTTAAACCTCTCTGCCACCACAGTAACATTGTTGGCAATGGACACAATAATTTGCTTATCATCTGCATACGATAATACTTGGAAGCTATAGGACTGAATCAATTTGGCCAAAGGGGCAACATAAAGATTAAACAGAGTTGGGCTAAGTGAGGAGCCCTGTGGCACCCCACATGGTAGCTGGAAGAAACCAGACCTAAAGTGACCACAGCTCACAATGTGAGATCTATTGGAGAGAAAGGACTCCATCAGGGCCAAGACGATGTCCCTCAACCCAGCCCGGCAGAGTCTATGTACTAGGCGGGAGGGGGACACCATAGCGAACGCCTCTGAAAGGCCCAACAGTACCAAGATACCGGATCCTCCCTGGTCCAGCTGATGACGAATAATGTCAGTGCCAGCCAGCAGAGTGGATTCAGTACTGTGGCTCCTCTGAAAGCCATTCTTGGAAGGATCCAGTAGATCCCAAGAATCTAAAAATGCTACCAACTCTTGATTCAAATATTTTTCTAATATTTTGGCTGGCGCAGGAAGGAGAGAGTGAAAAAGAACTATGATAGTTGTCTATAAAGGTCCCCAGATGGCAGGTGTAGCATGTGAGTATATCAAAATTGGAAAAATAAGAAAATGCAAAAATATAAAACATATCTCTGAAAATGCTGTGCTTTTAGCAAAAAATGATCTGCCATTGAGTGGCATTGAAATAAATATCTATGGATATCAACAAAAAGCCCCTCTAAAGAAGAATGGGGCTTATAACAGCAACATGTATTTGGGGGTTAATTGCTGAAAATAGCTAATGGCGGTTTGAGCAGTCAGTAATACCTGGTAAGTGAGCACTATTCCTCTAACAGAATGATGCACACTTCAGGTCTTCAAAACTAACTTACCTGTGTATATTCTTCGGGGCACTAAGTAATTCACATTTGACAACTTTATCTTCTGCAATGATGAATTGCAACTATTGCAATTCTATTTGGTCTGCTTTCCCACAGTTTATTTCTCAATCTTTCACTACATATTCTTTTGAGAATGTGCATTTAATGTGTGACACACAGCCATGATGTGGTGAATTATAACCTGTGAAAGCACATTACATTTACCAAAGAAAGAGCATAGTTATCGCTGATCCATAAATTGAAAGTACAGTAACAATGTTTAGGGGAAACAAAGTATTGGATCTCCCTAATCCCAGGCATGCTGAAGCATGACGACCTTGTCTAAGGGTGAATAACATGCTTTTAGGGGCTTATTTAGAAGTCCATTGCGCCGTCGGTGTGCCACTTTTTTTGACGCACTGGCGGCTCAGTGTGCTGGCCCATATTTTTAAGGCCACGCAAAGTCACCCTGCATGGCTTTTCATGGCCTTGTAAATACGGCCCATTTTCATGCATCACTTTGCGTGAAAGGTGCATGCCATGGGTGTTGCAGTAGGTGTTCCCACGCAACACCCATGGATTCTGCTGCATTTCCAGATTTACAACATTTCGTAAACCTGGGAATGCGTCAGATTGCTACGCCTCCCCAGGGGAGGCGTAAGGAGGTGTAATGAGGAGAAATACTTTTATTTCTCCTTGTTTTTTCCTCTTTCTATGCATGCTGCATTCTGCAGCACACATAGAAAGAGGAAAACACCATCAATGATTGTTTTTGTGCAGGAAGGTGCCCCTTCCTGCACAAAAACAATCAACCCCGCAACGCAGGCACCCTTGCACCATGGTGCAAGGGTACCTGCGTTGGCAAATGTCAGCCCATTGTGCGCCACCACAGGGGAAAGCACAGGGATGTGTCATATTGTTGTAAATATGACGCTTTCCTGTGCTTTTAAAATGACGCAGCTCGGTGCAGCAAAATGGCTTGCGGCGCCACGCTGCGTCATTTTGTTGTAAATAAGGCCCTTGGGTTTTAGCTGTATACTAGTCTTGCGCAGGGTTATTGACATTTGCTTGGACGTAATTTTAATTTAACCAATACAGCATTTACTGCATTCTTCACCTAACCCTGTGCTCATTGGATTCTAAATCCTTCTCATGCCTTCATTACAACTGCCCTTTTAATTCCGATGGTGCTGCTAACAGCTCTTACTGGCCTCATCAGAATTACAAAGTGTTTACTTTCAGACGGAGGTACTGATGGTTGAAACAGCCGAAAACGTCATGTGAAGTAAGGGTTGGCGTTGATGAGACCTTCCTTGGGTCCAGAAGGGAAGGAGTGGTGGGTTACAGTCAAGAAGTTGAGGTTGAGAGGTGACCAGTAAGCCTGAGAGGTGGATGCTCTACACACGTATACATACACGAGACGCTTCAGGATGCTGCACTTCGAGTCCTGAGGCACTTGGGTGGGATCGGACAACTTACAGTTGTGAGAAGGGTCCGCACTACTGTCAAGTGTTTTTTCCCCCCTTTAAGTGGACAGCATCCAGCGGTAAGAGTCAGTTGAAGGAAGATCACAGGTGTTGCGTGAGAGGGTTGTCACATACCACGCAGAACACAGCAGATGAGTCAGGCAGAAGGGATGCAGGAATGTATGTGTTTATTAATGAGTCTGCACCTGTGGCGCTCAGGTGTTGGTGAGGCAGTGTCTAGCCGGGAAGAGGTCAGATCAGGAGAAAGTATAATGGCAGATGAGGGCTAAGGGCCTAACAGAGAAGGGTTCAACATCTGCGGCCTGTACAATGACAAAAGCTGTGGCATGTGATGTTTGTTGGGTTGGTGGTACTTGGTGTGTTATTTAGGACTGTTTGTGGTATCTAGGTTACCTGTGACTAGGTAACCAGGAGACCACTGGTGTTCTGGAATGTAGTGGTTGAGGTGACATTTGGAGTGTTTACTGGTGGTGATAGGATGACACACACTTGCACTCCAATAAATCGCTTTCCTACCAAGAAGTAATGTGTCTCTTCTCTACAAATTTGGCGACGAGGATGGGATTGCCCATAACATGAACTACTACAGAGGTTCCAGGCGACATCATGAGGCGAAATTGGTGGCGAGCAGGTGAAGTCGTGTGAGTGCTGTAGTGATATAATTAGGAGGTCAGACTTCAGAAAACGTCTGGTGCCAGCCCCGACTGCACCAGGAGATGAGGCCGAGTGCACTAAGAGGCGAGGGGACGGACATACCAAAGTTTTAGGGGAAACAGGAGTGGTGCGATTGCGTGAGCCTCCCTACTGGCAGGGCTCGCTTGCGATCACTCACACACCCAGGCCCCGTGATGAGGAAGCGCATGCGTGAGACTTGCAGTTAATATTGATACGTGCACGATTGTGCTGTGATGTCAACATGCTGATGTCAGTGGGCCATATTAGTTAAACCTGGGATACTGCTAAGTCAACAGACGATGCCATTTTGGCAATGTTGTAGCAGTTCCTGGTTGCACTCATCGGTGATGCGCTCACCAATTTAATATTGCCTCACTACTAGAAGTAAAAGCACTGTAGCAAGTGCACAGCACGTATCGTAAGTGCGCTGGGCACATCTGCGGTGACACGCACACCATCAGAGGCAATATCGGACCAATTAATTGAAGGTGCCTGTGTTATATCTAGGTTTCTACCTTACATCTTCCCTGTTTCTCTGCCTCTGCTGTTCAGTCAGTGAGAGTAGAATGTTAGTGTGAATGTGATGTCATTGGAATGTTGGGTATGCTGTGAGTGGGACTGTCAGTTGGATCCTGGGCTGAGCAGCAGAGAAGCTGCTCCTGGTGGGGCTTTATTACATCTATACTGGAAAACCTATCTGAACATCTAAGATCAATAAACTTATCATCTGTAACCTAACCAAGACTACTGGAACTACTTACCTACGATATAACATAAATTGGCGACGAGTTGGATTCAAAACCATGCGTGAGGACTTACTTCAAGCTTGAAAAGGTACTTTTATACAAGATTTTACTTAAAAAAAGAACTTACCTAAGGATCTTACGCCCTCCCGCCCCACCAGTGTCCATATTCACCGGACAGCCCATAGACAAGGCGTAAATTTCCTGCTACCTGCTTCTTCCTGCCTGATTTCTACTGCCTGCTTCTTACTGGGCATGTTTCCTGCTACATGTCTTTCCAACCTGATTCCTGCTACTTTAAAATTTCTACCATTGTGTGGATCCGGCATCTTCAAAAATTGGCACTATATCTAAGAACCCATTTTACAGGACGCATGTTTCCTGCTACATCTTCTTCCTGCCTGATTCCTGCTGCCTTTGTCTGCCAAATACTGCCTGTACCTCATCCTGTGTACCTACTCTTTCTACATGGGAAACACTAATGTTTGCACCCAGCAAGCAATTTGAGCAAGCGCCATCCATACAAACTGCCGATGTACCCTGGCTCTACATCAGAGGTGTACCTTCTCTTCATTTTGCGAGCACTTCCCAAACCCGTTGTGTATTTTGGGATGCTTTCGTGGAACCAGTGACTAGCATCAACTATGCCAAGAATCAACTTTGGACACCCCAGAGACTGAGCTTTGCTTACTCGCTGACACTTTACATGAATCCTGTTTGGTGGCAAGTATTGTGAACATTTTGAGGTAAATTTTAATTGATTTAATTATGGGCCTCGGTTTCCCCTCTACATTTGGCAGTTCAACCGTCCTGTCGTGGTTTGAAAAACAACGCGCGCCATGCTCAGCACGCGCTCTTACCTTCTCGTGGATCCTCTGATTTTCAGTGACGCTTTGGAATCCTTCTCCGTCTCAGCGTTACTGTGCAGCAATGTTGGGTGCACGCACTTGCCTACAACCACCCAGCACTGCGTCACCGAACGTGCCGCCATCTTGCGGTAGGCACCATCGATACAGCATACCTTGCCCTGCTTTACACGTTATTTGCTGACCACGTTTTGTCGTTACTGTCGTTGAGCTGGCAGTGGACGCTATGCTGACTTTACGCGTGAGGAATCACAGGTTCAAAGGTGTTTTCTTCTTCGTTTGCAAGTTTCTGCGTTCTCCACTCTGGCAGTGAACTGTGCTCGGCAGACACCATGATTTCTGTTCCTTCACTGGATGTAGAACCCGGGTGAGATATCGCTCACCGGTGTTTGCTGTCTCCTGCTTTCGTATTTGACTAATTCATACTTTGCAATGTATTCTTTATATTGTATTGTGTTCATTAAGTTCGTTGTTTCTGGGTTTTATTCTCTATATTCCTGATTCTGAGTGTTCTCTTTCCTTGTACTGCACTAGAGTTTATTTTTGAAGTATTCTTGATTTGCCTGAGATTTTTCTCGTCCTGTCAGGTGTACAGCGTACCTTTGCGCTGTTGAGTTATTTGCTTGTCCATTCTCCTTATACTGTGTTTGAGGCTGTTTACCACCTCTCTTAATGCTTTCTGCTTACATACTTTCCTATGCACTCCTCTTATTAAGTCATTGTTTTCATTCAGTTCACGTGCATGAATATGTGTGTACTCTATTGTGACTGGGGTGCTTTACCTTTTCAGTTTTAAGGCCTAGTTTATACTTCTCTTGTTGTTTATTGAGTTTACATTACTCATTGCAGTCTTTACAGACTTACTGCGCAGTTTATATTTTACGTAATTACCTCTTCTTTGCGGGTTGTGTGTAGGCGTACAATTCAGCTATTACAGACTTCAGCTTCTGCGTTTTTTCTTGAGGGTTTGTCTACTTACCACTTAACACGTACTATTTTCTCTCTTCTGTGTCCTGGTACAGCTCCCCCAGATCCCATTTTCTTTGCAATTTCATGTGTGGTCTAATTCGAGGTGTGACTGTACTTTTGCTTTCTAAGTGGTGCAGCTCTCCCTTATCGCATTTACCTTGCACTTTCATACGTGGTCTACTTTAGGTGTGACTGAATTTTATTTGCTGTGTAGTTCAGTTCACTTAGATCGCACTTTCCCTGGAGCATTTTTTCTTTTTTCCTCTGATTCTTAACACGATTTTACTTTCAGTGCTTTTGTTTTATTGTGCGCAGGTTTTCATATGTGGTCTAACTTGAGGTGTGACTGTACTTTTGCTTTATATGTTGTGCAGCTCTCCCAGATCACATTTTCCTTGCATTTTCATGCATGGTCTAACTTGAGGTGTGACTGTACTTTTGATTTACGTGTGGTGCAGCTCACCCAGATCGCATTTTCCTTGCATTTTCATGCATGGTCTAACTTGAGGTGTGACTGTACTTTTGATTTACGTGTGGTGCAGCTCACCCAGATCGCATTTTCCTTGCATTTTCTGCTTGGGGATTCACTATTTTGTGTTTTCACCTCTGCTTGATTTCTGGTAGGGTGTAAGTCACCCGTTATTTACTTATGATTGCTTTCTGTTTGGGTGTTTTTTCTTCCTGCTTTTGTAATTCACCTTTGCTTGCTTTCTGTTTTGGGTGCTGGTCACCTTTTGCTTACACTTGTTCTTGTCGTTTTCCTTCTTCCTGCTGTGTTCAGTGTTTCCATCCTCCTCGCCAGTCTGGCCAGTTGGTGTGGTTGTGGTGGTTACATTGGTGCACTATTTCTTTGTTAATTTTTCATGGTATACCTCTTTCTTGTTCATGTATGTACGTTCTTTTACAATTTCCTTCCTTTTGAAACTTCTTGCTTCATTTTTTGCTCTGCTAAGGAAGGAGATGTGTGTCTTTTCTAGTTTTCGATTTCCTTTACTCTATCTTCGTGTTTACTCATTGCATTACTGTTTATATTTTGCAATTTCTTTTACTTATTGCTTCCTTTTACATCACCTTTCTACTTGCTTATTTTAGCATGTTTTTCATAACTTATGTGCAATTTGCTATACTTCTTCTGGCAAGTTTCTTCAGTATTACAGTGATGTTACTGCAATGTTACTATTTATATTTGCTTTCTCTTTGTTCATTTTATAAAGAGGGAAGGTGTGTTATATCTAGGTTTCTACCTTACATCTTCCCTGTTTCTCTGCCTCTGCTGTTCAGTCAGTGAGAGTAGAATGTTAGTGTGAATGTGATGTCATTGGAATGTTGGGTATGCTGTGAGTGGGACTGTCAGTTGGATCCTGGGCTGAGCAGCAGAGAAGCTGCTCCTGGTGGGGCTTTATTACATCTATACTGGAAAACCTATCTGAACATCTAAGATCAATAAACTTATCATCTGTAACCTAACCAAGACTACTGGAACTACTTACCTACGATATAACAGCCAGTTAATGCGGTGTGCACCTGCGGGGCGCAATTTGGGAAGCAATAACAATTGAAGAGAGCAATAATTGAGCAGCTTTCATAATTATTGAGACACATGGTTTGGATCAATACCAAGTGGACCCTCCTTTGCCCAGACAAGTACTTGTCGTATCGCACGAAGTGCTCAAGCAGGTACTTGTGCATCGTTCGCGTTTGCGATGACACCTACACGTCCTCAAGTAGGTCCTTGAGCATCGTGTGCGGTGAGATGCACACCTCCTCATCATTTTTGGTGTAAGGCACTGTGATTGTAGTGAGTTCAAGTGAAGCATATACAGTTCCTATAGAAGATACTGTGAAGAAAGTGTGCGCATTAATCTACGGTGAAACGCACACCTGAGAAAGGGGCACACAGCCTATGACTTGAGTAGTAATTCATTAAAATTGAGTTATAGTGGTTAGTCATATGCACGCCTTCGATTGAGCATACCTACTGCAGATAGGTGTTTGTGTGTGTGGCTGAATCCGGTTTTAGAGTATTGATGAGCATTTGGTTAATAGATATAAGTGAGTAGAGAAGATGAGTATGTAAAACTCCGGCTTTACACCACCCTTACCTTTTCTTCCTACCACTGGGGAATCCCAGAATGAATGGAAAGTGGAATTGGAAAGACTATTTTATTAATTACATATCTGCTATTGAGGAAGAGAATGGTGAAGACTTTACATCCACTAGGAAGAAAAAGATATTACATAGATTGGGTCCTGAGTGCTTACGAGTCTACAGTCAGAAGGAAATACAAGCATTTGCAATGCAATAGGTCTCGCATTTACGCGAGTTTGAGCTATTGGCATTGTAAATGGCAATGCGTTTTGTTTATGTTTTGGTTTTTAAAACATAAATAAAAGGCATTGTCATTTACAATGCCAAATAGCTCAAACTCGCGTAAATGCGAGACCTATTGCATTGCAAATGCTTGTTTAGATTATCCCGACTTTTACCAACCTCCAGAGTTAACTGTACCTCACAGTGTCTGTAACTTGGGGGATGAGAAAATCCAGCCTATTTCCCCGCCACCTGTGATGAGGGCCAATTTATTAACATTGGTATTTAACAAAAGGCACACGTATATTGGTGGAGCATCAGTGTTCACAACAACAATAAACAGATGCCTTAGGAGTAAAGCGTAAAATGACTTCTTAACAATACAATCATGTGGACAGAGGCTGCGCAATGATTATAGAAGTAAGTGTTGGTAGAATAATGAATACATTGCCTGTGTCATGTCACTCCAGGCGTCTTCACAAGTTTAACAAAAATCTCTTCCAGAGGGACTTCATTCTCTCCAACTCATTTAATGAGTTCAATGAGACATCAAACCTGAACTGCAGGAGTCATGTCAGGTAGACAGGACTACATGATAATCCTTAACACCACTGAGTATACCGGCTCTTATCTTTTCATCTCAATCAAATTTTGATATGAATTAAATTGGCATGAATCCTCGCCAGTGAGCTGATGATATTTGAGGTTTACCTTAGAATACACAGACGACATATCCTACTACGTTGCATAATGTATGACAAAATCAGTTGCTGAATGACCCTACATAAACTCACGGGCATATTTATGACCCCCTTGCGCTACCGTACCATCACTTTTTGTGATGCTCTGGAAACGCACACCTTGAAATAACATCTAGGATGTCACACAAAGCCACTTTGCGTGGCTTTGAATGGCCTCACAGATATGGATTAAGGCAAGGTAGCACAAATCACTGCATTTCCTTAATCTGCACTCAGAAGGCATTCCATGAGTGTTGCAGTGGGTGTTCCCACACAACACCCATGAATTCTGACGCTTTCCCACATTTACAAGACCATGTAAACCTGGAGATTTGCCTAAACCTTATGCCTCCCGAGATGAGGCGCAACAAGGAGAAATAGCTTTATTTCTCCTTGTTTATTCCTCTTTCCATGTGTGCTGCATTCTGAAGCCCACATAGAAAGAAGGAAACGCCTCTCAGGATTGTTTTTGTGCTGGAAGATGCCCCTTCCTGCGCAGAAACAATCCTGCCTGCAACGGAGGCCCCCTTGCACCATGGTGCAAGGGTGCCTGCGTTGGCGCTAGGCTGCCAAAACGGCACCAGCGCAGGGGGAAAGGACAGGAATGCACTGTTTTGGATAAATACAGTGCACTCCTGCCCTTTCACTTTGACGTAGGGCAGCGCTGCAAGGTGACTTGCTGCGCTGCCCTACGCCAAAAACCCATAAATGAGGCCCTCAGCTCAACCCTGCTATTATCGAGCTTTTACTGATATCTCCATCCCGGGAAAACTCCACAGCAATCTGTATTTCCTCACTCCGGACATTAGTATCTTCACACACAGCGGTTACACAGACAAAACTATTTGCTTTCATAACTAACAACAGGCTCCATCTTGATGAATACATTAAAGATTCTCCACCAAATGTCAACTAAAGATGCTACTGAACATTCAATTATATATTCCAAAGCAAGACCTTCAGACAGTAGCCCAAACAATGGTCCTTAATAGAATAGACTATGGAAATGCCCCAATGGGTGGCCTACTTAAGTCGAGTTGAGCCCCACTTGAAGTTGTTCTTCATGCAGCTATTCATCTGTCTGAAAGACCCAGTCATAAAGATCAAAACACACTGCTGTAATTAATCTTCACTGGCTTCCACTTGAAGCAAGATGGCAATGTAAGCGTGTTAGTCCTCATGTACAAAGCAGACCATCTGAACACAACAAAATATTTTGAACAGAAACGTCTGATCTCTGGAGGTGCACCAGGAGGCAGGTCTTTCTCTTATTTAGCCCATTTGTATTGGAATGAGCTTGCACTCTACTTACGTCAATGTACTGATCATTTTAAATTCTGAAAACTTCTTAAGACAGAGGTGTTTGTGGCTTAATAGTTTTTGATTATCTGTTTATGATCTGGGCTGCGCCGAGATACCCCTTCCGGGGTGATTTGTGTGCGCTATAAATTAAACTAACATAACATAACATGCGTGTCCACCAGTAAAACTGCCCCTGAAAATTCCAAGGGTAATGAAACACAGAACCCTAAAGCAGGCCTTCTCCAGGACTGCCCGAATGCTTTGGAATGCCCTGCACCTACTATCAACATCTTCAAGATTGAGCTCAGACCTTTATACAAGAGAGTCGCACAAGGGAAGCAGAACATTTCACACATGATTTTTCTTTTGAAGGTCCCACAACACTCCACTGGTTTTATGCCAGTAACATGGGTCCTTAAGAATGGGTTTAGAACTCTTTATTGTGCTGAACAATATGCAAACATGCTATACCATACTGCGCAATTGTACTGATACCAATTGCCCTGCATGGAGGTCCAAACTGTTGACAGATTTGTTTTTCAGTATTGTGACATCCTTATTACTACTGCTCCTCTGTGGTTCAAAGTTAACCACACCCTATTGTGTAGAATCTTGTATTTTGCCTTCATTTCTGCAGTGTGCTTTTGTGGCTAATATTAAATTCTCTTGATTACTATACTCTTGTAGCATAGCAGCACCATGCAAATCAACTCTCATTCATTCATTTGCCCTACTTGTTGTGTTATATTGCTCTACAACACTCCAAATGCCCTTGAGGCCTGGTTCATGCTTCACAAAACTCTGTATTAACAAAATAAAGGCAAATGCATCAAACAAATGGTTCTTGACAAGGTGATGGCTCATCTATGAGCACATACTGAGTTTAGTGAGGACTCTCTATTGTGCACGTCCAAATACCGTGCACAAGTAAATATTGCTATAGATATCATTCCACTGTGTATCTGGGACATGCTCCCACTCTGTAGATCATTAAGGTCTTGATGCAGCAGAAAAAGAGGTTTGTAAAGACCTCTGTCCATAGAATCTGAGCTAAATCATCTACTCCAAAGTGTTGGTGAGGGCTTCCCTGATGTTTTGAGTTTGTATACTTTTCACCCTTGTCTGGCATGACACATCACCATTGCCCAGAAGAACTACTTCTGACAACTAAAAAATACAATACAATACTGTTAGAAATGGGGGTCTCTAGTTGGCAGAGGTAGGTACCTTTTTCCAAATAGGGACCCTTGCTTCTAGTCAGGGTAAGGGGGATACACTCCTAAAATAACCCCTGCTCACCCCCTTGGTAGCTTGGCACGAGCAGACAGGCTTATCTTAGAGGCAGTGTGTAAAGCATTTGTGAACACATACAGTAACACAGTGAAAACACTACAAATGGACACCACACCAGTTTAGAAAAATAAGTAATCTTTATCTAAACCAAAACAGGATCAAACGACAAAAATCCACAATACAGTAGCAAAAATATCCTTAAAAATAGGTTATTCACTTAAATCAAGTTCCTAGCAACGAATAACTCCACCTGGAGTTATTACGGCGTTGTGACAGATGAAAATCCCAAAGTACGACGCCGACCGCGAGGTGTGTGGCGTCGGGCCCGGAGTCAAGCAGACCCACAAAGAACAGTACCTGGAATTGATGAAAGCAAAGACGGTGCACGGCATCGGGGAGGTGATCCTTCGTTGGCGCCTGCGGCGTTGGTGCCTTACGACCTCAGGAGAGGTGATGCCTCTGTTCCTTACTGCAGCGCAGGGGAGGTGAGACGTCGGTTCCTTACTGCGTCGGGGAGGTGACGTCATGAATGGCGGCAAGGCATCGATTCCTTACGACGGTGCGATGTCGATGGATTCGGGAGTCACCCACGTCGAGAATCGGCTCTGCGTTGATGAAGCACTGGCGTCGATGAAGTCTGGGCTGCGGTGCGAGTCGGGACGGTGCGTCGTGCACGTCACGAGCGGTGTCCTCGGCTCCGGTGCAAGCAGCGGCCTCGATGATTGCTTCGGAGTCGATGTGGCACGGCGTCAGCAGGCGTCAAGCCTAGGGTGCAAGTCGGGGCGGTGCATCGTGCTCTTCACGAGCTGTGCCCACGGCTTCGATGTAGGTTACGGCGTCGCTCGCCGGTGTTGGTGTTGCAATTTCCTTCTGTAGCAGCTGAAACAGCAGTTCCAGATGCAGAGAGACAGAAGGGATGAAGTCTTTGTGTCCCTGAGACTTCAGAACAGGAGGCAAGCTCAGTTTCAAGCCCTTGGAGATCTTCTTCAAGCAGGAGGCAAAGCAAACAGCAAAGTCCTTTTCTACTTTCCTTGGCAGCAAGCAGCCACTTCAGGCCAACCCCAGACAGCAAACAGCACAGGGGCAGTATTCCTCCTCAGCTTATCCGGCTCTTCTCCTTGGCAAAGGTTCCTCTTGATTTCCCAGAAGTGATCTAAAAGTCTGGGGTCTGGGCCCCTCTTTTTATACACCAAAATCCTTTGTTCTCTGAAGGCAGAGAGTGTCTGTACCCAGCCAAAACCAGTTCTTCCCTCACTGGTGCATCTTCCTGGCAGGAGGTGGAGACAGCATTGTTGAAGGCAGACCAGGCCCATTCAGGTGAAAAGGAAATCTCCTCCCCCTACTCTAAATGCAGCCCAGGTCTATTCAGCCCAGCCCTGACTCATCAGACTTCTGGAGCCACTGACCTTCTCCAGCCCCTGTCATCCAAAAGCCAGACATGCAATACACAAACCTAGCAGAGGTGCACTGGATGGTTAGGCAAGAAAATACCTGCTTTCTAAAAGTGGTATTTTCAAACACAGAATGTAAAAATCACCCTCACTAAAAGATGCATCTTAACATTCTGAGTTCAGGCATACTGAACTTTATTTTCCTATCTTGTTCCCAGGGTCAGTTATGTTTATAAGATGTTATAAACAAACTCCCCATTCTGGCCTATGGGAACAGATAGCCATGCAATAGTGAAAAACGAAATTGGCAGTATTTCACTATCAGGACATTCCACACACATCAGGGCATGTCCTACCTATCACATACAGTGCACCCTGCCCACAGGGGTACCTTGGGCCTACCTTAGGGGTGACTAATATGTAGAAAAGGGAAGGTTTAGGGACTGGCAAGTGTGTGCACTTGCCAAGTCGACTTGGCAGTCCCAGACTGCACACAGGCTCTGCAATGGCAGGCCTGAGTCACATTTCACAAGCTGCTTCTGTGGGTGGCACAACCAGTGCTGGAAGCCCACCAGCAGCATTTGATTTACAGGCCGTGGACACACATAGTGCACTGTACTAGGGTCTGACAAGTAAATCAAAGAAGCCAATCATGGAATCACTAATCCATAACAATACTTTACACAGGGAGCACTTGCACTTTGGCACTGAACAGCAGTGGCAAAGTGCCCAAAGCATCTACACCAGCAAAAATGGAGTCCAACACACAGCAAAACACAGGAAGTAGAGGCAAAAAATGGAAGGGAGACCCACGCCAATGGTGCCAGGTCTAACACGTGTCCCCTCCAGCTGAAATGTGGGGAGAACTACCAACCCTCCTGGGAGTTCTCTTCACTAAGGTGGAAAAATCTGGACAGACCATCAGCATTGGCGTGTTCTGTACCAGGGCGGTGTTCCACCGTAAAGTCCTTCCCCTGTAGGGAAATGGACCACCTCAACAGCTTTGGATTCTCACCCCTCATTTGCATCAACCATCTGAGGGGCCGGTGGTCCTTCTGAACCCGGAAGTGAGTCCCAAACAAGTATGGTCTCAGCTTCTTCAGCGCCCAGACCACAGCAAATGCCTCACGCTCAATCGCACTCCACCTCTGTTCCTGTGGAAGTAACCTCCTACTAATGAAGGCTACAGGTTGGTCTAGGCCCTCCTCATTTAGCTGTGAGAGCACAGCCCCCACACCATGCTCTGAAGCATCTGTCTGCACAATGAATTCTCTTGAGAAGTTGGGTGCCTTAAGCACGGGCGCTGTGCACATGGCAGATTTCAGGTCATCAAAAGCCTTTATGGCACGCACCAGTCCAGTTCACTTTCCTCGGTTGCTTCCTGGAAGTCAGCTCTGTCAAGGGTGCAATAATGGTGCCATACCCCTTGACAAATCTCCTGTAATACTCTGTGAGTCCTAAAAAGGCTCTCACCTCTGTCTGAGTCTTGGGGGGTTCCCAAGCCAGAATGGTATTAATCTTTGGCTGTAGGGGTGCCACCTGGCCGCTCCCTACCTGGTGTCCCTAGTACACCACTGAACCCTGCCCGATCTGGCACTTGCTTGCCTTGATCGTGAGGCCTGCCCTCCGCAGCGCCTTCAACAATTCCCAGAGGTGGTGCAGATGTTCCTCCCAAGTGGCACTGAACACTGCAATGTCGTCCAGGTAGGCGGCACTGAAATCTTCCAGCCCAGCCAACACCTGGTTGACCAACCTCTGAAAGGTGGCAGGGGCATTCTTCATCCCAAAGGGCATCACCCGGAGTTGGTAGTGCCCATCTGGTGTGGAGAATGCTGACCTCTCTCTTGCCCCATCAGTCAAGGCGATCTGCCAGTACCCAGATGTTAAGTCAAACGTACTGAGGTACCGGCAGCCCCCAACCGATCGATGAGCTCATCAGCTCTGGGGATGGGGTGCGCGTCAGTCCTGGTGACTGAATTGAGCCCTCGGTAGTCCACACAGAACCGGAGTTCTGGTGCGGCACCGGGTGCGGCAGCCTTTGGGACCAAGACCACTGGGCTGGCCCAAGGGCTGTCTGAGGGCTCAGTCACCCCTAGCGCTAACATCTTGGAGACCTCCTCCTTGATGCAAGCTCTGACCCTGTCAGTCACTCTGTACATTTTATGTTTTACTGGAGGACTGTCCCCAGTGTCCACATCATGGACGCACCACTGAGGGACACCGGGGGTCAGGGAGAACAGGTCAGAAAACTGTCCCAACAGTTGGCGACAGTCACCCTGCTGCTCAGGGTTCAGGGCGGTAGAGAGGTTCACACCGTCCACTGACCCATCTTGCTCCTTTGCAGACAGGAGGTCAGGAAGAGGCTCAGTCTCCTCTTCCATCCCAGCATCTGTGGCTAGGAGCATGCCC
Organism: Calotriton arnoldi; assembly: GCA_963921515.1. NCBI lineage: Eukaryota > Metazoa > Chordata > Amphibia > Caudata > Salamandridae > Calotriton > Calotriton arnoldi. The sequence continues at coordinate 508,143 of CAWUFW010002798.1, forward strand.
ACTTCGGACCTCTCCAAGTGGGGCTTCAGGCGGTTCATATGCAGGACCCGCAAAGGGTTCCTGGGAGACTGCAAGTCCACCAAGTAGGTGACGTTGCTCTTGCGCTCCACCACCTCAAATGGTCCGGTCCACTTATCCTGGAGCGCACAAGGCTCCACTGGGGCCATGACCCAAACTTTTTGTCCAGGCTGAAACTCGATCAGAGTGGCATTCTGATCATACCACCATTTCATCTCCTCCTGGCTGGCTTTCAGATTCGCCTGAGCGAGTTGTCTGAAGCACTTAGTCTGGTTTCTGAAGGCCAGCATGTAGCTATATACATCCTGGGGAGGTTTACTGGGAGCTTTCTCCCAGCCTTCTTTCACCAGACTCAGAGGTCCTCTTACAGGATGGCCGTACAGCAGCTCAAAGGGACTGACCCCTAAGGACTTCTGGGGCACCTCTCTGTAAGCAAACAGCAGGCATGGTAAGAGGACGTCCCACTTACGCCTCATGGATTCACCAAGACCCATAATCATGCCTTTCAGGGTCCGGTTGAATCTCTCAACCAGCCCATTACCTTGGGGGTGGTAAGGAGTGGTGAACTTATAAGTTACACCGCACTCCTGCCACAGGGACTTCATATACTTCGATATGAAGTTGGTTGCACGGTCGGACACCACCTCTCTGGGGAACCCCACACGGGAGAAAATCCCCATCAACGCACGACCCACCACGGGGGCCGTCACAGTCCGGAGAGGGATGGCTTCCGGGTACCGGGTGGCATGGTCCATTAAGACCAGGATAAACCTGTTGCCCATGGCTGTCTTGGGATCCAGAGGTCCCACAATGTCAATACCCACCCTCTCGAAGGGGGTGCTTACCACAGGGAAAGGTTGGAGAGGAGCCTTACACTTCCTCCCACTCTTACCACTTGCCTGGCAAGTCTGGCAAGACCTACAGTGAGCATCAGAATGCTTGCGCATTTGGGGCCAGTAAAAGTGGGTGACAAGCCTTTCAAAGGTCTTGTCTTGCCCCAAATGTCCTGCCAAAGGCACATTATGAGCCAGACCCAGTAGGAAGGCTCTGAAGCGCTGGGGTACCACCAGCACATGGGCTGACCCAGGCTCAGCAACCTTAGGCTCGCTATACAGGAGACCATTCTCCCAGTATAGCCAATGTGATCCGGACTTATCACCTGCTGCCTGGTTTGCAGCCTGCTGCCACAAGCCAATGAGAGAAGGGCACGTCTGCTGCTCCTGGCAGTACTCCTCCCTGGTGGGCCCTCCTTCTTGCTGCCAATGGGTCAGCTCAGGCAGGTCCCCCAGTTCAGCTACTTGTTCCCCTGTAGGCTCCAGGGCATCCCCCTCAGGGTCTACCTCCTCCTGGACCGTGGGAACTTCGGGGCTGGTTTCCCGTGCCCCCTGCCTCTTCTCTTCCTGGCAGGCACCTGGGCCACTCTTTCAGGCTCCAGGTCCTCTTGAATGCCCTTACCGGCTGCCATTGACCGAGTGGTCACACATGCCCACTCAGGCAGACCCAACATCTCCAAATGAGACCTCCGCTCCACCTTCGCACAAGGGGATCTCTCCAAATCATTGCCTAGCAGGCAGTCAACAGGCATGGCTGGCCTCACAGCTACTCTCAAGGTACCTGGGACCCCCCCCCACTCAAAGGTAACCTGTGCCACTTTGCAGAGGCACTCTGAATTGTCAGCGGCAACTACTGGGTAGAATGCGTTGGGGACCACCTGCTCTTCAGACACCAGCTGACAACTGACAGCTCTCACACTGGCTCCGGTGTCTCTCAGAGCCTCCACACTATGGCCATTGATGGTCACCCACAGCCTGTACTTCTTAGTGTTATCAGGCAGATGAGCCCTAGGGACCATCTCACTGTCTCCTAAAGAGACCAGGGACATCTCTGCGGGGCCCCACCCACCTTGGGCACCCGACTCCTCCCCCAAGGCTACACTAGCCAGTTCCTGAGGTGGTGTACCAGTGGGTGCAGTGGTAACCGGTTTGGGACACTTAGGATCCCCCGGAAGTGGCCCACCTGACCACAGCTAAAACAGGTCTTGGGACCCTTCTGCACAGGCTTACCTGGTAGGACCCATGGTTTCTTTTCAGTGGGAGGCTGGGAACCCTTACCTTGGTTCCCTTGGGGATTACTTTGGGGCCCTTTTTGGAACTCCTTTTGTTTATCCTTGTCCCCCCCACTCTTCTGCTGGGTACCCTGCCCACCTTTGGCGGAGTCTCCCACAAGACCTTTGTGGACCCTGGTACTGACCCAGCGGTCCGCCTCCACAGCAAGCTTCCTGGGGTCAGTCAGCTTACTATCAATCAGGTGCTGGCGTAGCTCTGGAAAACAACTACTGGACAAGTGCTCCCATGCAACCAAATCATAGAGCCCCTGCTAGTCAGTTACCTTGCTACCCTTCACCCATCCATCCAGTGCTCTGCAAAAGTAAGATGCATACTCCACCCAAGTACTTGACTCCAGCTTCTGGCAGCTCCTAAATTTCTGCCTATAAAGCTCTGGGGTCAACCTATACCTGGCTATCAAGGCTTCCTTCATGGGGGCATAGGACATTTGATCCTTAGTGGGCAAAGCTAGTAAGATTTCCCTCCCTTCACCTATGAAGCGCCCCCACAACCCCGCTCCCCAATCTCTCTCAGGGACCCGGTGGGACTTCATCGCTATCTCATAGGCCTTAAACCACTGCCCAATGTCCTCATGCTTCATGAAATCTTTGATCACGCCTTTGGGGATGTATACTTTTCCTTCCCCAGGCACTGATGGTGTGCTGCCACCAGAGGGAGTGATCTCTAGGCTCTTCGCTTTCAGCTGTAGCTCCCTCAACACTCTCCATGCTCTAAAAGCATCTTCTTTTCTTCCATGGCCAATTTATTGCTCTCTCACTCCAACCTCTTGTTTTCTAAGTCACCCTGGCTCCCCAGCTTCAGCTTAGCAAGCTCCATTTCATGCACTCTGCTTTTCTCCCTGTCCTCCAACTCTTCTGGAGACAGACCCCTTGAAGACACACTGCTGCCCTCCCTGGGAGGCATTCCCCCTCCAGTTAGGCCCACTAGCCTATCCTGCTGCCCTTCTAAATTCTCCCCCTCCACCATAGGCTCCTCGGTCTGCCCACTGGCATTCCTTGCTTCCAACCAGGCCCTCAGCGCCTTTTGGAACTCCTCCTTCCTTCTTTTGCATATGGTTTTAAGTTGTGGCACAGTGTAGGTATCAACCCTCTCTTCTTCAAATTCAATATCCACAGATGCAATGGATGCTGGCTTACTCATGGGGAAAATTGGCAGCTCTCAAGATGCAAAAAATTCCAAGGAAAAGCTCTTCAAAAATGTATGTGGTTGCGTAATGGTCTGCACTCACTAGTAGTGTACACCAATCACTGTATGTAAGTCAGATATGCAAGTCCATATCCCCACCGCTGACCACCAATGTTAGAAATGGGGGTCTCTAGTTGGCAGAGGTAGGTACCTTTGTCCAAATAGGGACCCTTGCTTCTAGTCAGGGTAAGGGGGATACACTCCTAAAATAACCCCTGCTCACCCCCTTGGTAGCTTGGCACGAGCAGACAGGCTTATCTTAGAGGCAGTGTGGAAAGCATTTGTGAACACATACAGTAACACAGTGAAAACACTACAAATGGACACCACACCAGTTTAGAAAAATAAGTAATCTTTATCTAAACCAAAACAAGACCAAACAACAAAAATCCACAATACAGTAGCAAAAATATCCTTAAAAATAGGGTATTCACTTAAATCAAGTTCCTAGCAACAAATAACTCCACCTGTAGTTATTACGGCGTCGTGACAGATGAAAATCCCAAAGTACGGCGTCGACCGCGAGGTGCGCGGCGCCGGGCCAGGAGTCAAGCTGACCCACAAAGAACAGTACCTGGAATTGATGAAAGCAAAGATGGTGCACGGCGTCGGGGAGGTGATGCTTCATTGGCGCCTGCCTCTGTTCCTTACTGCAGCGCAGGGGAGGTGAGACGTCGGTTCCTTACTGCGTCGGGGAGGTAACATCACGAATGGCGGCGAGGCGTCGGTTCCTTACGGCGGTGCGATGTCGATGGATTCGGGAGTCACCCACGTCGAGAATCGGCTCCGCATTGATGAAGCATCGGCGTCGATGAAGTCGGGGCTGCGGTGCGAGTCAGGATGGTGCGTCGTGCACGTCACGAGCAGTGTCCTCGGCTCCGGTGCAAGCAGCGGCCTCGATGACGGCTTCGGAGTCGATGCGGCACGGCGTCAGCAGGCATCGGGCCTAAGGTGCAAGTTGGGCGGTGCGTCGTGCTCTTCACGAGCGGTGCCCACAGCTTCGATGCAGGTTACGGCATCGCTCGCCGGCGTCGGTGTTGCAATTTCCTTCTGTAGCAGCTGAAACAGCAGTTCCAGATGCAGAGAGACAGAAGGGATGAAGTCTTTATGTCCCTGAGACTTCAGAACAGGAGGCAAGCTCAGTTTCAAGCCCATGGAGATCTTCTTCTTCAAGCAGGTGGCAAAGCAAACAGCAAAGTCCTTTTCTCCTTTCCTTGGCAGCAAGCAGCCACTGCAGGCCAACCCCAGACAGCAAACAGCACAGGGGCAGTATTCCTCCTCAGCTTATCCGGCTCTTCTCCTTGGCAAAGGTTCCTCTTGATTTCAAAGAAGTGATCTAAAAGTCTGGGTCTGGGCCCCTCTTTTTATACACCAAAACCTTTTGTTCTCTGAAGGCAGAGAGTGTCTGTACCCAGCCAAAACCAGTTCTGTCCTCACTGGTGCATCTTCCTGGCATGAGGTGGAGACAGCATTGTTGAAGTCAGACCAGGCCCATTGAGGTGAAAAGGAAATCTCCTCCCCCTACTCTAAATGCAGCCCAGGTCCATTCAGCCCAGCCCTGACTCATCAGACTTCTGGAGCCACTGCCCTTCTCTAGCCCCTGTCATCCAAAAGCCAGACATGCAATACACAAACCTAGCAGAGGCACACTGGATGGTTAGGCAAGAAAATACGCAGGGGCAGATTTACAATCCCCATGCACCACATTTACGCCGCCGTTGCATCACTTCTGTGACGCAGCGGTGGCGTAAACCATGCGCCACGTTGCGCCTTATTTACAACGTGACGCATCTAGGGAGATGCGTCACGTTGTAAGCCTCTGCGCCACATGAAACCTGCGTTAGGTTTCATGTGGGCGTTCAGCGCAGGGTGGGCGTTCCGTCGCAGGAACGCCTTGTAAGTGACGCAGTGAAATCTACAAGATTTCACTGAGTCACTTTGCGTCCATGCTACGTCAAAACCCTGCGCCTGCTTGAAGTAGGCGTAAGGATTGACGCAGCATGTTAGGCATAGGGCGCCCTTGAGCATTGCTGGAGCCGCGTTGCGCTTGCGACACGACTCCAGCAATGCGCCGCCCTTACGCAACAGGATGCGACACGCATCGCCCTATCCTTGCCCCACGGTGCGCCGCATTGTAAATGCGACACATTCGTGGTGGCGCAGGGAGGGAATTGCGTGTCGCATCTTTTCTGGCGCATCCCTGCTGAATTGCAGAGATGCGCCAGAACTCGTAAATCTGCCCCCTACTTTCTAAAAGTGGTATTTTCAAACACAGAATGTAAAAATCCCCCTCACTAAAAGATGCATCTTAACATTCTGAGTTCAGGCATACTAAACTTTATTTTCCGATCTTGTTCCCAGGGTCAGTTATGTTTATAAGATGTTATAAACAAACTCCCCATTCTTGCCTATGGGAACAGATAGCCTTGCAATAGTGAAAAACGAAATTGGCAGTATTTCACTATCAGGACATTCCACACACATCAGGGCATGTCCTACCTTTCACATACAATGCACCCAGCCCACAGGGGTACCTTGGGCCTACCTTAGGGGTGACTAATATGTAGAAAAGGGAAGGTTTAGGGACTGGCAAGTGTGTGCACTTGCCAGGTCAATTAGTAAAAAAAGGGGTACCCCTAATAACGTCTCCTATATCAGGGTCTACATAACATATGTGAAAAGCCATATAGGAAACATGGTGAGTAGTGGACTGTCTAGTTACCATAAGCAAATATGTAACCACCCAAGGATACTTTGATGTCAAGAATACATTTTTTATCAATTTTCAATTTTATTCATTCATCATTTGTTGATATAAAATTTCTTTCTTATTTCTTTTTTCTCTTATATTTTTCTTATATATTATAAAAGGACAGATAGCAATGATATATGCATAACATTAAAACAAATATTGTTCTGTTCATTTCTCAATTTAGTCATTCTTCAATCTGAATTAATAAACATATATAATCACTCAGATGAGATCACTTGGCAGGTGAATCAATGATATCAATACCATATATTCATTGTTCAATACATACAGTATCGCTTTTTTTCAATAAGTTTAGAAAAATGCATGAATACAAACAGAGACAATCATATGTCAAGGCTAGGGGTGTAATCCTAAGCGCGTTTCGGCCTTATGCCTTCATCAGGTAGCCTTGTATAATATGAAACCTTATTTAAGGTGTATAGATTCACCAAGGTTGAGATTGTTCGTTATTCTACTTTGGTTTAACTTAGCAACTACACTTCCGAATCTTCAGGAGTTACTATGGGAGTGTGAAATGGTTTGATAATATCTCTTGATAGTTTAAAATGAAGTTCCCATAAGCTAGACGACATGTAGGTAGCTATGGGTCTCTCACACGATCTCTATGGGTGTCGACCGGCCGTCATTTTCTTCAAATCTTGGGAGCGCATTGCAAATGTGCTCCGTCAATCGTCCGGTTCATCCCAACTAGTTTACTTAGCAAAACGTGGCCGTGACATTGGACCGCGGCGCGGGGGGGCTAGGGGGTGGGCGTGGCGCTTTGGTGCTCATGACGGCTCCACGCCGTCATGAGTCACGGGCGGCGTGTGCTCATGACGGCGTGGTGCCGTCATGACCCCGCCCACTCACTACTCGCCCGCACAGGCGGGGAATTAGTCCCGCGTGGGCGGAGCGGCAGCGGCATGACGGCTCCACGCCGTCATGAGCACACGCCTACCGTGACTCATGACGGCGTGGAGCCGTCATGAGCACCCAAGGGGTTAAAGCTCAGAATTCTCCCTTTCCTGCTTATCGACCCTCCTTAATTAATTGGGGTGATGCGTCGACAGACCCAACAATATGTGACAGTTAGTGATCTATCCTTGATGAAAGATTTTCAATACAGGAGAAGGGTTTGGACTAAATGACATCACAAGATGTATTAGAACAGATACAACTTGTATGCAGCATTGTTTGATAATTCCCATCAATTTGCTCTTATGGATTTGGTGTTTATGATGGCAACCAGAAAACAATTCTAGTTCATGGAAGGGAGACCCATTTCAGAAAGCTCTTCCCCTCAACCTCACATTTTAGGGACAATACCTCTTTTGCCCCTGCTTAAAGGAACTTGTGAAACAAGTGTCAGAGAAGCAGAAGCTGATGATTCTATCTTTTTTTCCATAACACATTTTAGTAGTTTCATGACTTATAACAAAACAATAAGGAACAAAGCTCTGGACCTCATGGCACACGTTCAAGTGCAGAGCGAAACACAAGATAACATTCTGTGTCACATACGGATTAATACAATCCGATGACGGACAATCATACATAGCATTATACAGGTTCCAAGATGCAGGCTCTTTAGGTACAGCGCCTCCCTAACAGTCCATGGGCCCTTTAAATCTAGTCCAGGGTCCCAAAATTCGCTCAGACTTTTGCGGGATCCCCCGGGCCTTAAACACCAATTTCTCCATTGCTGCACAGGTGTTCATGCCCCAGACCTATTCGTGCATCGGTGGCACCTGGACGTCTCTCCAGTGTCTGGGTAGGTCCCATTTGGCCACCAGGTAGGCCATGGCAATAAGGGCTCGTAAGGCTCATATCTCCCCAAATGTGTTCATAATTCCCAAAAATATAACCATGGGGTCCAGAGCCAACAGCAAGCCCACTACCCGCCCAATATGATCATTGACCTCCCTCCAATACCCTTGTGCTACTGGGCAATCCCGCAATACATGATAAAGGGAACCTGGGAAGCGGCTGCACTTCAGACACTCTGGCCCGAAGCCTGTCCCTTGTGCCACAGATGTGCCGGGGCATAGTAAATCCTATGAAAGTACTTGAACTTTATTAGGTGGAAGCGCATGGATATAGCTAGCATCCTAGATGCTTTCTTAGCCTCTGCCCATTCCTTGTCATCAAGAGCCCCAACATCTTCTTCCCACCTTGCCCTTAGGGTCCACAGGGGATCCAACGTGCTCATCACCAAGTATTTGTATAACCTTGAAATACCCCCCTGCCCAGCTCATTAGTCACCAGCTTGCATTCTAATGGTTTGAACTCAGAGAGCCTACCCAGCCTCTCTTTACAGCCCTCAAAAACATGACGCAGCTGTAGGAATCGATAGAACTACGAGGAATGCAGCCAGAATACTGCCGTCAGGTTGACCGCATGTGCCCCTCCCTCCACACATCTCCTAGCGTGGAGACGTCTATGAGGTCCCAGGAGCGAAACCCAGGAAGACTTGCCATCTATGAAAGCCAAGTCCCATGCCAAAGAGGAGTTGCTCATGTGAGAGTAACACAGCACTTCATATGATGGAGGGCCGCATACCAGGAATGGGTGGGGACCTGTGTGACCGGCGGCAGCGAGTGGGGTTGCCCTTCCATATAACAGTGAGAGTAAACCATGGGGATGCAGCATGTTCAGTTGCAGCCTAACGGCGGGCTCACCCTTTCAGCACGGAAACAGTCGTTAATGTTAATCAACTGGGAGGCCCAATAATACAGTTGAATATCTGCCCACCCTTGTACGCTTCAAATGAAGTATGCCAGCACTTCTCAAAGGATACTCTAGGTGTCTTTCCCATGCATAGGAAGATGGTGATATGTGCCTGTGATCCAGCGGTATACCAACAACAGATACTCCACTACCATATACTCACCTGGGCCCATAAAAAACACACATTGAGTAAACCGCTGGAGCGGTCAAAGTTTTATATATATTTATACTTCACTAACCTTTCACTGATCAAAAAGTTCTTTCCTCTGGTCGATGGACCATTAGTTGAACTAGTTGATGGTGATAATTAACTTACCCCTTAACTATTCTTTGTTTTGAAGTAAATGATCATAGACTCAGGAAGGTTCAAAATCTTTATCTAAATTAAATGCATGTGAACCATTTCAAAAATACAGTGCAGTCACCATCATTCTTAGGAGAGAAATTCAATTGATTAAACATCAAGCATATACTTCGGACTCATACAATAATTAATGCTCAGAAAGGGAGAGGACAGAGAGAAAAGAACATTTGCAAATAACGTGAAATTATAGTTACCAAGAATGGTGTGAAAGACCAACCCCCTGGCCAAAGGGCTGGTAAGGGTCCCCCTAGGATAGGTCAGGAGACAAAGAATTCAGGACAGGATTCAGGACAGGATAGTTGACCTCTCTAGAATACCGACGATTGCGCTGCACCCCTCTCTGACACTCTCTTCCTCCTCGAGATTCTTCCGCGATCTTCTGATCTAACCCAATTAAGTTAGGATAGAAAGTTCTGCTTCAGGTTCTGCATTCGATTCTTCATCAGCATCTCACAGCATCCCTCCCAGCACCAGCATCTCTGACTCACAGCATCTGGACAGACAGCATCTCGACCCCCGAACTTCAACTAACTAACTAAAGCTACCTTAGTTATACCTCCGTTTCTTCATGTTCCACCCACTAAAGTTTCAATATTGTAAAAATACGAAATATGATTGGTCAGGCAAGGGGGAAGCTCCGTCACACCATGCTTACATGTCATCAAAATTAGTCCAACTATTGTTTGCAAACCCATCCCCTTAATTTTTATTCATGTATTGGGTTCCCATACGGTTTCATACTTCACTTGCAACATTATTATAACTTTATGAATAAGAGTCTTCATCGTTGAACTTTTCACCATCCGTTCTCAGGGTATGTCATTTGCGACCTTGGCTCCAGTTCAACCTTCATGTCATCATCCCGGGTTAACTTTCAGTGGACATGCGCAGTCGCTTCATCACTCTGCTTAATTCAGTTATGCGTGAGAGGCCCAAATGTGCACTAATGATAAAGTTCAGAAAGACAAATATTAATTTCACAAATAAATGATCACACTGTATACCTCCCACCTCTACTCTATTCCCCTTTTCTTATTAATACTTTTACCGCATTAGCATTAATAAAATAGCTTGTTTTAGTTTCAGCTAAGCAGATGCCATGCACGCGAGTCTTCGAGACTCCATTTTAGTGTCTTCTGCTCATGCGCTAGAATTTCCCTCCAAGCGTTACCTCGTCATACTGCGTAGATGCAGTTGACGCATGCGCACAACAGTTTCCCCGTTTAAAGCGGTATTAGTCCGTTTTCATTGTTATCCGCATTAATACACACATAAGCAAGCTTCACTAACCCGCGTGTTCATGTGGTGCGTATTAGTTATTCACAGATTATGTTTAGTAACTTGTTAATGAGTTAAACGAGTGGATTGCCTCCGAGCAAGTCTCTTTCTTACGAGACCTTGCTCCATCAATCCCCTCTCTGATGGCATTTTGAGCCATCACAAAATTACCCATCCCTTCCCAGATGCCAACTTTAGTACATCTCAGTTTTCTCCTTTTTCTCTCCTCATTTCATCAGTTACTTCTTTCCCTTCTAAGTCTTTCATCTTTTTGTATAGCTTTCCTTTCATTTCTTCTAACTGAATTTCTTCATATTCCCTCTTTCGTTTCTTTCCTCTCCCTTCTCTTTCTAAATGTATTCTTCTCTTTCCCTTGCTTCTGCAACAGTTACATGTGATCATTACTGTCATTACTATTGTTATTATCACAATTACTGGTAAGATTATTTGACCTAGAAAACTTTTCCCAAAATTAGTAAACCAATTCCCTATTGATGTTATACGTTTTGTTAATCTTCCCCATACACTGTCAACCTCCAGTTGGGTCAAGTCATTATGCATTCTTGTAATATTTCTAATATACCCTTTAATTTCCTTACTTTTGTCTGGAATATAAGTGCAGCAATGTTGAATTTTCAAAATAATACAGACTCCGCCCTCTTTTGCCAATAAAATGTCAAGAGCAAGACGATTTTGTAAAACCATAAACCTTATTGCAACCATCTCTGTATTAATCATTAAGAATCCTCCGGCAGTATCTGTAGAAAGACGATCAACTATGGTTGACAATTTGCAAATTTTACGTGAATTTAGAATGACTCCAACTGAGGGTATCAATGCACTAAATATATCACCTACTATTTCAGAAAAACTAGCTCTTCTTCTCCGTGTTAGTCCATTAAAATTTTCATTGATTCCATTGGTTCTGTCTACATGGTAGATCTTTGGAAAAACTATTCCAAAATAACAGCTCCCATACCATCTTGCAGGTAACCTATAATAAGCATTATTCCCACATACATAATAAACTCCTGCAAACACAGGATCAGTTCCCCCTTTTAGTCCCCACCCTCCTAAAATTAGGAAGTTGTGTTCACATTTACTTGAACCAATGAAATTGTTATTATAATCTGTCTTTAACCTATGGAGGCAGAATTTTCCCTTTTTCACAAAGTCTAGGGACATCACAGCATGAGCTTCGCCTTTTGCATACATTCCCTCTTTCTCAGCCCATGGAGGTACATGGGATTTCTGTTCAGCAGCCTTCTTTGTTAAATCCTGTCTCCTTTCTTCTACTAAATTCAAAAACTCTTTTTCTTCTTCACGTAATATACATGTTAGGTTATCCTTGTGTGCTTGTGCTATATCTATTGAACTCATTGTTAAGAAAAATTCACCCATGAATTGTGCATTTTTACTACTAAATACTGGATTCATATTCTTTCGAATAGGCAGTTCTGGATACACTGCATCTAAGTTTGAATGAAAATACTGAAGTTTCCCGGTTACGTAAAATAAACTTGATAAAACACTACATGATATACCATATGTTAGAGGTATATGGTGATAAGTCATCCCTTCTGACACTGATGAGGGTAACTTCATAAAAACATAACAATTATTAATCTCCATCGTATTAACATACTGAAATAACAATTTAAAGACGAATCATTGTCTGATTCATTATGATAATTTATATCATCTTCTACCCCTATTTCTATTTTAGTTCCCTTTATTCTATTTACTTTCTCATTAGTAATTGTACTATTCTTGTTATTTGTTTCCATTACCAAAGGTACTCCTACTGTTAGAAATAACCATACTAACACTACTAATAAAATACTACATAAGCAAAATCTTAAGCATTTTCTTTTTAAACTTCGTTTCGGTCTTTCAGTGTCTTCAACTTCTGCCATTTTAATCAGAGAAAATTTCTTCTCTCTTTTTCTTTCTTTGTCTAAATTTTCTTAAAATCCGGTCTTTTATTTTAAGGAGGTCTTAATTTTCTTTCATCAATCTGTGCAACATGAACTCTTTCTGATTCTTCACATAAATCTAAATTTTCAAATTCTTCTAGTATAACATAGGTCCACTCAGGGGCCTTGTATTTTCTGTTCAGAATTCTCAATCTTGGGCTTCTTTGTGTAAGTTTTACTAAGGTTTGTGTAGATTGTATCTGACTCGTAACCTCATGTACTTGCTCTGGTTTCTCTTCTGGTTTTCTTAGGTAATATTTTAGTCTCTTCACTCCTGCAGGCCAATTGTCTCCTTTCCTAACTCTTTTGACCTGGACTGCACTTTCACCTTCTCCGTCTCCTTCTAAAGTTCTTTTATTTTCACTTAATCTGGGCACAATCTGTTCTTGTTCTTCTTCTCTTTCTAATTGTCTTTGTTCTGTATTTCCTGTATTCGGATCTTCTTTTACCTGCACCTGTTCAGGTCTTATTATAGTTTGTTCTTCTTCAGCCTGAACTTGTTCTTCTAAATCTGTCTGATCCTGTTCAGGTCTTATTTCAACTTGGTCTTCTTCTGCCTGAACTTGTTCTTCTTCTTCTATCTTACCCTGCTCAGGTTTCTGAATGGCTTTGTCTATTTTTACCTGAGTGTGTTCTTCTTTCCCTGATTTTTCCTCTCTATCTTTCTGTCTCTTTAATTCAGTTGTTCTTCTTGTTTTGACAATAGCATCAGATATTTCAATCACTGGTATCCATTCTTCCTGACTTGTACTTGGCTGTTCGTCATATAGTTGTCTTTCAGAATCTATTACTCTAGATTCTTCTGCTTCACAACTTTCAACTTCTGACGTCTCAGCTTGTTCAGTCAGTGGCTGTTCTTGATGTTCAGATGGGCTCGGAACTCTTCTGGTATGACTAGCATGAATCCAATTGGGTAAACCTGCACACTTCACTGCTGTGGTAGTGACTAGTATGACTTGACGTGGTTTATCCCACCTGGGTGCTAGACACGACTTCCTTGCGTGTTTCTTCACTAACACCCAGTCTCCAGGATTCAAATCATGCGCTTGGTCTGGTTGTCTTTCAACTGCGTCTTCTCCAACCTGATGAGAGACAGAACGCACCATTTCAGCCAATCCTTTGCAATAGTCCAATACCAGATCATCAATTATATTCATCAATGTATGTCCAGGAATAAATGCTTGTCTCATTGCCCTTCCTATGAGTACCTCATGTGGACTCAATCCCGTTTTTTCTGTCAGGAATACTTCTGAGACCCATTAGTACAAGAGGCAATGCATCTGGCCATTTCAGCATTGTGGATGCGCACACCTTCCCTAATCTTGATTTGATTGTGCCATTAAGCTGTTCCACTATTCCAGAAGCCTCTGGACGATAAGCACAGTGCAGTTTTTGTTCAATGTTAAATGCAGCACAGATTAATCGACTTATCTCATTATTAAAATGAGGTCCTCTATCTGATTCCAAAGTGACTGGAAAACCGAAACGAGGTATCAACTCCCTCAATAGTAGTTTAGCAACTGTGAGACTGTCATTTCTTCTAGTGGGGTATGCCTCTACCCATCTTGAGAACAGGCACACTATGACAAGTACATATTTCAGTCCATTGCAAGGAGGCAACTCAATGAAATCTAACTGCAATCTGGTGAAGGGTCCTTCTGCCTTTCCAATCTTTCCCCAACTAACCACTGTCTTCCTGCCTGGGTTCTGCTGCTGACAGATTAAGCATCTTTGGCAAAGGCTCTCTGCGACTACCCTAAACTTAGGATTGTACCAACCCTGTCTGAATAATCTGATCATCGAATCCCTGCCAATATGTGTTGTCCCATGGTATACTCTTGCCATTTGAGAGAGTAGACAATCTGGCATGACTGGTCTGCCATCTAAGTACACCCACACTTCATCTTCTGTCCTTTTTGTACAACTTGATTTTATCCAAATCTCCTTTTCTTTTTCCTCAACTTCTTCTTGTAACTGTCTGACCTCATCCCATGTTTCTGGAACTGAGAAAAACATAAGTTGGCAGCTGGCTTCACCCGTTTCAATATTTCTGTTGATTGACATTGTATTTCTTGCACAGTATCGAGCAATTTGGTTGGCATATCTATTACCGGCCGCCACATAGTCATTTCCTGACTGATGTGCAGCGCATTTGACAACTGCTACTTCTTTTGGCAATTGTAATGCTTCCAACAAATCCTATAAATTTTTACTATTTCTGATAGGAGACCCTGAAGAAGTCAGAAATCCCCTCTGCATCCAGAGTTGGCCAAAATCATGCACAACCCCGAAACCATATTGACTGTCCATAAATATGGTTATTCTCCAATTTTTCCCCTTTTTGCATGCCTTTGTTAAGGCCACCAATTTGGCTACTTGTGCAGACTTGACTCCCGGTAAACAGGATGCTTCAACTACCCCTGTCATCTTGCATACAGCATATGCAGCACTTAATCCTCCTCCCTCTGTTCTTAGACATGACCCATCCACGAACAATTCATGATCAGATTCCTTCAATGGTGTTTCCTTTATGTCTGGGCGGGGCTTAGTACACAATTCAGTCACATCCAGACAATCATGATCAATCTCATCTTTCACTTCTTCACAACATGGGTCTGGTAGTAATGTGGCAGGATTCATTATTGTACATCTTATCACTGTCACATTTTCTGCTCCTAAAATCACTCTCTCATACTTAGTCAGCCGACTAGGAGTGAGATGTTGTGTTCGCGTTCTTGTCAAAAGAATCTCAACTGAGTGTGGAACGTATACCTTTACAGAATGTCCCATCACAATTGACTCACTTTACTCCAGACTCATACAGGTAGCAGCTACTGCTTTTAAACAGCCAGGTAAAGCTGAGGCCACTGGATCCAAGGTGGCAGAGAAATACGCCACTGGACGTCGGCTCAGTCCATGTCTCTGTGTTAAAACTGAAAGTGCACAATTTTCTCTCTCACAACAAAACAGCGCAAATTCTTTTGAATAATCAGGCATGCCCAAAGCAGGGGCCTCACATCAACAGTTTCGTAGTTTCACAAAGGCTTCCAAACATTCATCATTCTAATCAATGGGATCTTTCGCTCTTTTCCGAGTTAATTGTATCAATGGTTTTGCCAGCATGGAGAAGCTATTTATCCACTGCCTACAGTACCCAACCACTCCCAGAAACATCCTCATCTCCTTCTGTGTCTGAGGTAGCTGCATTTCTTTGATTATTTTTATTCTTTCCGGTGTCACTTTTCTAACTCCTCTTTCTATTTTATGCCCTAAATATCTAACTTCTTGTTGACAGAACTGTAATTTTTCTGGAGACACCTTGTGTCCTCCTTCGGCCAAATGGTTCAGTAATGCAATTGTGTCAGTGACACAATCTTCTCGTGTTTTTGATGCCACCAATAGGTCATCAATGTACTGAACCAGAACTGATTTCCCGGGCATAACTAATGACTCCAGACACTTTTTCAGTATCTGGTTGAAAATTGAGGGACTCTCTGTGTACCCTTGAGGAACTCGGCACCATGCCAAAATACGATCCTCAAACCGGAAGGCGAAGAGATACTGGCTGTCTGGGTGCAAAGGAATCGAAAAGAACGCTTGGCACAAATCAATTACTGTAAACCAACCTGCATTCCAGGGTATCTGATAAAGGATCACTGCTGGATTTGGCACTACTGGGCAACAAGGCACTACAATTTTATTTATTTTTCGCAAGTCCTGCACTATCCTGTATTTACCACTAGGCTTTTTGAGTCCCATAATTGGCGAATTACAAGGACTACCCATTATCTCTTTTAAAATGCCTTGTTTAATCATTCAGTCAATTTCTGGAGCAATTCCTGCTTTCACTTCTGGACTCATTTTGTACTGTCGTGTGTTTGGATAAACTGCACCTTCTTTCACCGTCACTTTAATTGGATCTACATTTGACATCAACCCGATATCTTTTCCTGTAAAATCCCACACTTCTGGATTCACTGTGGTTCTCAACTCTTCCGGCAATTCACTTTCAGCTATCAATGAAAACATCTCGTCTACCTCTGTACCTTGCTTAGCTAGCATCATTTGCATATAACATCTTCATCAGGGGTTTGGAAAGCGACACCATCAGGTGTACAATAGATTGTGCAGTTCATTTTGCACAAAAGATCTCTTCCCAACAGATTTACTGGACTGGAATCGCAAACTACAAACCGATGCATATCTTTAAAATTTCCGATATGTACCTCCATTGGTTTTGTGATTGGGGTTCTAATCTGTTGATTTGACACTCCTACAACTTGGATAGATTCTCCCGAGAGGGTTAGGTTTGGGATGTCTGCTGTTCTCACAGTAGACCGGGTAGCACCAGTATCCAATAGAAAAGTGATATCATTACCTTCCACTTTCCCATCAATAAATGGACCTGTCTGATCTACCGGCAAGGATGCGCCAAGCACGCACTCCTCTTCCTCCCCCTCAGGCACCGTCATTGCATGTAGTCCGAATTTTCTTCATCATTCTGCAAAAAATACTGTGTAACCACTCTGTTATTCTTACCACTTTCTCCGTGAAATCCGGTGTTCGCACTGTACTTTTGAGAATTCACAAAGTTTGGCATAGGAGCTGGTGGCACCTGATACTGTGGAGTAACTACCTGCTGCGGCTGATTCATAAGTACTTCATTCTGCATCTGTGGAATTAAATTTTGGTTTGGCCCATTATTATTCTGAACATTCTTACACTCGTTCTTCCAATGTCCAAGCTTTCCGCACGCATGACAAGGAAACTTCTTCTTTGCTTCCTCTCTATTCATTCGTCCTCTTACTTTACCACCATTCGCCGCTTGATCATTCTGACTCTGCTCTTTTATCTAATTATCAGTCTGGGTATTTACTTTATTCTCCTGCTGTTCTGCCAGTTTTACTTGTGCCCACATCATTTCCTCTTTTAGCTTCCTACGCCTTGCCTCAATGTCATCTCCACAATACTTGGCATACTTCAAAATTTCATCGATCATCTTACTTTGCCAGCACAACATGTGCTGCTGAATCATCTGACTAATCTCCGGTTTCAGACCATACACAAATCGATACACGAAATGTCCAATATCCTTATCACCAATGTTCTCAAAACCACTATACTGCTTAAACACTTGCAGTAACCGTTCATAATATGCATGTACGGACTCATTTGGCTCTTGAGTTGTTCTATCTATTTTTACCCAATCTGTCTCTTTAGGAGGGATTTTCCCTTTCAGGTAAGTAATTACTTGGTGATATTTCTTCATCACCTCTTCTGAGGGTGCTCCTGTCTTCGAGTCTCTAGCATACTCCTCACTTGGCCAATCAACTGTGATCTTACACTCTGTCCATAAATCAGCAGGTACTACAATATCAAATAACCCATCCAGATCCTTCAATAAAACCTTTGAAACCTTCACAAATCTTTCCACCTGTTTATACCATTCAACTGGTTTTTCTCCCAATCTGGGAAAATAATTTGTAAATGACAAAATATCCTGTCTACTCCAGGGGACATGAACATATCCACCACCAGGAACTTCTCTCATTGGACACATTTTCTCAACCTTATCTGATTCTCTCACTGGAAATGCAGATGATGCTTCTCTCGCTTGTACTTCCTCTTTCTTTCTTATCCACCTGATTCTCCATTTGTCAATGTCTCCCCATTTTCGTAAAATATTCATCAACTCTTTTATCTGTAGTTTCTTACCAGAAGCATTTACACTTTCTAAATCTTTATCAGTAAACTCCACTCGATAGGGTTTCTGCAACAGTTTCAATTTCCCTATATCTATTCCAATCTCTGAGGCTACTTCTGTTAATTTCTCATGAAATACTCTTGCTCTTCTGGTTATACTCTTACATAAGAATAATAACTCCTCATCATTATAAACATTCAATCTTTCTATGCTCACATTGCCAGTTATAATTTCTTCCAACTCTACTTTCAATTTACTGATATCTAGAATCTTTGGTTGTGGGTTTCGATTATCTATTTCCTGTGCCCATCTCTCTATATCTTCAGGGGTAACTACTGTTGAACTTCCAGTTCCTACAGGAACCAAAGATCTCTTTTCTCTCAAATTTGCAGGTATAATTCTCTCCGAAGTTTCAGTTAAAGGTTCTACATTTGGGAGATCCATTAATGAAATTACTGATTCACTTTCACTAGTCTGATTCATCCGTAATTATTACTTCTCTTCTGGGACTCATTAACGGAATTGTCACAGTTTGAGGTTTCTGGCAAGTCTTTTTATCTCCATATAATGGGATTACAGGACCAATAGTCACTGGTACTGTCAAAGCTTCAGTATTTAAATTTAATTGGCTTACTTTCTGAACTAATTCTTCTCTAGTTTTATTTAAAGCTTCTCTCTCATTATCCTGCAACACCCTATTAAGTGATACATCATGTAAGATTTGTGGGTTTAAAGGCATTCCTATCACTGGTGCACTTGGGGTAACCTTACTAGGTGCTTCTTGGTACGGTGGAGGGTTTTTAATTAAAATATCCTCTAACAGCTCATCATCTGATTCGCCATAACCTGTCGTATTCATGTGTTTCGTTTTTTTCTTTACACTTTCCTCCTAACTGTTCTTCAGCCATTAATACTGGATATAAACCCTCGGTCACCACAGCTCTTCTCCAACGCTTCATTTGATCTCCACTTAACTCATACGGATATCTAGGTAAAAATCCTCTAAATCTCCGACCACTTCTGTATTTTTCACGATCAAATGCCTCAATTTCCCATTCTTCCAAAGCTTCATACTGTGTCATTCTAGGATTTGGTTCTAACATATTCATTCTATCTGTCAAATTCTGAAGTATCTTTAAATTAAAAGTACCATGCTCCGGAAAAGCCAAAACACCATCACCTTTAGTATATTCCACCCAATTCTCCAACCATACACACGTGTGATATCCTTTCTCCATCATCATAAAGGAAGCAGGTGTTTTGGGTGACGGAATAGGAATTCCCTCTCTAGTCATTACAGGCTTGTCTTTTTTAAAGAAATTTTTAATTTTCTTCATTAATGTCATTTTCTTTGGTCTTCCGAACATTTCAGACGGTCGATATAGGAAAGAGTCTTCCGTATATCTTCTAGCTCTATTTCCTACGTCGCGTCCTATGTCAGCATGACTCACACCCGCAGTCAAATCAGGACTCAACATACAATTCTTTTTTGACCAATCCTAACGCGGTTTTCATCTATCAACCAATCAGACTCAGGCTCACGCTCGTGTTCTGAGCAATGCCAGCGCGTCCTTTTGTGACGTCAGTATTACTCCTCACTACTGACCCCTCCTTTACAATCTGCTTCTGTCTCACGCCCGCTGTTTCAACCAATCCCAGCGTGGCTCTCTGTGACGTCAGTATAACTCCGGCGACTGACCCTCCCTTCACAAGGTAATACGATAACTTATTTCTTAATACTTTTCATTAAAATTCTTCGTTAATAACAACATAAAAACATTCGCTACTCTGTCTGTTCCACTAAACAAAAGGATAGATTTTCAACTTATTCTTGAGTTTCAGAATTACTCTTCTTCTACTGCGAGTAAAACCCCTGTTTACTCTTCATTCAAGCTCAGGAGAACCTGTTACTTCTTTAGTGTCACCCGTATTGGGAAATGAGACCAAAGTTTCACCAGCGAACCCCTTTCGCTATCATTCGCACTCTACTTTCATACGAAATAGTCCCTAATTTAATACTGTCAGCCCTACGTAGCTTCTCAGTATTATTCCAACAGACGAGTAACCTCACTGCAGTGTGGCTTCTGTCACCACCCGCTATTCATTTTCCCGGGATTTCCAGACAACATAAAACAAGACACTAACTCTTTTGTTAAACATAAATCAATAATCAATAATCAATATTTATCACCAAACTAGTCAATAATAACCATAACTCTGCTACCAGAAAACTGATCCAGCGGTATACCAACAACAGATACTCCACTACCATATACTCACCTGGGCCCATAAAAAACACACATTGAGTAAACCGCTGGAGCGGTCAAAGTTTTATATATATTTATACTTCACTAACCTTTCACTGATCAAAAAGTTCTTTCCTCTGGTCGATGGACCATTAGTTGAACTAGTTGATGGTGATAATTAACTTATCCCTTAACTATTCTTTGTTTGAAGTAAATGATCACAGACTCAGGAAGGTTTAAATCTTTATCTAAATTAAATGCATGTGAACCATTTCAAAAATACAGTGCAGTCACCATCATTCTTAGGAGAGAAATTCAATTGATTAAACATCAAGCATATACTTCGGACTCATACAATAATTAATGCTCAGAAAGGGAGAGGACAGAGAGAAAAGAACATTTGCAAATAACGTGAAATTATAGTTACCAAGAATGGTGTGAAAGACCAACCCCCTGGCCAAAGGGCTGGCAAGGGTCCCCCTAGGATAGGTCAGGAGACAAAGACTTCAGGACAGGATTCAGGACAGGATAGTTGACCTCTCTAGAATACCGACGATTGCGCCGCACCCCTCTCTGACACTCTCTTCCTCCTCGAGATTCTTCCGCGATCTTCTGATCTAACACAATTAAGTTAGGATAGAAAGTTCTGCTTCAGGTTCTGCATTCGATTCTTCATCAGCATCTCACAGCATCCCTCCCAGCACCAGTATCTCCGACTCACAGCATCTGGGCAGACAGCATCTCGACCCCCGAACTTCAACTAACTAACTAAAGCTACCTTAGTTATACCTTCGTTTCTTCATGTTCCACCCACTAAAGTTTCAATATCGTAAAAATACGAAATATGATTGATCAGGCAAGGGGGAAGCTCCGTCACACCATGCTTACATGTCTTCAAAATTAGTCCAACTATTGTTCGCAAACCCATCCCCTTCATTTTTATTCATGTATTGGGTTCCCATACGGTTTCATACTTCACTTGCAACATTATTATAACTTTATGAATAAGAGTCTTCATCGTTGAACTTTTCACCATCTGTTCTCAGGGTATGTCATTTGCGACCTTGGCTCCCGTTCAACCTTCATGTCATCATCCCGGGTTAACTTTCAGTGGACATGCGCAGTCGCTTCATCACTCTGCTTAATTCAGCTATGCGCGAGAGGCACAAATGTGCACTAATGATAAAGTTCAGAAAGACAAATATTAATTTCACAAATAAATGGTCACACTGTATACCTCCCACCTCTACTCTATTCTCCTTTTCTTATTAATACTTTTCCCGCATTAGCATTAGTAAAATAGCTTGTTTTAGTTTCAGCTAAGCAGATGCCATGCACGCGAGTGTTCGAGACTCCATTTTAGTGTCTTCTGCTCATGCGCTAGAATTTCCCTCCAAGTGTTACCTCGTCATACTGCATAGATGCAGTTGATGCATGCGCACAACAGTTTCCCCGTGTAAAGCGGTATTAGCCCGTTTTCATTGTTATCTGCATTAATACACACATAAGCAAGCTTCACTAACCCGCGTGTTCATGTGGTGCGTATTAGTTATTCACAGATTATGTTTAGTAACTTGTTAATGAGCTAAACGAGTGGATTGCCTCCGAGCAAGTCTCTTTCTTACGAGACCTTGCTCCATCACCTGTAGATCAGTGAAAAATCTAGCTGGGATGGGGTGGGGATAATGCTGCAAGATGTGCAGGAAACAGGGAAGGTAAACCATCTTAAGAGCACATCATGGCCTGCCATTGAAAGCGGCAACCTAGCCCATTCCTCTATGTCCCGGCGAACCCTAGTCAGCAGTAGGACCACATTTAGTTCCCAGTACCTTGATGTGGTAAGGGCCATCGTCATTCCTAAATACCAAAAACTGTTCTCCGCCATGCGTCCATGCGTAATCAGTGGCCTACCCCTATTAATTGCCCCCCGCACAGATACCAGTGTTGACTTCCCCCAGTTGACTCTGAACCCTGCCTCTATCAGCGGCTGCTGATTGGGTTGGCTATGACCATGTTTGTTCTTTGTAACTTGGGGTCCGGGTCACAACGGAAGCATTGTAAGGAAGCTGGTTCCATCATGGTTCCTACTGACTCTCAGAACATGTAAAACATTCCTTAGGTATTCAGAATTTTAATTTAGCATTTTTAATTTTTTTAAATTGCTTTAATGCATTTATTAATTGTGTGTTTTTAATTTGCATTTTTAATACGATTGGAGTTTAATTTTGCTTCATTATGAAAGTGTCTTATTATCTATTTTTAGGCGTATACATATATTAAGTTTAACTTTAGGCTATGCCTTTAAGTTTAGTTTGAAGTATTTGACTCACTCCGGTCAAGGAGTGGGTGTTGTGGGGGTCAACAGGGCCTGTGCAGAAAAGCTTTCATTTTACAAGGTCATGTTTAAACTTGACATCTTTTTTACACAGTGATATTTTACATGCTTTGCACATACATGATAACATACTTTGAAAGTGTTCTGCTTGCAAGTACAATTCTTCGTAAGCATTTTATCATGACACTTGTACATTATTTTCAAGGCAACACGAACATTGAGCACACTGTCCTTATGTCTTGTTATCCATTTAGAGACAGCTCTGAATCATAAAGACAAACACACACATCATCATTGCACCTCTGATACAGTGCAAATGGAACCAGGCTTTTATTATATAAACTACCTCTGAGTCACGTTCCTCAGAGGAGCATTTCCATGGATCTCCATAGAGCACCAGGATCTCCATGACCTGCAGGATGGTTTCATTAGGTTTCTGGTGGAAGAGGAGCATGTCATCCACGTACAGTGACACACGGTCCTCTGCTGCTCCCCTCCACTCAAAGCCACACAGCCTGGCATCAATTCTAATAAGCTCCGCAAGTGGCTCCACTACCAGGGCGAATAGTAGTGGGGAGATGGGACAGCTCTGCTTTGTGCCCCTTTCTATCAGGAATTTGGGAGACAGAAACTTGTGTACAGTAGGGATATCCAGCACCTGAACCGGGGTCCATACCGCATTCTCTGAAGGACCACCAACAGGTAGGACCAATGAACCATATCGAAGGCCCTTTCGATATCGATCCGAAGGAGTGCAGCATCTCATAGTAGTTCATTGACGCAAGCTAGCGCCAGGTGAAGTTGACGCAGTCAGTGTCTAGTGCTCCTGCCTGGCATGAAGCCATTCTGGTCCTTGTGCATTACCGACCAAATCACCATAAAATCACCACGTCTAAGCGGATGGTTAGTACTTTGGCTGGGATTTTCACCTCTAGGTTGATTAAGGAGATGGGGTGGTAGGACTCGCATTTCCCCGGGGGCTTACCAGGCTTAAGAACAACTGCAATACTCGCTCCCCAAAGGTCTGGGGGGAGCACTTCCCGGGTGAAGGCATCTTCGTAGACCTGCAACAAATGCAGGATTAACAGGGTGGAGTAATTCTTATATAGCTTCCGTTGGAACCCGGTTGGACCAGGGGCCTTCCCAGAGGTCATCGCTGTATTTCTTCTGCAGTAAGCGGAAGATCCAAATCTTCACTCTCTTACACTGAAAGTGACCATAGGGGCAGATCATGGATGATGGGCCTGTCACGCTCTGGAGTGGCAGGAGCCTGACCTGCATAGAGGGCCTGGAAGTGAGAAGCAATTTTGCACACCAGGATGTCCGCCTCTCTCAATGTCTCACCCACAGCAGTCCACAGCTCTGTCACCAGACTGCAGGGGTGGTTCACCATCGCCAACCAATAGATCAACTGCCCACCTTGTCCCCCAGTTCATACACCCGACCCTGAGAATGGAGTTGGCTTAACCTTGGAGAATTCAAGAGCTTATGACGAACTGCCAAGCGAGGCCGTTGCAGCCCGCGCTGCGCTGAAGGGAAGGGGAAGACACACAACACCCGCTTGATGCACTTAATTTCAGACTCTAGGCAGAGTAGCTCACCTTCCTGTGCTTAGTAAGCCTGCCTATGGATGAAAAAGCCTTTCCTTGCAGGGCCGCCTTGAACGTCTCACAGAGAGCAGTGGGGGAGGAAGCAGTGACTTTGTTGAGGGCAAAATAGTTATTGATGGTCTCCCGGATTTCCTCCGCAAACTCTCCATCCTAGAACCACCAGGTGTTTAGTCGCCTCAACCCCCGTTCACCCCGGCATCTACCCCCAATTGCCAGCAGCACCGGGGAGTGGTCCGGGAGATCCCGCGTGAGGATACAGGACTGAGTGACCAACCCACAGTCTGAGAAAGGGACAAGAAAATAATCTTTGGTGGGAGGAGGTGCATGTGAGTGTTAGTTATAGGTGAATTGTCGCTCGCCCCTATGCTGCAACCATCAAGCATCGACCAACCTAAGCACCTCAGTCCAAGACCGGAGGCGTGTTGAGCGGACAATACCTGGGGCAGAAGTGGTGCCCATTTCCAGGTCTATTACTGCGTTAAAATCTCCCCCAGCAATGTAAATCCAGGCCCAGCTGCCGTCAGATGCTGGCCTAGTGCCTCCAGCGTGGTGCTCAGCATCTGTGATAGACACATCCCAACGTCCAGGCTAGGCTCTTCAGTGTTCCCTGGATAACCACATACCACCCAGGGGACCGGTATGCACCTCCTGCATGGTCTGTGGAAATGTCTTTTGGAGCAAAATGAGCATTCACCTGGACCCCCTCGTGTACCCTGAATGATAGACTCTTGTATAGCCGAACCACCCGAGAAAGGAGCAGTTAGTCTCCAGGAGATGCATTTCTTGAAGCATGAGGACTGCTGCGCAGTATCTCCTGGTATAAGTCATTACCGCCCAACGCTTAATCCTGTCATTAGGGCCATTTACATTCCAGGTGACCATTGTGTAGTCGCCTAATGAACCTGCCACTGTTTCCACCACCATTGTAGTTAATATTGCATCATAAACCCATAGAGACCTGAGTAGGGCCCAGCATCTCGAAAGTTTGTAGCAAAATCATTCAAGTGCAAATCAAACAACAACCCCTGTATGCCCCAGCAACCAGCGTGGGCCAAACACCCTCCTCACCCCCCACTCTACTCTTCCCCCCTTGAAGCATCTGTTTTCCTTGTAAGCACATGACTAAACACCCCAGACACATCAAACACCACCAGGATGTCTCACTTAATTTACATGAACTTTCATTTGAAGCATTCAATGGCGTGGAATGTTATGTCTTTACAGATTTGGAATTCTTTTCCTGGATTGCAATATTTCTATACTGACATGTTCCTTTGGAGGTGATTAACTTAATGTTGACTTTGTAACTTTAGGTGAGATATGCGAGGGTGTAAGTTTCACATGGCTGAACAGCCTGACATGGCTTCTGTTTGAGACGTCTTATTGTGCACATTGTTATGTTTTCTAAGCTTTGGAAATGTGTGTATACTGCATAAGAATTCTTTTACGACTACAACACAAGGTTGGAATTTTTTGGATCACGATTGCTATCCCTAATTTGTATTTTATTGCTATCATTGGTAAGTGCGATATCGATTAGTGTGTTTGCAACCTGTTTTCAGCTGGGTCTCTTTCTGTCTCTTTTTTTCATGCTTTTGTGCTCAGCATCCTTGCTGCTTCTATTTCCCTGATTCTATGTTTGCATTAATCCTGTATCTTTTGTGTTAACCCGTTTTGGGATCTTCTGGTTATCATTTCCTTTTTAAGCTCCCCAGGAAATTTATAGACATGTTCTATATAGTTTTGAGGGAGATGTAATAAATAGCAATTCGTTTTTTTTTTAATACCCTGTAGTGCGTGCTAGATCCTACTGTGCTAATGTAATCTTATTTCATACTATTGTTGATGGTTGCTTAACAGTGCTTCAAGACTTTGTTAACATGTCTTCCTATACTGTCCATACTGTCTTCATGTGGCTTCTGCTAAGCCTTAAATTACTTGTAAATTATTTGTTTTAAAT
Organism: Calotriton arnoldi; assembly: GCA_963921515.1. Classification (NCBI taxonomy): domain Eukaryota; kingdom Metazoa; phylum Chordata; class Amphibia; order Caudata; family Salamandridae; genus Calotriton; species Calotriton arnoldi. The sequence goes on from CAWUFW010002798.1 coordinate 534,424, forward strand.
GTTTATATTTTGTTTTCTTTTCCTTAGCCCTGAAGAAGCGGAAAGAATATTCTCCGAAACACGTGTACTCAACTTTAGTGCTTCAATTTGTGAAACCTTTCTGTTAATCCCACTGTCTGATTTTGTGTAATTTTGTTGGAGACTGTAACTAAATAAAACCTTTTGCTCAAATATATGGATCCTTTTCCTTTTTTGCGAATATAAAGATATGAAATATATTACATACTTATGGTGTAACATGTATTAATATTACGATTTCGACTCCCCTCTAGCCCCACTATATTTAAACACCACCAGGTGTTGGGTCTCCAATAACCCCCGGCTGGTTATGACTGTCCAACATGCTGTGTTCTACTTATCGGGTCCATGTGGCCCAGGGCGCTTCAACTAGTTTTGTTGTTCCACAGCTCTGTCAGGTCCGGGGGGGCCCTCCATGGATTCCGATCTCATGTGCTTTGGACGGTAAGGTGTGGTCTCCTCCGATCTATGCTGCTGTCTGTTCCTCACTGTGCCCCGAGGATGTTGCCTCCATGAGCCATCAACCAGGTCCTTACTGGCAACTTGTGCCCTGCTGGCCGAAGGACCAGGTGCTCCTCCACCCAGGCCCAGGTGCTCTCCGGGGTGTCAAAGAACAGTGTGCAAATGTTATGGATAATCCTGAGGCACGCTGGAAATTGCAACATGTATGTGATCTGCATGGTCTGACGTTTCTCCTTCACAGCGTGGAACATGCACCTCTGCTGCTGAACTTTCAGATTATAATACCCAGCTTGTGGGGCTCCCGGAGTACAGCGTCCCCTCCGCAAAGTTCAAAATCCAGGCGATGAAGGGCCTCAGGGGGCCCATGGGGGTGGCCTGGCACCAGGGACCTATGTGCTCACTCCATCACAAAATAATTTGATAACGCCTCTACCCGATCCAGAAGCGGATCAAGTCCTTGATAAAGGCGGAGGGTTGAGGCCCCTCAGTTCCCTCCAGGACCTTCACAAAGCTGACATTGTTCCATTGGGACCTGCCCTCAGCGTCCTCTGCTCTGATCTCCAGGAGGCCTACTTTGTGCTGAACGACCGTCAATGAGGTCTGGCGAGCCTTGGTAGTGTCCTCCACCACAAACAGCCTCCCCTCCATCCCCAATATCCTTGGTGGCTAGGGGACAAGTCAATACTGAGTTCATCGATTTTGCCGCCCAGGGACTCTCGAAATTCGGTAATAACCTGTAGGATGGAGGCATTAGAGTGCTGTGGGTGTCCCCCAGTGGTGTCCCGGCACCACCACAGTCCCTATGATCCACAGCAGGTTTGGTGACTTATCAATCTTCCCCTGGGCAGGGGCAGCCGTCACACTGTAATTGCACACAACTGGGGGCAACCAGGGCCCTCCCCAACCAGGACAAAGGAGGGGGGATGCACAACATCTCTACCACACTGGCACTATGGTACAAGGGTGCATATGTTGCAGGAAATCATCCCTGTAACACAGGCACCTTTGCACTATGACACAAGGATGTCTGGGTCGGCGCTAGGCAGCTTTTTTTAGCTCCAGCGGAAGGGAATACACAAGGGTGCACCGTATTCTTGTAAATAAAGCGCATCCCTGTGTTTTTGAAATGATGCAGTGCTGCACTGCAAAATTTGCTGCTACACCACGCTGCGCCATTTCCTTGTAAATATACCCCTTTGTTTGGTTAGTCCCATTCAGGATAAATGACTTTCAGGGCATCCTTCAGTCTGTATACCCTCAGAGACTTCATGACGTTCATTGAAATGAGGGATGTGTATTTTACTTTCCCATCTTAACTGCATATCAGTAATTTCTACACCTATCTTGTGTATAGGCTATCAGGATTTCTTCTTCAGCTCAAGTCCTGGCTAAGGTCCTGGCACCATGGGTGGCATTTGTTCAGGGATAGTGTTGGAAATATGTCCTTTCTGCAAGGTCACCCCAGATTTTTGTCTTCTGTTGCTGAACCAATTTTTCTTTTTCTGGCTATAGGACTCTGTGCACGTTACCCCTATTAACCAGAGGTAAAGTGCTTGTGCTCTCCCTTTAGAACAGAGTATTACTGACACACACCAAATTGGCATATATAATTGACTTATAAGTCCCTAGTATATGGTATTACAGGTACCTTGGGCCAGGTAATTACTTGCTACAGGACTCTGTGCACTTTACATCTGCTAACCAGTGCTTGTGCTCTTCTCTATAAACATGTTAGAATTGACATGCCCCTAATTGGCACATTTAATTTACCTATAGGCTCCCAGTAGATGGTACCATATGTACCCAGGACTTGTAAATTAAGTTCTACTAGTAGGCTGCAGCACTTGTACCACCCACTAAAGTAACACTGTAAACATGTTTTCAGGTCTGCCCTTGCAGCCTGTGAACGCAGTTTTGAACTGCCATTTCGACATGGCAAAATAAACCTCTGCCAGTCCTAAACCTTCCTTTTTAGTACGTATATGTCACCCTAAGGTAGGCCTTAATGCCCATATAGCTAGTGTATAGTATTTAGACAGAAGGACAAGCATATTTAAAGTTTTGCATGTCCTGGCAGTGAAAACGAATATGCGACGTTACAACGCATGCGATACATCGCATGCCATTACAACGTGGTGGTTACAACGACCGCGTTGTTACATCGCATACCATTACAACGCAAGTCGTTATAATGACTTGCTGTAGGGGGCGCTGGATGTTGGAATAGTATAATTTACTATTCCAACTCCAGTCTGTGCAACAGTAGGGAAGGTGTTGGTTTTTAAATCCAACACATTCTGCCCCCTACAGTAAAGTGTTGTAACGACTTACGTTGTAATGGTTTGCGATGTAACAACGTGGTCGTTATAACGACCGCGTTGTAATTGCATGCAATGTATCGCATGCGATGTAAACGATGTTTCCCGTAAAAAACCCCCAAAGCCATTTTCACTGTAGCAAGGCTAACGCTCCAATAAAGAAACTCTGGGTTACATTATAACTACTTATAATGCTTAATTTCAGTTTGGGACCACCTGAAGAGATGATTCAAGTACTCATTTTAATAGTAATTTAAAATCCAACTTAATGGTACAGTTTTTTTTTTTTTTTTAGCTAGTCTTTATTAGCATTTTCCATACTTAAGACGTGAAATACCAATATAACAAAAGGTTGCAGCAAAGATAAACACAAAGCGCTGGCCAGAATCATATGATACATGTGATGTCTCATGAAGCCACTCCCAAAAAAGGGGGGTACGTTCTCCTTAATCAACAACACAGCACACAGTGATGTAGATCATGGAGGGTCCACCACAGACCTCTGGCATTCAGCTGAGCAGACCCCTTGCCACACTTCTTGGAACTGCGAGATCCACACTAATGGCGCTCTCAATCCCAACTAAAGCAAAGGTGATGAATCTGGTGATACCACTTGGGGAGATCCAGAATAACTGTCACTCGCCTCAGTCACCACACTCAAACGTTCCACCATCTCTCCCCAGATCTCCAAAGCCCTTGCCGTGTTCTCATCTGTATGCGCTCGCCTCAGCCTACCTTCCTCAGCAATCGACTAGTCACTGAAATCTAACAACCATTTGTAACACTGTGGTGGGTGGCAGCAATCCAATGTACCACTATGCGTCTCTGAGACAATACTAGCCGTAGAAACGTGACGCAATATCCCAATTTTTCCTCGCCTTGGGTGGAGGCAAAAGTCTAAGCAGACAATGGCGCGCAGTTCTATTGAGAATGACACCCGTAACCCTACAGAGTGCACTCAGCACTCCAACCCAATATTCAACCAGCTGCGGACAACTCAATGTCATGTGTAGAAACTCTGTAGGGGGGCGCGCGCACCTAGCGCATGCAACCTGGTGACCAGGAAAAATTCTCTTCAACCTCTGGGGCATGAGATATGCTCGGTACAAAAAATAAAACTGCGTGTGCTTGAAGTGAGCATTACTTGCAGTGTCCTTCACTCTAGCGCAGGCCCGTTTCCACTTGGAATCTGTGATAGGGTCCCCCAGATCCTTTGACCAGCTGGTGTGGACATGCCCCACCTCAACGTACCTGTCAGCCTCCAGCGCGACGTACAGCCAAGAAATAAGCCCCCTACTGCTGCGTGGGTCCAATATGACCCCGAAAGTACAGGATAACTCAACTTCTCAGTAAAAGTCAGACAGATTTCCCATGCCGTGCATTATAGCTTAGAAAACTGCACAAATTGCCCTGGCGCTACAGCAAATAGGGTGGCAGCATCCGTCATAGTGACAAACATACCATTCAAATACAAGTCACCCGCCGTCTGGCAGCCACCCTCCATCCATTGCGTCATATCCATCAAGGACTGTATCTTTTGGAAGGGTTTCAACCACCACAGAGGTGGTATGGGGCCTTACGTATGACCATCTGCACCCCTAGTTCCCATGCAGCTGCTACCTGCCTAAATATGCGCCCTGTTTCCACTCATCAGCAGTTTGGGGAGGGTGTCTACATCCACCAAACCAGCCAACAGGCGTTTTTCCCAGTTGGGGCCCCCGGCGCACCCTAGAACAGGGTACTGCAGAAGGGCTGCAAGATGATAGAGCTGCAAATCCGGGAGACCCAAGTAAAGTTGGAATTTATATTACATTTTTGAAAATGATACTGCTAGAAAGTTGCAATTTTCTTGTGTAAGCCAATTGTGCCTTTCTGCCAGTGTTCAGTGTAACCTGACTTTAAATGGCTCCCCTGGGGTGTGATGTGGATTACTCCCAGACAGAGGCAAAAAGGCTTGGGTGTGGGGTGTGCCCAGCCCCTTCCTGAGCTTCAAAGGATGCTTAACCTAACACTCGCAGATGTAGCTCACACCTAGACCTCCCTCCCTTTGTCTTCATAGTCATCTTGGCTGTAACCACAGCGGGAGAAGGAAGCTCCCTCCGTTTGGATTGACCACAAGGGATGTGTTGGACGTGACATCCTTGGCATGGTTTCCCTCCAATGTTTTGCCTTCAACCCTCCTGTTTTTGCTGACTTTGTTTTTTCGGATCTAAAGACTCTGTGCACTTTACCACTGCTAACCAGTGCTAAAGTGCTTGTGGTCTCTCTTTTAAACATGGTAACATTATTGTAGGAAAGTAGGATCTGCTTCTTATGGTTACCCCCACTTTTTGCTTGATGTGATGCTGTTTTTGACTAGTCTGACTGGGATCCTGCTAATCAGGACCCCAGTCTAACTGCTTTCTCCCTAAACTGTTGTGTTCTGTACACCTAGGTACATCCCAGATTGGATACTGGGGTACCCTTGTCAGTCCCTAGTATATGGTACCCGCGTACCCAGGGCATAGGTACCCCAGAGGTCTCCCATGGGCTGAAGCATGCATTATGCCACCCACGAGAGACCATTCAAATTGGAACTACAGACCTGCCATTGCAGCCATGCATCACTTACTAAAGATATAGGTTTTCTATATCTAAGGGTCACTTCACTTAAAACCTATAAGTCACCCCTCTAGCAGGCTTTACAATCCTGAGGGCAGGGTGCTTGGTTCTAAGTGAGAGGGTGCCTCTGCATGAGCAGGACACCCCTGCAGCCTACAGAGTCCATTCTCCCGGGTTGTCAGTGAAGCAGCCATATACTATATAGAGGGGCATTGCGTGACTGCACGATGACCATCTCGAAAACGGCAGCAACGAATCCTATCATGTTTGGTATCAAACATGTTGGACTCATACCCCCGCACCGCAAACGGTGTGGGAGGTATGATTCCAAACACAGGGAGAGCCCTCCGTTAGACTCTCAGTGTTACCGGTACCAGCCTTCTCATCCTGGACAGCACAAAATGGTTGCTGCCGACCAGAGACACATTTCTGCCGTCCTGCTGCCGAGCCAAGCTCGAGCAGGGGAAGGCAGAACAATAGGCATCCTATCACAGGGCGGTGTGACCACCTACCAGACAGGTTTTAGTGTATTAGGGCTGGGTGGGTGCGCTTGCCAGCGCCTGAAAGTCTGCATGAGGGGCACATTTGGTGTCCCTGTGCATAGTCCAGTTCAAACCAGTCCTGGGAGCCGTTGGCTCCCGCTCTGGCACGAAACTGGACAAAGGACATAGGAGTAACCTCCCCCTGTCCAGACCCTCCCCTGGGAGGGTCCTCTGAATCTTCCCAACCCTTTCCTAGGGTACTTACGGGCTTACCTGGGTGTAGGTCCCTAGATTCATCGTGGACAATATTCAGAACTGAAACACTGAAACCACTGCACTTCTACTGTCTGGGCACTCTGGACTTCGCTGGACTTCGTTTGGGCCTGACTTCGTCTCCCTTTCAGTCTGCTGCATCGTCTGTGCCTGTGCACCATACAGGATCCGTGCAGGACCTGTGGAGCATCCAAGACATTTGAAGATAATCTCCCTTGAAGTGAAGGAGTCACTTCCCTGCATTCGCAGGCACCTCAACACTGCTGACCGGTCTGCTGATCCCGAGCTCCTGCGGACTCTGAAGGGTTCAACAACACAGGTGGTGGTTATCTACGTCTTCCGAGGCCCGAGCTACCCTCTCACCAAGTCTGACATCAGAATCCCTCGTGGGGGCTGCATTAACTGAAATCCTGTGCACCGCGTACCTTTGCAAGTGCATATGCTTGTTGGCAACTCTGCAACAAGTGCATTGGGTTCCAAGTAGCCCCAACCTCCAGCAACTTCTTTCACCAAGATCTTCAGCCACATCGCCTCGTGGGCACCGTGGCCTGCTCCTTTTGGTTAGCTGCTCGAGGTCCTCTCGCGATCCCTGTGCCTCCGGCCTGTGGGTCCAATTGAGGGTCATATTTGTGTTCCTTGGGCTCCCCTGATTGCTCAGGGCCTGCCCTGACTCCCCTGCTTGTGGTAAGTCTCCTGGATCTTGCTGGTCTCAACTGTGCACCTTCTTGATTTCCTGCATGGGTTGCGTTTGCCAAGGCTTGTTGGTGCTCACGCCGGACACCGACCCCTCAGCACTCGACATCCTTTGTGGGACAGCTCATATCTGGGTCCTGGTTGTCCTCAGCATTGCCTGGTCCTCGCAGCTGCAGAGTCAAGGTCACCGTCATCCTTCCTGAAGCACCCGACATCGGAGGGCATTCGTCTTCCAAGTCTCCTGGTCACCCCTGAGTGACATAGACTCTGTCGCCTCTGCTTTCAGGTACTCCTCATCAAGAACCCAGGTTTGGATTCCTCTGGACACTTTCTCCTCTTCCAGCAGTGGCACTTCCATTGGGTTTGACGGCGGTTTCCGATGCCACTTCACACCTATGCACCCGGCTTCCCTGGGATAGGTAATTTGGGTACCACGGTATTCACAGGTGAGGTGGCTCTCCAACCTTCTGTCTTCCACGTGTTTTCTTCAGGGTCCACTGGGAAGGGTCCCTAATCTATAAAATTCCAACTGCGACTTGCACATTGACTTGTACGGAGCATGCAGTCGTGTTCACACACTGCACACGCTCTCCGTGGGGTCACTATCTACTCACCTTGGGTGGTTTTGTGGGTCCCCAGCAATTCTACATCCTCTCAACATTGTCCTGACTTGAGTTGTGGTTCTTATATCACTTTCTTAGTATATGGTTTAGTCCCCCCCGGGGCCCACTGTGTATTAGTGCTATTTACTGTGATTTCTTTGCTCAAGTATTGTGTGCTTTGTGTCTATCTCCGTGTAGGAGATACTGTAACATACTAGATAGTGTTAAATAATAAATAGATATTTTTTATAAATACTTTGCGTGGTTCCTTTTCATTTAATCTATACTATAAGATTGCATTCTGGTAAAACAAGCTGCTTTACACTCCTTCAAGACTAAGCCTGAAGGCTGATCTCCACAGCTACCACTTGCATAGCTTTCTAAGGTTGTCTGAGACCTCTTAAATCACCATAAGGGTTGTCTGGACTGGTGCAAGGTACCCACTTACATTAGTGGACATCATATACCAGGCCAGCTTCTCACAATTATCATATTCCCAATTGGCACATTTAATTTACTTGTAAGTCCCAAGTACAGTGGTACTACATGCACCCAGGGCCTGTATACTGAATGCTACTAGAGGGCCTGCCGCACTTATTGTGCCACCCACTTACGTAGTCTTGTAAACATGTCTAAGGACAGCGATTGCAGCCTGTGTGTGCAGTTTTGAACTACTATATCGACCTGGCAAAATAAACCTTTTGCCTAGTCCTAAACCTCCCTTTTTAATACATGAATCACCCATTTAAATCACCCTTATGGTAGGCCCTAAACTGCCCATAGGCAGAGTACAGGGTACTTGAAAAGTTGGACATGTACTTATGAGTTTTACATGTCCTGGTAGTGAAAAACTCCTAAATTCCTTTTTCACTACTGTAAGGCCTAACTCTCCTTATGATAACATTGGGTTAACTTATTACTTTTAATAAGTAATAACTTTTGATTGGGAGCAGGTGGGAATATTGATTTTGGTGTCTAAACAATTGTGACTTAAAACCCTCTTTAATGGTAAAGTCAACTAATCAGCAAATGTTCACTTGGAACTCATTTTTAAACACAATCTAATTGCACAGACTTCTGTGTAGACTGAATCTGTATAAGGAGATTTATGATAAAACAGGCACCATCGATAACTTGATGAAGGTGTGGGCTGGCACCTACCACACTTGCATATTACAAAGCCTCTGCCTGAGCACACTCATAAAGGGTTTGACACTAGTCTTTTGTGCCCCCAGACAAGCTGGGGCCAGGGCAGGGGGGAGGGGCAGGAAATTCCATACACTTCTGGGGTGTAACCCTTCTCCTACCTCAAAGCTGGCACCAGGTATAAATATTGGACCCTCAATCCCAGCTCTTCAGTACACCTCTGGACCTGTGGATGACTGAGAAGGACTGCTGTGTTGCCCTGCTGCGAGAAAGACAGCTACTCTGCTGTCCTACTACTCTGCTGCCCTGCTGCCTGAGTGAAAATGCCTGAATCTGCATCTTGAACACAGGACCACGAGAGTGACTCCAAGGGCTAGCTGGATGGCCTCCTGATCAGAGCCTCAGGAACAGGAAAGGCTTCAACCACCTTGAACCCAGCACCTAGACTCTGTTACTGTGAGTCTTGCCCCCAAGTGGTGCCACCCTAGTCCATCACGGTTGTCCTAAACCTGTGACTTTGTCCCGGACAGGCGTGATGCTTTCTGCTTCTACGCACTGTTTTTACCTAAATCTTTAAAAATCGCAACACCGGTTCTACTAATTGGATTTTTGTCATTGTAATGTCAAATAAATTATTAAAATTAACACAGATGTTTCTTAAATGGTGTGGGATTTTCCTTGCATTTTATTTTCACTTTATTACTGTTTGAAGTACTGCATAAATACTTTACACATAGCCTCTGGGTTAAGCCTGACATATTTGTACCAAGCTACCAGAGGGTTAAGCACAGGTTAATTTTGTTGTTTGTTTGTGTTTCACCCTGACAAGAATTGTGGGTGCTGCTTGACCCCAGTCAACCAGTAACCCAATTTCCTTTTGTCAATTTCCATAGCCAGACTTATGATTTGGCACAGGGAACTATGACCAGGAGAAGAAGAGTTCTGATGTTGGGTTCAGTTAGAGAGGGACAATGTGGGATAGTTTACAGTAAAACACAGAAGTGTTGCATGAATTAAAAATTTGGCAGTGCCCCTCCAGGGCCCATGGGAACCCAATGGGAGGTAAAGGGCAGGCTAAATTCAAATAAATGAATTGAATAATTGCTGGTGCCCCTCCAGGGCACCTGGTGGGACCCCATCGATGGGAGGGGGCAGACAAAAGTCAAATAAATTAATTAAATCATATCTGGTGCTCCTCCACTGCCCATGGGGATGCTATTGGGGGCAGGGGCAGCAAAAATCACCAGTCGGCCTCAGGTTGCTGGTTTGCCCCGCAGAAGGAGATTTGATTTTCAGAAAGTTTTTTAAGTACGAAGGCAAGATCGACGTTGAGACAATGGCAGCTGAAGTCAAGACCTTTCTGGGCATGGACTTTACCCACTCGGAGATTTCTCGCCTTTGTTGATGACCACACTGTAACTCGGAGCTTCATCATCCCGCAATTGAGAACCCTGTTTCAGATACACCTTGACCCTTACCTCATGTCGATGATCACTTTTTGTCCATAAATGTTTCTAACTCAAAAGGTAAATTTTCCACCTTTGACTTAAACTAGGTCTAGTGCAACCAGATAACCGTGGTTGGTGCTTTGTGCATTTTGTTACTATTTCTATTTCAACCTTTAAAAATTCATATCTCCTGTTCTACTTACTGGATTTTTTTTGTTTTGGTGTAATTTCCTTTCTTAAAATGTATTGTATTTTTCTAAATTGGTTTGGGATTTTTCTCGTGTTGTGTTTTCATTTTACTACTATCTGAGAACTGCATAAATACTTCACACATTATCTCTAGGTTAAGTCTGCTTTTGTGCCAAGCTACCATAAAGTTAAGCAGAGGTTTATTTAGTGACTTTTGTGGTTCACTCTGACAAGAATTGTGATTATTATTTGATGTTGGTTTTCACCCCTTGAACTAATACTTCCAATTTCTTACAGATGGTATCTACGTCCACCCCCTACCTGTATCACTGATTGGTCTGTGTCGCCTTCTACCAACACTCTGGTATGATTTTCTTCCTTACAATCTATTTAGCTACCATCTAGGTCAGAAAATTCCCTTTCCTACTTGAGTGCACCATTTATACAATGTGATGGCTTTCACTTTATATTAGTAGTTTGTTCCACATCTATCTACAATGCTTAGCTTCCTTGTTAACATCTGATGCACTCTTTGTACCTTGTCTTTGCCACAGATGCCAGAACTATTCTACTGCTACCCAGGGGCACATCTTACTAAGTACCATTCAACAGGCATGGTTTAGTGATTTCCCTAACCATCGCCACAGTGTGCCCAGCAAGGCGGGAGGAAGATGATATTCTTGAAGCCCTTCAAATGTAGCTAAGCATTGATGGTTTCACTACATTGTATAAAAGGAGGCTGAGAAAATTTGCCAAAAAGTTTGGTGAGTTGAGCATGTGACATGAAAAATATATCGCCTACAGTTTACAGGCTCAAATTCCATTGTGATAGTTTAAGAGGATGACCCTCTCCACTAGCACTGTGTATATAACTTGCAGGTTAGGGGTTAAAATGGCAGTAATATAATGTATTAATTCACCTGCTGCGCAAGTGTAAGTTTCTGCACACTTGCTCATGTGTATTCGTATTTCCGATCATGCACTTTATGTAGCATAAATCTAACTCCAATGAGTAGCAGAGTTTAGCAAATAACTTTTTAAGTCAGAAGGAGCGTCTCACGCTTAAGGTGCCATACATTGAACAGCATCACATGCTTTTAGTCTGGTTAACATCACATTCCAATAAACAAAATATAATGACCGTCTACCAAAAAGTTTGCACTTTGGTAGGAACCCCCATGATGGTGTTTCCTTTTCCTGTCAAGGTACAAAGAACACTGCTAGACCAGCGGTGAACCTATGTGTCAGATGGTAGTCTGTTAAGGTGACGGACATAATAGGAGATCCCAATGACGGGTGGGGTACAGGCCACAAAACTCTAGGGGGCATATTCACAAAGAAATGACGCAGCACGGTTCTGCAAGCAAGTTAGCAGCGCCGTGCTGCGTCATTAAAAAAACACAGGGATGCATCGTATTCACAAGAATACGGCGCAACCCTGTGTTTTCCCTTGCGCCGGCGCTAAAAAAGCTGCCTAACACCAACGCAGACACCCTTGCCCTATGGTGCAAGGGTCTGCGTTGCGGGGATAATTGTTTTATGTGCAGAAAGGGACACCTTCCTGAACATAAATAATCATGAAAGGCGAATTGCTCCTTCGAATGCAGCACACATAGAAAGAGCAAAAAACGAGGAGAAATAAAAATATTCCTTCTCGTTGCGCCACTCTCCTTCTTTTCAGTGGTTTTTGGCACTGCCTCAGATTTACAGATCCTTGTAAATCTGGAGCAGCATAAAAAGGCAATGGGTGTTGTGGTGGAACACCTATTGCTCGCCTCTTTCACGCAGATACCTGCATAAAAGGGTACGATATTTACAAAGCTGTGTTAAGCCAAGTAAACTGGCTTAGCAGCACTTTGTAAATATGGAGCAGGGCATTGCGCCACCAAGCGTCGGAAAAAGTGACGCTCCAGTGGCTCAATGCCCTTGTAAATATGCCCCCTGATTGGGCCTTTAATTAGAACTCAGGTCTGCAAGTGTCAAAGTCAAAATTAATCTATTTAATTGTAATAATCAGCTGTTCCTCAAATTGGCAAGAAGGACAGAGGAATCATTGAACATTTATCATGCTGTCTGTTCCTCCACTTAAGCGTCCGATACGTGATGAAGTTGCTTTCCAACATTCAGCAGAATGGATGTTTAGGTAGAGAAGTAAAATAAACAGATGCACTTTAACCAAATATATATCTGAAAGGAAGGATTGCCCTGCTAGAGAAGGACATTTGGAAGTATGCATGGATAATCGGAGGACTCACATTTTAAATCCCATTCTGCATTTTGTGTCCAAAAATGATGCCTCCTTGAAGCAGGTTCTAACTTGGAGAACTGTTTCTGTCTCTCCAAATATTTCACACATTGTACGTGTGGTACACTGTGCAGCACACATCCAATGTTTGGAATGTATAAGAATATGTCTATGCATAGGACTATATACTGGAAGAATATGCTTCCAGTACACAAATCCTATGCTAGATAACAGGCACACACCTCTACAACATGGTGCAAAGGTTGTACATGGCACTAGGCAGCCTGTTTGTGCACCATTGCAGGAGATGACAGCAGTGGCATGACATGTTTAAATAAATATGGCTCTCCCCCCTGCTGTCTTACCCTTGTCCAATGCTGAGCGGCAACTTTGGATGCTGTGCCGAGTTGAGCTAAAAATGTATAAATCTGCTTTTGTATCTTTTCTTTGGCTTGTGGTATGAGGGAGGGCTTAAAGTAAATCAAAGTTTCCTGGTGGGGTGAAGAGGGAGGTGAGTATTTGCTCTGAGTGCTGATTGGTCCAGGTTGAAAACTGGCAGCCTCTGGCACACCTTACTGGTAGTCTCCCAGCTAAACCACCAACCTGAGAGGTTGTGATAACTTACACACTGATCCCAACATTGTTTTCAGTAGGTGGGTCAAGACTGAACTGTTTTGGCAAAAACTCAGTCCCAGATTTCTCTCCTAGCCTGTGTGTTAGGCTGGTGCACCAGAGACAGGGCTGAGGCTAAACTGGTGTCCACTGTGTTTACTGGTTCTACTGCCACTTTAATGCAAGGTCACTGATTATATATTACATTAATGTGTGCCTGCAGCATCAGTGTTGACTATCACTGTGCTGAATCAATGTCTTCATCGCTACTTATTAATTAAGTCTTTGTGAGAGCAAGAAAGAAGTGCCCATAAAGCTGCGTAAACCCAGCCGTGGCCAGTGCAGGTAAGAGTGGTGGGGCCGAGTTGGGGTGGGGGGGTGATGGGGGATTCAACAGACGACCAAGAGGGAAAATTAAATAAGTAATTAATTTTCCCTCGTTGTGTGTCGAAACTCCCCCCCCCTCCCCCCCACCCGGCCCCACCGCTCTTACCTGCACGGGCCGCTGCTGCGTAAACCAGTTCCTAAGAAGCAATGAATAGATTTCAATTAGTATGTCCAGACTTCCCCTTGGTAGCAATAGCTTTTCTCAGAGACAACAGTGTGTACAGTATTTAAGCAACCTCCTAAAACAACAATAACGTCAAGAAGCACACAGTACAATTTACAAGCCAATTTATTAATTTGAAAAAAACATAAAAACTAAAACAGCACTAAGCAATGATATTTCTGGTGCACAGTATATTTTGCACTGAAGATAATCTCCCTATAATCCATGCAAAGGGGGAATAACGGGGTGGGAACAGTGCAAACACCCATAGGTTTCCACACAAATCCAGATCTACCACAATAGTGTAATCCGATTTTCTTGAGATATTAATACCAAACAAAACCAGGCAGAGACAAGGGGAAAGCAGATTATTACGTGATATTCCAACATGTATCATTTGAAATTGCTGTAAAATTCACATTTACCTGTCTTACCCTATGCTGGTTGTTTTAGCATTGAAATTGGTACTTCTGGCAGGACAAGGCAGTACACCGTTGCCACAGCAGGACTCCATTGCTAAGGAGGACCCCACAAGTACACCAGATGGGAGTTTCTCTGAAGTGGATGATCGCACACTCCATTTAGAGATCCCTGTTTGAACTTTGTGGAGATCTCTATTCCTATAGTGCACCTACCAGTGAGGCGGAGGCTTTCAGAGCATGTTTTTTACTTGCTCTCTATTTCTTTACATTTCCTCAAACAAACTCCTTAGGTTGATTCTGGGCTACAGGCATCTTTTGGGTTTACAGGAGTCAGCATGGCTGTAGGGAAATCCACCATCCAAGACAACACCAGAGCCCTGATGAGCATAAACATGCTACAATGAGGGTTCCAGTCCACCTTTATGTGTTCTCTGTGCTCCTCCTTCCTCTCACATTCCTGGATAACTATGGGTGGATGCGAAACATGCCACAATGAGGGTTCCTGTCCACCTTTATGTGTTCTCTGTGCTCCTCCTTCCTCTCACATTCCTGGATAACTATGGGTGGATGCGAAACATGCTACAATGAGGGTTCCAGTCCACCTTTATGTGTTCTCTGTGCTCCTCCTTCCTCTCACATTCCTGGGTAACTATGGGTGGATGTGCCTGTAATTTGCCTTCTTTGTCTGCACATCACAGGGCAGCCAGCTCATCAATTGCATCAAAAGACCCTTTGTTTCATAATGGGAACAATTCACGCGCTCCCTCAGGAATGGCGAAATAAAATTTAAGTCACTTGATGAGGTTTGAAACTAGCAAGACTAGTTTGAGGGTTTATGGTCTATGTTCTATGCTCACCAATTAGAATTTTTATAAATATTATCAGACCGTGGAGATGAGGTTCCTAGTCCTTTGTTAAAGGAGTGGTTTCTCAATTATGGATTTTATATTTAATCAAAGCTTTTATAATAGGAAAAGCCAGCTCCTGCCCGTGGAATAACATAGCACTTTTTAAGTTTGTTGCCTCAGAGACATGGTAACTCCATATCTGGCATGTCCCACTTCTCCACATTATGCTCCCAGGTCTTGTGGACTCCAAAGCTCTACCAAAGGTGACATATCTAATGTTAGAAGTAGGCTTTTAAGCATGTCAAATGTTTGATCTGACATGTGAATCCTGCACCCTTTGTTCCACAGCAGTTCAGGTTGAGCTTCCAGACCCGAAGCCACGCTTTTTAAAGTCATTTATAAAGTTGGTGTAAGTCACACTGCAACCCACATATAACATCAAAGGGTCACTGATGTCTTCCCTGTACCAATGTGCAGCAGCTTTGCCCAAGTGTCGGATTTGCCAATTTGGGTTATCAAATAAAATACAATTTTTAGAGACAAGAACACATGAATGGGGAGTTGTTTAGCAGCCTCACAATGCCCAGAATCCGAAATCCTGATACATCAAGCACTGGCAAAGCCAATTAGTTTAGCCATTGTAAACTGGGTACAATTAAATTCCTTTTGTATTGTAAGCCCATGCCAGAAAAATAATAAAAAAAGGAAAGGTATGGCTATCTTCATGCGGGGGCCATATTCTTCCTATAAAAAAGTAATTCAAGAAAAAGTAACCATTACATATTATTTTCATAAAAGAGTACGGGTGCTTCACAGCAGGCAGGTGTACTAAGAAGAGTTATAGAAACCTGATTTAGTTTTAATGTACAGTACAGGAACATCTTTTTCAGATGGAAAATGTACTATTGACTTTGAATCACTGTAACCTGAAGATATATCTTAACCACACAAGGATAAAAAAAAAAGAAGGATAAAGAATGGAAAGAAAAAAAGCATTGGAAAACCAAAGTACTGTCCGAAGAGGCCAGGCACTGATGATGCCATCAATCACAGTGCAAAAGAACCAATGGCTGAAGTCGACTGACCCATTGACCTAAGTTGTAGGATGCGGTGATCCTGATATTCCTGCGCCTACTTGTTATTTCCCAATCTGGTTGAAATAAACTAGGACTGTTTGGAATTATCTGTCATGCTCATAAAATGTGCATAATTTGCTCCATTTCATGTTACAGAAATTAAGTGAAATATCTGAAATTAGGCCAGCATGAAATTTTGTACAATTGTTTGCTGTAAAGAGGGCTGGTTCAAGCAGATATGTCTCTTGGGAGGCAGGTTCAAGCAGAAAATGTTTTGCGAGAAAACATTTTCATCCCGAAGCTGTTCCCTTGCCAGTATCCGAATTTACCTTTGAATGTGAGGTATGCTGTCTTGCACAGCTTGCATTCAAACTACAGCTAAGTGCCTTTCATGTAATTTATGTGTCATTTTGGTTATTTTTCCAAACATTTCATGCAATTTTAGGGGACAAACCTACACGGCTTTCCACACCCCAATAAATAACTATTAGTCCCCGCATTTAAATGCTGGGATACCAGACAGAATCACAGATTCAAGCCTCTTGGTATCCAGAGAGCTCATATTGAGGACCTTAATTGGGTAATATTGATGTCAGGTATTTTTTGCACTAGGAAACGGTAGAAGCGCATTAATACTTTATAAAAAGCAATTTATAAAAATAACATTCCTTTATGAAGAGCTTTAACCTGTTTCCCTGTCAGGCACCATTTGGACATGAAAGCAATTAAAAACCTAATAAGACTCGCCGTCCGTGCTCCAGTGCCCGTGAGAAAGTAGTGCCCAGCGCATCTTCACCAAACAGTGGTGCTGTGTGTCTGGCATGCCTGCCTCCCAAGGGAGAGCTTGTCCCCCAGCCAGACCCGCTTCCTGCTGCTATTTTATATTCCACACGCCTCAGGCAGGTGAGCAAAGCAAAAAGAAGGCAAATTGACAACCTGTGGCCCAAAGGGACCGGGTAGCGCTGCTCGGTCAGCCCCCAACCTGTGTCTTCTTTGCCGCTTATGATAAACGCTCACTTTTCCTCATTGCTTGTGCTTTTATTCCAGCCCCAGGGTACTGAATCTATCTTCTGTTGAGCACTGGGGGGCATATTTACTTACATTTCATGCAATACAGGGCAGCAAGCAAAGTGGATGCGCTGCGTTGCGTGAAAGGGAGACAACAGAAATGCTCCAGCAGGGTCGAACCGGAAAAAAAATATAGTCCCAGGCACAGAAAGAAAAGTAGTCCATGTTAGCGCACCAGATAGCTAAAAAAAAAAGAGGCCCGCATTTGCAAATTAGGCCAATTTTGAACTTGTACAGACATGCTGTATGAGCATTTTGCAAGGTATGGGAGACTGCACGCATTTGTGTTTGCTGCAGGCAATGTTTGTATTAATATGAGAGAAATCAACAGTAAAAACATGCCCTCTTGGCCTTAAAACAGGCAAAACAAACTGCTGAAAAACCAGTCCACACTCTGATCTGTGAGACCAGTCTATCGGGCACTGCCTGATTGCCCTATAAGCCAGTCCCGCCCTGTGCTCCACTCCTAAGATTTAGGGGCTTATTTACAAGCCCCTTGCGACACTTTAACGCCGCCGTTGCGTCACTTTTTGTGACGCAGAGTCGGCGTAAACAATGCACCAGGTTGCAGCCTATTTACAACGTGACATATCTAGGCAGATGCGTCACGTTGTAAACCCCTGTGCCACATTATACCTGCATCAGGTATAATGTATGCAGGGTGGGCGTTCCCACCCTGGCAAGCCTTGCAGAAGTGACGCAGTGAAATCGACAAGATTTCACTGCACCACTTCTATGAACGCTACTGTGTCAAAACCTTACGCCTGCTTGGAGCAGGCGTAAGGAGCGACGCAGTGTATTAAGTATAGGCCTCCCCCAAGCATTGCTGGAGTTGCGTCGTGCTTGCGACACAACTCCAGCAATACGTGACTTTTGCGCCAACAGTTTAGTCAAAATTTCTGACGCATCTGTCAATCCTTGTGCCATGGCACGCGCGTATTGTAAATACAATGCATCCATGGTGGCGCACAGGTTTCGCACACAGGCGCAGGGAAACTGACGCATCTCTGCTCTAACGCAGAGATGCGTCAGTTTCTTGTAAATAAGCCCCATGGTGTATTTCTGTGCTGTCCTCGTGCTGGCTCACTGTGCACTGCCTGTGCGCCAATGCGTCACCCCTTCATTGCAGGCAGGATTGTTTTTGTGCAGGAAGAGACACCTTCCTACACAAAAACAATCCTTAAAGATAATTCCTCTTTCTATGTATGCTGCAGAATGCAGCACACATACAAAGAGGCAATAACATGGATAAATTGAGATATTTCTCCATGTTATGCCTGGTTTAGGGAGGTGTAGCATTTTGGCGCAATCCCAGGTTTACTCACCTTAGTAAATATGGGATTGTCTCAAAATCCATGGGTGGAAGCATAGGAATGCTGCCTTGTGCTACTTTGTATTCTCTAAACTACATAAAATGGCTTTGTGTTGCTTAGTAAATCTCTAAATGATTTTGTATCGCGCTGCCTCACGCCACCCCGATGCCAAATCTTAGTAAATCTACCCCTGGATATCTCCAAACTACATGCTTCCGGCAACGGAAGACCAAGTGTGGGCTTTAAGCGGGGTGGGTCTTACTAAAGTGAAGCAGGAATTGTAATAAAAACCGGCATTGAAACCAGGGCCGGACTGGCCGTAGCGGGCAGGCTGGAAGGATGCGGGCCGGTTTTGGAGAGGTGGGGGCCAGTTTTGTTACTGGGGGCCGGTTTTGCAGTGATGCTGCGATATCGGCCCCCAGTAACAAAAGCAGCAGTGCTGGGGGCCTGTTTTGTTAGGCAGCAGTGCTTCATGCTCCCCCCTGGCCCCACAAGGGGGTGGGGGCCAGTCTGACAAAATTGCCAGGGCTGCCTTGGGTCCCAGTCCAGCCCTGATTGAAACGGACCTCTAACAGGCACTATAGTAATGCCCTGAACTTTAGTAGAAAATGCATTGATCTCTTTCTCCACAAACGCCCTCATTATGAGTGGCCTGGTAAATTACACCCCCTCTGGCAATAGTGGCGCCATATCATGAATATGTGGGCTGAATCAGCGCTGCGCTGTACTGTCTGAAAATCAAGCTCCAATGCGGAGAAATATCCGATCAAATGAATTCACTTTAAACACTGCCGGGACATTAAAACAGGCACAGAACTCTGCACAGCACAGATGTTCATTACAGGGAGCTTTCCTGCTTCTGGAGTTAAATATGCCAACATTCAGGGCTGGACTGGCCATAGCGGGCACCGGGCGTTTCCCCGGTAGGCCGCTAGGGTGGGGGCCGGTTTTGGGCCCCTGGGGGGGGCGTTTTTGTTACCGGGGTCGGCAATATCGGCCCCCTGTAACAAAATCGGCCGAAACCGGCCCTCGCAAACTGCTCGGCTGCACTCCCCCTCACCCCAAGGGAGGCCGGCTGAGCAGTTTACCAGGGCCGGTTTTTGTTCCCAGTCCGGCCCTGCCAACATTGAATGGTTAAAAAATGCCTGGTAAACTCCCTCACACAGGTTTATGGGGCTTTAGCGCCAAATTTGCATGTTATCCCCCATTTGGACAGGGAAATCTTGTGATAGGATTTTTTTATTCAGCTACTAAATACCGATCCCCGTGGCAGGCCACTTGTAATGAGGGTCAGTTATTATGATTATTTAGGTCCGTGCTGCAGTATCTGTTCCATTTCACAATTTTTACTTCATGTTGAATGGTGCATGTGTTTCTATATACTGGGATAATTTTTTCCCCCAGTTATGTTTCTGTAATTTTGTTTTTCATGCAACATATGAGTCTTGTACATTACACACTGCAGCCTGAGTTGCCTCAAGGTGTCCGGGTGAGTTCAGCAAATGGATGAGTGATCATCTTGGGGCACAACTGAGAGCTCTGGACAGAGCCTGAAGACAGTGCAAGTTTCTGACAGTGCCTGTCATAAATGTTTTCTTACTAAATTATCATCCACCGTTTGGCTTGCATAGCACACAGAGTGATGGTCACATATATGCCAATTGTAGTTTCTATCCTAAGAGATAGTGTGTGAAGATGGAAAACAGCTGTCAAAATATGCACACCATGCTAGGAAAAGAAAATGTATTATGTGTATGTACAAGAGAATGAAAGGAAGTACATGAAGATGGAGATAGTGAAAAAACAGGTAAGAATAGGGATAGTGTGTGAAGGTGGTACACACCTGTTGAAATGTGGAAAACCTGATAGGAAATGAAAATGCATTATTTGTATGCGTGAGAGAAGAATGTGAAGGGAGGAGATGAAAGGAAGTACATGCAGAAGAAGAGAATGAAAAACAGCTACATGGAGAAGAAATGTGGGACATTCAGAAATCCATGCTAATAAGCACTGGCAAAGCCAAGAGGTCGGACATGCTGCAGCAGTTGCTCCATTTGGGTAAAGGAGCATCACCCCCCCCCCCCACCTCCAGCCTGTGGGCACAGCAAAAGTGAAAAATAAAGCAGTAGTAAACTGGCTTTATTACCATTTTATTTTTTGCTCTGCTTGCTGCCAGAGCTGAGTCTTGTGAGGGCATTGCCGGACGGGGCCATTGCTGGAGTGCATAAAGGGAGGAGGGGTTCCTGGCTACCCCACTTAAAACTGCGCATGTCACTTTGGCCGGCTGTCTTGCGATGGCCAGCCTGACTTGCGCAGTTTAAACTTCTCCAACCCGAGCTGTGTTAAACAGCTGGGTGGATAGACAGCACAGGCCCCTAGTCCCTGTATGGGCGCTGAGCCAGCATGCTCAAACCAATCCTGGCACTGCTTTCATGCTGGTTAATAGCATGAGAGCAGCTCCAGGATTGGTAAGTTTTTCTTCAATTCACTGGTGTGATCTGGGATTGGGAGCGCTTGGGTAGAGCCAGGGCCGGACTGGCCGCAGCTGGCACCAGGTGTTTCCCCGGTGGGCTGCAGTGAATATTATAGTATCCAATATCAAAACATTCCTCAAGCGCAGTGGCTCTCCCGGCTCAGCTGAGAGCTAATACTATAATATTCACTGCACTCTAGAATCTCGCCCCATAATGCTTTGCTGGGCCTTTGGTTGGCTTGTATTTTTGCCCATAACTTTGCTTGGTGGTCCTAGGAGGATGGGACCACCACCGAATCGTTCAGCATGATATGCTCTTTGTGTTCAAAGCATCTGCTTGGTCCTCCCCCTAGGTTAGGGGGGACCCCAAAATCATCACCTCTCTCATTGCCTGATATTTTTCAAAGCTCACTTTTGTGAATTGGTTATATGAATTGGTTATATGCTTTTTTAGCATGTAAAGGTAAAGTTGTTTTATCAAAGGGTTGTGGGTGCAGTAGCTAACTCCGCTATTTGGGAGGTTTTGCATGAATTCCGTGTTTTCAATGTAATGCGTAGTTAGCAAATCTCCGCAACCTCCGCTAGCGTAGCGGAGTTCATTGCCCGTGGTTAGTTGCAGGGAGCGTTTAGTTCTGCTGCAGCCTGGGGTCTGTGTGCGTGAGGTGTGAGTGCAGGGTGAGTGATGTGCCTGTGTGCGATTGCAGAGTGTGCTGCGTGCGTATATGAGTGCAGGGTGAGTGGTGCGCAGGGTGAGTAGTAAGATTGTATGAGTGAAAGGTCTGCTTGTGTGAGCGCAGAATGAGTTGTATGACTGTGTGAATGCACAGGATGAGAGGTATGACCTTGTGAGTGCAGGGTGAGCGGGATTCCTATGTGAGTGTAGGATGAGCGAAGCAGTGTGTTCCTGTGATTGAAGGTGAGTGGAGTAATATGTCTATGTGAGTGCAGGGTGAGTGATGTGTCTGCATGAGTTAATCTTTGTGAGTAATTTTCTACCTTTTTTTCAAACCCCCACCCCCCAGTGTTAGATTGAAGGTCGCATGTACTTTATACTCATCTCAAACCTTCCTGCCTCACCACTTTTAAAATTCTGACTTGTTTTAGGTGTATATATTCATTGTTGTGTGATGTATTTAGATGCATTTGCAGAAACAAAACAGAAAGAGATACCCCAAAACTGGGCTAGGGGCATGTTGTGTCAAACAGAGGATTCTAATTTTAGATGGTGGGGTAAAAGCCTATGGCAGAGTAGGTAAGTAGAGAGCAGGAAAGCATTTGCAGCTCCCTCCAGTGTGCAGTATCAGGGCAGATGGTTGCTGAGCGCATTTGCTGCTGATTTCTAGTGGAGCACCACTATCAGATCGCGTCTGGTGTTTTCTGGTCCATGATTATCAGGTTTGGTTTTTTTGAACCTTGTAATCCCACTGCCAGAAACACTGGGCTTCTTAGAGAATGCAAGGGCAGTATCCCTTGGTGATATCTCAAGGTGCCACTCATAATAGGTTCCTGAGTGTTCCACCCTACCCAGCATTCTTTCTTTCTAGGCTGCCATAGCCATAGCATTCATGCCACATGATCTGATATTTCCCAAAAACAGTTTATCTATGGTCAAGTGGTGTCAAACATAACTAAAAAATAACTATCTTTAATGTGTATTATTAATATAGAAAGTTCTCCTTTTAAATGGTGTGCAGCAAAGAGTGGCAGCACTAACACACAAACTATTTGTACTGCACACACCACATTTTTGCTCTGGGTGCCAAATAGCAGGAGTTATATTTAGTGGAAGCTGGTGGCATTTGAAAGTGGTTCAGGGAAGTGCCCTCAACTGGTGGCTGCAATCCGATTGTATCTTTAAATAAATCAACTTCGTTAATATTTTATGCAGAGAAAGGTGTAGGAATTCCACAGGGTGGACAGCCCCAGAGCCCTAAAGCAGAAATTGCCACTGGTTATAATCAACTAAATCTATAGCCGTACTTTTATCACCCTTGGGGGGCATATTTACAAGGGCATTGCGCCACCGGAGCGTCATGTTTTAGGACGATCTGGTGGCGCAATGTCCTGCTCCATAGTTACATAGTGACGTTAAGCCACTTTACATGTCTTAATGGTGCTTTGTAAATATTGTAGCCTTTCACTCAGGTATCTGCATGAAAGGGGCGTGCAATGGGTGTTGTTGTGGGCGTTCCACCGCAACACCCATTGCTTTGTGATGTTGCCCCAGATTTACAAGGATCTGTAAATCTGAGGCAGTGCCAAAAACTATCATCATGCAACAGCAGGCGTTAGAATGGCGCAAGAAGGAGAAATACTTTTATTTCTCCTCAATTTTGCTCTTGCAAATGCCTTTAATGACTGTCTATGTGCAGGAAGGTGTCCCTTCCTGCACATAAACAATGATCCCTGCAACACAGACATCCTTGCACCATGATGCAAGGGTGTCTGTGTTGGCGCTAAGTAGCTTTTTTAGTGCCAGCACAAGGGAAAACACAGAGATGTGCCGTAGACTTGTGAATACAGTGCATCCCTGCATTTTTTAAATGATTCAGCGCAGCACTGCTAAATTGCTTGCAGCGCCGTTCTGCACCATTGCTTTGTGAATATGCCCCCTGGATGGTTAACAGCAATGGACCAGATTCACAAAGATTTTGCTGTGACTTACTCTTGTAGTGCCCCTGTCTTACTCCAGTAATCCCGAAGTAAGCAAGGAGCACTACAGGAGTAAATCACACCTACTCATAGCCAAATCTTTGTGAATCGGACCTGCTGTGTCAAGACCCAAAGATTTGTCCATCAACTTTGCATGTGCTCAGTCACCTGAACTGCCTTGCTGCCCACATGTGCAAAGATTATCCATGGATCAATGCAATAGGAGTGACAGTCAAAGAATGAGAGTTACCTGCCGAAGAATAGGGGTCCTTTCCCCATAAAGCAGATGTGGTAAGCTAAGGATGAAGTAGGAAAGTGCCCTCCACATAATATTCAACAGACACCATACAAATCAGGGGCAGATTTACTATCATTTGTGCTGTGTTACACTGCGCCTAAACCAGCTTCAAGATGCCAATGTTAGTGCGTCATCATATCTATCACCCTTTGTGTCGCACAATGAAATAGTCAATGAAAGAGCAAATAATTCTTTGCTTGTGTGTCTTAAAACACAAACTACTGTTGAGCATTATTTTGTGCGACTTTTGTACTCAAGGTACATGCATTTATGTTCAAGCAGACAAATACCCAAAGGCCTGTTGCATAATATGCATATGTTTCATGTTTGTTACATGTTTTATGTGCAGTGCCACTGGAATTACGTGGCAGGGGAGAACCAAATTATACAACAGGATTGACTAAATTATGTGGCAAGAAAAGGCAAATTATGCAGCTTAATGCAGCAAGATTTGTGGCAGTATTACTTCACTAATTTGACATTTTTACACGTTAACACTTGATTGGCCATTTTTTCACTTCAATAGTAACAGTTTAACACCTAAATAGAGCAGACAGCAATTGAAAGGTAACCTGTCACTGCATGGCAAAGGGCCTGCTGCTGCGGGACATCATTTCTGGCTGCATTTTACATAACTTGTCATCTCTTTTAGCTAGAAACAAAATTTATTTTGTTAAAAACTGGAAATTATGAGGAGCGTGCGCGGCAGAGCCTAAGATGGCCGCCTAGATATGTGTCGCGTCGGGAACGCCACTTGTTGTTATGCGGCTTCTGTGATCCTGAAATGCTGGAAACTGGCAGGTAATCACACCGGAACATCTCCTGCTAAGAAGGACAGCTTTTTGGTCTGGTTCTTGGGTCCTTTGCTTTATTATCGTCTCCTGAGCTCCCTGCCTGCACTGCGGCCGCAATCTTGTTTTTCTTCCTGCGCTGAAGTCTCCTCAGCACTGGGCTTTATCTGTGGTATTCCTTTTTTTCCAGGCATTTGGACATTCTCTTTACCATCCGCTCAGAGCCTTATTGGATTGCCAGAACTATCTTACGCTTTTTTCACCATTTTGTTGGCTGGTTGCTTTTCTACATTAGGAGCAGTGATTTAGGGAGGCCTCTGCTTATTTGCTTGTGGCTACCTAATTTGTTGCTTTGATTTAAACTCACTTATGGGCAGAAGTCAAGGTTTATTACACTCAAATAAAAATTAGCGTTGCCAATTTGCCTTAGTATGATCTTCCTTTCCTGTGCCCTCCATGGATTGTTCGCACCCTACTGACGTTATGGCTCAGTCCTCCTCCTCTCGGTCTGCACCTCTGCCCTTGTCATCTTCCAAGATACAAGCAACATCTACCGCTAATAAACGCCTCAAACAAGACCCTCATTCTCCACCTAAATCTCTTTTTCCTGTATCTTTAGACACTGTTCTAGAGGAGATACGTGCTTTGCGACCATTTGTTGAAGAGCCTAACACTCGCTTACAAGTGCTGGCAATAGGTGGTCATCTATGGATTCTCGTCTTTCCTTGGTGGAACAGCACATTAGTGACATCCAGGATGCAGCTGTAAAAATTGTGACTTTGGAGAAAGATATCTTACTGCTTAAAATGTCAGCTGAAGATCTTGAAAACAGGAACAGATGCAAAAACCTTAGTCTATATGGTCTTCTGGAGGGTCTTGAGGGGAATCATCCGGTTGCTTTTTTCACCTCCTTTTTCCAAAGCTTCTAGATCTTCCTGCATCGACTAATTTGAATACCCAGCGAGCCCACAGACTGGGACCTCGTCTTTAACATCTTTTGCAATTCACTGACCTTCTCCAAGTGTTAAATGCAGCCAAGATTAAAAAGCATCTTGTCTAGTCTGGTGCAAAATTATTAATTTCTCAATGTTTCTACAGCAACGGCTAAGCGGCGGAAAGACTTCCTTAAACTAAGACCTGCGCTACGGGCCTTAGGTGCACGATATAAACTTTTTCATCCATGTCTCTTTAAAGTGACCTCTCAGAATAACACCTCTACATTTGATGATCCTGCAGACCTAAGGAAATTCATTCATTCTCACTCTACGGCATAGATGGAGATTCCTGGTCCTTCCTCTTTAATTTCACTTTTATGCAACTGTTTTTTGTGTCTGTTTTACTAATGTATGCTTCCTTTACAGGTTGTGCTGTGATGCTTGTTCTCTCACTTGTTTGACGTTATTTTTCTTTTTTAATTCTTTTGCTGATTATTTGGATTCCTTGTTGCCCGTTTCCCTATTCGTCATGTTTGGCATCCCGATGCGATACTTTCTCCCTTGTTGGTTGTGCCATCTTCATCTGTTTGTCGCCATTCCTTATCGTTTTCCTTATTTTTCCCTTAAACTGTACGTATTACAGTCGTCAGTTTGACATGTACTGTCCCTTCTTGCTGTGTCTTTTGTCCCTTCTTTCCTTTTCTATTTTCCCTCTTTTTCTTCTTATTTTGTATACTCTAGTATATATTCTCTTCCATACCTTTTTTTCTCTTAATTCCTTTCCTTTCTTTTTTTATTACTGATGGTCGTGTAGTTTTCTATGTTTTGTTGATGTTTTCCATTCAGAGTCATATCTTGGAATGTGAAAGGTTTTATTAATCCTATTAAGCAGCAGATAATTTTGTCTCATTTAGCTTCCTATAATCCAGATTTGGTTCTTTTGCAAGAAACACATCTTACAGAGGCGGAAGCCATCAAACTTTAACGTAACTGGGTTGGCTCAGTCTTAGTCTCTCCTACGTCCACCAAGAAAAATGGGGCAATTATTCTATGCCTTAGAAAGTTGAAATGTTCTGTTTTATCTCAAGAAATAGATTCTGAGGGAAGGTGGTTGTTGGTTAAGTTACTTATTGATTATATTTCTCTAACTGTCTTTAATGTTTATGGCCCGACTCAACCTGACTACTCATTCTGGCCTAATGTTACAAAAAAATGCATTCAATATAAAGATGTTTTTATTTTAGGTGGGGATTGCAACCAGATTATTGATCCATTTCTGGATCGGAAATCCAATGTCCGCTTTGTTTCTCATAAATCTTATAAACAATTCCATACCACATTCTCACAAACTCACCTTGTGGATGCCTGGCACTTGTGTAATCCAGATGCAACAGAACTTTCTTTTTTTTCACCCCCCCATGGGTCTTTTACTCGATTGGATTATATTTTTCTTTCTAAATCTTTGTCTCAAAACCTTATTTCTTCTTCACTTGAACCTATTGTAATCTCTGATCATGTCCTGGTTGTTACTGATTTTGAGTTGCTTCCTCCACATCCCAAGTCCAATAGATGGCAATTTAATATTTCTCTTTTGTAGGATCCTGCTTTTTCTTCCTCATTCACTTCCTTTGCTAATGACTTTTTTTATTTAATGCAACACCAGATACTTCTCCCCAACTATTGTTGGATACCTTTAAAGCTGTTGCTCGTGGCTTTAATATTGACTATGTTTCCAAAAGAAAGAAACATCTCCTTAACCAGCACAAAGTTCTCTTAGCAAACATTAAGCGCCTACAGCATCAATTTTATACTACTTCTTCTGGCACTTCCCTACAGGAGCTTGTTCGTGCTAAGCTTAAATTGAATTAATCCTCTATTGACAATGCTTCTTCTATATTATTACATAGTAGGGCTCGCTATTATGGTGGCCGTAATAAGGTAGGCTCCATTTTGGCTAATTATCTTAAGTCACAGAGGGAACGTACTCTCATTAAATCCATTCATTCGACAGATGGGACCCTCCTCTTTAAAGATCAGGATATATTGGAAGAATTCACAAAATTTCATCAACAGTTATATACCCTGGAGTCTCCTGCTGCCTCTTCTCTTATTGATACTTATTTTAGTGATATCCCTTCTCCGGATACCTTTAACTTGCATCTCTTGATTCTGATTTATTGCTTGTGGAACTCTCTAATGCTTAAAATTTTCTTTAAAAAGGCAAAACTCCAGGACCAGATGGTTTTGCAGTGGAATATTATTTGCATTTTTCAAAATTATTACTTCCTAAGTGTTTACAACTTTTTCTTTATTTCCATGAGACAGGTAGAGCGGGAGCCACGTTTCAAGAAGCCACTATATGTCTAATTCCTAAAGAGGGTCAGGATCCCGTCTATTGTAAGAATTATCGGCCCATTTCTTTGGTAAATGTAGATTATAAAATCTTTGCCAAAGCGCTTGCTCTGAGACTTCATCCTATCTTATTTCACCTGATTGGTAAAGAACAATGTGGATTTGTTAAGGGTAGATTAACTTCGGATAATTCTCGGTTATTCTTCAATGTCTTAAATAAGGCTCCTCATCTTTCTTATTCTTTGGCTGCAGTTTCCATTGACGCGGAAAAAGCTTTTGACAGAGTTGACTGGTCTTTTTTGCTTAAAGCTCTTACCTGGCATGGATTTTGGCAATCGTTTATTTCCCTTATTTCTCTACTTTATACAGCCACTTGTGCTTCGGTTTTAGTTGATGGACATACTTCTCAATTTTTCCATTACAACGGGGTGTTCATCAGGGTTGCCCTTTATCACCTCTTTTATTTATTTTAGCCCTTGAACCCTTTTTATCTCATATCCGTAATAACAAATCTATTTCTGGCTTTCAGTACTGTGATCAACACCTAAAACTATCCGCTTATGCTGATGATATTCTTCTTTTTCTTTCCAATCCAGATGTTTCTGTCCCCCCTTTATTGCAGGAAATTTCTGACTTCTCTTTAGTTTCAGGATACAAAATCAATTCAGATAAAACAGAGATTCTCCCTATTACCAAATTTTGTGTAAAGCAATCTTTTGATTCTACATGGTTTCCTTTGGAACAGTTCTAAAATTTAATATCTAGGTATATGGTTTACTAGCTCTATTTTAGATACAATTACAATTAATATGAAAGAAGGATTCAGTAGAGTTGAAAAGGTTCTTTCTTCTTGGAACCCATTATTTCTCTCATGGTGGGACATCTTGACTCTATTAAAATGATGATTATTCCCATTTTGTTATATATTTTGTCTATGATTCCACTTCCTATTCCATCCATTTATTTTAAAAACATAGATTTGCTACTTTCTAAGTTTCTTTGGAATAATAAAAACCTAGACTCTCCTTAGCTCATCTCAGGAACTCTAAATCCAATGGAGGGGTGCGCCTTCCTGATTTTTGGCTTTACCATGAAGCTTTTTGTCTTCGGCAGGCCTCTAAATGGTTCTTTTTGATTCCTCCCCTTTTACCCTTATGGTGTATTATTGAGCACTCTTTATTTACACCTTTTTCTGTGAAAGAAGTTCTTGCTTTTTCTTCAAAGACTTCTGTTACCTCTTCCCCGCTATTGAAGCATACCTGCTCTTTGTTGCGACCTCACTATCAACCCAGGGTTCTTTCTATAGATGATTTTCTCCAATCTCCCTTATAGTATAATCGTCTTATCATTCTTAATAATAGAACTCTCTATTGAAAGGCTTGGAGACTTAGAGGCATAATTTGGGATCAGGATTTGTCTGATGGTATGATTCCCTGTTCTTTTCCTTAATTTCAGCTACATTTCATTGCCCTTGTTCCTTTTGGTATAAGTACTCAATTCTTATGGAGGTAATTCTGGATGTTTTTTATTCACTTCCGGCATCTGTTGATACTCCTCCAGATGATTTCCTTCTCAAGGTACTTTCTCTGTTCCCAAAAGCTGCTTTGATTTATAATTATCTGTCAGCTCTAAACCCTGTGTGCATTAAAACTAAACTGGAACTTGCTTGGGAGGCTGACTTGGGGTGTGTTTGGAGCGTTGATCTCTGTGACAGGATTTGGAGTAGAGCATTGAAAATCTCTAGATCTGCATCCACTAATCAAACCATGTTCTTTTTCTGTCATAGATTATATCACACACCGGTGTCTATTGCTACTTTTTCACGTTCAAATAACTAGGTGTGTTGGTCCTGTGGCCATCCTTTTGCAGATTTGTTGCATCTTCTTTTTATTTGCCCTCCTACCGCTTCCTTTTGGAAAATGTTTGGTCCCGTATTTTGCTCATTTTCAATTTACAATGTCCCATGTCCAATGTATTACTTTTTCTTGGTAGTCTATCTGATACTTTGGGATTAACGTCCTGTAAACATGGTTTATTTGATCTAATGTTAGCTTTAGCTTTTCAACAAATTACAAATAATTTGAAATGGTCCTCTAAAATTTCAATTAAAGCTTAGTGGAATAATGTTTGTCATTATCATAGGTTAGATGTTGCATTTGCTTCTTCACGTAAACAGAGACTTATTTTGGTTACTGTTAACTTCTTATTTGAATAAGGTTGCAAAGCGTCAAGAACTTCGCAATTGTTCCTAAAACTTTAAGCCTCCATGAATTGTTTTTTCTCTGCTCTCTTTTTTCATTAGTTTTTGCCACTATATTTATCTTTTAGATATTTCAATCATATAAGTTATTCTATATTATTATGCAATGTTATTCGATCCTCAGTTGTGTGATGTACAATTTATTTTATTTATTTTCCTTCCCTCTACTTCCCATATTTTTTGTTAAAAATTGTAAACAGCTTTCCTTTCTGCTGTATTGTTATTATTCTCACCAATTGGTATTTCATACATAATGATTGTATTTTATCCTTTGCAATCTTGTTGCTAATAAAGCTTATTAAACATTTTTAAAAATCTGGAAATTATGATAAAGATCATGGATTATGTTTCAAGTCTAGCAAATCCATAATAATGCAAAAAGCTGAGGCTGCAGGATTGTATATTTCCAGTGGCCCAAATTATGTGCCCGAAAAATCATACAATGTTCCACTCCCCAACCTTTTTCCATTGTTTATGCCTGCTGTCATTTGGTTTTAGCATTCCAAGCAATTTTAAATCATGCTCTTTTGTGTGATTTTGGTCAGGAAAAGATTGCGCTCTTAATGGTGCCTGAAAAGTTCCTTCCCCATAATGCTCATGTGTATAGTAAAATGCATCAAACTACATAGCACGCAGCCATCACACAGGTGTCAGCTCCCATGGTAGGGAACTGCCAAACTCCTGTCATTACCAAAATCAGACTGGATGTGGGGGTGAATGCAGTGATGCACACCAGAGGACCATGTGTGTTGAAACAAAAGATGGTGTATGGCCCTGGTGGGCCCCTTGTAGTGCAGTGCATTGCAGGCGCTGGTAGAGCATGTCGAACTGCCACTGTGTCTGAATGGTGAGGCACTACATAGCAAGGAGGTGAGAAGGGATATGTGTACTGCAAGGTAGCCTGACCAAGACTCATGCACTGCTTTGTTTGACAGTCTCACACTTGTGTCGCAGCTTGAAAGGGATGGCAGAGAAGAGGCTATTGTGGAAGCACATCCTACATGAGATGTGACTCTGGGTGAAGATGTAGCACGTGGCAGGAGGGAGTCTGAAGGCAAAATGTCTCGCAATGCCACATATGTCAAAGTTGGAGGATGTGAAACAGAGATCTGTCAAGGTACAGGATGAACTAGTTTGCCACCAGAAAGGGCAGGAGTCAGAGATGGTATGAGGCTGTGGTGGATGGGCCCAGTTGTGTGGCAAACCTAGCTAGGTACATGTCAACAATTCCAGCACTACTACCATGTGGGCTAGAGTTCATCCCATAGCCCTAAAAAACAGCCAGCCATGTCAGTCCATTGGGTATGGTCATGCATATTGTTGGTGTTGTAGGCACATGAGTCAATGTATCATTTGGGTACCATCAGTATGTGGCAGTAAGTTGAGTGCCTGGCCCACAATCAGGTTTGGCAGAGGAGGTATATATACATACAAGTGAGGGGGCCTAAGATGCGTGAAACTTTGCAGAGGATCTACTGTCAATGATGAAATGACCTGAGTGTCAGTGTTAGCAATCTTTCTAGTGTGACTGGGCCCATCCCCTCAGAGTTGCTACACAGTGCCCACTGTCCACAAATATGGGCCAACCATTTGTGCAATGAAATCACATGAGTGCACACAAATAGGAAGCCCATGGCAAGTACATGCCCTCACACATTCCTGCAGTGAGGCAAGGTTGGAAGCTGTGTAGAGGTGTGCAGAATATGTGAAAAAAGCGGAACCCTTGCCTACATGAAAGCACAATGTGCATGCAAGACAGCACAATAAGGCAGAGTGCCGTGCTGTACTGTGTGAAAGGCAGACTGCAGGATCATAACAAATTCATCAGCAAACCCACTTCACTTTTAAAGGAGCTGTGGGCTGAGTTCTGGTCACAGGGAATGCAGGCACCCTGAGGACTAAGTGCAATGTGCATAGTAGTGGTGTCAATACGTCAACACACTATCAGTATAGGCATCATGAAAAAGAAAGCTGATCACCAAGGCAAGGTGAATTGTACCTCATATCACACGTGCAGGAATGGCAGGGCCAGCGAGCTGTGTAACTGTGTTGCAACATGTGTGATGACATGACAGGTCAGCCCTATCACACAGTGGTTGTGTGAACATTGCAGAGATAGATGCTGCCATCTGAAAGGCAACTACACTGCAACTTGGCCTCTAAACCTATGTGGAACAGATTTCCTAAGTATCAATGTTGACCTGTGTAGGAAGGTGGAATCTGACTATATGGTTGCCCCCACTTTTTTTTATGGTGTTTTGCTGGTTTATGACTTGGTTGGACTGGGATCCTGCTATTCAGGGCCCCAGTCTATCTGCTTTCTCTGTAAAAGGTTTCCATGTGCCTTAGGCACATCTCTGATTGAATCTGAGTGCCCTTATAAGTCCCTAGTATATGGTATACTATGTACCAAGGGCATAGGTACCTCAGAGGCCTACCAGGGGCTGCAGCATGTATTATGCCACCCCTGGAAGGCCATCCAAACTGACACCACAGGTCTGCTACTGCAGCCTGGGTAAGGTGGTGCATGCACTCCTTACTGTGATATAGGTTACCTATATCACTAAATACATACACACATATAAACCTATAAGTCACTCCTATGGCAGGCCTTATCAATCCTAAAGGCAGAGTGCGTGGTTCCTATGTGAGAGGGTGCCCCTGCATGAGCAGGGCCCCTCTGCAGCGTTCGGAGACCCTTCTCTGATGCTGTTTGTAGTGCAGCCTGACCATATACTCTTAAGCGCATTATAACCTCGCGTTAAATGCTAACTTTGGAATGGCTGCACCGAAACATGTCGTGTTTGGTGTCAAACATCTTGGAATACTACCCCCCGCCAATTCTGGCGGCGGGGGTAGCATTCCACCCTTCTAGAGGAGAGACATGTTAACCCTGGCTTGGCCGGTAACTTCTTTCTAAAGCCCTGGCATCACAAAATGGATGCTGCTGCCACAGACACAAGTCTGGCCTCCTGCTGCTGACCGAAACTCCGGCAGGGGAGGCCTGGACAATAGGTTTCCTGTCCCAGGGAGGTGTGACCACCTCCCCAGACAGGATAGTGTGTATTGGGGCTGGGCGGGAGCACTTTTGGGTGCTTTGAAGTCCTGCACTGGGGCACACTTGGTGTCCCTGTGCATACCCCAGTTCAAACCGGATCGGGGCTTGCAGCCCCTGCTTTGGCGTGAACTGGACAAAGGGAAAGGGGTGTAGCCACCCCTCTGCCCTGACCCACCCATAGGTGGGGCCACAGAGTAGTCCAACCCCTAAACTTAGTATAAGTATAGGAACCCAGTCCTTAGGAATTTAGATTATCCCTGGACGAAACTTTGACAGAGAATCCTGGACCTTCGACGCTCTACTAAAGACTAGAGGACAGAAGAATCTCCCTTGGGGTCAAGGAGTGACTCCCCTGCTTGGCAGGCACCAAAGAAGCAATTGTCCGGTCTGCATCGCCTAAGCTCCCGTCGGACGCCGAAGTCTTTGCATCACCAGAGGTAGATTTCCAGACTTCCCCGAGGCTGCCCTGAGTCCCCAGCAAAGCTGAGGCCCGTAGCTGTCGTGGGTAACGTGGAACCGTGACCCCTGGACACCGCACGCATTTGCTAGTGCATCCTCTTCTGGGTCTCCCATGAAGTCATGCTTTGGGCTCTGAGTAGCCCTAGCTTCCAGCACCAACTGCACCGAAGATCACTGGCCTCCACTCCACGAGTGTCCTGTGAGCCAGCTCCACGTGCGATGTCTCAAGGCTCCTTCGCGGTCGCTAGCCCGTTGGCTAGTAGCCCTTTGCGAAGGCCAATCCTTTTCTTCTTGGGCACCCTCATTGCTCCAGGCTTGCCCTCACTTACCCTCGCTGAGTGAGTTCCTCAGACCTTACTGGTCTGCATCATCGTCATTCTTTACTTTCATCAAGACTTGCCGTTGCCAAGGCTTGTTGGGTCCAATCCGGTCGCCGACGCCTCAGCACTCGACAGACATTGTGTACCAGCCCGAATCCTGCTCCTGGTTGCCAACAACACCTCCTGAACCTCGTGGCTGAAGAGTCAAGACAACCGTCAACCTACCTGAAGCACTCGACATCGGTGGGCATCTGCTCATCGCCTTCCTGGTCACTGGCTAGTGACCCAGACTCTGTCCCCTCCGCTTTCAGGTTCTTCAGATCTCCGATCCACTCTTGGATCCACCCGGACACTTTCCACTTGGTTGCCAGCAGCACTTTGCAGCAGATCGCCATTCAAATCGACGACGAAACCCGACCCCGAAAGGCACCTATGCACCCGGCTTCCTGGGTGAGGTAACACGAGTACTCCGGTGCTCCCGTGGGTAGAGACTCTAGAACGACCTAGTTCTCAAAGGGTTTGCTCCAAGTCCTCCTTTAAGTGTCCCTTTTCTTTAATTTCCTGATCGCGACTTTCTCCATAGAAGTTAACGGCGTATCGCAGTTGTGTATTTACACTGCACGCGTCCCCCGTGGGTCCCCTGTGTCACTACCTTGGGTGGTTCCTTGTGGTCCAAGCACTTCTAGAGGCTCTAGGCCTAGTGTCTAGTTCAGTCGTGGTTCTTATACCACTTTATTGGTATATGGTTTGGTACGCCCTAGGGCCCAAACGTGTATTTGTGCTATTACTGTGTTTAAATAACTTATAACTTGTGTATTTGAACTCTAGCCTCATAAAGAGACTAGAGGGGTGTGTTTAGCAATAAATACATATATTTTGAATATATACCTGGTGTGGTGCTCTTTCATTTGGTCACTCAAGAGATTATAGACTGGTAAAACAAGCTGCTTTACATTCCTTC
The DNA here is from genome assembly GCA_963921515.1 of Calotriton arnoldi. NCBI lineage: Eukaryota > Metazoa > Chordata > Amphibia > Caudata > Salamandridae > Calotriton > Calotriton arnoldi. The sequence goes on from CAWUFW010002798.1 coordinate 569,349, forward strand.
AAGACTTAGCCTGAAGGCTGCTCTCCATAGCTACCACTAGGATAGCTTTCAATAAGGTTGTCTTTAACCTATCTCCAATAAGGGGTTGTTTGGACTGGTGCAAGGTGCCCACTATAATTAGTGGACAGCATATGCCAGGCCAACTTCTCACAACCTGACTGGGAATTACTAGGAATTCTGAATGTCAACCAGATTACTCATATCACCATCTAACATAGATTAACAACAACATATATTTATTTCATTGCAGAGGCTGTAACAACTACTCCTGACCCAATGTCTATCCTGGATGAGGATCCTGTTGACAATATCAGCCTGCCAACCCTTGACCAAGACACCCTCCAGGAAATCCTGTGCTCAATTTGGACACCATCTCCGGTCACCCAACAAACACCAATAGCCAGCCCACCCCAGCTCTGGACTCCGAGGACCCCCAAGTTGAGTTCCAAAGGTCCTGCAGTAGTAGTTCAGTGAACCTGGCAGATGCAGTGCGGGCAGGGATGGAAACCGTGGTGGGCACCTTAGAGGGAGTCTGTATGTGCCTCAGTCCCAATAAGGGCACCTCCAAGGCCATAAGAAGCATCTTCCCTCCTCTCCATGGCTTGGAACAGCCTCTGTCTTACATTGCTTGTGTCATGAGGCAGAGACACGAACAACTGCCCTGCTGAGTGGCACCAGCGAGGTTGCCAATCAGCTGGGGGCGATCCACAACATCATGGAGTCCATGGAGCGGAAGCAGGACTACTACATAGCAACAATGAGTGCCTTACACCACTACATTGCCGATATGCTTGCAAACCAGAAGGCCCTTCTTAGTGCTGTGCTGCCTCACTTGTTGGTGCAGAGCAATGCTGCTAGGGACAGGGGAACCACATATTCAGCACAGGGCAATAGAGAAGGGTCCAGAGATCCTGATTCTGGATGTTAATTCCTATAATGCTGGAGAAACTTTACTCGAGGCTCTGGACCTTTCCAGCCTCGTATTAAGTGAAGACGGGGGTATGAGCATTTGTTCCTCCCTTCCAGAAAATCAAGTTTAGCCAGTAGGGTAATTCCTTTTTATAACACAGAGCAGTAGTCCAGATTAGTTTAAATGAAGGTAGTTGTTTATTTACATTGAAAAAGAACAGCCGACACGTGTTTCGCCTCTATGTGGCTAGTTGGACCAGGGCTTTCTCAAGGCTAGTCATTATATTCAGCAAAGGTTAAATCAGAAGATAAGTACATTCCAATTTGCTTCAAATATTGGATATATACGTCCAAGGTAAGGAATATCCCAGTTCTGTCAGTGGGCTCCAGTAAAGTCCCGGGGTAATCCCGTATGCGAGGCGTTCCACGGTGTCACAGCCATGTGACTGTGACACCGCGGAACGCCTCGCATATACTTATCTTCTGATTTAACCTTTGCTGAATATAATGACTAGCCTTGAGAAAGCCCTGGCCCAACTAGCCACATAGGGCGAAACACGTGTCGGCTGTTCTTTTTCAATGTAAATAAATAACCACCTTCATTTGAACTAATCTGGACTACTGCTCTGTGTTATAAAAAGGAATTACCCTACTGGCTAAGCTTGATTTTCTGGAAGGGAGGAACAAATGCTCATACCCCCGTCTTCACGAACCACATATTCAGCCCCTGGTGTGTGTGTGCCTCCATTGCCAACGGCACCGACAACATCCCCCTCAAGGGAGGCGCAACACATATCAGAGAACGGTGATATGAACTTCCCCTCTTTCCATTGAAAAACTGTCTGGTAGCATTTCTCTGTGCCGCATAGCTAGTTTCCCTATTTACATGTGCTTGTGGCCATGCCAGTATACTTCGCATCTGGTACTGTCCTCCCTTTGCTTTTCCTCCTGTTGATCTCACCCATTTGTGGACAGTCTATGTAGCCTATCTTCCCTAATGGCAATTTGGCCTCATCCTCACTGGAACACTCCTATACTCCACATGTCCCATGACATGTATACCCCATGGACTCTCTCTGGACTTTCAATGGCTCAAAAACTATGTTGGGGTTGTTTCCCCAAGGACTGTCATTTGCTCCTTGGTCCACGTGTCAATAGAACCACTTACCAGAACCAGCATGTTGTATTTCTGGTCATGATTGAATTAAGCAGACAATATTGGATGTGCTGACCCTAAAGACACTACCTAACATCTAAAGGAAAGTGTGTTTCATCGACCCAGGGGTAAATCTACACAGTCCATGTGAAATACTTTATGTGATCCCTATGTGCATCTATACAAAACATGCAGCATCACCTACCCACACAGTGCAACAGTAGGTTAATACCTGTTTTGGGCTGTGTGTTCATTCTCAACAAGAGTGCAACTTACAGTGCACAATCATGTTTGAAGATCCCTTCATTGACTCCATTGCAAACTTTACAAGATCTACTCCTTAGGTGCTCTACCCAGTAACACATATTCAAAACTGCCAGGAAATTCTACAGCATGTGCTTAACTCCATCCTAAGCAGACATGATAACTGTCACACAAATATTAACTGAGCAGTTGTGAAAGGGCAAAAGTTAATTTTTTTATCACACAATAAAAAACTTAAAATCTAAACATCTACGACCTACACAAACTATTCCTGTCTAAACTATGCCTAAACTAACCTATGCTAACTTACATACACTATCCTAACTTAAAACTAATCTTACCTACCTAACCTTAGCTTATCCTACTCTACACATATATCACAGCAAACAGATTAAACATCAACTCTCCCCATCCACCTTAATACACATTTGCACATGAGACAAACATGAACTACACCTATATGCAAACAACCTAAACATTAAAGCCTGGTATTTGTTTGAAACGTTTTTATTTTATTTCTATTTTTATTTTTTCAAAACACATATTAAACATTAACCCCCCACCCACTTAACAACCTACCCACCCATATCCCTATCTAAAAACAGATACATCTTAAAAGCTATAAAAACACTAAAACTAACCTAACATCACTATTCTACAACCTATCCTAACCTATGCTAAAAGTCTAAACAATAATACCAAGCAATATGATTTGTGGAGGGCCAGAACCTTGGAGGGAGGGGCTAAATATTTTTGTCAATAAGGTCCACAGTTTGTTGTAAGGTATGAACCATTTGCCTAAGGGTTGACAACTGCAGCTGTAGTCCTGCCAGCTTCAAATTTGTCTCTTGCTGTGCCTTCAGCAACTGCCTCTCAAACTCAGTTGGCTGAGCGGATGTCCTGGTGACCGCCTTTGGTGCCACTGCTGGTGGGGCTGTGGAGGGTCCTGGAACTGCCCCCGGATCACCTCTATGGGAATCCTCCACTTGTGGCCTGGTGCTTGCAATGTCCATTGCTTTCTGTCCCTGCTGCCCTTGATTTTTCAAAATTCTGCCCCATGCACCTGAATGCCTTGGCAAAGTGCCGTATGTGTGCGTACCTATCTAGGAAGATCCAATAGGATTTCTCTTGCTAGGGGTCATGTTGTCTGTTGGAGAGGAAGGACAAATATGTATCAGACCAAGCTAAATTGTCCAAATTGTCATCAATTACATGAATGAATCACTATTAGCAGCACAAGTGACATCTCTAGCCAAAAATGACATCTTTGGAACGAATCGTGACCAACCGTCATGGGAAGCATGAAATTCACCTTCAATTACAATGCTAAAGTACTCAGGTCTTGGCCTTGTAGGTACAGTAAATGGCAGTGTCTGGCCTCATACACTTATACCCATGTGTACAGGGAGACAGATTCTGAACAATGATGTTGTGTACACATGGAATGGTACACATGGTCAATCTAGGTACTCCCTGGGGAATGTCATGCAACAAGCCAGTGGGTAAACTCTATGGCCAATCACGTATGTGAAATGAGAGATGTGTAGCAAGTACACGTATTGTGCCTCAGCAATGTTTCACTGTTATGGCATACACACAAGGCCAGACACATAGCAGCAAAGGTTGACTCTGTGCCAGTGCCAGGTAGTTCAAACATAGATGGAGTGTGGCTTGCTACCTCCGAACCAACAGATCTGTTGAACACTTCTCCAAGAAACACACATGAACATACCTGGAACACTTTAACATAGATCACATAATGAAAATAAAACAAGAGGATGTGCTCCTTTGCATAACCCATGGTCTGTCCATACATTTCTGTACGGATTGTTCCCTAGATGCACATCAACTCATATTTACTCCATGTGATGAGTGTGTGCATGCATGCTGTAGATCTAAGATATGTGAGTATATTGTGTTGCATCTTGCAGGTAATTGCCCAAAAAGGTTCAATGGTGGGAAATCCTGTGGATACAGTATGGAAAAAGACAGCAGTTGGTGGAATGTGAAATGGCCTGTATCCTGACAACACAGTGCATACATGCCTGTGGTACTTAACACATTGGCCTTATTCCTCACAAAACACTACAAAGCTATAAGAACTTGTCTATTATAGGGCATTGGGTATATGAGGGCATGAGTCAGGCATGTAACAGCATTGGCATGTGTGGACTGGTGACATGTCCCACATCGACTCACATCTATTCAGTCTGCATTGAAGTAGGTATTATCACAGCTTTTGTGGACCAACAACACAAAATTGACCATACATTGCCATGTCCACGCATACACTAGCAATGTGCATCAGTCAGACAGATTGAAGTTCATCCTTCGAAATCTATGTGCACATCGAGTTTTGTGACAGCATACTTTATACCACCATGCAATTTTTGCAAATGCTCCTCTGTCACCCCATCTAACATGTCACTCATATGTAGTACTCTGAGGGATGTACATGTACCCATGATGCTGGATGACAGTTCCCACATATCATGCTAAATGTGGGCTAAGGGGTGGACTCAAGTAGGTCATTGGTATATACAATGAACTAACACACACACTGCAACAAAGGGGAATATGTAACTTGACCACTGGTTTTGTTTTATGAATTATACATTTGAACTATGGCACATCACAAATACATCTGCAGCATTTATACTAGTAAGAAATCATGTTTTGGTATGCAGGTCTGCTCACATGGTCATCCAAGTCCATTGGAGTCCAAACTTTGGCTAGACGCTGAACGACAGATACATGTATGGATCCCAGAACAATTTGCAGTTTGAGTGGCATTTGTGTTTGACATGCCTTCAAACATTTAGACGATACCAATTTTGGTAGGGTGGAGGAACATAGTCTGCAAGCATGATATGATGTGAACTCACAATAGGAGGACAAATAATTTAGAAAAGCTATTCACTGTGCACATGACAACATTAGGTGTGCTGTTGACAATTGGTAGTGTTGTCTGGGATATGTGTTACACCCCAACCACACCTGTGTCCTGTGCAAATTTGGATTTGGGAAAACATACTGTGTCTGGAATATTACAGCCAATCTCACGCAACATTTCTGTCACATATTCGGGGTAAAATGTTGGCACTTTCTGTCCATATTATATGTGAGAGGAACATTTGAACTAATGATCATCATTTGGGTTCGGGGCAGGTGATGGTACATGTTCCATGAACATCCACTCCATAGCTTGCACAACTTTTGCACAGCAGATTCTGGGCCAAGTATCATGTGGGCCTGCATAAATGGGGATTTATTTCACATAGCAATTTGACCCTGACATTTGCACATGCAATTTGTCCTACTTCTGTTGTGATTCTACATGTAAAGTTAAGCTTAATTCCGCTTACTAATGAGATCCCCTACACATCTCACTGCAGCTAATTTACGGGAACACACACACTCCTTAGAGAGCACAGGAGCAATCAGTTGATACTCACTGGTCGCATTGGGATCTCTGAATTTTGCCACCTCGCCACAGGTGTATAGGTTTGGTCCAGTTACAAGTCAAAAAGATGGTACATTGCTCTGTGAATGCTGAACATGTACACTGTGTACATATGAAGCATAGTACATTGACTTCACAAATGACTGGTATTGTCTGTACGTTGGACTTGTAATGTTTGGCAGAGTTGGATAGCCCTAATGCTGGACCTATGTAAGCCATGTTGCTGTGTATTAAGAATACCTTGCACACCACATAACAGGTGCACAGAGTGCAGACAAGGTACAAGACCAGCCTAGCTTGCTACATGGTGCAAGGGAGCCTGGCTTTGATGGCAATGTGAGCAGTCCAAATTGACTGCTCTCTCTGCATAGTATGACGATGCTGGGGCCTTCTAATTTTAATACATGTTCTTTTCAGTGCATGCATGCATGCTTGTTTGTGTTTTCACCAAGCTCCTTACATGGGACCAGTGCACTGTGAAAGACCAATGATCAATCAAGGCCTGAACAGGCTCACACAATAATTAATACATTTTTTCTTTATTTAGACATATGCTTGCCGATCATGGGGGTAAACCAAACACCCTGGGCAACCTGTGGCCTGTGAGTGTGCTCCCCTGCAACATACATGGCAGGTGGCTCCCACAGTTTGGACTCAGTAATGATCTAACAGGTTGGATGACAATACTCCCTGCACAGTGCCATATGGGTTCCACTGCACCTCTGGGCCTCCCCTGTACTGCATGGTATGTTTTTGCTTTTGTCATGCCCCTATGAACAGGCCACTGTAGCATGTTCTGTTCATTAAACTAAGTTGGCCTGTATCATACTATACTAAATATCAACAAAAAGATTCTACCATTACTTTATATTACGCCTATCAAACCTGGAAGGCTATAGTTGTAATGATGGTGTGAAAGGTGTTACTACGGGGTACCTTTCTGAAATTGATCAGAAGGAATTCCTTGAAGTTTTTAAATGCCCCTCACACACTGATGCCTAATTCAGTGTCATGCTTCATCATTGGGGCCTTCCGTCCCTCTACGGGGCGGGCGTGCTACGACTCACGTAGACGCGGGAGCACTCAAAATTATGATAGAAGTTATGTGTGGTGCAAGGGATAGTAGGGTCGTGAGGGAATCGTGGTGTATCTAATTTAAAAATTCCCTGGCTAGTGGAAAAATATACTTTATTGCCTTCCCTAGCTGGGAACGTTAAAATGGGGAGGTGTAGAGGGTGTACTATGATGTGTCACCTTCTACAGGGTCAACATGTTTCGAAAGCCTTCCCCCTGGCTCTCATCATCAGGACCAAGACCGATCCCTACTTTACTTAATGGAATAATAATTTCCAAAGTTGTATATGCCTAAAGTCTTTAGCCGCCAATAACCTAAATAACCACGGGTATGAATGTGAATAGTATGTCTGGCACGAATGAATGGAGGAACACCTATAATCGATCGTGAACAGTGTTTTTTAGATTTTGTGATTTAGCAAGTTTGCATAAGTAAGGTGAAACATTTCTCCTCTCTCTCCTCCCCCCTTAATGAGCCTGAGTGGGAAGAAAAATATATCACTGTGGTATTTACCACGATCTCACTGTTTATTTTACATAATGAGTGAGTCACTTGAAAAATATATCACGGCAACTTGCCACACGCCGCATTGGTTCGTATGATGGTGATGTCAAATGTTGCGCAAATGGTTTAAAACATTGTCATAACTCTGTTCTTTTTCCTTTCCAGAACGATACAAATATACCAATAGGGTATCATCGGATAAGCATTTTGGGGGCATCATTGTGTGCACCGAAAGACTTTAGGCATATACAACTTTGCACCACACATAACTTCTATCATAATTTTGAGTGCTCCCGCGTCTACGTAGGTCATAGCACGCCCCGCCCCGTAGAGGGACAGGAAGGCCCCAATGATGAAGCATGACACTGAATTAGGCATCAGTGTGTGAGGGGCATTTTAAAAACTTCAAGGAATTCCTTCTGATCAATTTCAGAAAGGTACCCCGTAGTAACACCTTTCACACCATCATTACAACTATAGCCTTCCAGGTTTGATAGGCGTAATATAAAGTAATGGTAGAATCTTTTGTTGATATACAGTATTTAGGAGGACGATTCTACCAGAGTTTCCTCTTAACTCCCTTTTCTGTTTTTTAATCATACTATACTAACCCATATACATATCTGGGCCATCCTGAAGAAAAAACTATAAAAGATCGCTCCAAAAGCGGCACACCTACATGCTCATATCATACAGAAACTTGCCGGTAGCCCCACCAACTTCAATCCCCAGATGATCAAGGAGATCAGTGTCCCGTCTGACAATTTCCAGCCCATCTTTGCTTTAGTTGGTGGACGCTCCGCTGGACATTGAAGTTCCTACTCATTTGATATTGCACCATCTGCCACTGATCCTGTCTCTCACGTTTAGGGTAGCCTTGGCTCACACTTCCTCCACTGCCGATCATGTGTGGCAGGTACCGCACCAGCATCCACAGCAGCCCTCCAAACTCCTCCTCTGACAGGTTCTTTGATCTGGCCCTGCCCAACATCTCCCTACTCACTCTAGCTACCCTACAAACCAACAAAAACAGATACTACCCCTTTCCCCTATCCCTGAAAATACTAACCCCTAAATGGACAGACACCCAACAATATAGTGGACACAACTTTGCAAAATACAAAAACAATACACAAATGACAGTAAACTTACAGAACAGGGACAGCAGAGACATCAACAAGACCAAATCACACACCAAATCACAAGGGCTCCCACCAAACACATCCACCAGTCAACACAGACAAAAAGACTGTAAGTAAAAGTGAAAGGAACTTCACACTTTGTGGTTTGTAGCATGGCTGAGCTATTGCATAATTTTCTACTTGGATCTATCACGTTTTCCGACTAGAGCATCACATTTCCTACTGGAGCCTCACGTTTCCTACTAGAGCGTCACTTTTCCTATTAGAGCGTCCATTTCCTACTACAGCGTCACTTTTGCTTCTAAAGCAACATATTTTGTGCTAGAGCATCACTTTTGCTACTAAAGTGGCAATTTTCCTACTAGAGCGTCACTTTTGCTACTAAAGCGGCATGTTTCCTACTAGACCGTCACTTTTCCATAATAAAGTGGCAAGTTTCCTATTAAAGCGATCGTTTCCTACTGAAGCAGCATCTTTCCTACTTGAGCGCCACCTTTCCGACTAAAGCATCACCTTTCCTAATCAAACGTCACCTTTACTACTCAAGCATCTCGTTTCCTAAAGGATCACCGTTCCTACTTGAGCGTCACCTTTCATACTCAATAATCACCTTTCCTAATCAAGCTCCACTTTTACTTCTCAAGTGTCTATTCTCCTAATCTGGCAATTTTTACCTTCCAGGGGGAGTGCCACAAGGACCAGCACTCTCCCCAACGTTGTTTAACATTTATATCTCCCCTTTGGCCAAACTGATCAGGGACCATGGCTTTTCACTTGTATCATAAGCAGACAATACTCAAATTATCATCTCTGTCTCATCAACGGCAGATCCAATTGCAGACAGATTCCATAGCTGTCTTGGCCACATTATGACTTGGATGCACAAGAACTACTTAAAACTGGACGCGAACAAGACAGAGGTCATGGAATTTGGAATTGGACCTCCCATTTGGACCCAGTCATGGTGGCCCGCAGAGGCAGGAGCATGCCCTGTTCCAGCCACCAAAGTCAGGAACCTTGGAATCCTGTGTGATGCCCAGCTTAATTTCTCAGGGCAAATAAACCAACTGACCTCTGCCTGCTACTTCCTCCTAAAAATACTCCGAAAAACCCTGCCCTTTTTACCTATGGAGTTGAGGAAAACAGTGGTGGTAGCCCTCATTCTTTCTCGCCTAGATTACTGTAACGCTCTGTATCTAGGTGTCCATAAACGTCAGTTGTCCAAACTCCTATCCTTGCAGAATGTGGCTGCACGCACCCTTCTCAATATTCCAAAGTATAGCCACATCTTGGATGCCATTAGAAATTTGCATTGGCTCCCAGTTGAGCAGCGAATTGAGTTCAAGGCATTATGCCTTGCTCATAAAGCTCTGCATGGAGGGGCAACCAACAACTTCTGCAAATTATTCCAATGGCATGCCCCATGCCGGATGTTAAGATCTGCTAATAAAGCTCTGCTTTCCGTGCCCAGAGTCAGATGGGCCAGATGGGGAGGCAGATGCCTCTCTTTTCTGGCATCGAAGCTCTGGAATGAACTTCCACTAAATATTTGGGGACTTATTTACAAGCCCCTTGTGCCACTTTTGCGTCATTTTTAACATGGGAAAAGTGATGCAAAAGTGGCGCAAGGGGCTTGTAAATAAGCCCCTTGGCTACTATCTTCCAGGTCTCAGTTCAGGAGACAGATTATAACCTGGCTCTTCCCTTGTAAACAGTGATCGAGATCTTCCTGACTTCTGTACTTTCTTACCTCCTTCAGCGCCAAGGCGCCTCGGCATTTGTGCGCTTTATAAGATATTACTTACTTACTTAATTAGATTACTAAAGGGTCACCTTTCCTACTTGAGCGTCACCTTTCCGAATGAAGTGTCACCTTTCCGACTAAAGCGTCATTTTTTACTTACGCCTCTCTAGTGAAATGTGCAATGCTTTTGTTTTAATTGACTCAACTAGCCCTTTGTGTGTAGGACAGTTTATAGATTGTTGCAATGCAGGTAAACACTCCCAGGGATCACTTATCCTGCTCAAACTTTTTTGACAGACATACTTGAAGACTTGGGATGTGCTACATGTGCATGTTAACAATGCGCATATGTGTGACTCCTTCGTTTATGGTGCAGTACACAGCTTCACGTAGCATTTCTGTATATGTGGAATTGATAGATGTGCTGCATGGGCCCACGTTGGTCAACAGGTCTGATGACATGATTGTAAACTTTTAAAGCCTACTTCTAGTTGACAAAATGTGGGTGTGTGTATATGTCTACTGGGTCTGTGACATGAACACAAAGACTGAGATTAGATCCATACATTTATTTGCAGGTTGAACATTCATGGTATGGTAGTTGTAGCTCCATCACTGCACATGTGATTCAGCTGAAGAACTGTTGCACATTGTGTGTGCTTTGCTTATTGCCAGCCACTGAGTTTTGGATGTCTCCACCATACTCCTCCTCCTCCTTCATTGGGTCCTGCTGTTACTGTTTCTCATCCCACGGGACATTCGACCACACACATTAATTGTGCAGGATGGCACAGACAAGTATGATCTTGAACACCATTGGGGGCGAGTACAGCAATCTACCCCTGAAATGTCAAGACATTGGAACCTGGCCTTGAGCAGACCAAAGGCTCTCTCCACAATATTGCGGGTCTTGCAGAGTGCCTGGTTGAAGTTCCTCTTTGGCTCGGTCTTGGGGTGTGCATATGGGGTCAGGAGCCATGGCTGGAGACCATTTCCTTGGTCAGCTGAAATAGGAAAAGATAGGACAACTGTCAATGCTTTGGGTCACTGTAGCAAATACATTGTGGTCCATGTGTGTAATGTGCAATTAAATGGTCATACACAATTCTAATGGTTTTTCACAATATCTGTTACTCATGGAGTTGGCGCCAAAGGTGTAGACATGTCTCCTACATTACTCTGTGTAATGGCAAATGCTGAGCATGGGTTGAGACATAGTACACTTCTACATCCTGACTTACAAGTTGATCCTGTAACTTTCTGTGATGACTATTTGGAGATGGTCGTGGCCACTCTATGTTATGTGCTCCCACTACATGTATGAAGTGATAGATTGTAGATCTTCTAATTGGCTAGTTGATCCTCCCTAGGTAGGTTTTGACATGACTGACATGGTTTGCACTGACACAGGCATGGTAATGCACAGATGTCGTTGGTGGCCTAAATGAGATTGGCACGGGCCTTTCATGGTACACTTACTTGCCCATGTGATGTTAGGTCATAGGTGTGGTGCAGTTCACAGGTGTCACATGGACTGTTACGCTATACATTGTCTGACTTCCACTATATTTTAGGGCATAATAGTTATCATGGTGCACTTTGCTTCACACATATGTATTGGACCATGTTCACGTGGGACAGACTGATGTTGTCATGAGGAGCTGTGTACTACATGAGCAACCACAATACATTTTCCATTCACATGTATGTGTAGGGAAAGAAGTTGTAGGGGATTGTGTAAGTGTATGCCTTATATTTATTCTCATAGCTGTGGGAGATCCATCTTGAAATTTGTGTCCTGAGTATACTGTGGTGCCTTGTCCAGGTTGGATATTATTCTATGTTGATAACTCGAGGTGTGTTGATATGCGTGAGCCATGGGCTTGCTTGATACATGTGTCATGTTCTGTAATCAATTTCTGACTGTTAGTGGGTCTGTTAGGTACTTGGGTTTTGCTTACCTACAAGTAGGCCATTCAATATTGGCCATTCTGGAAGCATTCATTTATGCTGGAGTGCCTGAAGATGTATGCGTCATTCACACTCCCTGACTATTTGGCCAGCACGTTGGTGAACATCCCCCGATGGTCAACGATGGCCTGAACATTGATGTAGTAGGTGTGCTTCCGGGTTCAGTAGAGATAGGATGTTGCTACAGGGGGAAGCAGTTGCACATGTGTGGAGTCCATGGCACCCAACACATGTGGGAAACCGGCGATGGCATAGAAGACTTGCTTGATCTCCAGGTGCAGTTGTTGTGTGTTGGGAAAGAGGAGGTACTGTGGCCTTGGACCGTGTAACAAGCGGGGTTGTCAATGTAGCTCGGACTGCGGTAATGGCAAGAATCAAGGTCCACACTATCTCGTCTTCAATGTGGTTTATTTATATCATAGACCCGTGTATTTCAAGTTGCCAGAGTTCAGGGAAACACAACAAAAAAAAGGCGGATAATTCCTCTTATCTGGTTCTGGGTCCTGTATAGTAGCTCCCGTCTTCTTCTGATTCTTCCTTTTGGTAGGCAGACACTCTCTAAACAAAAGGAGAGAAGAGGGGCACGTATTAGGGCAAGTGCTTAGACCTGAAAAGGGGGAAAAGGAGTGAGGGACCACCAGTGCGCGTTCAGACGTCTACAGACGTGTGCTCGTGCAGGAAAAGACACCGGGAGGTTTAAAAGAGCAGGCGGACACTCTACTGGCCGGTTTTCTCCCTCCTCCCGACCCAACCCGCAAAACCGCTTGCATACCTGGGAGAGCCACGCTCCTCCGGGAGCATGGCTGGGCACAGCGTGTTGACGTTGGCCTCCTGGCTCGCTGGTCTTCCAGGTTTCCTCAGGATATTGGGATCGCTGCAGGGATTCTTCTCCGGGCATCTCCGTCGTCCTCTCCATGGCGTTCCAGTGCGCCTCCTCGTCTCCTCTTCCGGGTTTATGACGTTCGCTCCCTCGTCCTTGAGGTCCAGGGATTGGCCCCGGGAGAGTGACGTCAGTCCACTGGGCGGGGCTGTCGACAAAAGGGTTTTCCTTAAAGGAACCGTCCTCGAAAAAGGGGATATCGGTATCCCGTGAGGTACTTGAAGCGCAAATCCAGTCGTCCGTCTGTAAAGAAAGGAGAGGGTCTTGTTCAGAGGGCACAGTCCACCAGTTCAGGTTAGGCACATTCCCCACGCTTCCCTCTTGGTAGTCCTGCGGGGTTACGGGTTCGCGACACCCCCCCCCCTCCTAGGATTCTCCCGTTCGGGGAGAGGTAATACTCGGGACAGAAAGTCTGCGTTCCCATTGTCAGATCCCTTCCGATGTCTCACCTCGAAGGAGAAGGGTTGGAGGGTCAGGAACCACCGTAGGACCCTTGGGTTATGGCCCATGTTGCGGCTCATCCATTGGAGAGGTGCGTGGTCAGTGTACAGTATAAAGTGGTTTCCCTCAAGATAATAACGTAACTTGTCAATAGCCCACTTTACCGTGAGGCACTCCTTCTCTATAGTGGGGTACTTCATTTCTCGAGGGAACAGTTTCCTGCTTATAAAAAGGATGGGGTGATCCGTACCATCAGGGGAGAGCTGTGATAACACAGCCCCTAACCCATAGTTCGAGGCATCCGTATGGAGTATAAAGGGTCTGGTGAAGTCGGGAGAGGACAGGACTGGGCTAGTAGTTATGGCCTTCTTCAAGCGAGAGAATGCTTCTTTCACTGTGTCAGTGGGGTGTAGCAGTGTCTGTGTTCGTACGTCTTTGCGTAGTAGGTCGGTGAGGGGTCCCGCTATCTCTGAGTACTGGGGTATGAACCGCCTATAATATCCCAACAAGCCTAGGAATGCCCTTACCTCCCTCTTGGATGTGGGAAAAGGGGTCTCTATAATAGCTCTTATCTTCTCTTCCTGTGGGGCAATCACCCCGTGACCCAACAGGTATCCTAGGTATTTGACTTTCTGGAACCCTACCCGGGATTTTTTTGAGTTGATGTGTAGGCCGTTGTCCCTTAGGGCCTGTAGGATCTGGCTTAGATGTAGTAGATGGTCCTCCCAGGTGGGGCTGAACACCACTATATCGTCCAGGTAAGCTGATAAAAAGGAGTGGTGTTCCCGGAGCACAGTGTTCATCAGGCGTTGGAAAGTTGCTGGTGCCCCGTGAAGACCGAATGGGAGGACATTAAACTCAAAGAGGCCGTCAGGGGTGGAAAAGGCGGTCTTCTCCCTATCTGTCTCTTTTATAAGGACCTGCCAGTACCCTTTTGTGAGGTCTAGCGTGGTTATATATTGAGCCTCTCCTAATTTTTCAATCAATTCATCTATCCTAGGGATAGGATGGGAATCAAATTTCAAGATGGAGTTAAGGGCTCTAAAATCCATGCAAAACCTGGTGGATCCATCCGGCTTAGGTACCATTACTATAGGGGACGACCATTCGCTCCGGGAGGGGCGAATGACCCCCATCTTCAACATGCTTTGGACTTCGTCCCGTACTGCCTGTCTCCTGGCTGCGGGAACCCTGTAAGGACGTTGTTTTATGACTTGGCCTGGTGTGGTCTCTATTGCGTGTTCTATCAGTGAGGTTTTCCCTGGTGTGTCGGAAAACATAGAGGAAAAGGGTCTCAACACAGCATCCAATGAGCGCCTCTCTGGGTCTAAAAGACCGTCATTGGTCACTAGTTGGTCTAGGGTACAGGAGGAGGTTTCTCCCATCGGCAGGATCAGATGGGCAGAGGCTGGCAAAGGCCCTAACCATTTTTTAGTATGTTAACGTGGTAGGTTTGTACGCAGGAGGGTTTTATTTGTACCTTGTAGCTGGTTTTTCCTACAATGCCTACTATTTTGTAGGGGCCTAGCCATTCAGACCTGAGCTTACTTGTGGAGGAGGGTAGTAGTACCAAGACCCAATCATTGACATTCAGTCTCCTCCATTTCTTACCCTTGTCATAGAAACACCTCTGTTTCTCCTGGGCTCTCTCGAGGTGGGGATAAGCAAGATCCCGTAGTTTCCCTATACGGGATTTAAGGTTCTGGGAATATTCCAGAAAGCCCCGTGCTTCGTCCGCTTCTTCCTTCTCCCAGGCCTCCTTAGTCATTTCCAGAAGGGACCTCGGCTGTCTTCCGTATAACATCTTGAATGACGAACAGCCGAGGCTACTCTGGACCTGTCTGCGGATTACGTATAAGGCTAGTGGAAGAAGCTGGTCCCACTCTTTTCCCTCATTGTATAACATTTTCTTGAGTATTAGTTTGATCGTACCGTTAGATCTCTCCACTAAGCCGTCGGTCTGGGGATGATACACCGACGTCTTGATGTGACTGAGATTAAGAGTCTTACAAACCTCGTTCATTAACCGAGAGACAAAAGGGGAACCCTGATCGGTTAGAATCTCCCGTGGGAACCCCACTCGGGAGAAGAGCTCAATGAGACGGTCAGATATGTTCTGGGTAGTGGGTGCTTTGAGGGGAAAGGCCTCAGGATAACGGGTCGCATAATCAACGATCACCAGAGCATATTGAAACCCCTTCCTGGTTTTGGGCAGGGGCCCGATAAGGTCCATACCCACCCTTTCAAACGGGGTACCTATCATAGGTAACAGCTGTAAAGGCACTGGAGGAGGGCGATACGGATTCCTTTTCTGGCATGTCTCGCACTCCTGGCAGTGTTTTTTTATGTCCCTATATACCACTGGCCAGTAAATATATCTTAAGACGTTCTGGGTGTTTTTTTCCGACCCTATATGACCAGCAGTGAGGTGCGAGTGGGAAAAGAAAAGGATCTGACTTCTGAATGCCGCTGGAACCAGTAGCTGCGGTGTCCCATCCTTGGTGCCTATCCTATAGAGCAGCCCTTTGTTGATGGTGAAATGGGGAAAAACAGGGGGTGAAGTGGCGACATGGTCTTTGGCACTCTGCCATGCGTGCTGTAGGGTAGGGTCGTTGGCTTGGGCAAACTGAAAGTTTCTGTCAATGAGCCAAGGTTCTGGGGTAATCAGGGCTGGTACGGGTTTTGTTCTAGAAGGAACCTTCCCTCCTCCTCTTGTTGGCTATGGACGGTGGAAAGGAACATTCCTAGGAAACTGGGATTGTCAGTCCCTATAATCAGTTCCTCTGGGAGTGTGGTCATTACCCCCACCCGTACTGTATAGGAGGCCCCCCGGATATATGTGATGTCAATATTGGCTACTGGGTAAGGTTTTACATCCCCAAGAACACATCGGATATGTACCAAAGCCTCGGGGATGATCTGGCTGGGGTGCACTAGGTCTCCCTGAATGACCGATTGCCTGCACCCTGAATCAAGTAGAGCCCTAACTGTTTGCCCGTTTACCTTAACACTCACATAGCAAGCACCTCCCAGTTCTGCCGAGTACAATATCGATCTGGGGATGTAGCCAACCTCCATAGGTTCCTCAGTGGACTTCTTCTGGGGACATGCCCGGGCTATGTGTCCCCAGTCTCCGCAATCGAAGCACTGTGGCCCTTTAGCTGGAACGACCTCCATTCTTTGGGGTCGTGATTTGGGAAGGTCTGGTGTGGGTTTGCTGCTCCGCCTCTCATATTTCCCTGGCAGTGGTCGATTTGGACGTTCGGGTTCCCATATAGCTGTACGGGGTTGAGCTCGGGAGAAAGTGGCGGCCATCTCTATTGCTTCTCCTATGGTGAGGTGAGTGTGTTGACGAAGCCATCTTTGGGTGTTATAGGGTAGGGCCTCTAAAAACTGTTCAAGGTAGATCCTGTCCATGATCTCTTCTTTCGTACTGTCCATTGGTTTTAGCCATTTGTCTGCTGCAGACTTAAGGCGGAAGAATAGTGTTTTAGGGTTCTCCCCCGGATGTCCCTTCTCTTTACGGAATCATACCCTATATGCCTCGGCGTCTAAACCCAAATGGTCCAAGATGATCGTTTTGATTACGGCATACGGGGTATCGCCAGTGGGGTTCGCTACTTGGTAAGCAGCTTGTGCGTCTCCGGTTAATAAAGGCGCCAAAAAGAAGGGCCATTTCTCCACGGGCCAATTACAGGCTCTTGCTGCCCTTTCAAAATTGAGTAGGAAAGCGTCGGGGTCTTCTCCTACTACGTATTTCTGCAGGGATACCCCTGGGGTTCCCTGGATACTGGCTCTGGTTTCTCTAATCCCTGTAGATTTCTGCTCTGTAGCTAATGTCTGTAGGCCCTCCAATTGTGCTGCTATGGAGCTTTAGAAGATGTCCCGGTCGGCCTGCGCCGACGTCATTTGGCGCTCCAAGGCCCATTCCAACTTCTCTTGGCCTTTTACTAGGTGTTGTATTAGGGCATCCATTATGTTTAATATTAATGGGTAGTTCCCCGCATTCTCCACCAATTGTAACAAGCGGGGTTGTCAATGTAGCTCAGAACGCGGAAATGGCAAGAATCAAGGTCCACACTATCTCGTCTTCAACGTGGTTTATTTATATCATAGACCCGTGTATTTCAAGTTGCCAGAGTTCAGGGAAACACAACAAAAAAAAGGCGGATAATTCCTCTTTTCTGGTTCTGGGTCCTGTATAGTAGCTCCCGTCTTCTTCTGATTCTTCCTTTTGGTAGGCAGACACTCTCTAAACAAAAGGAGAGAAGAGGGGCACGTATTAGGGCAAGTGCTTAGACCTGAAAAGGGGGAAAAGGAGTGAGGGACCACCAGTGCGCGTTCAGACGTCTACAGACATGTGCTCGTGCAGGAAAAGACACTGGGAGGTTTAAAAGAGCAGGCGGACACTCTACTGGCCGGTTTTCTCCCTCCTCCCGACCCAACCCGCAAACCGTTCGCATACCTGGGAGAGCCACGCTCCTCCGGGAGCGTGGCTGGGCACAGCGTGTTGACGTTGGCCTCCTGGCTCGCCGGTCTTCCAGGTTTCCTCAGGATATCGGGATTGCTGCAGGGATTCTTCTCCGGGAGTCTCCGTCGTCCTCTCCGTGGCGTTCCAGCGCGCCTCCTCGTCTCCTCTTCCGGGTTTATGATGTTCGCTCCCTCGTCCTTGAGGTCCAGGGATTGGCCCCGGGAGAGTGACATCAGTCCTCTGGGCGGGGCTGTCGACGAAAGGGTTTTCCTTAAAGGAGCCGTCCTCGAAAAAGGGGATATCGGTATCCCAGGAGGTACTTGAAGCGCAAATCCAGTCGTCCGTCTGTAAAGAAAGGAGAGGGTCTTGTTCAGAGGGCACAGTCCACCAGTTCGGGTTAGGCACATTCCGCACGCTTCCCTCTTGGTAGTCCTGCGGGGTTACGGGTTCGCGACAGACCGATGATAGCATCCAGGACAGAGGGTAGAAAAGCCGATAAAGATGGCTGGGTGATTCCTGCCACTCTGGCTGTTGTGATCTGGAATGAGCCTGATGCCAACATGTGTAGGACAGCCTTGAGCTTCACCTGAGGAGGGATGTTGGTGGCCCTGGGAGATCGTGCCTGGAGCCTTGGTGCTATCTGGTGCAGCAGTTGCACGATGGACTCCCTCCTGAGCCGGTAGTAAGTGATGACCTCATCCTCCCTGAGATCAATTAGGATAGTCATCTGGCGATAAACGCGCTCCCTTCTCATGCGCTGCATTTGTGGTGGTCGGGGGGAGGGGTGGGTGGTTCGGGTGTTGGTGGTGGTCATCTCCTTGCAACTCCCAACTGCAAAATGAGCACCTCCATAGTGTAGTTGTGATTGCCAGACTGTGTTCTCTGGATTCTCTTTATATACCAATGTCAAGTGCATAATTTCCTATGCATAGGTTTCACAAGTGCAGGAAATTTGACACTATTGGGCCTCTGCGCAACTCAAGAAGGTGGTGCGTCACTTTTGGTAAAACTCATAAATATCCACGCATCTGTTTTACAGTGAAAATTACGATGGAATGCCTACCTTGCATATATTCATACTTACATGATGCAGGTGGTTCCGACACAGGTTTCTTTTGACGCAGGACTCCAAAAAGTGACGCATCCTCCAAGATACATCAGCTTGTAAATAATAAGAACTGACAGTGCCACCAATGCATCAAAAAGTTTCACTGGTTTCTAATTATGACATGGATACCCAATGAATAAAAAAAGAAATCTGACATATACCTATAGACATTTGTACATAACAGGAACCCTGCACTTATCCAGAAAAATATCCTATTGCAAGCTTCCAATTTTGGTACAGCCCATTCGGGTGCTATCCACCCGCACGAATGATGGGAGACACCAATGATGAAGTATGCCGCCATTTGACAGGTGAGATACCTTCTCTGATATCTAAAATAGTCCTGCCAGATATTTGATAGGCCTCAAATGAGGGACGGATTGGACTTGGGCCCTCACATCAATTGTGTGGAATTAAAAATCCACGTTATTACCATGGCAACCCGGGAAGGGGAGTTTCTCAAAATT
Source organism: Calotriton arnoldi (assembly GCA_963921515.1). Taxonomy (NCBI): domain Eukaryota; kingdom Metazoa; phylum Chordata; class Amphibia; order Caudata; family Salamandridae; genus Calotriton; species Calotriton arnoldi. The sequence continues at coordinate 588,944 of CAWUFW010002798.1, forward strand.
CTACTTTGATCCATTCCCATTAAATATGCGAATAGTGTGGCAAGTTCAACGAATGTGGAAAACCTGCAGTGGGGTTAATCACAGAATTAATATGAGCGTCCCAAAAAAGTTTGCCAAATTCACATCAGCACTATACTGGTAGTCTGAATACTAGGGTCGCTAATTCACAGTATTTCAACATCATTATGCTCTGCAGTGGGCCAAATGTATTGCTATAATGTAGAAACACTGAAACGAGCGTGGTTAGCCTGCAGTACCACCTAATTAATACTGTGCTGTCCTCAGGGTCAACAGAATTTGTCTGCAGCTCAGGGCCAAATTATGCACCGGGGTTAAGTTAATCATGCAGTAAGAAAAGGAAAATTACCCAAAGGAATACTGCACATTCTGACAACAAGGTGGAACTTCCTAATAAGTGTTTTTGTAGCTCTGCTTCATTGTCTCGGTTTCACTGACCGCCTGTTCCCGTTTTTAGGTCGAGCCTGGGCAGCGCATGCGCTGCTCTGCGAGGCATGCTGTATTGAGGTAAGGCATAGAAGCTCCGCCCATTTCCTGCCCATCTTTTCAATTGGCTCCTGTCACTGTCCTTTCGAAATAGTTGCTTTTCAATCCATAGGCTTAGTAGTCCCTCCTTGGTACCGCCTTGTCTGCATTTGTAACCTCCCATAACGACTGGACTTTTTACTTGTGTTGTTACACGGTCTGCTTTATCTAGTCGGTGAGCAATATTTTCTTTAATGATCTTCCCTATTCCACCCACAACGTTGCAGCATGCCGCCACCTTTTATGTTGTAATTATCCATGTATTTTTTTAATTTCCAGCGCAGTCCTCTTTAACTATAGCGTACGCGCTTATTTAATTATTTAATTTACGGCGTCGTCCGCCTTCACTTTAGCGGCCGCGCTTAGTTATTTATTTAATTTACAGCGTGGGCTGCTTTCACTTTAGCGGCTGTGCTTATTTATTTAATTTACAGCGCAACCGCTTTCACTTTAGCGGCCGCGCTACAAAAGCTTTCTTTATTTACTTTTACACTTTGTGTAAAAGCGCCCCATACGTGCTTTCACTTTAATGTTGGTGGTGACCCTTTCTTTAGACGCTCCTCATTGTAACCTGAATATGGCGAGCAGCGTCTAAAGAAAGGGGCACGGCCACCATTACAGTGGTCTCGCATTTGCGAGAGTTTGAGCTATTAGCATTAGAAATGACAATACCTATTATATATGTGTTGCTTTGAGAAACTCATAAATAAAATGCATTATCATTTAGAATGCCAATAGCTTAAAATCTCGCAATTGCGAAACCTATTGCATTGAAAATGCTTGTTTGAGGTGGAGTGAGATTCCTTTGTTAGTGTTCAAACATCTCCGACGCAATTTGTCCAAGAGGATTTTCTAGGATCAAACTCAACAAAGAATAACAATTCCACTACAACTGACCCGTTCTGTGCGATCAAACGCAGGCAATATCAAAGGAGCGCGGGTTCTCCTCCTTCCCACCTGTGACCCCAACACATCTGTATGTCAGTGGATTTAAAGCGTGCTAACAAAAGACTGAGGTGGGGACAGAGGGGGTCTGAAACTGTATAGTTCAGGCTCTGTTTGGAATGCTGTGCGGTCACCATGGAAACCGCATTAATTAACTCTTCGCTTGGAGTGCCAGGCCTCATTTTCAAACATTTCAAATAAAAGATTTAGAGCACAATACAGGGCTATGCGTGACTATTGAGCATCCAAGCGCTTCATGTATCTAATAGGTGGCAAAGGCCTGACAAGTGCCAGAGCTCCAAGGACCCCAGTCCACACGCATCTCAAACTCCGTAGTCCATTGTAGAGCACAAGGGTACCTGTCAATGGAGCATCTGTGACCAAAGTGCCATTCTTGGTCTCAAGACAATGGGGCACATTTACAAGGGAATTGAGCCACCGAAAGGTCACTTTTGCAGACGTTCCGGCTTCGCAATGCCCTGCTGCATACTTACAAAGTGGCTTTAATCCACTTTTTGTGGCTTAATGCCATTTTGTAAATGTGGTACCCTTTCATGCAATTCCACCGCAACACCCATTGCTTTGTGATGCTGCCCCAGATTTACAAGGATCTGTAAATCTGAGGCAGCGCCAAAAAACTAACGCCATGTAAAAGCAGGCATTCGATTGGGGCAACAACGAGAAATACTTTTGTTTTTCCTCATTTCTGCTTTTTCTATGTGTGCTGCATTCTGCAGCACACATAGAAAGAGCAAAACGCCATTAATGAATGTTTTTGTGCAGGAAGGTGTCCCTTCCTGCACAAAAACAATCATTAAATAATGGCGAATGGCGATTTGCTACTTCTATGAATGCAGCACACATAGAAGTAGCAAATCGCCATTACTGATTGTTGATGTGCAGGAATGGACACCTTCCTGCACATAAACAATCATCTCTGTAACGCAGGCACCCTTGCACTATGGCACAAGGTTGTCTGTGTTGGTGCTAGGCAGCTATTTTTAGCACCAGCACTAGGGAAAACACAGGGGTGCGCCATGGCACATCCATGCGTTTTGCAAATGGAGCGGCAAAGCAAAATTTGGCACAGCTCTGCGCCATTTCCTTGTAAATATGCACCAATGTTGGTTACGTTTTGTGATACAAAGAGCAGTAAAAAACACCAAAGTGACACATACTGACAGAAGGCCTGCCATAAGGCACCTGAGTTTGGTATAATTTATGCAGGAATTCCATCTATCCTTCACATTTTTCCACAATTAACACTATATTGTTAAATTAGATGTCAAGACAACTAAATATATCGGAACACTATTTTAATGATCTATCACAGCCAAGACGTTCCTCAGTTAGAGTGGCCAAATTTCCATTATCACTTCGCAGGCCAATTTGTACATGTGGAGACACTTTTCACATGTATTAGAAGACCTTTGTTGGAAAGCTGGGAGACAATGAGTCGTGTAGCACATTTTTGGGGTATTCATTCTTAATACTCCTCCTGTAAATCAGGCCATCTTAAAAGATATAACTTGGTCGGACATTGGGAATATGATTGCTATTAATACTGTACTTGAGCTCTAATCCCTTTCCACCTTCTGGAGGATGCCTTGACTGTTCGCTATTGTAACTTTTGAGAGACAAATTTAGAAAATGAGTAACTCTGGTATCCAAACGGAATAAAATAGTCTTAAGATTTGAAACACCAATGATAAATATTAGTATCCTCCATGTAAACTGCCCAGTAACCGACAACTGCCACAGTACACAAAGAAAAGGTAGTGACTGCTATATAAAACATGGCGGCTCTGTAATAATGTGGGCAAGTGACTGACGGGGGCAAACAACAGGAGGAATGTGTCCAGTGGGAATGTTTTAGCCATGGACATAGGATACTTGACATCTAATCTCTTCTTTGCACTTCACCTACATATGCTGGAAGTAAACGTTGTATTCTAAAGCTGGGCAGTGCCTACAACACAGTGGCATTTCCCTGGGAAGGGCAGTCCTCTGGCCTTGCCATCAAAATAACTGTCAGCCCAAATGTGGGCAACTAGACTAGTTGGAAACTGTTGAACCAGGAGACATGGACCTGGTTTAGATTTTGGTCGACAAGGTGCTTTGCCACAAACATGATGGAGTACCCTGTCCACCAAAGTTATGGCACACCCGCCCTATTTAGATTTAGGTGGACTGTCATGTTTCCCAGGGTGGTGCCCCGCTGGCTCTGCCTGTGAAAACCCTACCCAATGGCCTGATGTAATTGGGGTCGTCAGACTAGGTACAGCTGACCATCCACCCTATTTTGAGTGGAGGGTTTGATGTACTTTTTTCCATTCAGGTCTGCCAGGACAATGGGCATCCATCTCTGCATTTATGCCAGGCAGCAGAAAAGGAGACATTATTGCACGAAATCTGGGAAGGTTGGCCACTCTATCCCCAGATTCGCCCAACCGTCCTCCCCCGAATTTCGCTTGCCCCAGCACTCTAAATGCTTCATGCTCTAGTGTGTGCAACATGAACAGTGGAAAAGGATAAGTAAAACATAATATAAAACATAATTTTCCGATTTTCTAAAAATGAGTACATTACTCTATCCTTGAATCTCACAGGAGAACTTGCATTGACTGGTCAAATTTCCTTTGATCTTTCTGTTTTGTGTTGACACTTCATTAGATCCATAAAAAATTCAGATACAGTGCGATGAAAACAATGGAAAGAGTTTCTAAAAGTAGCGTGTTAGGAATCTTTCCAAGACCTGTGTCCTATGTTATTAAGGGCATTCACACACAACCCACCCACTCACCTTTAAGCAAACATTTCCTTTTCATTTGATGCTCTTTTATTTTGGACAGCTGTGTACCTCCTTCACTCACTTTGTCATAGAATTTTAATTACAATTGCCACACATGTGACTTTTGCTCTGTGCGCTGTGGAGTGTGGCTTTGGATTGAATGTGCATGTATTCTGAACACCTTTATATTGCACTGAAAGGCACTTTGGACAACTCACACTGCCTTCAACCTCAGCCCCAGATCTCTCAGTCGTTTCCTCATCATTCAGAAGGCCACGGGGGAAAACAGAAGCTACCCAGCTCAATTGTGTGGGTTGAGGCATATTTCTCCTGATGTCCTAGGGCCCCTCCTACTGGGGGTCCTGAGTAATTGGGCCAAGTACTACCCCGTCCAGCACTTGACAGTGGTAACGCAGGTTGAACAGTCAAAGGATTTTCAGAGGAAGTATGTGCTAGGCATACACAGGCTCATAACTCAACATACAAACAGTAGCAGCAATAAGTCCAGTCAAACACTAGCTTTTGTGACAAACAGAGTATTTAATGTAATCACACAAAGCATGTATACCACACTAAATAATCCACACACCTTTTTAAAGTCATCCTGCTAACCCTATCCAGGGGTGGTTATTCCCCATTCGAATAATGGAGGTGACTCCCACATGCGGCCCATGCTAGTCTTTAACACCCCCAAGTCTATGCTTTGCCTTAAGAGTTCATCAGTACCTAGGCACTCAGTTAGCAAGTCCTCAGCAGTCTTAGCTGAACTGTTGACAGTGAACATTCCTGGTAGGAGCAGGGCACTCCTTTGTGACCTCCGGTTTCCCTTCTCTGAGGGTCTGTGACTTCTCGCAGTCTTTCCCCAATGACGTGATGGAGCAGGGTAAATGTAAAAATTTTAACCTCCTAATATTTTCGTACAATACTAATAAACATGTTCGTTTAAGTAAATAACCAACAATGTATGTTAAAGGGTATAATGGTAACACGCAATTCAGTGTGCAAATTAATTGACTTATAATTGTTTACGTTTCTAACATAACATAATATTTGCGTACTAATTTAATAATAAATGCATGATTTGTGCTTTTAATTAAAACGTGTGGTTGCAAAATAAAGCGATGGTAAGTAAGGGACAGCTTTATATGTTGCTTCTGCTAGGTAATACCTAATTGGGGTACGTAGAAAGACGGGAGGGAAACGAAAGGGTTTATATTTCTTTGTTTTAATAACATTTTGTTTATCTTTGAAAATAGTGCGCTTAGGCCTGCCAAGCAGCAATATAAAATGGCCGTGAGTTACTAGAGTGCGCATGAGCGGATGAGACCATGTGATAGAGGAGAGAGGCTGTGGAAAAGGGATGATCACGTGCTGATGCCGAGAGGCTAAGATGAAAGTATGGTCAAGGCTGCTGTGACCCTTCTGAGCAGATATGTGCCAAGATGATCAGCAAGAAGCGTGAGAAGCCTGGTTGAATCAATAGACGGAACTGTATTACACAAAATGTAACAGAAAAAGATACAATTTGGACTGATCGAAACGGATGAGCAAGTGCATGAACTGTGGGAAACGATGCTTGCATGGACATTCCACACGGAACTGGTTAAGACCAGGAAGTTTGATTAAAATGTATATGGACCTGAGTTTTTGACCAATGAGAATGAAACGCGCCATGTAAGAAGAAACATTTTATGCTGTAAGCTAGAATTAGGGTATAAGAAGACCTACTCTTGGTGGGAGGGGTAGAGTATGCTGAGAGAATGCTGCGGGATGCTGCGGGAGATGCTGAAGAAGTTAGATGCTGTAGATGGGAGAGTTTGCGGTTGCTGATGCTGACGAGCTGATGCTGCTGCTGTTATTTTCCTTTTCCAGTTGAGTATAAAAATGCTGCTTTAGGAGAACTTTTATTTGATAGATTTTTATTAGAATTATTAGGATTTCCCAGAGAGATAGATAGGTTGATCTATAGAGTTCTTAGTATGATAACCTCATTTTTCCGTCTAATAAAAGTGCCATGCAATTTCAAACTATTCTTATATTGATGATAAATGCAATGATCTGAATAATAAGATTAATCTCAATTTCCTGCATTCAAAAATTTATATAAACTTTATTATTCTTTAAACAAATGACTCAGTGATTTTCTTTAGCATAATGATTAATAATGAAATGGTAAAAGAGTTCATTGTGATTGAGCTGGTCTTAATCACCATCAACTGATTCCTACTAGTTGGTCCATCGACCAATGAGCAGAATACCTTAAAAGCAAAAGAGAAATATTATGTCATTATAAAAGAGGTATCCCGTCTCCTTCCAGCGAATCGTTTTTTCTCCTAGGTTTCATGACGGAGGAAATCCAGGGAACAAATGAGTAAGTTAATGTATATGCGGTGTTATGGGCCCCACCGACATATGGATATAGTGTGTGTGTTAGAGAAATAATTGCACCTGGATGACCAAAGCATAATAGGAGAAATTATTTTTATTGTTAGCACTGGATCAGACGCATCGGGCCACCTCAGTCCCAGGACGGCCTGGGCTGGTGTCTGACGTCCTGTTGCGGCTCCAACAACAATTGGTATGATGAACCAGGTTTACCACCCAGTCACGACGGTGGCCCCCTCCAGGCACATGGCGGTATTCACCTGTGACTCCCTCATGGGTAATGGTCTTGTCTTCACGGTTGCCCCTTGCTGGCACACATGGGCACCGACTACCAAATGCACACAAGCGATGGCCTGCACTTCATAGGGGCCACCTCCTGGCATAGGAGGTCACCGACTATAGCGCTCATACAGACAACGGCCTGAACTTCACAGTGGCCCGTTCCTTGCACATGGTGTCACTGAATACAGTGCTCATATGGGTGAGGACCCAACATTCAAGGTGGCATCTTCCTGGCACACCAGGTCACTGAATGCAGTGCTCACACTTCACAGTGGCTTCCTCGTGGCACATGAGATTGCGAATCACAGCTTCACGGTGGCCCCTTCCGGTGGCCCCTTCCGGTACACGGGGTCCCCAACTGTAGCACTCTCACATGCGATGGCTCTCACTTAACAGTTGCCCCCTCCTGGCACACTTGGACACTAACTAGAGCACTGCCTAGCCAGGATGATGGCCCTAGCTTCTGCAGGATCAGGCGGACGGCCTGCACTCCAGCAATAGTCCTGGCAGGACCTGCAGTCTCACACTTCACTCACTGGGATACACTCAACAAAATCTCTGCTGGTCCTTGTTCATTCCAGGTGCTCGACTCCTCTCAGGGCACTCTCTTTTTTTCGGAGGCAGGCAGACTCTAGGCACGTCTCCTCACAAGAGGCTCTGGTCATGACAGGCATACAGGAAGAAGGCTGATGCTCCAGGCTCCTGGCTAGTGTCTTGACTTCTTGGGTGATGGCCCCTCACCCAGCAGACAGACTGGCAAACCTTGGTCCCCATGATTGATTACAGAAGCAGTCATCCCTCTCCAAGTGAGATAGTGCTGTTCAAACAAGTATCAGGAAAAACACAGGAGTTAACCCATAAACCCAGTTGAGACCTGAAGAACTTTTGTGTATCAAACAACGTTTCAACAGGTAACGTTTCTAGGCCATTAAATAAGGTGCCAACACAAATTGCAACAGAAAAGAAAGAGGGGGACAACAATATTTGAATAATCCAGGTAAGCATTCCTGTTTTAACATCTGTTTTTTTAATAATATATTTTCATACACTATACGGCCAATGTAGTCTAGCTATCCTCAATATTGGTTGAAAACAAAGTTGACAACTCATTGCAATATTTGAAGTTTTTGGTTCTTAACATCCTTCTGATTAATTGTATTTTCATTATTCATGTTTTGTAACCATTTTCCAATCATTATTTGTTGCACTGTTTTTGCTGCTGTTTGCACTTTGTCACGTGTTCATTTGTGCCGTTCACTTTCTGCACGAGCACTTTTCTTTTGTAATTGGTGTCTGCACCTTATTTAATCACCTAGAAATATTACCTGTTGGGACTTGTTGTTTGATGTTCAAACAAGTATGGCACTTATGCTCCCACCTTTAAAGTCCAAATCCACACACAGTCAGCTCTTTTCAAATGCTCTCTCCTTCGCACTGCCCTTTGTCAAAGGGACAGTCTGCCACCACAGGAATTGCTCCAATTCTGAGTAAGCCCCAACACAGACCAAAGGAGTAACTGGGGACCACAACTGGCCCTCAAGGATGTCCTTGGGGGCCAACTACCCCTCCTGTTATCTCCAGTAAGTCCCACACAGCAGGATTACTGAGAGATTGTTGGACACCACGCCCCCTTTCTCCACCACTCTGCAAACGCAGCTCCTGGTGCACTACTAGTAGGGGAATGAAGTCCCCTTGGCTCCAGAGGATCCTTGTGGGGCAACTACCCCTCCTGTTAACTCCAGTAAGTCTCACACAGTGGGTTTGCTGAGATATGTTCGGTGGCCATGCCCCGTTTCTCGACCACTCTGCAAAGGCACCTCCTGTTACACTACTAGTTGGGGGATGAAGTCCCCTTGGCTCTTAAGGTTCCTTGGTGGCCAACTACCCCTCCTGCCACCTCCAGTAACACACACACAGCTGGATTGCTGAGAGGTCGTCAGAGGCCATGCCCCCTTTCTTCACCACTTTCTAAACGCGCCTCCTGATGCACTACTGGTTGGGGGAAGTAGACCACTTTAGTCCTGAGGCCCTCAGGAGTAAAGTGGAATTCATTTCCCAACCAAAAGTTTGCCAGGAGGCGCGTTTGCAGAGTGGTGGAGAAAGGGGGCGTGGCCTTCAAGTCCTCTCAGCAATCCCGCCTCTGAGACTTACTGGAGGTAACAAGAGGGCTTGTTGTTCCCCAAAGACCCTCAGCATTTAAGGGGATTTCATTCCCCAACCACCATTGTGCCAGGAGGCACTTTTGCAGAGTGGTGGTGAAAGGACTTGCCGGAGTTCTTTTTTTAAAGTTAATTTCTTTTTTTTTTCAGGAAAGGGGGCTGTGTACCCACCTTTCCTCAGCCGATTTTCGCCCCGGTGCTAGTCTTTTTTTTGGTTCAAATGGGGAGGGGGGGGCGCGCGGCCTCCCCCCCGGGCCAATTACAGCCCAGGGACCCCATCCCCCAGGGCCCGGCCTTTTCCTTTTTGAAAAATAGAGGAAGGGGGCCGCGTGGCCCCCCTTCCCTGGGCCAATTTTGGACCCCATACCCCGGGACCAGTCCTTTTTTTTTTTTTTTTAAAAGGGGGGTGCATGGCCCCTCTCCCCAGGCCCATTTTGGCCCTGGGGACCCCATCCCCAGGGGCCAGGCCTTCATCTTTTTTGTTTTAAATGGGGAGGAGGGCCTGCGCGGCCCCCCTCCCTGGACCAATATTGTCCCAGGGCCCCCATCCCCCGGGGCAGGGCCACCTTGTTGGGGACCGCGGAGGAGCCTGAAGGCCCCCGTGGTCCCTGTCGGCTCCCGCCTACTGCGGAAGCCGGTATTGCTTTTGGACAGAGGGAGCTGCAAACATGCAGCTCCCTCTGTCCAAAAGCAATTTTGCTCCACTTCATAGAAGGGAGAGCATTGAAAATGCTCTTGCTTTCATGAAGCGGAGCGGAGTTTGCTATTGCTTGGAGGGAGCAGTGCTCCCGCCAAACCATAGCAAACTGCAATATCCCGTGGGTGGGCACCCCGGGACATTGCTGAAGCTGGCCCTGGGGGGGTGGCCGTCCCCAGGGCCATCTACAGATCCATGAGGCCCCCCTCCAACATTAATTAGGCCCCGGTAGATGGTGGTCCCAGGGGCTGCGGGTGCCGAGGGGCCCCCGTATGTAATTAAATATAGAGTTGCACCAGGGAGGTGGCGGTCCTTGGCTGGAGCCCCCCCACGCATTATTTTTTAATATAGCCCCGGGGAGGTGGCGGTTCCCGGGGCTCTGAGTTATCCCCTGGAGGTGGCGGTCCCTGGGACTGCATGGGGGGGCTTGAGAGTCCCACACTCTATAATTTATTATAGCCCCGGGGAGGTGGCGGTGCCCAGGGCTGCAGGGGGCCTGCACGGCCCCCCATCATTATTTTTAATTGCCCTGGGACCTGGCCCACCCAAGGGCCTAATTAAACGAAGTACGGGAAACCACGCATAGTTTAAAAAAAAAATTCAGCTGGATTTGCAGATCCACCATGATTCCCGCCGAATTGTTTTTATTAATGCATTTTTGGGCCCTGGGGGGCGGGGATCCCTGTGGGACCCTTCCAAGAGGCCTAAGGTTCAGGGTGTTTCTAACTTGCCCCCTTTTCTTGTTTTAAATTTTGTTTTCTAGTGACTCCGTTTAACTGAGTCACAAGATGGCTGTCAACCCTTCCTGGTTTGAAATGTTGGCAGCCAATCAGGTCTCAGCCACGAGATCGGGTGTGGTCGCGGATCCACTGAGGCCCCAGTTGTATATCTGAGAAATTCTTAATTTCTCCACAACTACTGAATGGATTTACACCATTTAACAAAAAGAGTACTTTCTGGACCAAGAGCTACCTTTTTGCCAAATTTGGTGTAATTCCGTTTAGCTGTTCAAGCTGTAGCTGTGTCTAAAGTTGCCAATCGAAATTAATATGGACAAAAAGCGTTTTGGGACCTCCATTTTTCTTGGTCCCCGCTTGATGGATCACACCGAAACTTTCAATCCAGCAGCTGAAGTGACTGCCCCAATAGTTTTGAAAATTTTGCGAGGATTCGTCAAATGACGCCAAAGTTATTGGCAAATGAAAATAGCTCTTCCTATGGAAATTGCATCCTAACTATAACTACCTACTGGAGACCGCCAGTAGGTAATATATATATAAATTTTCATTGTAAAGGCATGCGTGGTAAAGGCATAGTCATTGTAAAATCCTGCGCGGTAAAGGTGCATGTGTGGTAAAGCCTGCGTGACAAAGGCATGCGGGGTTCGGCCCTCGTTGTAAAGGCTGTTTCCCTAAGTAAAGTTACAGCAAGTCTAGAAATAGTCCAGAAGGGGTTTTCATTCACACAACAGGTATAGGGGTGCTTGTTTCTCCAAAAACAAGGAGGTTCTCTTGTTTCAGTGGGTGAGTTAAAGTTCTTAAAGTGCCAACTATATATGGATTGACAAAGACATCCCATCCATCCCTATTTTAGGGCCAGATTACGATCTTGGCGGATGGGTTACTCCGTCACAAATATGATGGATATTCTGTCCACCATATTACAAGTGCCATTATATCTTGGAACTTGTAATACAGCGGACGGGGTAGCCATCCCATTTGTCACGGAGTATCCCATCCTCCAATATGGTAATCAGGCCCTTAGTTTTGAGACTGCCCACGTCTCCACCTAGAATAAAATCATGGGACAACGTGGGTTACCTCATGTTCCTCAGGGTACTTATCCTTTTGATGGTGTGGTCTTTGGTGTTTACTGATGGATATCTCCCAGGCAGGGGCGTAGCTGCTATTGGTGCAGCAGGTGCTGTGGCACCATGGTCCAGAGCCCTGAGAGGCCCATTGAACCCTGACAATGCTGGATTGTGCTACCCCAACAGCAGTCAAAGGAGTAATTTCCATTCCTTGCACCAGGGATCGTAGCATCCTTGCTACGCTACTGCTACCCGGTCCAGTAGCTTGAGGTCTTACATTCTTTATTGTAGTCTAGACCAGTAACCATACCATCTGGGTAGGTTCTATGTGTGGAAATGCACAATTGACAGACCAATCTTAATTGTTCTTTTGCCCCTTACCCCAACTATATTTTTGATAGCAATCTAGTGGCTTACCTGCTGGCTGCAACTCCAAGAGAACTGACTTGTACTCCTCCTTTCTCCACTTGGCCTAAATTGTGAAATTGTGCAATGCTTCAAAAATGACTTCATCTCTCTTTGCCTCCACTCCCTTACCTGAAGACTGGTAGTGCTTAGGAAAATGAGAAACAAATGTATTTATTTACTGATACAGCACACCATTACCGAAGGGAGCCTGGCGCTAATATGAGTACATCAGTCAGTGCAACAATGGGCATTTGTACATAGTTTCCTTGTTCAACATGTCAAGATGGCTTACACCTTGCAGTCTACCCCATCTGTAGAAGTCAGGGTTAGATGGTATAGGCAGGGCTGGACTGGGAATGCAAACAGGCTCTGGCAATCGGGTGGTGGACGGGGTGCGCGTGGAAAACACTGCAGCTGCTTTTGTTACAGGGGGCGATAAAACCGGCCCGGTAACAAAAACGGCCCACCAGGGGTCCAAAACCGGCCCCACCCTGGCGGCCTACCGGGGAATGCCCAGTGCCCGCTACAGCCAGTCCGGCCCTGGGTATAGGATATACAGATCAATTACACGCATTCCATTGATCTAGATTCCATCCCGCAGCCTAATTTACAATTTAGTAGACGTCATGAGGTTTAGCGCCAAGAGGCTGCTTGAGAGTATGGAGTATGGATAGTGCTTTATAGAAAAAACAATTATTATAACATAATATTTCCAAACGCCAGAGATTATTACAAGTAAAAATCAATTGTTTATTTTATACAACACTAAACACAGTTAATAAACAGCCTTATTACCATAGTCAATATTAAATGGTAACGTTTAATAAATACAAGTTGCCAAAAGAATTGTGGTTGCTGAACTTCGATGAGGCTGAAGTCAATTATTCTGATTTAGTGTGTGTGCCAAAAGTAGGCCCCTGTAAAGGTTAGTAGAAAAGAGAGCCGAAGACAGAAAATCCATGAACACCTTTTTTGAAAGGAAGCAGAATACTTCCAGCATTTAATCAGGTGGGTTTAGTGCAGTGAAACGGTGTGGATTGTTCTTGCTTTATGGTTGATTAGAACAGAAGAAAAAAATCCTAGATAAAATAAGCAATGTGACACAGAGTTAAGCCTGGGTGGAATGTCCCTACACATGCCACCACGCGTGGTCAGCTTTGATGTGATGCTTGCTTCCTGTCCTAACACCATACTGCCAACTTCAAGACAGCAGATTAATGCTGCTCTGCTTCTCTTAAAAATGGCGACCTTATGTTCTTTAAAAGAATCTTACAAATACATTAGCTGCCAACTTCCCACCGCTGCTGGATTTTTTTCTGCCAGCAGCATTAGGCAATTTGGGACTAAATTATGATTTTTTTTATTAGATTGATTGCTGTGCAAGTCCCAGAATACTTGCCACTACAGAGCTATGTAGTTGTAACTATAACCGTGTCCTTTGTAGAACAGGGATAGGATGTGTTCTAAAGGCTAAGCTTCCAACCTGGGGACTTGGGTACGAACTGCTTCCTCAACACTTATCTGAAAATCGTGTGATTGGGGAAGAGGGGGAGCAGCACATACCACTGACACAGGATTTGTGTGAAAAAGGCTCCTTTTATTGAAACAGGTGCACATCGCAAATAATCCCTGGGCCTTTTGCCTTACAAAACTAAAACCTCACTTTACAAATATATTCACCAATGTTAAACTACCCCCCACCCCTAAATGTCCCTCCCTCCCCACAAACCTTAAACCTGCAAGTCTCTACCTCCTCTTGAGCTGATCTTCAGCAATTGATACCTTGTTGTAGGGATTCTGCACACACAGAGCTATGCACAGGATAATAGGACCTCGGAATGTAGTGGTGAGCCAACCATAAACCGTAGCACCTAAAACCCTAACCCGACTAGCCTTAGCGTCCCATTGGCAACAAGGTTACCAATGCTTAGACAACCCAGAACACGGTGTCTCTCTCTCTCTTAGGACTCGCAGTAGCAAGAACACCCTTTCGTCACTCACTCATACCTGTCCACAACGTGCGTAAGAAGAGACACAGTATAGGTTAAAATGTTTATTTCAACTTACGTGCTCTAAGATACAGTACACGTGTCAGTACTATCAGCATAATGCATAAGAATAATATAATCAACATAGTTACAACTCCATAGAATACAAACGGGGAAAGCATTTCATAAAGCAGTGGATATAGGGCTAAATGACCTTACCACCCTCCCCGTGCTATTAGTTAGAGTATTATAAAAATAGAAGACCTCTGGGCTTTGTCTAGCGAACCCCATACCTCAGTCTCTAGATGCAAAGACTACATCAGCAGACAAACACAGCTCTTCTCCCTGGAAAGGTCTTTCTCCAAGTGTCTCTAGAGCCGGAAAACGCAATATTAAAAGCACACAAATTTCTCCATGGCAGCTTTACACAGTGTTATGTCTAGGTGCGAGGGACTGGCCAGATCAGCAGGAACAAGGGACGTTGTTGTTCGACCTTGTACATGTCGTGCAGACGTAGCCCAAAGGGAACAGGAGAAAAGGTGAAAGACAGAAACGCAGACAGTTCTAAAATAACTTGGCAGGAGCAGAGGTCGGTAGAACAACGGCTCAGAGTAACGTGTGCAAAGAAAAGCATCATGGCAGCCAGGTCTAAGGCAACGTAGCAAGGCAGGCCAGGAGGCCACAAACCACAAGGCAACCTTTAACCTTCCCTACAGTTTTACTGCAACTATTAACCTCTAACTTACTTAATTTCCTACTGAACCTTAAGCTTCCTGACTCGTCCAGGCGTGTGCTTGTCTACCCGTCCCCTTTGAGCCTGGATTGCCTCTGTCAGCAACAATAAACTTCACTAACCCAGGCCACCACTCCTGCACCTGCTTTAAAGCGACAACCATACATGCTTCTTGTCCGCCTGTACACCTGTTTCAAGCCAAGCCTGCCAAAATAAGATCAACTGAAACATATCCAGACCCCGAAATGTCCAAAATTAGGAGTGGGCAAGTGGGAAAAACACTACTAAAACCTAATACCAGCCACTGTGTCACCAATACAAAATGGTGGCTGGTAACATGAAATGTCGGGTATTATACCTACCCTTGGGCTATCTTCTAGCCCAAAAGAGCCCAAACCGCAGCAGTCGCCGGACTGCTCCATTCCCAAAACCTTCCGGGGGGGGCAGACCTCCCCGTGGTCAGCAACCCCCCTAAGACCCCACTGGGGAAGAGGAAGTTTCTTATCCTCTGGTAGACAGGTTTCCATTGCCCCTGAGTCAATTTTAATTCCCAGGACAGCACAGTACCAGGTCCCACTGTCTTCTCCGGTGCCAATGGCACCCCAAGGTCCACCATGAGCTCCTTAAAACTTTCCTGCAGCTGCTGGCAGGCTGTGGAACCAGGTTGACCCACAAAAAAGAAGTCATCAAGACAGTGTGTGATGTGTTCATGTCCGGCGCACCACGTGAACAACCATTGCAGGAAGGTGCTAAACCGCTCAAACAGAGCACAGGAGATCGAACACCCCATTGGGAGAACCATGTCAACATACCATTGGCCTTCAAACTGAATGCCCAACAGCTGGAAGTCATCTGGGTGTACTGGCTGCAAGCAGAAAGCCAACTTGATTTTGCCCTTAGCTATTTGCGCCCCTTGTCCTACTCTCTCTACCTAAGGAAGAGCCACGTCCACTAAGAAATATGTCACAGATACCTGGTCATCCGGGATGAAACCATTAACACAGGTGCCTTCTGGCCAAGAAAGGTGTTGTATCAATCTGAACTACCCTTTTTCTTTTTTCAGAGTTGCTCCGATCTGGGACATAACTAAACCTGCCCTGGGCCAATCATCAGATGGTCAGCCATCCTACCCACTTGCATTTTGTTCCACAACTTTTCCCTCGCCACTTGCTTCTATGTGCTGACAGATTTTAGGCCACTTGCTTCAATGTGCTGACAGATTTGAGGTTGTTCGCCCACCTGCGCACCCTTGGGCCTTTGTATCCTAATTTGAACCCCCATCGAAACCCCTCTTGCAATAGCCTGCCATCCTCCTTATCATAATGTGCCAGAAATTACGCCGCTCTGTTTAACTGGTGTATGAGCCCTTGTCCCCAGGTCGTAGCGTGCCCCGTCCTGCCCTGAAACTTGACATCAGACCGTGCTGCTGCATGCCTGTGCGTCCTTGCAGCTGTTGCCACTATCCTGCTGAGGAACTTGCATGACCCCCCCACCTTGTAGCAATGGATAAGTGTAAGTCTCCTAGCACATTTGTAACATTTGTGCCGGAATTTGCAGTATTCCCTGGTGCTTAGACCTTTGTTAAAATTTCAGCATGCTCCTGACTTACTACTTTGACTTTTGTTTGTCGCCCCCACTCCTCCCTAGGTGGGGTGCCCCTGAAAGGGGCGGTATACTATAGGTAACCCGCTGACCATGAAAATAGTCTACCCAAACTTAGAGGGCACCATCGTATGTTGCCAGAGGTCTGAGTCGAACTCCCCCCATTGTGCATCAGGATCCATTGTCATGCGAGCACAAAACTCATCATCGTATTGGACCCAAGCATAGCCCCCTAGTTGATCTTAGCTTTTCATATAACATCCATGTATTTAAAGAGCACCTCTCCAGACGTTTTTCACAATATACCATAGCATTGATTAGAAAGGGCACCGTCCAATTTCCTATGGTCAATGGCACCTTTGGCCGCTTGGATAGCTCAGATTCCTCCTCATTGGAGCCCTCCAAAGCCCTCTACTCTCTATGCAGTAGTTTTAGCATTTCAAAATATTCTCCTTTCCGTATCCTCGCCTTGGTTGCTAGCATGAGGTGAGCACCCAAAGGCTTTGAGACCCACATGTAAGGCAGCTTTTTGATCTTCAACCCTTTGCTCTCTAGGCCCTCAGGCTTCCTCTCTGTTGTGCCCCCCCTTGTCCCCCTGTACTCTCAAGTCCTACTCCTTGCTCTGTGGCGCCTGCTGCCCTCCCGTCTTTCAATTTGACCCTCTCAACCGGTGGAGAGATGCCTGTCTTACTGTCCCCTATCCCAGTCACTGTGTCTACCTTCCCAGCTGGACCCTGCTCCTCGTGACTACCCCCATATCTTTGACGTATAAACATTTCCTCAATTGCGTTGCCCCACTCTCCTGGGACTCCCTCGCCTCCACACCGATTGATACCATGCTGGCTGCATTTTGCCCGCTCTGCACATCCTCACCTGGTGCCAAAGATCGGTGCCTGCTCCAGAGCCCGCCGACTCGCCAGCTGTCGCTGCCGTTCCCGTTCCGGTCATCTATGTCCTCCATAATGCTGCGGACCGTCTTCTGAACTCTGAAAGACACTATGCACAGACTGGTGAGCATCCCCCGTCTCCATCCACCCCATGCTGCCACCATCTCATTTCCTCCGCCTGAGGCACGTCATCCTCCAACAATACACCCTCCTCCAAACTCTCCTCATCATAGTCCAACATTATCTCCTCTAATACATCTGTATCCTCTGCCTTCGTGACCTTTTTAGCTGCCTAACATTGTGACATTCTGTCATGGTTTACACATGCACTCCAATTCAAGCCTTGCTGAAGGGCCGTACCATGACCTCCCAAACTCTCCGCCAAGGCGGGACGCCACATCGCATGCTGCATGCCACCGGGGGTAGCACTGCAACCTCCCGTAGGTTGAACCGCCTAAGCCATTCTGGACCTTTTTGGGGCAGTGATCTTGCCATCCACCTCTTCCAGCTAGCAGTACGGGGCCATGCCTTCTCTTCACCTCTGGGAAGCAGAGCCACACTGTGCCCTCCTGAGTCTGCTAAGCCGCTGTATTGTTCAACCTGTAAAAATGAGCATAGGCCCGGTGTGCTGGTAACTACATCTCTTGAGTCCTGAGTTGCCCATGTGTCTGGCAACCAACCACCACTGCCTAAACCTATGCTCTGCCCTGCTGGCTCCCTCAACAGCTCGCCCTGCCCCCTGAACCATCCCCGCCCACGCTCCGACCCGCCTTTGTATACACTTTCATTGGCTTCCTTCCATCATCTCCCAGTGACCTACTTCTGCCCCATTCCAGCTGCTCGTCTCCAGACCCACACTCCTGTCCTACTTTGTCCTCATCACTCCATGCTAACATTGCTGCCACTATCGCAGAGGTCGGGCCCCTAGATGCCTCCTGTGTCGTGGGCTGTGCCACCCCCACTCCTGCCCCCACCTGTGCCCTGTCTCCTGGCATCTTTTTGCTGATCTCACTCTGTCCCCTAGAACTTCCTGCTCCAACTGTGCCTTTGCTCTGTTATAGGGATTCTGCACACACAGAGCTATGCACAGGATGATAGGACCTCGGGATATAGTGGTGAGCCTACCATAAGCCGTAGCACCTAAAACCCCAACCCAACTAGCCTTAGCGTCCCATTAGCAACAATGTACCAATGATTAGACAACCCAGAACACGGTATCTCTCTCTCAGGACTCGCAGTAGCAAGAACACCCTTTCGTCACTCACTCATACCTGTCCACAACGGGCGTAAGAAGAGACACAGTATAGGTTAAAATGTTTATTTCAACTTACGTGCTCTAAGATACAGTACACGTGTCAGTACTATCAGCATAATGCATAAGAATAATATGATCAGCATAGTTACAACTCCATAGAATACAAACGGGGAAAGCATTTCATAAAGCAGTGGCAATAGGGCTAAATGACCTTACCACCCTCCCCGTGCTAGAAGCTAGTTTATTATACACATAGAAGACCTCTGGGCTTTGACTAGCGAACCCCCATACCTCAGTCTCTAGATGCAAAGACTACATCAGCAGACAATCACAGCTCTTCTCCCTGGAAAGCTTTTTCTCCAAGTCCCTCCTAAGCGGGAAAACCGCAATATTAAAAGCACACCAATTTCTCCATGGCAGCTGTACATAGTGTTATGTCTAGGTGCTAGGGACTGGCCATATCAGCAAGAACTAGGGACGTTGTTTTTCGACCTTGTAACTGTTGTTCAGACTGAGCCCAAAGGGAACAGGAGAAAAGGTGAGAGACAGAAAATGCAGACAGTTGTAAAATAACTTGGCAGGAGCAGAGGGCGACAGAACAACGGCTAAGAGTAACGTGCGCAAAAGTCATCATGGCAGCCAGGCCCATGCCAACGTATCCAGGCAGGCCAGGAGGCCACAAACCACAAGACACCCTCCCCTGGACAGTCCATCGGCCAAGACTAAGGACGAAGACAGAGTTCAAAACACCTGAGCAGAACAGAGGCGTCCACAGCGGAAGCAGTCCCAACGAAGGACAACGGACGGGAAAAGGGAGTAAATAAGACAGTCAGCGAGGCAGGTCACCGACAGTGAATGCCATATCAATCCAAAAACGTGGAAGTGCAGAAAAACGCTATACCGTCCAAGAGGACATCATTGGAATCGTCAGAATACATAGACCCCATCCAGTCTAACAGATCAAAGCTGCAGGAATGCTCCTCAGAGGACGGAGCATCTAAAAGCAATGCGGGACAGCTTGCATGATATTCAATATAGCTTTGTTGTAGGAGATTCTGAGCAGCCGCCCAGATATCCCATTGCGCCAAAATCCCCAGTGCAGCCGCACGCGTCATGCAGCCCGCAACGGAACAGTCCCGTTCATGGGCTTCTAAGGGACCCATCAACCGAACAAAATCCGGAACAGACAACGACGTATTGGAGAGGCAATAATCCATGGTCCAGGTGAAAGGACAGCGGATGCAAGACATCACAGGTTGCACGCAAGTGAAACACGCAAAGCGAAAAGAAAGGGTATAGGACACACTCAGTGTCGCCAATGGCAGAACTCCGAAGCCAGACAGAAGGCACTCACGGAGCAGCTGGAGGCGTCCGGGGTCGAGAAGGGCCCAATGGGGAGCAGCCATTGCGGAGGAAGCAGACCAACAGCAGTACACCAGCCGCCAAGGCAAGGATTAATGGAAAGCCACCAAAGACGCTTGAAAAAATCGAATGAATAAATGCCGGGATCACACCAAAAATAGTTTGGAAAGTGGACACAAGGCCGGACCCCACCACCTTAAAAAAGTGCACCAGACCTACAGTGTTAGATGCATTAAAAATACGGTGAATCAATTCACCAAAATGTTGTGGGAGGTTAGTGTTCAAAAGGGCCTGTATTTCACTCTGGGTACTTGCCACCTGGAGAATGAATGTCTCCCGGGCGGATGTGAGCATAACCTCCTCGTTCAATAATAGCGCCTTTATTCTGCTCAGTTTATTGAAATCCGCCTTCATAGTAGGAATGGAAGGCCAAATAGAATTATCTATGATGTCGTGAGGGGGAGGAAAAAGCACATTCTTGCAGCAGACAACCCTGTGCGAAACTGTAACAATATAGGGTATGCCTGCCTGCATGCCACAGCAGTTTTCGTTATTCAAAAGCAAATAGCTACCATTTGTAAGCAAAGTAAAGGTAGGAGAAATAGCAGGAATGCCCTTCAACACACAAGCAAGATTCGGGGCAGAAACATTACAAGCTCCGTGCAATTTAATATGTTTACAAACAAGGGAATGACCCACAGTTGAATCGCATGACTCCCCCGTGAGAAAAACTTCCTTGCCGTCTTTAAGGCATTTATACATGAAAGGGAGGGACCAAAGTTCATGCAGGAAGGCACCACCCAAAGGCTGAAAACGGCCCACAGGATAATGTTTCATGCATGAACTAAATTCAAACAAGGAAAAAGGCAAAGCGATAACCCCATGAACTAGCCACACAGCAGAATCCAATTCCGCCACAGAGAATGGTAAGGGCTCCACTTTCTCGATATGTAACAGAGTGTAAGCTGCATCTTTCATGGACATGAACTGCTGTTTGTCAGTTAAACTGAAAGGCAGAAATAAGGCAGTGGTGTTTAAAAAATGCCAAGGAACCTTACCCAACTTAAGTGTTTGCAAAGTCCATGCAAACTGCATAACTGAACGTAACTGATTTTGACCATGGTACAACACAGAAACATCATCTTGTACAATATCAACAACAGATGACACAATATTCTCTAATGTGTAAATACGGGAAGACAGGGTATTAATACTATTGTCAACAACTGCAAGCACCTTTTCCATATTTGCTTGGTCTATCTCCCTTAGACGGGAAGCAGCTTCCATTTGCGACAGCTTCCAGAGCTCATTATAAGCTTCATCAATGAATCTCTTCGGTCGTGGACCACGAGGTCCCAATATAAAGTCGGACAGATCAATGTTGCCTGATAGGAGGGATAAATGTTGTTTAACAGATTCTAGGGAAGAATGCTGCAACCACTGTTTACACAATTTACCTACAGAATATGTCGTGACAGTACGGGAGTCTGAAAACCTAGGATCGGGCCTATCCTGTTTGTAGCCAGGGACTGAGTCGTGAAAACGCAGTTGGCACGCATTAGATGATATGGGCCAAGCCAACCAGGGTGACTGAACAAGCGTAGAAACATTAAACGAATTGTTCTGCAACAAAGCTTGCAAAGTGGCCAAGGACATATTAAGGTGCACGCTAGTGTTTGTAGTGGAAGACAGGGATGGAATGGAAGGTGCATTTAATTGTTTGGTAGTAGCCAAGCCCCAACATGTAGTCTGATAGATGGAAGCATTCAGAAACACAATTTGGGTCGGGATAAGGCAAGCACGATGCAAAGCCTCGGTGCCTTTCACTTGCCATGGTTTTGAACCCCAGATCGATTTCAAATCTACAGTGTTCTTCCAGTACTCATAACCACCCACAGCTAAGGCACTCAAAAAGGAACCCGAATATAGCAATTTGGTGTGGGTCAACATGATTTTCTGAGTGGATGGAGCGTTTAATTAAAAAAAATAAGAACCAGGGTTCGATCTATTAAAACCAGTGAAATATGTAAATTTATTTCTAAGAGTCTGGGAACTACCCGGTAAAGGGTTTGGACAATGTTCCCATTGTGTGTAGGCGAAAGAACCACGTAGTGCACTTGGTTTATGGACAAAATGGTTGCCCCAATGCTGGTAGCAATATGAATCGGCATAATTCGCAGAATTCATATACAAATCCTCAGAATTAAAGGAAGCATAATATTTTAAATCAGCAAACAATGCTTCAACGGCATGCACATCCCAATCGTCAGAATGAATATTACTTTTTACTATATCACCCATCGAAACTCGAAGGACAGTGGGTACATTAATAATTTCTGTTGGTCCATGAATTTGAAAGTTTACTGCATCCCATACGATGCCATCAGCAACTGGAAAAGCTGAAATGTTCACAAATGTGTGGTCACGCTTCATGATGTGAGATGAGGAATGTGGAGCCAAAGTTCCAGCAACACTATTCACAGCAGAGCGTTCCGGTAGATAGTGACCATTGATGAGTAGAAAAAACACTGTGACAAAGCCAATGGACATAAACAAAAAAATGAGGAACAGCACCAACCAGATGTATGTCCAGGGGGGAATCAAAAAATTGTCTCTGAACCAGGATACAAACATACTGAACTTGGACGGGACAATTGATGAGGCAGAATCCGAGTCAAAGGAATAACGAGTTGGACTCAGTGGCGTTGTTGGTAGGTGTGCCACCGATTCGGTATCGGGATAGGTATACTCGTTCTCGTCGATGCAGGGGGAGACAGCGGGTTCGAGTATACTTTCAGGCAAATCAACCATCTCAATTGTAACATCAGTGACCGTTCGGGCAGGAGGGCCACGAACACAAGTCCGGTATATGGCAGGACAAGAGACCGCTGGTGTAACACTATTCAGGATCGGCCAGATGTTGTAGCTTGACATTTTCCACTGAGATGTATCTGTTCTCCTTGCGACCAGGAAGCGGTGGTAAGATGACTGTACGTGTTCCCTTCAAGCCCAGGACTGGAACCGGTGCACGATAAGAGGGGCCGAATTCTTTCTTGTTCTCCACCTTCTCTCGAACCAGATCTCCAATCTTCGGAAGCCAGCCGGCAACCGGAATCTGCTGAGCAGGGTCTGTGGCTGAAGGTACATGTGTGATTGCAAGTTTGTCTCGGGCTTCTTGTAAGTCCTGTAACATAGTAGAATGGTTATCTACATCAAACTTGGCGGATTGCGCCGCCATGTCTAGACCATCAAGGTCAGGCACAAACATTCGTATGCCAAAGAGCATTTCGTATGGGGTCCGCCCACCCAGAGGTCTTCTCGGGAGATTATTAAGTGCACGTTGTACGGTATACAAATGGGCCAGCCAGTTCCTGCCAGTACCTAAGACTCTAGCTGTCAAGGATTGCTTTAAGTCACGGTTCATTCGTTCAACGATCAAGTTGCCCTCAGGCCGATACGGAGACGAAAATTTCACCCGCACCCCCAGTGCACCCATTGCTTCCTTGTAAGCCTTAGAGGCAAACGCTGGACCTTGGTCAGAATGGAAGGTGCCACAAGCGAAAATTCCCACAAAGACACGCAAATCCCTGATGACATTTCGAGCGTCAGCACTCCGTTGTGGCCAGACCCAGATGAAACGTGTGCACGAGTCCACTGCCACTAAGATATATTTATAGGCAGTGTCTGAAGAAAATGGACCGCAGTGATCCAGGTAAACACACCCAAAGGGTCTGTTAGAAATGCAGAGCGGGGTCTGTGGTGGTTGTGTAACCGTGGAAGGCTTAATCTGCTGACAAACGTCACAAGAAAGCACATATGTACGGGTGTCTTTATATAAACCACGCCACCAGTAACGCTGTTGCAAGATGGAAACGGTCGCAGACACTCCAGCATGAGCCGAAGCCATGCCTTCGTGTGCTGCCGTTATCAAGGAAGGTCTGCGGTCCGCGTTGGGGATCAGCCGATCACCAACGTCGGGTATTGTTACATAAGGAGCCTGTTCGGGACCTAACTGGTAAGAATATTTGGAAGGAAAACCCCTAGGGTATTTAGCACCTTCCTTTGTTGCAGCAATAGCCGCCAAAATATCAGTATCAATTTTAGACATGGATCTAGTAACTGCTGCTACTGAACACGTGACTACTGCTGATTTGGCAGCTTCGTCTGCCAGACCGTAACCAACAGCGTGTGTGCCCACCCACTGATGGCCTAGGGTGTGAACCACCTGTGTGAGTGGCAGATGTTGTCTCAATTCTGCCACCCGAACCCAAAGCATTTTATGCTTGATTGTGCTACCTTTAGCGTCTCTATAGTCGTTTTGCGACCAAAAGAACAGATTGTCATTGTATGATTGAACACAGTAATAAGAATCGCATACAATAAGAGTGGTCACCTCCGGATTAACGAACTCCAGCGCAAGCACCAATGCGCGCAGCTCGGCCAATTGTGCATACTGTCCCCGAGTGCCTGAGTGTGCACTACAGTGGATTTGAACTTTCCGTTCACGAAGGTACCTGCAACAATAGCACATGCGGCAGAATAAGCATGCTTGGACCCCGTGGCCGGTTGTGCCGAGCCATCGGTGTAGATCATACATTCGTAATCCTCAAGCGGCAGCAGAGACAGAGGAGGTGGATGAACAAATTCATACTGTAAAAACTCCTAAGTCTGTAGAGAAGAATCGAAAATAAAAGTGACATCCGGAGACGTCAAAGAGGTTGCCCATTGAATCCAACGGGGGTGCAAAGCTTTAGAGTTCGGTACACTTGCCTTTGTCACTGCCTCTAGGGCAGGATATGGTGTTACCACCAGAATGCGTTTTCCCTGTGCCAGTGCGCGTTCCTTTAGAATCGCCATCTGCACTGCAGTCAGAACTTTCTCCATGGATGAAAAGCGCATTTCTGAGGAAGTGTAAAGATGTGACTTGTACGCGATCGGAACTGTGTCACCTTCGTTAAAGGTTAAGTACGTGAAACCCACTGCCCCCGGAATTATTCTAATCACCAGGTTTGTGTGGTTATCACGCGTTAACAGGTATTTAGACTCAAGAAGGTCTGTCTGCAAAGACTGCAGAATGGAGGAATGCTCCGGAAGCCAACAAGACTTCGAAAAGTTAGGTTGTATCAAGGCATACAATGGCTTGATACGCTGGGCGTATTCGGGAATATAAGTACGCCCGAAGTTCAGGAAACCCAGCAAAGACTGAAGTTTTTCAGAGTAGTAGGAGGGCACAAAAGTGCACATTTTTCCAAGAAGTGGGGGCTAAGCCCTTACCTTCATTGTTGAGCTCGTAGCCCAAAAACAAAACTGTTAATTCAGCAATGTGTGATTTGGCAAAGTTAAACTTGTAACCTAAAACCGCAAACTCGAGAATAATGCGGTCCACTCTGGAAAGATGCAGGTATAACTCGTCGTCTGTCAGGTAAATATCATCTACGTACGAACATGCATCTGGGTCTATGCCGTCTAACAAAGAGACAACACGGGCAGCGAACACACCTGGACTGTTTTTGTAGCCCATAGGGAGTCGCCTTAATTTGAATTGTTTACCACCGGAGGTAAAAGCACTCCATTGGCTACACTCCGTGGCTAAGTTGTGCGTGTAAAATCCATTGGATAGGTCAAGTGTCGTTTTATATTTTTTACGAACAAGACTGTCTACAAGCTCAGAACTGTGGGTATTTTGCACCGCAAAGGTCCGACAATGAGAGTTCAAATGCCGGTAATCCAATACTAAGCAGTACGATCCATCGGGTTTAGAAACCGCGAAAAGGGGATTATTCATGGGTGATACGCATGTTTCAATTACTCCCTGATATTCTAACTGAGTCAGAATTTCAGAAACGGGGCCTTTGGCGTCATGTTTAATGGGATATTGGGGTTGTGGCTGTGGTAGGGACCGTAAAGGTATCTCATGGGGGGGAGAGTCTTCATCCCAACCCACGTGGTTGCGGTATAACGCAGGAGCCAGGGACACAGCCCACTCAGCTGCAAGAGCCTCCGCTTTGTCCTTTGGGACATGTCGAGAAAAGCTCGGAAGGATTACCTCCTCCCCTTTACGTGCAGCAAGAACGAATGGGGGTGGCCAATCCGCCTCCGCTAACAAAATGTCGTACGAAGAGGTCAGATTTTCCCCAAAAATCCCTTTAATTACACGCTGTATATCACCTTCAATTTGAATGACGATATTAAATAGTCGGTCAGGGGGTGCCACTCTGGTGTCTGCTGTCTCAACAGTAATGAATGTTTCAGTTGCTGTCGCCTCCATATGAGGACGTAGCGCCTCCCGCACTATGGTAACTTCCGCGGCGCTGTCTAGGAGGGTCACTGCCCACGTCCAGTTCAGGAGTCTGCACACACAGAGCTATGCACAGGATGATAGGACCTCGGGATATAGTGGTGAGCCTACCATAAGCCGTAGCACCTAAAACCCCAACCCAACTAGCCTTAGCGTCCCATTAGCAACAATGTACCAATGATTAGACAACCCAGAACACGGTATCTCTCTCTCAGGACTCGCAGTAGCAAGAACACCCTTTCGTCACTCACTCATACCTGTCCACAACGGGCGTAAGAAGAGACACAGTATAGGTTAAAATGTTTATTTCAACTTACGTGCTCTAAGATACAGTACACGTGTCAGTACTATCAGCATAATGCATAAGAATAATATAATCAGCATAGTTACAACTCCATAGAATACAAACGGGAAAGCATTTCATAAAGCAGTGGCTATAGGGCTAAATGACCTTACCACCCTCCCCGTGCTAGAAGCTAGTTTATTATACACATAGAAGACCTCTGGGCTTTGACTAGCGAACCCCCATACCTCAGTCTCTAGATGCAAAGACTACATCAGCAGACAATCACAGCTCTTCTCCCTGGAAAGGTTTTTCTCCAAGTCCCTCCTAAGCGGGAAAACCGCAATATTAAAAGCACACCAATTTCTCCATGGCAGCTGTACATAGTGTTATGTCTAGGTGCTAGGGACTGGCCATATCAGCAAGAACTAGGGACGTTGTTTTTCGACCTTGTAACTGTTGTTCAGACTGAGCCCAAAGGGAACAGGAGAAAAGGTGAGAGACAGAAAATGCAGACAGTTGTAAAATAACTTGGCAGGAGCAGAGGGCGACAGAACAACGGCTAAGAGTAACGTGCGCAAAAGTCATCATGGCAGCCAGGCCCATGCCAACGTATCCAGGCAGGCCAGGAGGCCACAAACAACAAGACAGCTCCAGCTGGTACTTGCTTCAAATAACCCTCTCTCTCTAAGAGGCCTCTTGCCTCCTTTTCCACCCTCCTTCATCTTATTGTGATTCTCCCCTTCACATGCACCTGCTTCCAGGGGCCCTGCAGCGCCCAATGCCTCTGCACCAGGTACTCCATTGAGTACCCCTTATTCCCTTCTCTCATCCTCCCAGCTCATGGTTGTCGAGGAGTGCAGTCCCCTTTGCATCAGCACCCGCTGCTCTCTTTCTGTTTAATGCACTAATGCAGCCTGTCTTTGTACTCTGCCGCGCCCCCTCCCTCTGACAACCACCGCTTGCATGTTCGGCGTGACCCCGCCCACCGCTACTACACACGAGGCCTCTCCTCGCGGAAAGTTCATTTACCTGACAGACCTCCCCAGCCCTTTCACTCTGTCCCAGGGCCTCATAATCACGCATTGGCCGAGTGTGTTCCCTCAGCGCGGGCCACCCAGGCTCGGGATCCGCCCTGTGGTCCTTTGCTCTTACCCTCAGGGCTGCTCTCCTCAGTCTAGAGCAGTCTCACGCTCTCTCCTCAGTTTCCTGTGCAGCAGGGGTCCTGTGCGGCAGTGAGCACGTTATCCCCGCGGCCGCAACCATTGCTGATGTCCAACGCATCAGACTTCTTCCTCCTGCAGCACATGGAGCCAAGAGGTCGAGACGTCCCGCCTCCTCCAACAGCCACAGCATCTGTTCTATCTTCTCTGCTGTGGACATGCTCAATATGGACAATACCTAAGCCCTAAATTGGAACCCGCTCTGTTCTTCAAGCCAGGAAAAACGCTACTAAAACCTAATACCAGCTACTGTGTCACCAATACAAAATGGTGTCTGATAACGTGAAATGTCGGGTTTTATACCCTTGGGCTATCCTTTAGCTCAAATTAGCCAGTGGCGGCTCGCATTGGGCGTGCTGCGGGCAGTGGGGCAGGGTAGGGGAGGGGCTGGGTGGGGGTGTAGTAAACTCGGACATACGACGGAACAGAGGAACGTACTAATTACTTTCCTCCGTTCTGTCGTATGTCTGAGTTTACTACCCCCCACCCTGCCCCTCCTCCGCCCCACCACCCCGCAGCACGCCCTATGCGAGCCGCCATTGAAATTAGCCCAAACCACAGAGCAGTTGCTGGACTCCCCCATTCCCCAAACTTTCACGGGGGGCAGACCTCTCCGTGGTCGGCTGCCCCCCAAGCTCCCATCCTGGGCAAATTACTTTATCTTGCTGTGGTTAAAGTGCCAAAATGTGACCGGCAGTTGTAATATTTGAAATGTTAATAATGCTATTCTAAAGATGTAGGGGGAGATTTACTAAGATTTTGTGCCATGCTTGTGTCACAAAAGTGACGCAAAACGGCGCAAAATCTTTTTTGTCCTAATTTACTTCTCAGCGTTAAACATGTTTAGCACTGGAAATAACGTAAAAGTAATGCAAAGCAGCGCATAGCGATGTTTCGCATTACTTTGCGCCATTGTGGCGTACCAAGGGTGGTGCATGGGAGTTCCCATGCAACCACCCAAGGTTTCTCACGCTAAACCCAATTTACTAAATACAGTAGATTGGGTTTAGCGTGAGAAAACTGCGCCCTTTTAAACTAGGCGCAAGGAAGGAGAGCTGCTTTAATTTCTCCTTCCTTTTCCGACTTTGCAAGCGTGCTGCACAGTGCAGCACGCATACAAAGTGGGAAAAGCTTTCCCTCGTGTCTAGGCATAGCAGTTTGTACAGGAAGGGTACTCTTCCTGTACAAAACCTATGCTACACTCACACACACACCCTAGCGCTATGGCGCTAAGGTGGTGCGTGGGGCACGGCAGCTGAAATCAGCGCCGGCACAAGGGAAAGGGGAGGAGAGAGCCATATCGCTGAAGATGTGGCGCTCTTCTGCTCCCTCCCTGTCGCGCAATGCAGCGCAGCCTCGAGGAAGGCTGCGCTGCGTTGCGTGGAGATTTGGTAAATCTCCCCGTAGTATCTTGTATGGTCTTGCAACACAAACCTTACTATACACTGCTCTATTGCTTCAGCTTGGTTCATGCTATGTAAATAACGTGTATTTGTAAAGCACACATTTACCAAGAAGGGTATTGTAGGTCTGATATAGCAGATGTTTGAATACAAATATAAATACACCTTCTTACAAGAGTTAGAGTAGTTGACAGATTAATATCAGTAAATATAAACTATTTTGTGATCAAGGTTGTGTATCTCAAAAAGTTGGATCTGCAACCTGTCTGCTAATAAACAGTTGTATGTTAGAATATTGAGCACAAAAATAATGTGTCACTGGACCACTGTAGCCTAAATATCCGAAAATATCATTCACTCCACACCTAATTACCTATGGAGATGTATATATATATATATATTCACTGAAAAAACCATAGGTTTCAGACACGTTATAGTTAGAAATTAGCATTTAAAAAACCTTTGAAATTCACTGAAAAAACCATAGGTTTTAGGGAAAGTTATAGTTAGTTGGACATTGCACTCGTACAAAACCCGTGAAATTCCCCCGTTATAGTTAGTTCAGCTAACTATAACTCGCGCCCCCGCAATGCACTGCTGATGACGTCACATATTACATCACTCATGACATGGTCAGTGACATCACGCCCGCGCTTCGTTTTTGTTTTTATCGGCAGGATCCGCGCACCCAGCGGTCGCCAGTAGATAGTTATAGTTAGGACCTATTTTCCATAGGAAATCCACAACATTCTATTTGAAATAACTTTGGCGCCGGTTGACGAATCTTCGCAAAATTTTCAAAACTTATGGCCCGCTCCAGTCCGCTCCTATCCTAAGTTTTGGGGTGATACGTCAAGTGGGGGCCGAGAAAAAAGGGGGGTCCCAAAACGTGTTTTCCCCATGCAATTTTCCATAGGAACCTTTCATCGCAGCTACAGCCCGAACTGCTGAACGAAATTACACCAAATTTGGCAAAAGGTAGCCCTTGGTTCAGAGTCGTGCCTTTTGCTTAAATGGTGTAAATCCGTTCAGTAGTTCCTGAGAAAATCAAAAGTAAAATCACATATATATCTGGGCGGAGCCTAACCACACATGTCATTGTGAGATCTGATTGGCTGTCAGCACTTCATCCTGGAATTGCTGGCAGCCATCTTGGGACCAATATACATGATAGTACCCCATTGAAATGCATTGTAGTGAATCAAAGATTTTGAGGGTTACCAAAAGGAGAACTATAAAGGGTGATAACAGACTTTAGTTACATTAGAATTCATTTGTTGATGGTACTATACTAATTTCAGGAATTGCGGTGTGTTCTAAGGTGATTTTACCCTGTGAAAAACCTTCTGCTGGGATATCATGAATCATGTTTGAGAGAAAACTATTTTCACATGCTTGTCCCATAGAGTTTTGAAAGGTGCTCCAGAAGCTAAAATGAGAGCATATTTTCTGTAAATTCACATTATCTTTCTCAGTCATGTGAGAATGAAGTCTGACATTCTCAGTAAAACATGTACATCCAACAAGGGCAGAGACTGTCAGTTGATGCCTTTGTGTTCTACTGCAGCTTCCCAGAGTGTTCTAAAGAACAACTAGAGTGCTAACAGCCTTACTTATGACAAAAGTATGGCACACCTGAAGCCATCTTGATTGGAATAAACTGGTAACACTTAAAACATTTAATTTAAAAAGGAACAAAATGATGGGGTTCATTTTGTCATAGAAATTATGGTTAGTGCTGTAGAAAGAAAAATTAGGACATGTTTCAAGTGTGATCTCAAATATCTTCCTGTTATATTTCAACAGGAGCAGCCTGCCAGTTGATGCCTTTGTGTTCTACTGCAGCTTCCCAGAGTGTTCTAAAGAATAACTAGAGCGCTAACAGCCTTACTTATGACAAAAGTATGGCACACCTGAAGCCATCTTGATTGGAATAAACCGGTAACACTTAAAACATTTAATTTAAAAAGGAACAAAATGAGGGGTTCTTTTTGAAATAGAAATTATGGTTAGTGCTGCAGAAAGAAAAATTAGGGCATGTTTTAAGTGAGATCTCAAATCCTCTTCTATTTCATTAGAAAATTCTGACATGCAGACTGAAACAATCACTTTCAATACCAGCAGCAGACTTCCAGTTAACTCCCTGGTGAGCAGTAGCTTTACTACAGTGATCTAATAAGAAACTAGAGTGCTAACATTCTGAATTTATGGCAAATGTGAGACACATCTGAATGCCTTCTTGATGGAATCAAAGTAAAAAACTGAAAGCATTTCCTACTGAGGAGTCTGCAGTAAATGAGGAAATTAGGAAACTTCGTAACAAAGAAGTCTTCCAAGATGGCCACCAGAGAAAAAAGAGCCCAAATGCAGCACAAATATTACCCAGATGTAGCCCACATATAGCCCAATGACAAAAGTGTGCAAAACACTTTTTATTTTTAGTGTTTTTGCAGTTTTATGTAGTGCAGTCTGGTCAGGTATTGGAGCGTTGCATCTTAAAACATGACCCCCTACACTACAAAAACACCACTGCACTACCCTAAACCCTAAAACACTACCCCAGCACGACCCCCTACACTACACAAGCACCACTGCACTATCCTAAACCCTAAAACACTACCCCCAGCATGACCCCCTATACTACACAAACACCACTGCACTACCCTAAACCCTAAAACACTACCCCCAGCATGACCCCCTACACTACCCAAACACCACTGCACTAACCTAAATCCTAAAACACTACCCCCAGCACGACCCCCTACACTACCCAAACACCACTGCACTACCCTAAAACATGACCCCTACACTACACAAACACCACTGCACTACCCTAAACCCTAAAATACTACCCACAGCATGACCCCCTACACTACACAAGCACCACTGCACTACCCTAAACCCTAAAACACTACCCCCAGCACGACCCCTACACTACACAAACACCACTGCACTACCCTAAACCCTAAAACACTACCCACAGCACGACCCCTACACTACCCAAGCACCACTGCACTAACCTAAATCCTAAAACACTACCCCCAGCACGACCCCCTACACTACCCAAACACCACTGCACTACCCTAAAACATGACCCCTACACTACACAAACACCACTGCACTACCCTAAACCCTAAAACACTACCCCCAGCACAACCCCTACACTACACAAGCACCACTGCACTACTCTAAACCCTAAAACACTACCCCCAACACGACCCCTACACTGCCCGAACACCACTGCACTGCCCTAAACCCTGAAACACCAGCCCCTGCACGAACCCCTACACTGCCCGAACACCACTGCACTGCCCTAAACCCTGAAACACCACCCCCAGCACGACCCCCTACACTGCCCGAACACCACTGCACTGCCCTAAACCCTGAAACACCACCCCCTTCACGACCCCCTACACTGCCCGAACACCACTGCACTGCCCTAAATCCTGAAACACTACCCCCAGCAAGACCCCCTACACTGCCCGAATACCACTGCACTGCCCTAAACCCTAAAACATCACCCCCAGCAAGACACCCTACACTGCCCGAACACCACTGCCCTAAACCCTGAAACACCACCCCAGCACGACCCCCTACACTGCCCGAACACCACTGCACTGCCCTAAACCCTGAAACACCACCCCCAGCACGACCTCCTACACTGCCCGAACACCACTGCTCTGCCCAAAACCCTGAAACACCAGCCCCAGCACGACCCCCTACACTGCCCAAACACCACTGCACTGCCCTAAACCCTGAAACACCAGCCCCAGCACGACCCCCTACACTGCCCGAACACCACTGCACTACCCTAAACCCTGAAACACCACCCCCAGCACGACCCCCTACACTGCCCGAGCACCACTGCACTGCCCTAAACCCTGAAACACCAGCCCCAGCACGAACCCCTACACTGCCCGAACACCACTGCACTGCCCTAAACCCTGAAACACCACCCCCAGCATGACCCCCTAAACTGCCCGAACACCACTGCACTGCCCTAAACCCTGAAACACCACCCCCTTCACGACCCCCTACACTGCCCGAACACCACTGCACTGCCCTAAACCCTGAAACACCACCCCAGCACGACCCCCTACACTGCCCGAACACCACTGCACTGCCCTAAATCCTGAAACACTACCCCAGCAAGACCCCCTACACTGCCCGAACACCACTGCACTGCCCTAAACCCTGAAACATCACCCCCAGCAAGACCCCCTACACTGCCCGAACACCACTGCACTGCCGTAACCCTGAAACACCACCCCCAGCACGACCCCCTACACTGCCCGAACACCACTGCACTGCCCTAAACCCTGAAACACCAGCCCCAGCACGACCACCTACACTGCCCGAACACCACTGCACTGCCCTAAACCCTGAAACCCCAGCACGACACCCTACACTGCCCAAACACCACTGCACTGCCCTAAACCCTGAAACACCAGCCCCAACACGACCCCCTACACTGCCCGAACACAACTGCACTGCCCTAAACCCTGAAACACCAGCCCCAGCACGACCCCTACACTGCCCGAACACCACTGCACTGCCCTAATCCCTGAAACACCACCCCCTACACTGCCCAAACACCACTGCACTGCCCTAAACCCTGAAACACCACCCCCAGCACGACCCCCTACACTGCCCAAACACCACTGCAGTGCCCTAAACCCTGAAACACCACAACCCTGCACAACCCCCTACACTGCCCGAACACCACTGCACTAAACCTTGAAACACCACCCCCGCACGACCCCCTACACTGCCCGAACACCACTGCACTGCCCAAAACCCTGAAACACCACCCCCAGCACGACACCCTTTACTGCCCGAACACCACTGCACTGACCCAAACCCTGAAACACCACCCCCAGCACCACCCCCTACACTGCCCGAACACCACTGCCCTAAACCCTGAAACACCACTCCCTGCATGACCCCCTACACTGCCCGAACACCACTGCACTGTCCTAAATCCTGAAACACCACCCCTGCATGACCCCCTGCACTGCCCGAACACCACTGCACTGCCCTAAACCCTGAAACACCACCCCCAGCACGACCCCCTACACTGCCCGAACACCACTGCACTGCCCTAAACCCTAAAACACTACCCCCAGCACGACCCCCTACACTACCCGAACACCACTGCACTACCCTAAACCCTAAAATACTCCCCCAGCATGACCCCTACACTACCCAAACACCAATGCACTACCCTAAACCCTAAAACACTACCCCCGCACGACCCCCTACACTACCCAAAGACCACTGCAATACCCTAAACCCTAAAACACTACCCCCAACACGACCCCCTACACTGCCCGAACACCACTGCACTGCCCTAAACCCTGAAACACCAGCCCCTGCACGAACCCCTACACTGCCCGAACACCACTGCACTGCCCTAAACCCTGAAACACCACCCCAGCACGACCCCTACACTGCCCGAACACCACTGCACTGCCCTAAACCCTGAAACACCACCCCCTTCACGACCCCCTACACTGCCCGAACACCACTGCACTGCCCTAAACTCTGAAACACCAGCCCCTGCACGAACCCCTACACTGCCCGAACACCAATGCACTGCCCTAAACCCTGAAACACCACCCCCAGCACGACCCCCTACACTGCCCGAACACCACTGCACTGCCCTAAACCCTGAAACACCACCCCTTCACGACCCCCTACACTGCCCGAACACCACTGCACTGCCCTAAACTCTGAAACACCACCCCCAGCACGACCCCCTACACTGCCCGAACACCACTGCACTGCCCTAAATCCTGAAACACTACCCCCAGCAAGACCCCCTACACTGCCCGATTACCACTGCACTGCCCTAAACCCTAAAACATCACCCCCAGCAAGACACCCTACACTGCCCGAACACCACTGCCCTAAACCCTGAAACACCACCCCAGCACGACCCCCTACACTGCCCGAACACCACTGCACTGCACTGCCCTAAACCCTGAAACACCACCCCCAGCACAACCTCCTACACTGCCCGAACACCACTGCTCTGCCCAAAACCCTGAAACACCAGCCCCAGCACGACCCCCTACACTGCCCAAACACCACTGCACTGCCCTAAACTCTGAAACACCACCCCCAGCACGACCCCCTACACTGCCCGAACACCACTGCATTGCCCTAAACCCTGAAACACCACCCCCAGCACGACCCCCTACACTGCCCGAGCACCACTGCACTGCCCTAAACCCTGAAACACCAGCCCCAGCACGAACCCCTACACTGCCCGAACACCACTGCACTGCCCTAAACCCTGAAACACCACCCCCAGCATGACCCCCTAAACTGCCCGAACACCACTGCACTGCCCTAAACCCTGAAACACCACCCCTTCACGACCCCCTACACTGCCCGAACACCACTGCACTGCCCTAAACCCTGAAACACCACCCCAGCACGACCCCCTACACTGCCCGAACACCACTGCACTGCCCTAAATCCTGAAACACTACCCCAGCAAGACCCCCTACACTGCCCGAACACCACTGCACTGCCCTAAACCCTGAAACATCACCCCCAGCAAGACCCCCTACACTGCCCGAACACCACTGCACTGCCGTAACCCTGAAACACCACCCCCAGCACGACCCCTACACTGCCCGAACACCACTGCACTGCCCTAAACCCTGAAACACCAGCCCCAGCACGACCACCTACACTGCCCGAACACCACTGCACTGCCCTAAACCCTGAAACCCCAGCACGACACCCTACACTGCCCAAACACCACTGCACTGCCCTAAACCCTGAAACACCAGCCCCAACACGACCCCCTACACTGCCCGAACACCACTGCACTGCCCTAAACCCTGAAACACCAGCCCCAGCACGACCCCTACACTGCCCGAACACCACTGCACTGCCCTAAATTCTGAAACACCACCCCCTGCACCACCCCCTACACTGCCCGAACACCACTGCACTGCCCTAAACCGTGAAACACCACCCCCTGCACCACCCCCTACACTGCCCGAACACCACTGCACTGCCCTAATCCCTGAAACACCACCCCCTACACTGCCCAAACACCACTGCACTGCCCTGAACCCTGAAACACCACCCCAGCACGACCCCCTACACTGCCCAAACACCACTGCAGTGCCCTAAACCCTGAAACACCACAACCCTGCACAACCCCTACACTGCCCGAACACCACTGCACTAAACCTTGAAACACCACCCCCGCACGACCCCCTACACTGCCCGAACACCACTGCACTGCCCAAAACCCTGAAACACCACCCCCAGCACGACACCCTTTACTGCCCGAACACCACTGCACTGACCCAAACCCTGAAACACCACCCCCAGCACCACCCCCTACACTGCCCGAACACCACTGCCCTAAACCCTGAAACACCACTCCCTGCATGACCCCCTACACTGCCCGAACACCACTGCACTGTCCTAAATCCTGAAACACCACCCCCTGCATGACCCCCTACACTGCCCGAACACCACTGCACTGCCCTAAACCCTGAAACACCACCCCCAGCACGACCCCCTACACTGCCCGAACACCACTGCACTGCCCTAAACCCTAAAACACTACCCCCAGCACGACCCCCTACACTACCCGAACACCACTGCACTACCCTAAACCCTAAAATACTCCCCCAGCATGACCCCTACACTACCCAAACACCAATGCACTACCCTAAACCCTAAAACACTACCCCCGCACGACCCCCTA
Organism: Calotriton arnoldi; assembly: GCA_963921515.1. NCBI lineage: Eukaryota > Metazoa > Chordata > Amphibia > Caudata > Salamandridae > Calotriton > Calotriton arnoldi. Next base: position 625,736 of record CAWUFW010002798.1, read on the forward strand.
CACTACCCAAAGACCACTGCAATACCCTAAACCCTAAAACACTACCCCCCGCACGACTCCCTACACTACCCAAAGAGCACTGCACTACCCTAAACCCTAAAACATGACCTCCTACACTACACATACACCACTGCACTACCCTAAACCCTAAAACACTACCCCCAGCACGACCCCCTACACTACACAAACACCACTGCACTACCCTAAACCCTAAAACACTACCCCCTACACTACACAAACAGCACTGCACTACCCTAAACCCTAAAAAACTACCCCCAGCACGAACCCCTACACTACCCAAACACCACTGCACTACCCTAAACCCTAAAACACTACCCCCAGCAGTACCCTCTACACTACCCAAACACCATTGCACTACCCTAAACCCTAAAATACTACCCCCAGCAGTACCCCTACACTACCCAAACACCACTGCACTACCCTAAACCCTAAACCACTACCCCCAGCACGACCCCTATACTACCCAAACACCACTGCACTACCCTAAACCCTAAAACACTACCCCAGCATGACCCCCTACACTACCCAAACACCACTGCACTACCCTAAACCCTAAAACACTCCCCCAGCACGACTCCCTACACTACCCAAACACCACTGCACTACCCTAAACCCTAAAACACTCCCCCAGCATGACTCCCTATACTACCCAAACACCACTGCACTACCCTAAACCCTAAATCTACCCCCAGCATGACCCCCTACACTACACAAACACCACTGCACTACCCTAAACCCTTAAACACTACCCCCAGCACGACCCCCTTCACTACCTAAACACAACTGCACAATTTGTTACAGGCGTTGCAACGCAGGCCTGTGGTGCTTACTGGAAGTACCTGGTGGGCTAGTTGGGCCCTAGGGACCCTCAGGATTCAAGGTGACCTAATCCCCAACTTAAAACGCGCCACGGGGCGCGTTTGCACAGTGGTGAAGGGAGGGGCGGGGCCTCAGGTGACATGTGCGCAAACACGCCCTGTGGTGCGTTTTAAGTTGGGGAATTAATTCCCTTGAATCCTGAGGGACCCTGGGGGCCAACTAGCCCACCAGGTACCTTCAGCAAGCACAACAGAGTTGCGTTGCAGAGAGGTGAAAAAGGTGCGTGGCCTCGGAACGCCTCTCTGCAACTCAGCTCTGTGGTCCTAACTGTAGGTACCTGGTGGGCTAGTTGGGCCCCAGGGACCCTCAGGATTCAAGGGGACTTAATCCCGCAACTTAAAACACACCACGGGGCGCAATTGCACACATGTCACCTCAGGCCCCCCCTCCCTTCACCACTGTGCAAACATGCCCCGTAGCGCGTTTTAAGAGGTAGTTTTAATCCCCATGCCCTATTATGTACTAGGGACTTACAGAGGAGGTCATGCTAATCACAGGGGTACCCCAACGCATAGTGTTCCCTAGTGTATGTAGGTGTTTTCACTGTATTCTAAGTGTCTTTTAGCATAGCACTGGCTCTGGTTAGTCAGAGTCAGTTACCACCAGTACCCATCTGAAAAAGTTGTGGGCACAGGATGATTTTGCAACAAGGCCTCTTTCTGCTCCTCTGTTGGTTCTTTCTGCACATCTTTTGCTTCTTCCTGCACTTTTCTTCGTCTTTGTGGACTTCTGTTGCTTCTTTCTGCATTTCTTTTGCTTCTTTCTGTGCGTTTTTTCTTCTTTCTTCACATGTCCTACCTCTGTAGGCATAGTTAGAAACTAACATTTAAAAACCTTTGAAATTCACTTAAAAATCATAGGTTTCAGGCACGTTATAGTTAGAAATTAGCATTTAAAAAACCTTTGAAATTCACTGAAAAAACCATAGGTTTCAGACACGTTATAGTTAGAAATTAGCATTTAAAAAACCTTTGAAATGTACTGAAAAAACCATAGGTTTTAGGGACAGTTATAGTTAGTTGGACATTTCACTCGTACAAAACCCGTGAAATTCCCTCGTTATAGTTAGTTCAGCTAACTATAACTCGCGCCCGCAATGCACTGCTGATGACGTCACATATTACATCACTCATGACATGGTCAGTGACATCACTGATGACATCTCAAATGACATCACTGATGACATCATCCATGTGATAATTTGATGCATCTTCTCACACCCTAATATAACTTTTGATACACCCACTCTAAATTACAGACTGCCATTCTCAAAACCATACACACTCCAATACCAATAACTACATACCCACTCACTGATTCTTAGGTCTACACACACACATCTACTCACTCACCCATACAGTCACTCATACTTACAGTCACTCAGTACAGGACTATCATATGTACTCATACACCTATATAAACACTCACACACCGCCACTCATCCATAGAGGTACTCACACACCTAGTCAGTCATGCAAAAAATTAATCACACACCCATTTACTCACCTATACAGTTATACACACACCAGCTCACTTACTCATACAAATACTAGCACATTCTTACGCTCTTATACAATAACTGATACAAGCACACACGCATCCATACAGCCACTCTCACAATCACACACTCTCACTTATAGCCATTTAAATACTCTAACACATATATATACTGCCTTTTACATATGTAGTTACTCGCACATGTACCACTGAGATATACATTCACTCACTAACACACCCATACACACACTCACCCACCCAAGCAGTCCATCACAGATGCACTCTTGAAATCATGCACCCAGTGAGTCACCCACTCACACATCTATGTACAGAGTCACACACACCCCACCCACACAAACACTCAGGCAGTCATACAGATACTCAGAGAACCAATCAATAACCCATATAGACACTCATGTAGCTATTCGCAAATCCATGCATCCACTTACACACCAACAGACGGATACAGACATTCACAGTTTAGTCACTAACCCATGCATTCAGTAAGATACGTTTAATCACTCACTTGTAGAGTCAGTCACGCACGTACTAAATCATCCATTCAGACACTTATACACCCACTCATTCTTCAATACGCCTTTCCCTATATATATTAAACATATTTAAACTTTACAGAAACACACAGTCACTGGATGATGTCATCAGTGATGTCATTTGAGATGTCATCAGTGATGTCATCAGTGATGTCACTGACCATGTCATGAGTGATGTAATATGTGACGTCATCAGCAGTGCATTGCGGGGGCGCGAGTTATAGTTAGCTGAACTAACTATAACGGGGGAATTTCTATGATTTTGTACGAGTGAAATGTCCAACTAACTATAACTGTCCCTAAAACCTATGGTTTTTTCAGTGAATATATATATATATTATTTACTGGCGGTCGCCAGTAGATAGTTATAGTTAGGACCTATTTTCCATAGGAAATCCACAACATTCTATTTGAAATAACTTTGGCGCCGGTTGACGAATCTTCGTGAAATTTTCAAAACTTATGGCCCGCTCCAGTCCGCTCCTATCCTGAAAGTTTCGGGGTGATTCGTCAAGTGGGGGCCGAGAAAAAAGGGGGGTCCCAAAACGTGTTTTCCCCATGCAATGTTCCATAGGAACCTTTCATCGCAGCTACAGCCCGAACTGCTGAACAAAATTACACCAAAGTTGGCAAAAAGGTAGCCCTTGGTTCAGAGTCGTGCCTTTTGCTTAAATGGTGTAAATCCGTTCAGTAGTTCCTGAGAAAATCAAAAGTAAAATCACATATATATCTGGGCGGAGCCTAACCATACATGTCATTGTGAGATCTGATTGGCTGTCAGCACTTCATCCTGGAATTGCTGGCAGCCATCTTGGGACCAATATACATGATAGTACCCCATTGAAATGCATTGTAGTGAATCAAAGATTTTGAGGGTTACCAAAAGGAAAACTATAAAGGGTGATACCCGACTTTAGTTACATTAGAATTCATTTGTTGATGGTACCATACTAATTTCAGGAATTGTGGTGTGTTCTAAGGTGATTTTACCCTGTGAAAAACCTTCTGCTGGGATATCATGAATCATGTTTGAGAGAAAACTATTTTCACATGCTTGTCCCATAGAGTTTTGGAAGGTGCTCCAGAAGCTAAAATGAGAGCATATTTTCTGTAAATTCACATTATCTTTCTCAGTCATGTGAGAATGAAGTCTGACATTCTCAGTAAAACATGTACATCCAACAAGGGCAGAGACTGTCAGTTGATGCCTTTGTGTTCTACTGCAGCTTCCCAGAGTGTTCTAAAGAACAACTAGAGCGCTAACAGCCTTACTTATGACAAAAGTATGGCACACCTGAAGCCATCTTGATTGGAATAAATTGGTAACACTTAAAACATTTAATTTAAAAAGGAACAAAATGATGGGGTTCATTTTGTCATAGAAATTATGGTTAGTGCTGTAGAAAGGAAAATTAGGACATGTTTCAAGTGTGATCTCAAATATCTTCCTGTTATATTTCAACAGGAGCAGCCTGCCAGTTGATGCCTTTGTGTTCTACTGCAGCTACCCAGAGTGTTCTAAAGAACAACTAGAGCGCTAACAGCCTTACTTATGACAAAAGTATGGCACACCTGAAGCCATCTTGATTGGAATAAACTGGTATTACTTAAAACATTTAATTTAAAAAGGAACAACATGATGGGGTTCTTTTTGAAATAGAAATTATGGTTAGTGCTGCAGAAAGAAAAATTAGGGCATGTTTTAAGTGAGATCTCAAATCCTCTTCTATTTCATTAGAAAATTCTGACATGCAGACTGAAACAATCACTTTCAATACCAGCAGCAGACTTCCAGTTAACTCCCTGGTGAGCAGTAGCTTTACTACAGTGATCTAATGAGAAACTAGAGTGCTAACATTCTGAATTTATGGCAAATGTGAGACACATCTGAATGCCTTCTTGATGGAATCAAAGTAAAAAACTGAAAGCATTTCCTTCTGAGGAGACTGCAGTAAATGAGGAAATTAGGAAACTTCATAACAAAGAAGTCTTCCAAGATGGCAACCATGGAAAAAAGAGCCCAAATGTAGCACAAATATTACCCAGATGTAGCCCACATATAGCCCAATGTCAAAAGTGTGTAAAACACTTTTTATTTTTAGTTTTTTTGCAGTTTTATGTAGTGCAGATTGGTCAGGTATTGGAGCGTTGCATCTTAAAACATGACCCCCTACACTACAAAAGCACCACTGCACTACCCTAAACCCTAAAACATTACCCCCAGTACGACCCCCTACACTACACAAGCACCACTGCACTATCCTAAACCCTAAAACACTACCCCCAGCACGACCCCCTACACTACACAAGCACCACTGCACTATCCTAAACCCTAAAACACTACCCCCAGCACGACCCCTACACTACACAAACACCACTGCACTACCCTAAAACCTAAAACATGACCCCCAGCATGACCCCCTACACTACCCAAACACCACTGCACTAACCTAAATCCTAAAACACTACCCCCAGCACGACCCCCTACACTACACAAACACCACTGCACTACCCTAAACCCTAAAACACTACCCCAGCATAACCCCCTACACTACACAAGCACAACTGCACTACCCTAAACCCTAAAACACTACCCCCAGCACAACCCCCTACACTGCCCGAACACCACTGCACTGCCCTGAACCCTGAAACACCAGCCCCTGCACGAACCCCTACACTGCCCGAACACCACTGCACTGCCCTAAACCCTGAAACACCACCCTCAGCACGACCCCCTACACTGCCTGAACACCACTGCACTGCCCTAAACCCTGAAACACCACCCCTTCACGACCACCTACACTGCCCGAACACCACTGCACTGCCCTAAACCCTGAAACACCACCCCCAGCACAACCCCCTACACTGCCCGAACACCACTGCACTGCCCTAAACCCTGAAACACTACCCCCAGCAAGACCCCCTACACTGCCCGAACACCACTGCACTGCCCTAAACCCTGAAACATCACCCCCAGCAAGACCCCCTACACTGCCCGAACACCACTGCCTTAAACCCTGAAACACCACCCCCAGCACGATCCCCTACACTGCCCGAACACCACTGCACTGCCCTAAACCCTGAAACACCACCCCCAGCACGATGTAATCAAAGTAAAAAACTGAAAGCATTTCCTACTGAGGAGACTGCAGTAAATGAGGAAATTAGGAAACTTCATAACAAAGAAGTCTTCCAAGATGGCAACCAGAGAAAAAGAGCCCAAATGTAGCACAAATATTACCCAGATGTAGCCCACATATAGCCCAATGACAAAAGTGTGCAAAACACTTTTTATTTTTAGTTTTTTTGCAGTTTTATGTAGTGCAGACTGGTCAGGTATTGGAGCGTTGCATCTTAAAACATGACCCCTACACTACAAAAGCACCACTGCACTACCCTAAACCCTAAAACACTACCCCCAGTACGACCCCCTACACTACACAAGCACCACTGCACTATCCTAAACCCTAAAACACTACCCCCAGCATGACCCCCTACACTACACAAACACCACTGCACTACCCTAAACCTTAAAACACTACCCCCAGCACGACCCCTACACTACCCAAACACCACTGCACTACCCTAAAACATGACCCCCTACACTACACAAACACCACTGCACTACCCTAAACCCTAAAACACTACCCACAGCACGACCCCCTACACTACACAAGCACCACTGCACTACCCTAGACCCTAAACCCTAAAACACTACCCCCAGCACGACCCCCTACACTACACAAACACCACTGCACTACCCTAAACCCTAAAACACTACCCCAGCACAACCCCCTACACTCCCCAAACACCACTGCACAAACCTAAATCCTGAAACACTACCCCCAGCACGACCCCCTACACTACCCAAACACCACTGCACTACCCTAAAACATGACCCCCTACACTACACAAACACCACTTCACTACCCCAAACCCTAAAACACTACCCCCAGCATAACCCCCTACACTACACAAGCACCACTGCACTACCCTAAACCCTAAAACACTACCCCCAGCACAACCCCCTACACTGCCCGAACACCACTGCACTGCCCTGAACCCTGAAACACCAGCCCCTGCACGAACCCCTACACTGCCCGAACACCACTGCACTGCCCTAAACCCTGAAACACCACCCTCAGCACGACCCCCTACACTGCCCGAACACCACTGCACTGCCCTAAACCCTGAAACACCACCCCCTTCACAACCCCCTACACTGCCCGAACACCACTGCACTGCCCTAAACCCTGAAACACCACCCCCAGCACAACCCCCTACACTACCCAAACACCACTGCACTAACCTAAATCCTAAAACACTACCCCCAGCACGACCCCCTACACTACACAAACACCACTGCACTACCCTAAACCCTAAAACACTACCCCAGCATAACCCCTACACTACACAAGCACCACTGCACTACCCTAAACCCTAAAACACTACCCCCAGCACAACCCCCTACACTGCCCGAACACCACTGCACTGCCCTGAACCCTGAAACACCAGCCCCTGCACGAACCCCTACACTGCCCGAACACCACTGCACTGCCCTAAACCCTGAAACACCACCCTCAGCACGACCCCCTACACTGCCTGAACACCACTGCACTGCCCTAAACCCTGAAACACCACCCCTTCACGACCACCTACACTGCCCGAACACCACTGCACTGCCCTAAACCCTGAAACACCACCCCCAGCACAACCCCCTACACTGCCCGAACACCACTGCACTGCCCTAAACCCTGAAACACTACCCCCAGCAAGACCCCCTACACTGCCCGAACACCACTGCACTGCCCTAAACCCTGAAACATCACCCCCAGCAAGACCCCTACACTGCCCGAACACCACTGCCTTAAACCCTGAAACACCACCCCCAGCACGATCCCCTACACTGCCCGAACACCACTGCACTGCCCTAAACCCTGAAACACCACCCCCAGCACGATGTAATCAAAGTAAAAACTGAAAGCATTTCCTACTGAGGAGACTGCAGTAAATGAGGAAATTAGGAAACTTCATAACAAAGAAGTCTTCCAAGATGGCAACCAGAGAAAAAGAGCCCAAATGTAGCACAAATATTACCCAGATGTAGCCCACATATAGCCCAATGACAAAAGTGTGCAAAACACTTTTTATTTTTAGTTTTTTGCAGTTTTATGTAGTGCAGACTGGTCAGGTATTGGAGCGTTGCATCTTAAAACATGACCCCTACACTACAAAAGCACCACTGCACTACCCTAAACCCTAAAACACTACCCCCAGTACGACCCCCTACACTACACAAGCACCACTGCACTATCCTAAACCCTAAAACACTACCCCCAGCATGACCCCCTACACTACACAAACACCACTGCACTACCCTAAACCTTAAAACACTACCCCCAGCACGACCCCCTACACTACCCAAACACCACTGCACTACCCTAAAACATGACCCCCTACACTACACAAACACCACTGCACTACCCTAAACCCTAAAACACTACCCACAGCACGACCCCCTACACTACACAAGCACCACTGCACTACCCTAGACCCTAAACCCTAAAACACTACCCCAGCACGACTCCCTACACTACACAAACACCACTGCACTACCCTAAACCCTAAAACACTACCCCAGCACAACCCCCTACACTCCCCAAACACCACTGCACAAACCTAAATCCTGAAACACTACCCCCAGCACGACACCCTACACTACCCAAACACCACTGCACTACCCTAAAACATGACCCCCTACACTACACAAACACCACTTCACTACCCTAAACCCTAAAACACTACCCCCAGCATAACCCCCTACACTACACAAGCACCACTGCACTACCCTAAACCCTAAAACACTACCCCCAGCACAACCCCCTACACTGCCCGAACACCACTGCACTGCCCTGAACCCTGAAACACCAGCCCCTGCACGAACCCCTACACTGCCCGAACACCACTGCACTGCCCTAAACCCTGAAACACCACCCTCAGCACGACCCCTACACTGCCCGAACACCACTGCACTGCCCTAAACCCTGAAACACCACCCCTTCACAACCCCCTACACTGCCCGAACACCAATGCACTGCCCTAAACCCTGAAACACTACCCCCAGCAAGACCCCTACACTGCCCGAACACCACTGCACTGCCCTAAACCCTGAAACATCACCCCCAGCAAGACCCCCTACACTGCCCGAACACCACTGCCTTAAACCCTGAAACACCACCCCCAGCACAACCCCTACACTGCCCGAACACCACTGCACTGCCCTAAACCCTGAAACACCACCCCCAGCACGACCCCCTACACTGCCCGAACACCACTGCTCTGCCCAAAACCCTGAAACACCAGCCCCAGAATGACCCCCTACAGTGCCCGAACACCACTGCACTGCCCTAAACCCTGAAACACCAGCCCCAGCACGACCCCCTACACTGCCCGAACACCACTGCACTACCCTAAACCGTGAAACACGACCCCCAGCATGACCCCCTACACTGCCCGAGCACCACTGCACTGCCCTAAACCCTGAAACACCAGCCCCAGCACGACCCCCTAGACTGCCCGAACACCACTGCACTGCCCTAACCTAAACCCTGAAACACCAGCCCCAGCACGACCGCCTACACTGCCCGAACACCACTGCACTGCCCTAAACCCTGAAACACCAGCCCCAGCACGACCGCCTACACTGCCCGAACACCACTGCACTGCCCTAAACCCTGAAACACCAGCCCCAGCACGACCCCCTACACTGCCCTAACACCACTGCACTGCCCTAAACCATGAAACACCAGCCCCAGCACGACCCCCTACACTGCCCGAACACCACTGCACTGCCCTAAACCCTGAAACACCACCCCCTTCACGACCACCTACACTGCCCGAACACCACTGCACTGCCCTAAACCCTGAAACACCACCCCCAGCACAACCCCCTACACTGCCCGAACACCACTGCACTGCCCTAAACCCTGAAACACTACCCCCAGCAAGACCCCCTACACTGCCCGAACACCACTGCACTGCCCTAAACCCTGAAACATCACCCCCAGCAAGACCCCTACACTGCCCGAACACCACTGCCTTAAACCCTGAAACACCACCCCCAGCACGATCCCCTACACTGCCCGAACACCACTGCACTGCCCTAAACCCTGAAACACCACCCCCAGCACGATGTAATCAAAGTAAAAAACTGAAAGCATTTCCTACTGAGGAGACTGCAGTAAATGAGGAAATTAGGAAACTTCATAACAAAGAAGTCTTCCAAGATGGCAACCAGAGAAAAAGAGCCCAAATGTAGCACAAATATTACCCAGATGTAGCCCACATATAGCCCAATGACAAAAGTGTGCAAAACACTTTTTATTTTTAGTTTTTTGTAGTTTTATGTAGTGCAGACTGGTCAGGTATTGGAGCGTTGCATCTTAAAACATGACCCCCACACTACAAAAGCACCACTGCACTACCCTAAACCCTAAAACACTACCCCCAGTACGACCCCCTACACTACACAAGCACCACTGCACTATCCTAAACCCTAAAACACTACCCCCAGCATGACCCCCTACACTACACAAACACCACTGCACTACCCTAAACCTTAAAACACTACCCCCAGCACGACCCCCTACACTACCCAAACACCACTGCACTACCCTAAAACATGACCCCCTACACTACACAAACACCACTGCACTACCCTAAACCCTAAAACACTACCCACAGCACGACCCCTACACTACACAAGCACCACTGCACTACCCTAGACCCTAAACCCTAAAACACTACCCCCAGCACGACCCCCTACACTACACAAACACCACTGCACTACCCTAAACCCTAAAACACTACCCCAGCACAACCCCTACACTCCCCAAACACCACTGCACAAACCTAAATCCTGAAACACTACCCCCAGCACGACACCCTACACTACCCAAACACCACTGCACTACCCTAAAACATGACCCCTACACTACACAAACACCACTTCACTACCCTAAACCCTAAAACACTACCCCCAGCATAACCCCCTACACTACACAAGCACCACTGCACTACCCTAAACCCTAAAACACTACCCCCAGCACAACCCCCTACACTGCCCGAACACCACTGCACTGCCCTGAACCCTGAAACACCAGCCCCTGCACGAACCCCTACACTGCCCGAACACCACTGCACTGCCCTAAACCCTGAAACACCACCCTCAGCACGACCCCCTACACTGCCCGAACACCACTGCACTGCCCTAAACCCTGAAACACCACCCCTTCACAACCCCCTACACTGCCCGAACACCAATGCACTGCCCTAAACCCTGAAACACTACCCCCAGCAAGACCCCCTACACTGCCCGAACACCACTGCACTGCCCTAAACCCTGAAACATCACCCCCAGCAAGACCCCCTACACTGCCCGAACACCACTGCCTTAAACCCTGAAACACCACCCCCAGCACAACCCCTACACTGCCCGAACACCACTGCACTGCCCTAAACCCTGAAACACCACCCCCAGCACGACCCCCTACACTGCCCGAACACCACTGCTCTGCCCAAAACCCTGAAACACCAGCCCCAGAATGACCCCCTACAGTGCCCGAACACCACTGCACTGCCCTAAACCCTGAAACACCAGCCCCAGCACGACCCCCTACACTGCCCGAACACCACTGCACTACCCTAAACCGTGAAACACGACCCCCAGCATGACCCCCTACACTGCCCGAGCACCACTGCACTGCCCTAAACCCTGAAACACCAGCCCCAGCACGACCCCCTAGACTGCCCGAACACCACTGCACTGCCCTAACCTAAACCCTGAAACACCAGCCCCAGCACGACCGCCTACACTGCCCGAACACCACTGCACTGCCCTAAACCCTGAAACACCAGCCCCAGCAGGACCGCCTACACTGCCCGAACACCACTGCACTGCCCTAAACCCTGAAACACCAGCCCCAGCACGACCCCCTACACTGCCCTAACACCACTGCACTGCCCTAAACCGTGAAACACCAGCCCCAGCACGACCCCCTACACTGCCCGAACACCACTGAACTGCCCTAAACCTTGAAACACCAGCCCCAGCACGACCCCCTACACTGCCCGAACACCACTGCACTGCCCTAAACCCTGAAACACCACCCGTGCACGACCCCCTACACTGCCCGAACACCACTGCACTGCCCTAAACCCTGAAACACCACCCCCAGCACGACCCCTACACTGCCCGAACACCACTGCACTGCCCTAAACCCTGAAACACCACCCCTGCACGACCCCCTACACTGCCCGAACACTACAGCACTGCCCTAAACCCTGAAACACCATCCCCAGCACGACCCCCTACACTGCACGAACACCACTGCACTGCCCTAAACCCTGAAACACTACCCCCAGCAAGACCCCTACACTGCCCGAACACCACTGCACTGCCCTAAACCCTGAAACAGCAGCCCCAGCACGACCCCTACACTGCCCGAACACCACTGCACTGCCCTAAACCCTGAAACACCACCCCTGCATGACCCCCTACACTGCCCGAACACCACTGCACTGCCCTAAATCCTGAAACACCACCCCCAGCACGACCCCCTACACTGCCCGAACACCTCTGCACTGACCTAAACCCTGAAACACCACCCCTGCACGACCCCCTACACTACACAAACACCACTGCACTACCCTAAACCCTAAAACACTACCCCCAGCACAACCCCCTACACTCCCCAAACACCAATGCACAAACCTAAATCCTGAAACACTACCCCCAGCACGACCCCCTACACTACCCAAACACCACTTCACTACCCTAAAACTTGACCCCCTACACTACACAAACACCACTTCACTACCCTAAACCCTAAAACACTACCCCCAGCATAACCCCCTACACTACACAAGCACCACTGCACTACTCTAAACCCTAAAACACTACCCCCAGCACAACCCCCTACACTGCCTGAACACCACTGCACTGCCCTGAACCCTGAAACACCAGCCCCTGCACGAACCCCTACACTGCCCGAACACCACTGCACTGCCCTAAACCCTGAAACACCACCCTCAGCACGACCCCCTACACTGCCCGAACACCACTGCACTGCCCTAAACCCTGAAACACCACCCCCTTCACAACCCCCTACACTGCCCGAACACCACTGCACTGCCCTAAACCCTGAAACACTACCCCCAGCAAGACCCCCTACACTGCCCGAACACCACTGCACTGCCCTAAACCCTGAAACATCACCCCCAGCAAGACCCCCTACACTGCCCGAACACCACTGCCTTAAACCCTGAAACACCACCCCCAGCACAACCCCTACACTGCCCGAACACCACTGCACTGCCCTAAACCCTGAAACACCACCCCCAGCGCGACCCCCTACACTGCCCGAACACCACTGCTCTGCCCAAAACCCTGAAACACCAGCCCCAGAATGACCCCCTACAGTGCCCGAACACCACTGCACTGCCCTAAACCCTGAAACACCAGCCCCAGCACGACCCCTACACTGCCCGAACACCACTGCACTACCCTAAACCGTGAAACACGACCCCCAGCATGACCCCCTACACTGCCCGAGCACCACTGCACTGCCCTAAACCCTGAAACACCAGCCCCAGCACGACCCCCTACACTGCCCGAATACCACTGCACTGCTCTAACCTAAACCCTGAAACACCAGCCCCAGCACGACCGCCTACACTGCCCGAACACCACTGCACTGCCCTAAACCCTGAAACACCAGCCCCAGCACGACTGCCTACACTGCCCGAACACCACTGCACTGCCCTAAACCCTGAAACACCAGCCCCAGCACGACCCCTACACTGCCCTAACACCACTGCACTGCCCTAAACCGTGAAACACCAGCCCCAGCACGACCCCCTACACTGCCCGAACACCACTGAACTGCCCTAAACCCTGAAACACCAGCCCCAGCACGACCCCCTACACTGCCCGAACACCACTGCACTGCCCTAAACCCTGAAACACCACCCGTGCACGACCCCCTACACTGCCCGAACACCACTGCACTGCCCTAAACCCTGAAACACCACCCCCAGCACGACCCCTACACTGCCCGAACACCACTGCACTGCCCTAAACCCTGAAACACCACCCCTGCACGACCCCCTACACTGCCCGAACACTACAGCACTGCCCTAAACCCTGAAACACCATCCCCAGCACGACCCCCTACACTGCACGAACACCACTGCACTGCCCTAAACCCTGAAACACTACCCCCAGCAAGACCCCCTACACTGCCCGAACACCACTGCACTGCCCTAAACCCTGAAACATCACCCCCGGCAAGACCCCCTACACTGCCCGAACACCACTGCCCTAAACCCTGAAACACCACCCCCAGCAAGACCCCCTACACTGCCCGAACACCACTGCACTGCCCTAAACCCTGAAACAGCAGCCCCAGCACGACCCCTACACTGCCCGAACACCACTGCACTGCCCTAAACCCTGAAACACCACCCCCTGCATGACCCCCTACACTGCCCGAACACCACTGCACTGCCCTAAATCCTGAAACACCACCCCCAGCACGACCCCCTACACTGCCCGAACACCTCTGCACTGCCCTAAACCCTGAAACACCACCCCCTGCACGACCCCCTACACTGCCCGAACACTACTGCACTGCCCTAAACCCTGAAACACCATCCCCAGCACGCCCCCTACACTGCCCGAACACCACTGCACTGCCCTAAACCCTGAAACACCACCCCCTGCACGACCCCCTACACTGCCCGAACACCACTGCACTGCCCTAAACCCTGAAACACCACCCCAGCATGACCCCCTACACTGCCCAACACCACTGCACTGCCCTAAACCCTGAAACACTACCCCCAGCTAGACCCCCTACACTGCCCGAACACCACTGCACTGCCCTAAACCCTGAAACATCACCCCCAGCAAGACCCCCTACGCTGCCTGAACACCACTGCCCTAAACCCTGAAACACCACCCCCAGCAAGACCCCCTACACTGCCCGAACACCACTGCACTGCCCTAAACCCTGAAACACCCCCTCCAGCACAACCCCTACACTGCCTGAACACCATTGCTCTGCCCTAAACCCTGAAACACTAGCCCCAGCACGACCCCCTACACTGCCCGAACACCACTGCACTGCCCTAAACCCTGAAACACCACCCCCAGCACGACCCCCTACACTGCCCGAACACCACTGCACTGCCCTAAGCCCTGAAACACCAGCCCCAGCAAGACCCCCTACACTGCCCGAACACCACTGCACTGCCCTAGACTCTGAAACACCAGCCCCAGCAAGACCCCCTACACTGCCTGAACACCACTGCACTGCCCTAAACCCTGAAACACCAGCCCCAGCATGACCCCCTACACTGTCCGAACACCACTGCACTGCCCTAAACCCTGAAACACCAGCCCCAGCACGACCACCTACACTGCCTGAACACCACTGCACTGCCCTAAACCCTGAAACACCAGTCCCAGCACGACCCCCTACACTGCCCGAACACCACTGCACTGCCCTAAACCCTGAAACACCAGCCCCAACACGACCCCCTACACTGCCCGAACACCACTGCACTGCCCTAAACCCTGAAACACCAGCCCCAGCACGACCCCCTACACTGCCCGAACACCACTGCACTGCCCTAAATCCTGAAACACCACCCCCTACACTGCCCGAACACCACTGCACTGCCCTAAATCCTGAAACACCACCCCCTGCACCACCCCCTACACTGCCATAACACCACTGCACTGCCCTAAACCCTGAAACACCACCCCCTACACTGCCCGAACACCACTGCACTGCCCTAAACCCTGAAACACCACCCCCAGCGCGACCCCCTACACTGCCCAAACACCACTGCAGTGCCCTAAACCCTGAAACACCACAACCCTGCACAACCCCCTACACTGCCCGAACACCACTGCACTGAACCCTGAAACACCACCCCGCACGACCACCTACACTGCCCAAACACCACTGCACTGCCCAAAACCCTGAAACACCACCCCCAGCATGACCCCCTTTACTGCCCGAACACCACTGCACTGACCCAAACCCTGAAACACCACCCCTGCACGACCCCCTACACTGCCCGAACACCACTGCACTGCCCTAAACCCTGAAACACCACCCCTGCACGACCCCCTACACTGCCCGAACACCACTGCACTGCCCTAAACCCTGAAACACCACCCCCAGCACGACCCCCTACACTGCCCAAACACCACTGCACTGCCCTAAACCCTAAAACACCACCCCCAGCATGACCCCCTATACTGCCCAAACACCACTGCACTGCCCTAAACCCTAAAACACTACCCCCAGCACGACCCCCTACACTACCCGAACACCACTGCACTACCCTAAACCCTAAAACATTACCCCCGCACGACCCCCTACACTACCCAAAGACCACTGCACTACCCTAAACCCTAAAACACTACCCCCCGCACGACTCCCTACACTACCCAAAGACCACTGCACTACCCTACCCTAAACCCTAAAACACGACCTCCTACACTACACAAACACCACTGCACTACCCTAAACCCTAAAACACTACCCCCAACATGACCCCCTACACTACACAAACACCACTGCACTACCCTAAACCCTAAAACACTACCCCCTACACTACACAAACAGCACTGCACTACCCTAAACCCTAAAAAACTACCCCCAGCACGAACCCCTACACTACCCAAACACCACTGCACTACCCTAAACCCTAAACCACTACCCCAGCACGACCCCCTACACTACCCAAACACCACTGCACTACCCTAAACCCTAAAACACTACCCCCAGCACGACCCCTACACTACCCAAACACCACTGCACTACCCTAAACCCTAAAACACTCCCCCAGCACGACCCCCTACACTACCCAAACACCACTGCACTACCCTAAACCCTAAAACACTCCCCCAGCATGACTCCCTACACTACCCAAACACCACTGCACTACCCTAAACCCTAAATCTACCCCCATCATGACCCCCTACACTACACAAACACCACGGCACTACCCTAAACCCTAAAACACTACCCCCTTCACTACCTAAACACAACTGCACAATTTGTTACAGGCGTTGCAACGCAGGCCTGTGGTGCTTACTGGAAGTACCTGGTGGGCTAGTTGGGCCCCAGGGACCCTCAG
Source organism: Calotriton arnoldi (assembly GCA_963921515.1). Taxonomy (NCBI): domain Eukaryota; kingdom Metazoa; phylum Chordata; class Amphibia; order Caudata; family Salamandridae; genus Calotriton; species Calotriton arnoldi. The sequence continues at coordinate 642,901 of CAWUFW010002798.1, forward strand.
GATTCAAGGTGACCTAATCCCCCAACTTAAAACGCGCCACGGGCGCGTTTGCACAGTGGTGAAGGGAGGGCGGGGCCTCAGGTGACATGTGCGCAAACACGCCCTGTGGTGCGTTTTAAGTTGGGGAATTAATTCCCCTTGAATCCTGAGGGACCCTGGGGGCAAACTAGCCCACCAGGTACCTTCAGTAAGCACAACAGAGTTGCGTTGCAGAGAGGTGAAAAAGGTGCGTGGCCTCGGAATGCCTCTCTGCAACTCAGCTCTGTGGTCCTAACTGTAGGTACCTGGGGAGCTAGTTGGGCCCCAGGGACCCTCAGGATTCAAGGGGACTTAATCCCGCAACTTAAAACGCACCACGGGGCGCATTTGCACACATGTCACCTCAGGCCCCCCCTCCCTTCACCACTGTGCACCCTGTAGCACGTTTTAAGAGGTAGTTTTAATCCCCATGCCCTATTATGTACTAGGGACTTACAGAGGAGGTCATGCTAATCACAGGGGTACCCCAACGCATAGTGTTCCCTAGTGTATGTAGGTGTTTTCACTGTATTCTAAGTGTCTTTTAGCATAGCACTGGCTCTGGTTAGTCAGAGTCAGTTACCACCAGTACCCGTCTGAAAAAGTTGTGGGCACAGGATGATTTTGCAACAAGGCCTCTTTCTGCTCCTCTGTTGGTTCTTTCTGCACATCTTTTGCTTCTTCCTGCACTTTTTTCGTCTTTGTGGACTTCTGTTGCTTCTTTCTGCATTTCTTTTGCTTCTTTTTGTGCGTTTTTTCTTCCTTCTTCACATGTCCTACCTCTGTAGGCATAGTTAGAAACTAGCATTTAAAAAACCTTTGAAATTCACTTAAAAAATCATAGGTTTCAGGCACGTTATAGTTAGAAATTAGCATTTAAAAAACCTTTGAAATTCACTGAAAAAACCATAGGTTTCAGACACGTTATAGTTAGAAATTAGCATTTAAAAAACCTTTGAAATTCACTGAAAAAACCATAGGTTTTAGGGACAGTTATAGTTAGTTGGACATTTCACTCGTACAAAACCATAGAAATTCCCCGTTATAGTTAGTTCAGCTAACTATAACTCGCGCCCCGCAATGCACTGCTGATGACGTCACATATTACATCACTCATGACATGGTCAGTGACATCACTGATGACATCACTGATGACATCTCAAATGACATCACTGATGACATCACTGATGACATCATCCATGTGATAATTTGATGCATATTCTCACACCCTAATATAACTTTTGATACACCCACTCTAAATTACAGACTGCCATTCTCAAAACCATACACACTCCAATACCAATAACTACATACCCACTCACTGATTCTTAGGTCTACACACACACATCTACTCACTCACCCGTACAGTCACTCATACTTACAGTCACTCAGTACAGGACTATCATATGCACTCATACACCTATATAAACACTCACACACCGCCACTCATCCATAGAGGTACTCACACACCTAGTCAGTCATGCAAAAAATTAATCACACACCCATTTACTCACCTATACAGTTATACACACACCAGCTCACTTACTCATACAAATACTAGCACATTCTTACGCTCTTATACAATAACTGATACAAGCACACACGCATCCATACAGCCACTCTCACAATCACACACTCTCACTTATAGCCATTTAAATACTCTAACACATATATATACTGCCTTTTACATATGTAGTTACTCGCACATGTACCACTGAGATATACATTCACTCACTAACACACCCATACACACACTCACCCACCCAAGCAGTCCATCACAGATGCACTCTTGAAATCATGCACCCAGTGAATCATCCACTCACACATCTATGTACAGAGTCACACACACCCCACCCACACAAACACTCAGGCAGTCATACAGATACTCAGAGAACCAATCAATAACCCATATAGACACTCATGTAGCTATTCGCAAATCCATGCATCCACTTACACACCAACAAACAGACAGATACAGACATTCACACAGTTTAGTCACTAACCCATGCATTCAGTAAGATACGTTTAATCACTCACTTGTAGAGTCAATCACGCACGTACTAAATCATCCATTCAGACACTTATACACCCACTCATTCTTCAATACGCCTTTCCCTATATATATTAAACATATTTAAACTTTACAGAAACACACAGTCACTGGATGATGTCATCAGTGATGTCATTTGAGATGTCATCAGTGATGTCATCAGTGATGTCACTGACCATGTCATGAGTGATGTAATATGTGACGTCATCAGCAGTGCATTGCGGGGATGCGAGTTATAGTTAGCTGAACTAACTATAACGGGGGAATTTGTATGGTTTTGTACGAGTGAAATGTCCAACTAACTATAACTGTCCCTAAAACCTATGGTTTTTTCAGTGAATATATATATATATATATATTTTTTTATATATCACCCAAATTTGCCCTGCAAATGAGTCCGCACTCCACACAGGTAAGTTGGAACTCCAACATTTTATTCAAAATTTGGGTGATTTATGCACGGCAGGTCCAGCCGTGGAGTCGACGCACCACCCTGGAAATGAAGGGATAGTGACTTGGAATTATGCCAAGAGAAGAAACGACAAAAGCAGGTATCAGAAAATTAAAGTCAAGCAGGACTTTCAGTCTGTGTTTCCCTTTAAAAAGTTATGATAAATAAAGAAACCCACTCGAGGGTAAAAAGCATGGGGAAACTACAATTACCGCAATGCCTTGTAAAAGAGCACACCAGAGGCTGAAGCACACCGGAGGCTGTTTAAATGATTTAAAGCAGGAAGCGGCAACTGTGGATTCTAAAGACTGCAATGCCATGTGCCTTTGAGAAAGGAGAAATGTTCTCTGAAACGCGTCAGGCAGGCAGTGAATGGGAAAAGCTTTGGATTAAAATGCCTGCTTTCTTTTGAATAAAATGTTGGAGTTCCAACTTACCTGTGTGGAGTGCGGACTCATTTGCAGGGCAAATGTGGGTGATTTATGCACGGCAGGTCCAGCCGTGGAGTCGACGCACCACCCTGGAAATGAAAGGATCGTGACTTGGAATTATGCCAAGAGAAGAAACGACAAAAGCAGGTATCAGAAGGATCACTGACAGAATATCGAGGAGCAAAATATCGACCTGGCAAAATATCGAGGAAAAAATATAGAATGCCAGAATATCGAATTCCTATCTACAAACAGGTAAGTACAAAAATATCGAATCCAAAATATCGTTGTAAAAAATATAGTTAGTCAAAATATTGAATTTTTTAAATGTCTTAAAAGTAATGTAAAATTAATAAAATAATACATATAATTAACTAAAACATACTTAAAAATACTTAAATAACTTTAATATTAATAAATATTTAATGTAAGTTAAAAAAATAAACATGCATTTTTATTTTTTAATACATATATATATTAACGTAATATTAATAACAAATATTCAATATTTTTAGCGTAGGATAGCGGGAGGGTAAAATTTACTATTCCCACTCCAGTGAGTGTAACAGTAGGGAAAGCGTTGGATAGCGGGAGGGTAAAAATTACTATTCCCACTCCAGTGAGTGCAACAGTAGGGAAAGTGTTGGATAGCGTAGGGGTAAAAATTACTATTCTCACTCCAGAGAGTGCACAGTAGGGAAAGCGTTGGATAGCGCAGGGATAAAAATTACTATTCCCACTCCAGAGAGTGCAACAGTAGGGAAAGTGTTGGATAGCGTAGGGGTAAAAATTACTATTCCCACTCCAGTGAGTGCAACAGTAGGGAAAGCGTTGGATAGCGGGAGGGTAAACATTACTATTCCCACTCCAGAGAGTGCAACAGTAGGGAAAGCGTTGGATAGCGTAGGGGTAAAAATTACTATTCCCACTCCAGTGAGTGCAACAGTAGGGAAAGCGTTGGATAGCGGGATGGTAAAAATTACTATTCCCACTCCAGAGAGTGCAACAGTAGGGAAAGCATTGGATAGCGTAGGGGTAAAAATTACTATTCCCACTCCAGAGAGTGCAACAGTAGGGAAAGCGTTGGATAGCGTAGGGGTAAAAATTACTATTCCCAATCCAGAGAGTGCAACAGTAGGGAAAGCGTTGGATAGCGGGAGGGTAACATTTTTTCCATAGGAACCTTTAGTCGCAGCTACAGCCCGAACTGCTGAACGGAATTACACCAAATTTGGCAAAGAGGTAGCCCTTGGTTCAGTGTTGTGCCTTTTGCTTAAATGATGTAAATCCGTTCAGTAGTTCCTGAGAAAATCAAAAGTAAAGTCACATATATATCTATGGCCGAGTAGGGTCCGCGTACCCTCCCGATCACGAGCTGCATGCTAATTGGCTGTCAAGTGGCTGTCAACACTCCAAATCAGAAAGTGTTGGCAGCCATTTTGTCCTCGGTAGAACCGAGGGACAGAAACAAGTGCGCAAAGCGCAAAAGGGGGCAGGGTAGAAACACCCTGACCCCTAGGTCTGCTCAGGGGGTCCCACAAGGACCCCCTGGGCAGAAAAAAACATTTTTTTTTAAATCAGCGGGATGCGCTTAGGGTGCGCGGATCCCGCCGAGATAAAAAGAAACAAGTGCGCAAAACGCACAAAGGGGGCAGGGTAGAAACACCCTGACCCCTAGGTCTGCTCAGGGGTCCCACAAGGACCCCTGGGCAGAAAAAAGCATTTAAAAAAAAAAATCGGCGGGATGCGCTTAGGGTGCGCGGATCCCGCTGATAAAAAAAAAAATCGAAGCGCGGTCTCCCGCGCTTCGATGCTGTTTTGCCCCCGGGTGGCCCAAGTCATGCCCCGGGGGTCCCCCGGGGCATGCGGGGGGTGGGTTCATATTTTATGGGGGGGCCTCTAAGGCCCCCCAAGCCCCGGGGACCGCCACCCCCCGGGGCTTTAAATAAAAAATGGTGCGGGAGGGCTCTCCGCCCTCCCGCAGCCCCGGGGACCGCCACCCCCGGGCTTCTTTTTTTTATTTTTAATAACCTGTGTGGGGGGGCTCCAGCCCCCCCACATGCCCCGGGGACCGCCACCTCCCCAGGACACTTAGAAAAGAAATTTGGGGGTCCGTTTCAGACCCCCGAAGCCCCGGGGACCACCACCTCCCGGGGCTGTGCAATTGAAGGGAGGGGGCCGCGCGGCCCCCTCCTGGAGCCTGTGGTGGCCCTGGGGACCGCCACCCCCAGGGCCGGCTCCTGCAGTGTCCCGGGGTGCCTACCCCCGGGACACTGCTGTTTGCAATCACAGGACGGGAGCCTCGCGGCTCCCGTCCTGTGATTGCAAACTCTTTGCTTCATTGAAGCGAGAGCAGGAAACCTGCTCTCGCTTCAATGAAGCAAGCAGATTGCTTTTCCATAAGGGGAGCTGCATGTCAGCAGCTCCCTTATGGAAAAGCAACGCGGCTCCCCGCCGGACGCGGGAGCAGGCGGGACCGTGCGGGGATTGGGGACCCCCCACGGTCTCCAACGAGTGGCCAAGCCCCGGGGGATGGGGTCTTCGGGGCTATTAGTGGCCTGGGAGGGGGGCCACGCAGCCCCCCTCCCCAAAAATAAAAATAAAAATAAAATTAAAAAAAAACGGAAAGGCCGGCCCCGGGGGATGGGGTCCCGGGGCCTTAAATGGCCTGAGGAGGGGGGCCACGCAGCCCCCTCCAAATATTTAAAATTTTAAAAAAGAGGGCATGCCCCGGGGATGGGGTCCCCGGGGCCAATATAGGCCCAGGGAAGGGGGCCACGCGCCCCTTCCCGTTTTATTTTAATTTAAAAAAAAATGAAAATCCTCATGCCCCGGGGGATGGCGTCCCCGGGGCCAAAAGAGGCCAAGGGAAGGGGGCCACGCAGCCCCTCCCATACAATTTTTTTTTTTTTTAAATAAAAAGACCGGCATCGTGCCGGAGGACCCGACCCCACCCTGCAGCAGTCTGCAAACGCACCCCCTGGCACGTTTGCAGATGGGGAACGAATTCCCCTTGAATACTGGGGGTCCCTGGGGGCCAACTAGCCCACCAGGAACCTCCAGTATGCGCCAGGGGCTGCGTTGCAGAGAGGTGTACAGAGGCCACACCCCTTTACACCTCTCTGCAACGCAGCTCTGAGGCGCTTTTTGGAGGTACATGGTGGGCTAGTTGGACTCCAGGGACCCTCAGGATTCAAGGGGACTTAATCCCCCAACTTAAAATGCGCCACGGGCGCGCTTGCACAGTGGTGAAGGGAGGGGCGGGGCTTCAGGTGACATGTGTGCAAACAGGCCCCGTGGCGCATTTTAAGATGGGGAATTAAATCCTCTTCAATCCTGAGGGTCCTGAGGGCCAACTAGCCCACCAGGTACCTCCAGTAAGCGCCACGGAGCTGCGTTGCAGAGTGTTGTAAAAGGGGCATGGCCTCTGTACACCTCTCTGCAACGCAGCCCCTGGCGCATACTGGAGGTTCCTGGTGGGCTAGTTGGCCTCTAGGGACCCTCAGGATTGAGGAGGAATTAATTCTCCAAGTTAAAACGCGCCACAGGGCGTGTTTGCAGACATGTCACCTCAGGCCCCACCCCTTCCTTCACCATTGTGCAAATATTCCTCTAAAATCAGCTGAACTACGAATTCCGATTTACTCACCTGTTATCAGGAGAGACCTCAGTGCTGCATCTTTGAGCCCAGTACTGATCCTGAAAAGTAATTCTAACCGTACTTACAGTAACTTGAATTTCCTTCCATAGGCTAACATTGACTGGTTTGACTTGGAAATTCTTCTAAGTGTGGAGTTTTGGAACTTTAGAATATTCCTCTTAAATCAGCCGAAGTACGAATTCCGATTTACTCACCTGTTATCAGGAGAGACCTCAGTGCTGCATCTTTGAGCCCAGTACTGATCCAGAAAAGTAATTTTAACCGTACTTACCAGTAACTTGAATTTCCTTCCATAGGATATCATTGCCTGCTTTTTGCTGAAAAAGTTTCTAAGTGTCGATTTTTGAAACATAGAAATATTCCTCTAAAATCAACAGAACTACGAATTCCGATTTACTCACCTGTTATCAGGAGAGACCTCAGTGCTGCATCTTTGAGCCCAGTACTGATCCTGAAAAGTAATTCTAACCGTACTTAACAGTAACTTGAATTTCCTTCCATAGGCTAACATTGACTGGTTTCACTTGGAAATTCTTCAAAGTGTGGAGTTTTGGAACTTTAAAATATTCATCTAAAATCAGCCGAACAACGAATTCTGATTTACTCACCTGTTATCAGGAGAGAACCCAGTGCTGCATCTTTTAGCCCAGCACTGACCCTGAAAAGTAATTCTAACCGTACTTACCAGTAACTTGTATTTCCTTCCATAGGAATCCATTGTCTGGTTTTCACCAGAAAAGTTTAGGTCTATTTTCACAAACTACAAATATTCCTTAAAAATCGCCTGTATGACTTAAACGCATTCTTTCAACTGTTTACAGGAGATGCACCAGTGCTGGATCCAGGATCCACCACTGAGTAAGAAAAAATAACGATAACACTACTTACCTGCTAAGTGAATTTCCTCCCATAGGATAACATTGGTGATTCTATGTGAAAAAGTTTCTGTCAACTTTTAAAATACAATAATATTCCTTAAAAATCACTACTGTAACCAAAACGCTTTTACTCAACTGTTTACAGGAGATGTCCCAGGACTGAATCTAGGATCCAGTCCTGTGGTTAGAAAAGTAATCCATAAAGTAACTAATTGCATTTAACTAGAAATTCACATTGAGCTCAATGTTGCATTGTGTTTGAAATTGTATTGCCCATTGCAACAACTGTAACTACTGTACTTAAAAGTCTATTGCCTATTTGCAAAGTATTTAAACTAAAGTAATTCCTTCTGAGAAAGTATATTTTGTAATGTAATGTATAATGTAATTACAATGTAATTTAAAAAATAAAATATCTAAAAATGAATAGTTTAAAAATGTAGTAAATCAGTATCAAAAAAATAAATATAACAATTAATACATTTAAAAATTGTCATTTACAAAACCTTTGAAATTCACTGAAAAACCATAGGTTTCAGGCACGTTATAGTTAGAAATTAGCATTTAAAAAACCTTACAAATTCACTGAAAAACCATAGGTTTTAGGGACAGTTATAGGTAGTTGGACATTGCACTCGTACAAAACCTGTGAAATTCCCCGTTATAGTTAGTTCAGCTAACTATAACTCGCGACCCCGCAATGCACTGCTGATGACATCACATATTACATCACTCATGACATGGTCAGTGACATCACTGATGACATCACTGATGACATCTCAAATGACATCACTGATGACATCATCCACGTGATAATCTGATGCACCTCCTCACACCCTAATATAACCTTTGATACACCCACTCTAAATTACAGACTGCCATTCGCAAAACCATAGACACTCCAACACCAATAACTACATACCCACTCACTGATTCTTAGGTCTACACACACATCCACTCACTCACCCGAACAGTCACTGATACTTTCGGTCACTCAGTACAGGACTATCATATGCACTCATACTCCTATATAGACACTCAAACACCGCCACTCATCCATAGAGGTACTCACACACCTAGTCAGTCATGCAAATAATTAAACACACTGCCATTTACTCACCTATACAGTTATCCACACACCAGCTCACTTACTCATACAAATACTAGCACATTCTTACGCTCTTATACAATCACTGATACAAGCACACACTCATCCATACAGTCACTCTCACAATCACACACTCTCGCTTATAGCTATTTATATACTCCAGCACACATATATACTGCCTTTCACATATGTAGTTACTCACACATGTACCACTGGGACATACATTCACTCACTAACACACTCTTACACACACTTACCCACCCATACAGTCTATCACAGATGCACTCTTGAAACCATCCACCCAGTGAATCACCCACTCACACATCTATGCACAGAGTCGCACACACCCCACCCACACAAACACTCAGGCACCCATACAGATACTCAGACAACCAATCAATAACTCATATAGACACTCATGTAGCTATTCACAAACCCATGCAGCCACTTACACAGCAACAGACAGACGGATACAGACATTCACCCAGTTTAGTCACTAACCCATGCATTCAGTAAGATACGTTAAATCACTCACTTATAGAGTCAGTCACGCACCTACTAAATCATCCATACAGACACTTACACACCCACTCATTCTTCGATACGCCTTTCCCTATATATATTAAAAATATTTAAACTTTACAGAAACACACAGTCACTGGATGATGTCATCAGTGATGTCATTTGAGATGTCATCAGTGATGTCATCAGTGATGTCACTGACCATGTCATGAGTGATGTAATATGTGACGTCATCAGCAGTGCATTGCGGGGCCGTGAGTTATAGTTAGCTGAACTAACTATAACGGGGGAATTTCACGGGTTTTGTACGAGTGCAATGTCCAACTAACTATAACTGTCCCTAAAACCTATGGTTTTTTCAGTGAATTTGTAAGGTTTTTTAATTGCTAATTTCTAACTATAACGTGCCTGAAACCTATGGTTTTTTCAGTGAATATATATATATACACACACACATATATATGGGTATATATGTGCATTACATAATGGTGACTACTACTGTGTATTTATAGTTAGGTTAGACTTTCTACAGCAATAGTGTTTATTGTATCACTAAACTTTGTCGTCGTCTGACAGATGTTCATGAAACTTTCCAAAATAAAGTTAATGCACCTTAGCTAATTCCTGCAAAGTTTTGGGGTGATCTGTCAAGCGGAGGCCGAGAAAAATGGGTGGGGTCCCAAAAAGCACTTTCCTCATATGTAATTTCCATAGAGGTATTTGAGTGTGCCCCATTCCCCTTAGTAATAGAATTTGGCCCCGGAGGAAGGGTTCCCTTGGGCCTAATAAGGCTTGTGGAGGGCGGTCCCATGTCCCCTCACCCATTATAAGTGGTTGGCTTTGGGGAATGGGGTCCCCAGGCCTCTTAAGGCTCAGGTAGGTTGGCCACATGCCCCCCTCCCCTATCGTTAGACATTGTCACCAGTGTATAGGGTCCCTCGGGCGCATTTGGTTTCAGGAAGTAGGACCACATGCCCCCTCCCCAAACATACCTGTCATTGGCCCTGCTGGAAGGGGTCCCTGCAGCCTCTTAAAGCTTGGGAAAGGGGGCTATGTTCCCCCTTCCTTCTTATTCTTTGGCCTCAGGGGATGGCGTCCCCATGTCCTATTTTGGCTCGGGGAGGTGGGCCATGCGCCCCCTCCCCTGATATATTTGTTTTTGGCCCCTTCCAAAGTATTTGCTGATCAGCCATGGTTGTCACCCTCTAATGCTTGCACCTTCAATTTTATGCATTCTATCAGATTCATTACGATTTCCTACTCTATCACCTCAATTAGCAAATTATTTTTTATGCAGTTTTCTGTAGATGAAACCTGACCCATTAGCTTTAGAGTGGTTTGTAACAGAATTAGAGTGCATCACATATAGTACACAACAAAGTCAATCAAACACTCAAAAGTGATGGGAGGAATGTCTTCAAAACACTGACAGTCGCTCTGGGTAGCATTCTACCCAATATTCCTTTGCCCATTGTGCCACTCTAGACAAAGGCCCACCTTATGCAAATCAGTGCTCCTCTTTTCCGCGGGGGAACAATCCATCCTAGACTGCCAGGTGAATCCTCACCCAGAAAAGAACTCAAGCAACTCCAGAACAGCTTCTGCCTTATTAACCCCTTCCATGCGTATGACGAGCTGGACTCGTCATGGCACACAGTGCTCGTGTGCTCATGACGAGTCCAGCTCGTCATAAGACCACCCACGGGGGAAGCGCTGGCGCTCCCCGTGGGAATCCGATCGTCTGGGTTTTTTAGGAGGCAGGGGAAGGACTTCCCTGCCTCCCCCGCCCCCCGCCCCCATCAATGACGCCAGCGCGCGAGGCGCGCTGACATCATTGAGGGTTTCCTTCTTCCCGACGCGCTGGAAGCCATTTGCTTCCAGCGCGTCGGGGAAATAAGGTGAGTTTTGGCTCGGGGAGGGGGGTTTGATTCCAAAAGAGACATCGAGGGAAAGGAAAGGGTTTTCCTTTCCCCGATGCCTCTTTTGTGCATTCCTGCTGCACGATCATGTGATCGTGCAGCAGGAATGCCCACGAGGGCGGCATTGTGAGCGTGGAGATGTGCCTTCTCTCCATTGCCACCCTGTAAAGTTAGCTGTAATCCTTGATGGAGGTCTCTGCACCCTTGATTTTCTTGAGCGCAATCCTTCTCCTCGTCTGCCGCTGCGATCCTGCAATTCTTCTGGTCCTTTACGCAGCTGTAGTGTAGGAAAGGCATTATACATTTACCCAACGAGGTAGCACTTACTGATTAGCCAGTAGAAAGTACTCCAGTTGAGTAGAGGTATTGCACAAAACGGTGGCATCTTCGTGAGCGTGGAGATGTACCTTCTCTCCATTGCCACCCTGTAAAGTTAGCTGTAATCCTTGATGGAGGTCTCTGCACCCTTGATTTTCTCGAGCGCAATCCTCGTGTAGTTCCTGTGACCAGGAGGTTCCTTCTCCTCGTCTGCCGCTGCGATCCTGCTCTGACCCTTTATAAACAAGAGGCATGTGAACGGGCCTAGAAGCCCCGCTCGTTTGGCCCCGCCACACATACACTAGCGGTATGCAACGTATGCCCGCCCTTTCCCTACTATGATGGACAGCTTACTCAAAGGATCCCGGCGCTTTCGGCGCGGTGGCAAAGTTACAGACACACAGGTCACTGGAGACAATTCTTCTGGTCCTTTACGCAGCTGTAGTGTAGGAAAGGCATTATACATTTACCCAACGAGGTAGCACTTACTGATTAGCCAGTAGAAAGTACTCCAGTTGAGTAGAGGTATTGCACAAAACGGTGGCATCTTCGTGAGCGTGGAGATGTACCTTCTCTCCATTGCCACCCTGTAAAGTTAGCTGTAATCCTTGATGGAGGTCTCTGCACCCTTGATTTTCTCGAGCGCAATCCTCGTGTAGTTCCTGTGACCAGGAGGTTCCTTCTCCTCGTCTGCCGCTGCGATCCTGCTCTGACCCTTTATAAACAAGAGGCATGTGAACGGGCCTAGAAGCCCCGCTCGTTTGGCCCCGCCACACATACACTAGCGGTATGCAACGTATGCCCGCCCTTTCCCTACTATGATGGACAGCTTACTCAAAGGATCCCGGCGCTTTCGGCGCGGTGGCAAAGTTACAGACACACAGGTCACTGGAGACAATTCTTCTGGTCCTTTACGCAGCTGTAGTGTAGGAAAGGCATTATACATTTACCCAACGAGGTAGCACTTACTGATTAGCCAGTAGAAAGTACTCCAGTTGAGTAGAGGTATTGCACAAAACGGTGGCATCTTCGTGAGCGTGGAGATGTACCTTCTCTCCATTGCCACCCTGTAAAGTTAGCTGTAATCCTTGATGGAGGTCTCTGCACCCTTGATTTTCTCGAGCGCAATCCTCGTGTAGTTCCTGTGACCAGGAGGTTCCTTCTCCTCGTCTGCCGCTGCGATCCTGCTCTGACCCTTTATAAACAAGAGGCATGTGAACGGGCCTAGAAGCCCCGCTCGTTTGGCCCCGCCACACATACACTAGCGGTATGCAACGTATGCCCGCCCTTTCCCTACTATGATGGACAGCTTACTCAAAGGATCCCGGCGCTTTCGGCGCGGTGGCAAAGTTACAGACACACAGGTCACTGGAGACAATTCTTCTGGTCCTTTACGCAGCTGTAGTGTAGGAAAGGCATTATACATTTACCCAACGAGGTAGCACTTACTCATTAGCCAGTAGAAAGTACTCCAGTTGAGTAGAGGTATTGCACAAAACGGTGGCATCTTCGTGAGCGTGGAGATGTACCTTCTCTCCATTGCCACCCTGTAAAGTTAGCTGTAATCCTTGATGGAGGTCTCTGCACCCTTGATTTTCTCGAGCGCAATCCTCGTGTAGTTCCTGTGACCAGGAGGTTCCTTCTCCTCGTCTGCCGCTGCGATCCTGCTCTGACCCTTTATAAACAAGAGGCATGTGAACGGGCCTAGAAGCCCCGCTCGTTTGGCCCCGCCACACATACACTAGCGGTATGCAACGTATGCCCGCCCTTTCCCTACTATGATGGACAGCTTACTCAAAGGATCCCGGCGCTTTCGGCGCGGTGGCAAAGTTACAGACACACAGGTCACTGGAGACAATTCTTCTGGTCCTTTACGCAGCTGTAGTGTAGGAAAGGCATTATACATTTACCCAACGAGGTAGCACTTACTGATTAGCCAGTAGAAAGTACTCCAGTTGAGTAGAGGTATTGCACAAAACGGTGGCATCTTCGTGAGCGTGGAGATGTACCTTCTCTCCATTGCCACCCTGTAAAGTTAGCTGTAATCCTTGATGGAGGTCTCTGCACCCTTGATTTTCTCGAGCGCAATCCTCGTGTAGTTCCTGTGACCAGGAGGTTCCTTCTCCTCGTCTGCCGCTGCGATCCTGCTCTGACCCTTTATAAACAAGAGGCATGTGAACGGGCCTAGAAGCCCCGCTCGTTTGGCCCCGCCACACATACACTAGCGGTATGCAACGTATGCCCGCCCTTTCCCTACTATGATGGACAGCTTACTCAAAGGATCCCGGCGCTTTCGGCGCGGTGGCAAAGTTACAGACACACAGGTCACTGGAGACAATTCTTCTGGTCCTTTACGCAGCTGTAGTGTAGGAAAGGCATTATACATTTACCCAACGAGGTAGCACTTACTGATTAGCCAGTAGAAAGTACTCCAGTTGAGTAGAGGTATTGCACAAAACGGTGGCATCTTCGTGAGCGTGGAGATGTACCTTCTCTCCATTGCCACCCTGTAAAGTTAGCTGTAATCCTTGATGGAGGTCTCTGCACCCTTGATTTTCTCGAGCGCAATCCTCGTGTAGTTCCTGTGACCAGGAGGTTCCTTCTCCTCGTCTGCCGCTGCGATCCTGCTCTGACCCTTTATAAACAAGAGGCATGTGAACGGGCCTAGAAGCCCCGCTCGTTTGGCCCCGCCACACATACACTAGCGGTATGCAACGTATGCCCGCCCTTTCCCTACTATGATGGACAGCTTACTCAAAGGATCCCGGCGCTTTCGGCGCGGTGGCAAAGTTACAGACACACAGGTCACTGGAGACAATTCTTCTGGTCCTTTACGCAGCTGTAGTGTAGGAAAGGCACTATACATTTACCCAACGAGGTAGCACTTACTGATTAGCCAGTAGAAAGCACTCCAGTTGAGTAGAGGTATTGCACAAAACAGTGGCATCTTCGTGGATAAATATGCAGGGCAGATGTGCCTTCTCTCCATTTACACCCTGAAAAGTTAGCTGTAATCCTTGATGGAGGTCTTTGCATCCTTGAATTTCTCGAGCGCAATGCTCGTGTAGTTCCTGTGACCAGGAGGTTCCTTCTCCTCGTCTGCCGCTGAGATCCTGCTCTGACCCTTTATAAACAAGAGGCATGTGAACGGGCCTAGAAGCCCCGCCACACATACACTAGCGGTATGCAACGTATGCCCGCCCTTTCCCCACTATGATGGACAGCTTACTCAAAGGACCCCGGCACTTTCGGCGCGGTGGCAAAGTTACAGACACACAGGTCACTGGAGACAATTCTTCTGGTCCTTTACGCAGCTGTAGTGTAGGAAAGGCACTATACATTTACCCAACGAGGTAGCACTTACTGATTAGCCAGTAGAAAGCACTCCAGTTGAGTAGAGGTATTGCACAAAACGGTGGCATCTTCGTGGATAAATATGCAGGGCAGATGTGCCTTCGCTCCATTTACACCCTGAAAAGTTAGCTGTAATCCTTGATGGAGGTCTTTGCATCCTTGAATTTCTCGAGCGCAATGCTCGTGTAGTTCCTGTGACCAGGAGGTTCCTTCTCCTCGTCTGCCGCTGAGATCCTGCTCTGACCCTTTATCCCCTTCGGTGCTTATGACGAGCTGGACTCGTCATGGCACACAGTGCTCGTGACGAGTCCAGCTCGTCATAAGACCACCCACGGGGAAGCGCTGGCGCTCCCCGTGAGAATCTGATCGTTAGGTTTTTTGGGGGGAGGCAGGGGAAGGGCTTCCCTGCCTCCCCCGCCCCATCAATGACGTCAGCGCGCTGACATCATTGAGGGTTTCCCTTTCTTCCCGACGCGCTGGAAGCCATTTGCTTCCAGCGCGTCGGGGAAATCAGGTGAGGTTTGGCTCGGGGAGGGGGGGTTTGTATCAAAGAGGCATCGAGGGAAAGGAAATGGTTTTCCTTTCCCCCGATGCCTCTTTTGTGCATTCCTGCTGCACGATCATGTGATCGTGCAGCAGGAATGCCCACTAGGCACCAGGGTTTTTTTAAATTTTTGTGTTGGGGAGTGGCCAAAAGGGCAAGGGTTGCTCCCTTTTACGGGTGTGAATATTTTATTTATACTGTTAGGCCCAACTACCCCTTAGCTTGGCTGGTGGATTGTGTGTGGACTGGTGCATTATTTGCATATGTGATTGTAATGTTTTTTTCCTCCTTTTTATTCTAGTGTAAAGCTTTTGATTCCTGTTTGCGGTTTCGGCAGTTGTGGTTCTGCAGTTTTGCGTAATTGCATTTATTTGGTAAGAAAAATATTTTTGTTGTGTGTACTCCAAATGAGTATTATTGTCATGCATGAATGAATTTTTTTGTAAGTGGTGCCATAATGGCAGCATATTTGTTAGTGTTCAGAGCATGAAATTCTTTGCGATGTTTTGCATTGTCTTATGTGTAATTTTTTTCTTCTTCTTTTTTAGTGGGATATTGTTGATCCTTACTGTGTCTGTGCAGAGTAGGTGGTGGTGAGTCTAGCTGCTTCTGTCACGTGAGTGGTATAGTGTTGGAGTATATAGGTCTTTGTGATAAAGCTACATTTTGTTTATTTCTTTTTTTTTTTTACAAAGGGTTTGTTGTTGTTGACTTGTTTGACAAGTAACCTTTATTAGTAAGCATTATGGCTAGCCGTAGAATTACTGCTCAGCAGGTGGTTGGTTTGCTTCTTGAATCTTCCTCTGAGCAGGATTATGAGACTGACAGTGCGTCTGAGGGAGAGGAGGGAGGGGAAGATTCAGGCAGTGAGTTTTCTCTCACATGGAATCATCGGATGATGAAGGTACTCTCAGTGCAGATGAAGTGCCTGATTTAGAGGAGGATACTAATGTGCCGATGGTGCAAGAGGCATCTGGATTGCAGCCTGGGGCTGCTAGGCTTCCTACTGGAAGTGCTGGACTCTGGGTTGATCCAAACATGGTGCAGCCGGTGTTGCCTGCCTTTAGTGGTTATGCAGGGTGTAGAGTGGATTGTGAACATTATTTGCCTATACAGTATTTTCAGTTGTTTATGGATGATGTATTTTTGGGTGAGATTGTTGAGCAGACTAATTTGTATGCTGAACAGTTTTTGAGGGACAACAGTGCCAGACTTAGGCCCCATTCTAGAGCTACCCGGTGGAGTCCCACAAATCTGGAAGAGATGAAGAAGTTTTTGGGTTTGACTTTTTTGATGGGTTTGATAAGGAAGCCGTCCATGAGTTCATATTGGTCTACCAGTCCCTTGATGGCAACGGCCATATTTCCTGCAGTTATGACTCGTGATCGGTATTTACTTTTGCTTCGGATGCTGCATTTTGTTGATAATGGTTTGGCGTTGCCACGAGATCACCCTGAATGTGACCGTCTTTTTAAGATTCGGCCTGTTCTTGATCACTTTGTAGATCGATTTTCAGAGATCTATACTCCAGGGAAAGAAATATCTATTGATGAGTCTTTGGTGCTGTTCAAGGGCCGTTTGGTTTTTAGGCAGTACATTCCTAGCAAGAGGGCACGCTATGGAATTAAGCTGTATATGTTGTCTGAGAGTAGGACAGGATATGTTTTTAATTTGCGTGTGTACACTGGTAGGGATTCCACTATTGACCCCCTGGTTGTCCGTCCACTTTAGTAGGAGTTTCAGAGAAAATTGTGTGGGAACTTGCTAGAGGACTGTTTAACAGAGGCCACCATTTGTACATTGATAACTTCTACACTGCTGTGCAATTGTTTAAGGAATTGTTCAAAGTGGACACTTTTGCTTGTGGCACAATCCGCTCTAACCGTAAAGGTTATCCAAAAGAGCTTGTTTGCAAAAAACTTCAGAGGGGACAGTGCAGTGCCTTGCGTAGTGAGGAACTGCTAGCTGTGAAATTTGTGGACAGGAGGGATGTGTACATGCTGACTACCATCCATGATGAGAGTACTTCACCTGTGGCTGTTTGGGGTCAGATTGCTGAAGTGCGCAAACCTGTGTGCATTTTAGACTACAATAAGCACATGGGTGGTGTTGATAGAGTAGATCAGAGGTTGGAACCTTACACTGCTATTCGTAAGTCTTACATTTGGTATAAGAAGTTGGCCATCCATCTCTTCAATTTAGCAACTTTCAATGCTTTTGTTGTGTTCAAGGAGTGTTCTCCTGCGTCAAAGTTGACTTTTGTTCAGTTTCAGGAGTCTGTCATAGGCAGCCTTGTTGTTGTGGAACAGGCAAGTGTTCCTAGAGTTGGAGTGGTGGAGGATGTGGCTCGATTGAAAGATCGCCACTTTCCTGATCACATTCCTCCTACATCCTCAAAAGACTTTCCCACTAGGAGATGTAGAGTCTGTTGGCGAAGAGGTACGCGGAAGGAGACTCGTATGTACTGCCCTGAGTGTCCTTCTAACCCTGGGCTGTGTGTGCCTGCTTGTTATAGAGCGTACCACAAGCAAAAGAATTATTGGGAGCAACCATGAGTGGTAAAGTGAACTGCCTGGTCTGTAATGTTTAAGAATTGTTGTTCTGTTTCAAGGTTGGCATTAGTGCAATGTTTCTGATTTTGTGTTAGTAGATTTGTATCTATTTGCAATTTGTTTGTGTTTTCTTTTTTGTATAAAAAAATCCTAAATGTGATGGTGGTGTGTGTAGGCTGGTGCTTGGCTGGCGGTGTGCGTGGAGTGGCGCTCGGCTGGCAGTGTGTGAGTAGTGACTTGCTGCTGGTCACTACACACACTGCTAGCCGAGCGACACTCCACGCAATCCATCAGGTTGTGTGGTTGCTGTGTTAGGAATGTGGGCGTGTGAAAGTGATGGGCCCTTGAATGGCGCTGTCTGCTGGTGTGAGTGTTGTAATGTGATGGGCCCGCGGCTGGTGGTGTGAATGGTTTTGTATTTGTCACACGTATGAAAGGTGTATGAATGGCCTGTAAAGAGGTTGGTGCCTTGTCGTGGCTTTACAGCTCACGAGCTGTGAGTCAATGGTTCAGTTTCTCGTCCTTTCAATTATTAACAGTGCATTTCATTTTTGTGAAATCACTTGTTAATACAATTGTATATACTGAACCATCACTCACCCTCGTTCCAAATCCAACCAGTATGTGTGTGTGTGCTTGAGGATTAGATGGTTGTGCAGTAATATTTTTTTTGTCTTTCTCAAGCAGGGTGTACCTTGTCCCTTTTTGTGAATGTTGTAATGTGTTTGTTTCGTGCCTGGGGGTGTGAATGGTCTTGTGTGTATCACGTATGAAAGGTGTGTGAATGGCCTGTAAAGCGGTTGGGGCCTTGACGTGGCTTTACAGCTCACGAGCTGCGAGTCACTGGTTCCGTTTTTGTCCTTTCAATTATTGACAGTGCATTTCATTTTTGTGAAATCTCTTGTTAATAAAATTGTATATACTGAACCATCACTTGCCCTCGTGCCAAATCCAACCAGTATGTGTGTGTGTGCTTGAGGAATAGATGGCTGTGCAGTAATCTTTGTCTTTTTAGTCTGTCTGCCAAGGTGTACATTCCGTCTAAGAATAACCTACCAACTGTAGATATTGTCGTAAACGAAACACCCATGGGAGTACATGGTGATATCTCTCTTGTGGATCCCAACAAGTTATGGTACCCACAATGTCCTGCAAACCTCAAAATGTCTGTCACATTTTCCTTGCAATATTGTGCCAACATTTTCACGCTGCAGAAATAAACAACACATTATCTCATTATGACCTGGTTTTGCAAGGGGGTCACCTGGGTTTTTGGCCCGGGGCTCGGCGGCCACATAGGGAAACCTACCAAACCCACACATTTCTGAAAAGTAGACACCCGGGGGCTTCCAGGGAGGTATGGCTTGCGTGGATCCCCCAACGTTTCCTTACCCAGAATCCCCTGCAAACCTCACTTTTAGCTGAAAAAATCACTTTTTTCACACATTTGTGTGTGGAAAAGTGTGGCATCACTGGCCTCACACAAATTTCCTACCACCCAGCGTTCCCCCAGGTCTCCCGATAAAAATGGTGCCTCACTTGTGTGGGAGGCCCAAGTACCCGCGACAGGCAAGGGCCCACAACGTATTGAGGCGACCTCAAAATGGCCTTTCACAAAACCACCTGGTTTTGCAAGGGGGGTCACCTGGGTTTTTGGCCCCGTGCTCGGTGGCCATCTAGGGAAACCTACCAAACCCACACATTTCTGAAAAGTAGACACCCGGGGGCTTCCAGGGAGGTATGGCTTGCGTGGATCCCCCAACGTTTCCTTACCCAGAATCCCCTGCAAACCTCACTTTTAGCTGAAAAAATCACTTTTTTCACACATTTGTGTGTGGGAAAGTGTGGCATCACTGGCCTCACACAAATTTCCTACCACCCAGCGTTCCCCCAGGTCTCCCGATAAAAATGGTGCCTCACTTGTGTGGGAGGCCCAAGTACCCGCGACAGGCAAGGGCCCACAACGTATTGAGGCGACCTCAAAATGGCCTTTCACAAAACCACCTGGTTTTGCAAGGGGGTCACCTGGGTTTTTGGCCCCGTGCTCGGCGGCCATCTAGGGAAACCTACCAAACCCACACATTTCTGAAAAGTAGACACCGGGGGCTTCCAGGAGGTATGGCTTGCGTGGATCCCCAACGTTTCCTTACCCAGAATCCCTGCAAACCTCACTTTTAGCTGAAAAAATCACTTTTTCACACATTTGTGTGTGGGAAAGTGTGGCATCACTGGCCTCACACAAATTTCCTACCACCCAGCGTTCCCCAGGTCTCCCGATAAAATGGTGCCTCACTTGTGTGGGAGGCCCAAGTACCCGCGACAGGCAAGGGCCCACAACGTATTGAGGCGACCTCAAAATGGCCTTTCACAAAACCACCTGGTTTTGCAAGAGTCACCTGGGTTTTGGCCCGTGCTCGGCGGCCATCTAGGAAACCTACCAAACCCACACATTTCTGAAAAGTAGACACCCGGGGCTTCCAGGAGGTATGGCTTGCGTGGATCCCCCAACGTTTCCTTACCCAGAATCCCCTGCAAACCTCACTTTTAGCTGAAAAAATCACTTTTTCACACATTTGTGTGTGGGAAAGTGTGGCATCACTGGCCTCACACAAATTTCCTACCACCCAGCGTTCCCCAGGTCTCCCGATAAAATGGTGCCTCACTTGTGTGGGAGGCCCAAGTACCCGCGACAGGCAGGGCCCACAACGTATTGAGGCGACCTCAAAATGGCCTTTCACAAAACCACCTGGTTTTGCAAGGAGTCACCTGGGTTTTGGCTCGTGCTCGGCGGCCATCTAGGAAACCTACCAAACCCACACATTTCTGAAAAGTAGACACCCGGGGGCTTCCAGGGAGGTATGGCTTGCGTGGATCCCCCAACGTTTCACTACCAGAATCCTCTGCAAACCTCACTTTTAGCTGAAAAAATCACTTTTTTCACACATCTTTGTGTGGGAAAGTGTGGCATCACTGGCCTCACACAAATTTCCTACCACCCAGCGTTCCCCCAGGTCTCCCGATAAAAATGGTGCCTCACTTGTGTGGGAGGCCCAAGTACCCGCGACAGGCAAGGGCCCACAACGTATTGAGGCGACCTCAAAATGGCCTTTCACAAAACCACCTGGTTTTGCAAGGGAGTCACCTGCGTTTGGCCCGTACTCGGCGGCCATCTAGGAAACCTACCAAGCCCACATTTCTGAAAAGTAGACACCTGGGGCTTCAGGGAGGTATGGCTTGCGTGGATCCCCCAACGTTTCCTTACCCAGAATCCCTTGCAAACCTCAATTTTAGCTGAAAAAATCACTTTTTCACACATTTGTGTGTGGGAAAGTGTGGCATCACTGGCCTCACACAAATTTCCTACCACCCAGCGTTCCCCAGGTCTCCCGATAAAAATGGTGCCTCACTTGTGTGGGAGGCCCAAGTACCCGCGACAGGCAAGGACACAAAACGTTTTGAGGCAACATCAACATTGCCTATCAAAAATGTTTTGGGCCCTTGCCTGTCGCGGGTACTTGGGCCTCCCACACAAGTGAGGCACCATTTTTATCGGGAGACCTGGGGGAACGCTGGGTGGTAGGAAATTTGTGTGAGGCCAGTGATGCCACACTTTCCCACACACAAATGTGTGAAAAAAGTGATTTTTTCAGCTAAAATTGAGGTTTGCAAGGGATTCTGGGTAGGAAACGTTGGGAGATCCACGCAAGCCATACCTCCCTGGAAGCCCCAGGTGTCTACTTTTCAGAAATGTGTGGGTTTGGTAGGTTTCCTAGATGGCCGCCGAGCACGGGCCAAAAACCCAGGTGACTTCTTGCAAAACCAGGTGGTTTTGAGATAGGCAATTTTGAGGTCGCCTCACTACGTTGTGGGCCCTGCCTGTCGCGGGTACTTGGGCCTCCCACACAAGTGAGGCACCATTTTTATCGGGAGACCTGGGGGAACGCTGGGTGGTAGGAAATTTGTGTGAGGCCAGTGATGCCACACTTTCCCACACACAAATGTGTGAAAAAGTGATTTTTTCCAGCTAAAAGTGAGGTTTGCAGGGAGTCTGGCAAGTGAAACGTTGGGGGATCCACGCAAGCCATACCTCCCTGGAAGCCCCCGGGTGTCTACTTTTCAGAAATGTGTGGGTTTGGTAGGTTTCCTAGATAGCCGCCGAGCACGGGGCCAAAACCCAGGTGACTCCCCTGCAAAACCAGGTGGTTTTGAGATAGGCAATTTTGAGGTCGCCTCACTACGTTGTGGGCCCTTGCCTGTCGCGGGTACTTGGGCCTCCCACACAAGTGAGGCACCATTTTTATCGGGAGACCTGGGGGAACGCTGGGTGGTAGGAAATTTGTGTGAGGCCAGTGATGCCACACTTTCCCACACACAAATGTGTGAAAAAAGTGATTTTTTCCAGCTAAAAGTGAGGTTTGCAGGGGAGTCTGGGTAAGGAAACGTTGGGGGATCCACGCAAGCCATACCTCCCTGGAAGCCCCCGGGTGTCTACTTTTCAGAAATGTGTGGGTTTGGTAGGTTTCCCTAGATAGCCGCCGAGCACGGGGCCAAAAACCCAGGTGACCTCCTTGCAAAACCAGGTGGTTTTGAGATAGGCAATTTTGAGGTCGCCTCACTACGTTGTGGGCCCTTGCCTGTCGCGGGTACTTGGGCCTCCCACACAAGTGAGGCACCATTTTTATCGGGAGACCTGGAGGAACGCTGGGTGGTAGGAAATTTGTGTGAGGCCAGTGATGCCACACTTTCCCACACACAAATGTGTGAAAAAAGTGATTTTTTCCAGCTAAAAGTGAGGTTTGCAGGGGATTCTGGGTAAGGAAACGTTGGGGGATCCACGCAAGCCATACCTCCCTGGAAGCCCCCGGGTGTCTACTTTTCAGAAATGTGTGTGTTTGGTAGGTTTCCCTAGGTGCCGGCAGAGCTAGGGTTCACAAACTACAGCTAGGCATTTTGCCAAAAAAGGGTCATTTTTCACTGCGAAATTGAGGTGTGACCACGTTGCGTTTTGCGCCGTTTCCTGTCGCAGGCACTAGGCCGACCCACACAAGTGAGGTACCATTTTTCTCGTTAGACTTTGGGGAACGCGGGGTGGGTGGAAATTTGTGGATCCACGCAGATTCCAGAACTTTCCACCACAGAAATGTGGGGAAAATGTGTTTTTTGGACAATTTTTTATGTTTGCAAGGGATTCTGGGTAACAGAACCTGGTGGGAGGCAGTCAAGTCACCCCATCCTGGATTCCCCTGGGTGTCTAGTTTTCAAAAATGTATAGGTTTGCTAGGTTTCCCTAGGTGCCGGCAGAGGTAGGGTTCAAAAACTACAGCTAGGCACTTTGCCAAAAAAGGGTCATTTTTCACTGCGAAATTGAGGTGTGACCACGTTGCGTTTTGCGCCGTTTCCTGTCGCAGGCACTAGGCCGACCCACACAAGTGAGGTACCATTTTTCTCGTTAGACTTTGGGGAACGCGGGGTGGGTGGAAATTTGTGGATCCACGCAGATTCCAGAACTTTCCACCACAGAAATGTGGGGAAAATGTGTTTTTTTGGACAATTTTTTATGTTTGCAAGGGATTCTGGGTAACAGAACCTGGTGGGAGGCAGTCAAGTCACCCCATCCTGAATTCCCCTGGGTGTCTAGTTTTCAAAAATGTATAGGTTTGCTAGGTTTCCCTAGGTGCCGGCAGTGGAAGGGTTCAAAAACTACAGCTAGGCACTTTGCCAAAAAAGGGTCATTTTTCACTGCGAAATTGAGGTGTGACCACGTTGCGTTTTGCACCGTTTCCTGTCGCAGGCACTAGGCCGACCCACACAAGTGAGGTACCATTTTTCTCGTAAGACTTTGGGGGACGCGGGGTGGGTGGAAATTTGTGGATCCACGCAGATTCCAGAACTTTCCACCACAGAAATGTGGGGAAAATTTGTTTTTTTTGACAATTTTTTATGTTTGCAAGGGATTCTGGGTAACAGAACCTGGTGGGAGGCAGTCAAGTCACCCCATCCTGGATTCCCTGGGTGTCTAGTTTTCAAAAATGTATAGGTTTGCTAGGTTTCCCTAGGTGCCGGCAGAGGTAGGGTTCAAAAACTACAGCTAGGCACTTTGCCAAAAAAGGGTCATTTTTCACTGCGAAATTGAGGTGTGACCACGTTGCGTTTTGCGCCGTTTCCTGTCGCAGGCACTAGGCCGACCCACACAAGTGAGGTACCATTTTTCTCGTAAGACTTTGGGGGACGCAGGGTGGGTGGAAATTTGTGGATCCACGCAGATTCCAGAACTTTCCACCACAGAAATGTGGGGAAAATGTGTTTTTTTGACAATGTTTTATGTTTGCAAGGGATTCTGGGTAACAGAACTTGGTGGGAGGCAGTCAAGTCACCCCATCCTGGATTCCCCTGGGTGTCTAGTTTTCAAAAATGTATAGGTTTGCTAGGTTTCCCTAGGTGCCGGCAGAGGTAGGGTTCAAAAACTACAGCTAGGCACTTTGCCAAAAAAGGGTCATTTTTCACTGCGAAATTGAGGTGTGACCACGTTGCGTTTTGCGCCGTTTCCTGTCGCAGGCACTAGGCCGACCCACACAAGTGAGGTACCATTTTTCTCGTAAGACTTTGGGGAACGCGGGGTGGGTGGAAATTTGTGGGTCCACGCAGATTCCAGAACTTTCCACCACAGAAATGTGGGGAAAATGTGGTTTTTTGACAATTTATTATGTTTGCAAGGGATTCTGGGTAACAGAACCTGGTGGGAGGCAGTCAAGTCACCCCATCCTGGATTCCCCTGGGTGTCTAGTTTTCAAAAATGTATAGGTTTGCTAGGTTTCCCTAGGTGCCGGCAGAGGTAGGGTTCAAAAACTACAGCTAGGCACTTTGCCAAAAAAGGGTCATTTTTCACTGCGAAATTGAGGTGTGACCACGTTGCGTTTTGCGCAGTTTCCTGTCGCAGGCACTAGGCCGACCCACACAAGTGAGGTACCATTTTTCTCGTAAGACTTTGGGGGACGCGGGGTGGGTGGAAATTTGTGGATCCACGCAGATTCCAGAACTTTCCACCACAGAAATGTGGGAAAAATGTGTTTTTTTGACAATTTGTTATGTTTGCAAGGGATTCTGGGTAACAGAACCTGGTGGGAGGCAGTCAAGTCACCCCATCCTGGATTCCCCTGGGTGTCTAGTTTTCAAAAATGTATAGGTTTGCTAGGTTTCCCTAGGTGCCGGCAGAGGTAGGGTTCAAAAACTACAGCTAGGCACTTTGCCAAAAAAGGGTCATTTTTCACTGCGAAATTGAGGTGTGACCACGTTGCGTTTTGCGCCGTTTCCTGTCGCAGGCACTAGGCCGACCCACACAAGTGAGGTACCATTTTTCTCGTAAGACTTTGGGGAACGCGGGGTGGGTAGAAATTTGTGGATCCACGCAGATTCCAGAACTTTCCACCACAGAAATGTGGGGAAAATGTGTTTTTTGGACAATGTTTTATGTTTGCAAGGGATTCTGGGTAACAGAACCTGGTGGGAGGCAGTCAAGTCACCCCATCCTGGATTCCCCTGGGTGTCTAGTTTTCAAAAATGTATAGGTTTGCTAGGTTTCCCTAGGTGCCGGCAGAGGTAGGGTTCAAAAACTACAGCTAGGCACTTTGCCAAAAAAGGGTCATTTTTCACTGCGAAATTGAGGTGTGACCACGTTGCGTTTTGCGCCGTTTCCTGTCGCAGGCACTAGGCCGACCCACACAAGTGAGGTACCATTTTTCTCGTAAGACTTTGGGGGATGCGGGGTGGGTGGAAATTTGTGGATCCACGCAGATTCCAGAACTTTTCACCACAGAAATGTGTGGAAAATGTGTTTTTTGGACAATGTTTTATGTTTGCAAGGGATTCTGGGTAACAGAACCTGGTGGGAGGCAGTCAAGTCACCCCATCCTGGATTCCCCTGGGTGTCTAGTTTTCAAAAATGTATAGGTTTGCTAGGTTTCCCTAGGTGCCGGCAGAGGTAGGGTTCAAAAACTACAGCTAGGCACTTTGCAAAAAAAGGTCATTTTTCACTGCGAAATTGAGGTGTGACCGCGTTGCGTTTTGCGCCGTTTCCTGTCGCAGGCACTAGGCGGACCCACACAAGTGAGGTACCATTTTTCTCGTAAGACTTTGGGGAACGCGGGGTGGGTGGAAATTTGTGGATCCACGCAGATTCCAGAACTTTCCACCACAGAAATGTGGGGAAAATGTGTTTTTTGGACAATTTTTTATGTTTGCAAGGGATTCTGGGTAACAGAACCTGGTGGGAGGCAGTCAAGTCACCCCATCCTGGATTCCCCTGGGTGTCTAGTTTTCAAAAATGTATAGGCTTGCTAGGTTTCCCTAGGTGCCGGCAGAGGTAGGGTTCAAAAACTACAGCTAGGCACTTTGCCAAAAAAGGGTCATTTTTCACTGCGAAATTGAGGTGGGACCGCGTTGCGTTTTGCACCGTTTCCTGTCGCAGGCACTAGGCCGACCCACACAAGTGAGGTACCATTTTTCTCGTAAGACTTTGGGGAACGCGGGGTGGGTGGAAATTTGTGGATCCACGCAGATTCCAGAACTTTCCACCACAGAAATGTGGGGAAAATGTGTTTTTTTGACAATGTTTTATGTTTGCAAGGGATTCTGGGTAACAGAACCTGGTGGGAGGCAGTCAAGTCACCCCATCCTGGATTCCCCTGGGTGTCTAGTTTTCAAAAATGTATAGGTTTGCTAGGTTTCCCTAGGTGCCGGCAGAGCTAGGGTTCAAAAACTACAGCTAGGCACTTTGCCAAAAAAGGGTCATTTTTCACTGCGAAATTGAGGTGTGACCACGTTGCGTTTTGCGCCGTATCCTGTCGCAGGCACTAGGCCGACCCACACAAGTGAGGTACCATTTTTCTCGTAAGACTTTGGGGAACGCGGGGTGGGTGGAAATTCGTGGATCCACGCAGATTCCAGAACTTTCCACCACAGAAATGTGGGGAAAATGTGGTTTTTTTGACAATGTTTTATGTTTGCAAGGGATTCTGGGTAACAGAACCTGGTGGGAGGCAGTCAAGTCACCCCATCCTGGATTCCCCTGGGTGTCTAGTTTTCAAAAATGTATAGGTTTGCTAGGTTTCCCTAGGTGCCGGCAGAGCTAGGGTTCAAAAACTACAGCTAGGCACTTTGCCAAAAAAGGGTCATTTTTCACTGCGAAATTGAGGTGTGACCACGTTGCGTTTTGCGCCGTTTCCTGTCGCAGGCACTAGGCCGACCCACACAAGTGAGGTACCATTTTTCTCGTTAGACTTTGGGGAACGCGGGGTGGGTGGAAATTTGTGGATCCACGCAGATTCCAGACCTTTCCACCACAGAAATGTGGGGAAAATGTGATTTGTTTGACAATTTTTTATGTTTGCAAGGGATTCTGGGTAACAGAACCTGGTGGGAGGCAGTCAAGTCACCCCATCCTGGATTCCCCTGGGTGTCTAGTTTTCAAAAATGTATAGGTTTGCTAGGTTTCCCTAGGTGCCGGCAGAGCTAGGGTTCAAAAACTACACCTAGGCACTTTG
Organism: Calotriton arnoldi; assembly: GCA_963921515.1. Classification (NCBI taxonomy): domain Eukaryota; kingdom Metazoa; phylum Chordata; class Amphibia; order Caudata; family Salamandridae; genus Calotriton; species Calotriton arnoldi. The sequence goes on from CAWUFW010002798.1 coordinate 670,246, forward strand.
CAAAAAAGGGTAATTTTTCATTGTGAAAATGTGGTACGTCCACGTTGCATTTTGAGCCATTTCCTGTTGTGGGCACAAGGGCTACCCACACAAGTGAGGTACCATTTTTATCGGGAGACTTAGGGTAACACAGAATTGTAGAGCAACTGTTATTACCTATTGACTTTCGATGCATTTCTGCCTTCCAAATGAAAGACAATGTGTAAAAAATAAGTCATTTTGAAAAATGACCTATAATTCTCATGCTAGTATGGGTACTCCCAATTTCGGAAATGTGCAAATATCTACTGTTTCTAAAATCTACATTTTGTTCCCATTTCAGAAATACATAGGTGTCTTTCATAACAATTTTTCCATGTATACATTTTCCCAAAATAATTGCTATATACCCGGTACTTAAAAAAAAATCATTGCAAGATGTTGCTCAATTATTGGCTCTGGGTTCGTCGGGTTCTTGGTGAACCTACAAGTCCTATATATCCCCACAACCAGAAAGGTCCAGCGTATATAACGGTATATTGCCTTCAAATAGCTGTCATAATTAGAAGAAGTTACAGGTGAAAACGTTGACACAAATGGCTGTTTTTTTCAACTAATTTTCATTTTTTCCTTTATTTAACTGTTAGTTTCTATAAGGAAAACTTTAAGGATCTACACAAATGACCCCTTGCTGAATTCAGAATTTTGTCTACTTTTCATAAATGTATGGCTTTCCAGGATCCATTATTGGTTTCATACCCATTTCTACCATTAACTGGAAGGAGGTTGAAAGCACAAAAAATAGCAAAAATAGGCTATGTCCCAGAAAAATGCCAAAACTGTGTAAAAAAGTTGGTTTTCTGACAAAAGTCTGCTTGTCCCTGAAAGCTGGGAAGATGGTGATTTCATCCCCACAACCCCTTTTTTGATGCCATTTGCAGGGAAAAATCAAGACGCTTTCATCTGTAGCCCTTTTTTTGCCTTTTTCCAAAAAAACCCAAATTTAGCTGTATTTTGACTAATTTCTGGGTCCCCTCCAGGGGAACCCACAAACCCTGGGTACCTTTACAATCCCCATGATGTTAGAAAAAAAGGACGCAAATTTGGCATGGATACCTTATGTGGTCAAAAAGTTACAGGGGCCTAAGCGCGCACTACCCCAAATAGCCAAAAAAAGGCTTAGCACAGGAGGGGAAAAGGCCTAGCAGCGAAGGGGTTAAGCCTCATCATTGAGGCATAGCGTGGATTCCACATAATTTCTTCAGGACTCATGAGTATCTTCCCAGCCCTTTCTGACCAAAATGAGTGGACTGTGGACAGGTTGAACAAACAGAACCTCAAAGGAACTATATCCTACCCATGTCTTTGGGATTTTCCTGTAATCAAATAAGGGACATAGCAGGAGGAGATGGCATTTCCTCCGGATGTTTTTGGTTAGAGTTTCCATTATGCTCTTTACTGTCTTTTTAAAGTGATCCATAAACCACTTTGTTTGTGGATTGTATGCACTGGAAAATCGTAAATTACACCAGCTAGCTCACACCTCACTATGAGGAGATGATATTCATCCCTCTGTCATAGAGCACAGGCTTTGGCAATCTGGCTCTGGAGAAGAATACAAGTAGGGTACTCAATACTACCTTGGCAGACACGCTCCTCAGGGGTACTTCCTTTGGATACCTGGTTAAAAATCCTCCGCAACCAAAACATAATTGATGCCTGAAGCAGAGTGGTGTTGACTGGAGAAACTATGCATATGACCACCCTTTCAAATGGCACACCAATCATAAGAAGAGGTAGTAATGGTGCCTTGGTATGTCCTCCCGACTTGCAACTCAGTCTACAAAACCTTCTTAAATGTCGGCATATAACTGGCCAGAAAAACTAAGGTTCTACTCTGTTGATGGTTGTCTGGATGCCCAAGTAACCTGCTAAAGGCACCTCATAAGCTCGCAATAACAGAACGTTTCTTCACACCTGTACAACCAGCAGCCTCTTGCCTGCTCTAGGTTCTGGAACCATGAGCTCACTAAACAGCAGACTGTCGTCCTAGACCATGATATGCTATGCTCAGTTAGTTGCTAACTGCCAATATTCGCTGAACCGTCCTTTTGTGGCTGCCCAATGGGGTGTTCCATAATCTTTCTGGAGTACAGGTTGAGAATGGCATCAGTGGCATCAAAGAATGTAGTGCTGGGTGAAAGATGTAAAACTTGGGCTTATTCTGTGCTTGCCAAGCACACGCCGTGATTTCCAGGATGAGGGCATGGCCTTGTGACATGCTCTTTCCAAGATGGCAGTTTGTCCATGGGATATTACCTGAACTGTTTATAAGGACGCAATTTGAAGCCAAGAATGCATCACAACCATGAATTCTCTTATATTTCATAGTGTTCTTCATCCCCTTGCTTTCATTTTTAGAATATGCACAAAATTGCAAAAGCACAGCCAATCACAAACCATTTCATCAAAAATTGTTCTACGTCCTTAATAGTTACATGATTACCTCACAATAACGCTGCAACATTAGCAGATTCTCTTCAATCACAATTCGGCAATCTGCTGAATATCTAGACTTACTAGGATGGTATCAGTCACAAATATGTATTTGATGTCCCCTTTCTTAAACACCTAGATGGTGTTTTGTATTTCTGTTCTGGCTACCCAAATTGCAAGAAGATTCCAGAATTGAAGACCTAAATTCCTGGCCCTCTTTACCTTACTTTTAAACAAAGTAAATTTGATATAATAACAAGCAAGATATTGTGCCATCCATTGGGTGAAGATTAGAGGGTCAGAATTTAACTAATTCCCTTGCTATACAATTTCTGGCGATGACCATCACCACAAACCATGGGAGATAGATAGCAGAATTTGAGACTGCCTATACATACCTAATAAAACTAGCAAACAAGTTAGTCTTAACTGAACCCCAGTGATGGTAGAAAGAAGCTCCCAGATCTTTGTCCAAAACCCCATAAGTGCAAAACACATTACAAACATATGTATATCACCTGCTCCAGAACTACAGCATCTCGGACATTCACAACTAGATCAGCCTCCATATCGGTGTAGCTTCTTCAGAGTATAGTACAGATCAAAAATCGTTTTCAGACGTTGTGTTTTCATCCTAGCAGAAAACAAAGTTATATGGTCCATAACTATTGACTCAATGAGGAGGGGAGTCTCTCTATATGCTTTACATACCCACTTTACCAGTGCCTCTAGGTCATCGGCCTCCAGTTCCATAAATTGAGAATAGAGCTTTCCCAAGGTGAGGCACTTTTTAGACAAAGTTTATTGATTCAAGGGAATTTCTCCCCATACAAGTCTTCCAACATAATTGTCTGAAAAAAGTGTCTGAACTGAAGAAACGTATAAAAATCCTGTTTTCCCAGCCCCAAATTGTCTTGAAGAAACTGAAAAGAGCATCCATAACTCTTTTTAAATATATCCCCGACTTTGGGGCCGATTCCGATTCGGGCCGGAAATCTCTCCGACCGAGCCGGACTCGGAGAGATTTCCGACCGAATCGGACCCTAGAAGTCCGACCGAACGAGTACGATGCGCACGTATGCCATCGGACTCGATTCGGTCGGACTCCCATTGAAGTCAATGGGAGCCAGTTGTACGATGCGTACACGGGCTCCCATTGACTCAATGGGCACGACGCAAACAAGGGCGCCCCCTACAGCGTGTTCGCGTCGATGCGGGTCGCACCGTACACGCACGTGTAGGGGGGACCCATGGCTCCCCCCTGTGTGCGACTCGCGTGCCTACGCTTCCAGGGGGGTCCGACACGGACCCCCAAAGTGCGGCTCCGACAGCTCCTTGGAGCCGGCCTGCGCGAGTCGGTCGGAGCGGTCACGATGCGCATCGTACTCACCTGGCCGGGGTACGTCTCCATTGCGCGGTGCGAGTTGTCCCCGTGCGAGTCGGTCGGAGCGGTCGGGTCCTGCGAACGAGTCGGTTGGAGATTTCGCGAGCGCACGCATCGTACTCGCTCGCCCGGACGCACGTATGATTCGGTCGGGAAATAGGGCTCCGAATCAGATCCGGTAATGCCGAATCCGATTCGGAGCCCTACCGGCCGAGATCGGAATCGGCCCCTGAGTTGGTACCAGCTTGTTTCCATTTCTCACAACTCCTCTCTTTAAATATTGACGGAAACAGGGAGGATTCCTATAAAGGAGTATAATAATTGTATCTGGTCATTTTCATCATGCCGAATACTCTTTGCCATGTTCTAATGGTCTTGCTTACCATCTTGAGTTCAACTTTCTTGTAATAGCTCTTTCGATAAATTTTAGAAGGTAACCTGAGGCACAATTTCCTAAGCGATAAACAAAGATCAACAGCACAACATAAATTTAATTTTCCTCCAAATAAGGCCCGACCACTAATGCTGAATATGCTGTATCATTGCAACCATATGGTAGCATATAAAGCTGGGGACGGCTAAACCACCTCTATCCAATGAAAGTCTCATATTTGAGAGCCCTGCTAGGTATTTTGAATCCCTATATAAAGATGTTGCATATCAAGTCTACTTTCTGCAGCCACTTGGAACAAACTTCTGAAGGTATAGCCCTGAACAAGTATAGGACTCGGGCAGTATAGGCATCTTTATAATGTTACAGCAACCAATGATCATTAGTTTAAGATTGTCCCAGTGCTTCCGGTCTACTTCTATCTTATTTAATTCTGAGTCATAGTTCAACGGTCCAATTTGATCCAGATTCGCCAAGATTTTTACCTTAAGGTAAGTAGCAACCGTTGTTTGTCTAACATCTTCCATTTGTATAGCTCCATTAGAGATATTTGAGTTTTACCACAATTTAGCTGATACCACAAAACTGCCCCAAACTGTTTTGCAATTATCTCGATCACTTTAATCGCTGCGCTTGATTCAATGGAGAAAACAGCAACATCGTCTCTGTATGCTAACACTTTAAGTGGATGCCCCTCAAAAATAGGAGCTTCGATTTTTTCATCTGAGAACAGCTTCTGCAGAAATGGCTCTACATATAATGCAAATAGGAGGGGGGAGCACGGACTTCCTTGCCGTGTACTCCTTGTTATTGTAATGTCCCTAGACTTTTGTCCCATAAGTTGCCCCCTGGCTCTTGGATTGTTATACAACACCATAATAGAGTTGATGATCCTGGGCTCAAATGCCATCCCAGAATCCAATGACATGATAACCCGACTAATATGGATTGCTGTCCCCCTCTCAGGGACGAATCCATGATGCCCTGGTGAGACTAACCTCACAATAACCCTGCTCATGCGGGTGGCAATCATTTTGGAAAATATCTTTACATCACTGTTGATCAAAGAACTTGTCCTCTATGACCCTGTGTTTATCGCAGCTTTCCATTTCTTAAGAAATGCTTTAATATTGGATCTAGCCCAAGACTCGGGCGATCCCAGGTCCTGCTTTGTTGTCTGAAATCTTTCTCTGTACAATAAGGACTCCAAATTTACTGCATCTAAAAATCAGTTGATCTCATTTCCTGCAACATTCCAATCCTCAGAGTACAATGATTGATAATACTGAAACACACCAATTATCTCCTCTTGGCCATATCGCAGCTCACCATGTACATCGGGGATTGCTGAAATCACACTCTTAGCTTCCCTTTGTTGGGGCTTCAATGCTAAAACTCTCCCAATATTATTGCTATATTCATAATTTTTTTCCCTCTGTATCTTGTACCTATGAGTTGCCCTTTCTGCATAAAGGCTGTGCACTTGTGCTTTGACCAGCGCATTATCCTGCATAATGCTGTCACACTCACTCCTGTTACTTTCCGGATCCACATGCAGTTTTTCTAAACTGACCAGTTCCGTTTGGAAACTCCGGAGTGAGAGCTCATAGTCTCCCCCCTATTGCCAGCCTTAAATGTGACTGATATGATTCCAATCAGGGTGCTATCCCAGTTCCACTTAAAAAACTCTGGATCTAATAACAGAGCTCTCTCGAATTCCCAGCGTTTCTCAATATTGGGCAAACATTGTATCCCAATATCCAGCATCAAGGGATTATGATCCAATGATACTCCGGGATATATTGCAATTTGTGCACCCTTGAAAAAAACTGTGATATTCACAAATAGTCCAGCCTTTTGTGCTTCTTGTGTACATGTGAATAAAAAGTGTTACCAGGGTCAGGACTTTTAATTTTGTCTCAGACATCCATATGACCCAATGTTTTCTGCAGATCTCTAATTACCCTGAAAGTTTTAGGTTTCAGGCTATTATAAGGAGCAGACATGTTGCAGTTTAAATCACCACAGAATACAATAGGGTCAGTCCACTGTGCCACATATGCAAGTGCTAGAGGATCATCTAAAACAGAGCCATAAATTGAACAGATGGTGAGTTGTACTTTTTCCGAGTGTATTTCACTCATAGCCCACCAACCTAATTTTTCTGAAGATTTACATTTAACCTTGAAAGTGTCTCTTTTAGCTAATATGGCCACCCCCAGTAGCAGTTTCCTGTGTAGTACTAACTGACAGATCATATCCAAAGCTGTATATTAAACATCTTTTCGTATGCTGAATATGTGTCTTCTGTGTACATATCAAATCAGCTTTGAATGATCTTAGCTCCTCACTTACTAAGTTTCTCTTTTTTGCATCCTTCGGCCCCCTTACAATCATAGTCACCACCCGTAATCTATTGGTGTTACCCATTGTTGGAAAGTGGATTGTTGGCAGGGGTAAGTATGCACTTACCAGTAGTAACAAGGCCACTAACACGGTATAGTGTCCAGTAAAGGTCTCAGTAACTTAGCCCCTTGCTAAACCCCTAGTAGCTGACAATGAGCAGTCAGGCCTAACTTAGGAGACAGGAGTGTAAAGCATTTAAAACACCAATACATCACATAAGTAAGTCACAACATACCATACAGATCCCACACCAATTTATAAAAATAGGAAATATTTTGGTGAGCAAATAGACACCAGAATGACATAAATCCCATGTCAGGAACCAGAGATATGAATTTTTAAAGATTAGCCACTTTACATTGCTCAAAAACATATAGCGCCACTCTGGGACATCTGGTCGGCATTGACCGGGACAAAGTCAAAGTTTGAGGCCGACCGAGGTCAAACTTTTACGTTCAAGAAAATAAATACACAGGGTATGAGGCAATTGGGACTGCACTTATCACTATAGTGAGGTTATGTTTGGCATCGTGAGACGATCTGCGGACACAACGCAACCTACACGCTACCATTTGGAAAGTTGGAATGGGATAACACCCATTACCTTATGCCAAACCTTGGCTAACGGTCTAAACCAAACAGAAGACTGGTTATCAAGAAAATAGTAATTTACCTAGGAGGAGATTCTACCTTGACAAGGTTTTTCCTATATCACTTTGAGAAAAACGGATTATACGTCATAGACAGCATCTATAATAGAAGGCCAACACACCTTTTCTTGCCCTGAAGAAGTCCAAGAGGACGAAACGCGTTGGCTACGGTTTTATCTTGTTGTGAAGAAGAGTTCACGAATAAAGAAAAACTGGAATAACACCTGCTGAATCAATGTTTTGCATAAACATGTGACTTAATCTGAGAAACTGTAACACGGAGTGCTGGACCAAATTGTTGTTGGTCAAACTTTTACGTTCACACTTAGAAACATTTCTGGAGCTTTTTTTCCGACGTCGCTCGACCCTCCACCGCAGGCTGGATTCGGTGAGGGTTCGCCGGCTTGACTTTCTGCAAGGCCCCAGTCAAATCCTGGAAGTCTGGAGCTCCAGAGCTTTCAGCAGGACAAACCTGAAATCCTGACCGGGTCGCGGTTGAAGGTAGTCAGCTTGACTCTCGAGGTTGGGCCGGTCACCTCACGGAGCTTTTTCACAAAAGGTCTCCAAAGTTCTCCAAACTTAAGGATGTGCTTCCTGAAGGTCTCATTGCAGGTTCAAAGTATCCAAAACATCAATCCAAAGGTCTGGAATCTCTTAGATGGTCCTCAGGATGTCTAAACTACAATCCCCACAATGCACCTGGCCAAATCTTTAAAAGTCCACTGGACGCACTCCCGGATAGGGACTCTTGGTGGAGATGATGGAGGTGGGCTCTGTTAACCTGTAGCTTGCAGGGAGACTACTCCTTAGTCCTTCTTTAAGCAAGGCACAGACCCCAGGGCTGTAGTACCAGATTTTGCAGTAGGTGCAGTCATTCAGAGTGTAGGCCTTTGTGCAAATCTTGATTCCAGCAGGGGAGTCCTTCTTTTCCTTCTAGTGTCAGGCAGCAGATCGGAGAGACTATGCAGCTCTCACATATTTATTCAGTGTTCTGGGGTGACAAGCAGGGAGGGCTCTGTCCAATAAGATGCCGGGTGCCACCCAAAAGCATGACAGCTTCCACCAAAGTGTGCCATCTTCTTGTCCCACAAATCACTACACTTCCAAAATCCAACATGGATGATTTCTCTCCAGAGGAGTAAGAGCTAGCTAAACCATACCACAATGTGGCTCATTTCCATTATTTCTCCTCCCCTGACCTCTGCAAATTCCTCTCCTAATCCTACCATCTGGATGGGACACAGGATGTGGGGGTAGACAAGCCTGCCATTCCTTACTGATCTGCTCTCTCTTTGAGCTCAGTTTGATTTACCCAGCCCCCTCTCTAGGACCTATGCTCCACAGCTGCAGACTTCTCTCCATCAGAAACCTCTGCTCCTGCCAGGCCACTGATCACCTAATCAAAGCAGCCTGGTTATGCCTGTTAAGGCTGACCAATCAGCCGAGACCACTAGAAGGCTGGATTTTGGCTTACAGAAGAGAAGTTCTATAACTTCTCTTCTGTACTAGTGATGATAAATTCAACAGTGGGAAGTTGTTTCATTTATCAATACCAATCTTTTAAGTCCTTGAATGATGTTTTTCACTCCTTTCCTAGAAGTAGTTATATCTAAATAAAATATTGCAGTGTTAGCCTATGGAGCTAAGTATCTACAATGGGGAAAAATTAAATGGGCAGTGTTTCCTCACCAGGGCATATATAACATCTTTAATAAGGTCCCTGCTTATAGTTATATGCCCCTCACCCCTGGGACACCTAGGGGAGACCTGGGAGGTTCCATATATGAAAAAATAAGGTAGATTATACCACAAAAGTAGTGTTTGCACACAATTTTACTTTTAAAGATAGTCTGCAAAACCTAGCTGCCTTCAAAATCATTGCAGACACACAGCAGTGCACACATGCTAGTGCAGGATATCTGCTGGGCCTCTAAACCTCGATGCCCCATTATATGCTAGGGACTTATAGGTAGATTGCACCCCCTGGCCCTATTTTCTACCAGGGACTTAAAGGGTCTATCATTGCAAATTGTAAGTGTACCCTAATATATGTACCTTTTTACACATAGTAATGGCTCTGGGCCTGGTTAACAGAGCCCAGGGTACAGTCAGAGTCAGTTACCACCAGTATCATCCTGCAAAAACTGGAGGTGAACAGGGCAAAAGGATGACTTCCTAACACCCATTAAGCTAAATTGAAACGTAAAGCTCCCATTGCACTTTATCCATCACTGTTGCAATCCTGCTGCAGCTGGCCTGATAAAAAAAGCAAAAGAGTATGTGGATTTCCTATATCAGTACCTCTGCTGCTCCTCCGAATTGAGCAATTCCTTCTCTATACCTTACCCCCAAACCCCCCCTCAGAATCTGCCTCACTCCTCTCCCCAAACCCTACAATTCCCCTAATGCAGCAGCTGTGCAACCTGCCCCCCCTCCCTTCACTTTCCTCCCTCCCAACTCTACCCACCCACCTCTTATATCCTAACCCTCTCTTGTGGCGGAGCCCACACAGCCAAGCCATCCTTGGATGCATCTGCGATGGTCTCTCTCCCTTCCCTACCCAGCAGGTCACCCAAACACTGTCCAGTGATCCAAGTTCTTCATTATTCCTACATACAAAAAGCTATTAACTGAAAACAAAGTATACAAAATATCTGCTGTTTCCAGGCTCTCACCACATATGAGTGCAATAGAATTACAACGTTTCCAAAAATTCTTTTGCCTTCATTTCTGAGTTGGAAAATTGAGATCTCTCATCTTTGACCACTTTTAGTCTAGCAGGATTTAATAGAAATGCATGGCATCCCTTCTCCTGAAAGGGTTGATCATTCGTCAAAGTCTCCATCTTCTTTCCACTGTGGTATGACAGAAATCAGGTCTATTTAAAAAGGTATATCCATTAGCTTCCCGTTTGGAGTCACGTCGTACCTTCTCATACATTTTCTGTCTCAGTAAGTAGTTCCCAAAAGAAAACCAAAATAGCTCTAGTATTGGATTCTGATTCCTGGCTCAGTTTCTCAGTCTGTGACTGCTTTTTAACACGGGGGAATCATGTGCTCGTTCAGCTACAGAGTCCCAGTTCCACTCACTGAGCTCAGGGAAAGCTGACATAAACAGTTGTATCATGAACAGGTGCATATCGTTCCCTTCTGAGCCTTCCCTAGTGCCAAGCATGTGTAGATTATTGCAACACTGTCTGTTCTGTATGTCTTTGAGCTTCCACTGGACATCCACCAACTGAGAGTCATGACTTTGCAGACCAGAGAGATCGGATTCTATAGTTAGAGTCCGCTCATCTAGTACAGACAGGCGCTCCGTTATATCATTGCAAATGTTTTACATCTTGCGGACAGCACTGTCGAGCTTTTTTGTAGCAGTGAGAATTTTGATACTGTTCTTTTTTTTGTTTCTGCTCTGTGTGCCATTAGCCCGTAAAAATTAGCTCAAAGGGTAGGGGCTTCAGTCCATTAGGCCCCCCTGTGAAAAGCTAATTAACGCAATTAGAGTATCGCTAGCCATTGGTGGAACAAAAGAGTAGTCCCAAGCTAGAGTTTCTGTTGCCTCCTTTCTGCGGCCCGTACCCGAGTTTGATTTTCCTACCGTCAATGAATTCCCATCAGCAGCCCATGAATTGCTATGAGGATCCATTTCGTCTGATCCTGATCCAGTGCTGTCAGTGCTGATATCTGTATTTAAATTGGCCTCAGATTGATCAGTGGAGAAGTCAGATAAAGAGCCGTACTTTTTGCAAATGTCCTGTTCCAGTTGCGTCATACATATCATGTCAGCATCTGCAATATTACGTCATGTTCCTTTCTTCTTAACACTTAGATCCCTGCATTGCTCGCCCTTGACCTTGTTTTTTCCTGCTTCTGTAGATAAAGTATCCGTCCTACATTCTTCAGATGCAAGCCCTGTATCAGCCAGGATTTTGCTCCAAGGATTCAATATCCTATGGTTAGAGCTACTATTCTTCTCTTCACAACCATGGCTCGGGGGTGGTGGTTGGTGTTGAGAGCATTGGAGATGGGAGTAAGGGTAATATGATAGGTTGTACTAGAATGCGCTGCTCACTTGAAATTATTCCCATAGTGGGGATACTGCCTGCAGCACAAGCCGTGTCCCCTGCTGTAGCTCTGACTATAACCTTCTCTCCCCCATAACCGACTCATTCCCCTATTCGGGGTAGCTATCCTCTGTCCTGGGCTCTGGCCCCACAGATCCGTTCCCTCCGCACTTGCCTGAATTTGCATCTACAATGCCTTTCTCTGTGCCAGGTTGTCTGCCAGTGCCCTCTTCCCCCTCACACCTGCCAGTCCAGATCCTGGTCCTGATCTGGCAAAGAAGTTAGTGATTGACCCGGCTTTGGAGCTCGTAACTGCTCCCTTAACCGCTACGGACTCTGACTGTGAGGGGCCCAGTCTTCCTTCCATATTGTTCACAGAGTCATCTACGGCAGCATCTCCTACCAAGATATGAAACATGCTTCTGGAGGAGCTCTGCTTTAGTGGATTGGGCTGGCTGGACTTGCCCAGCTGTTTGGGCTGCTAGGTGGCATGATGATGTCATGGTCGAGCTCTCCGGAATGTGAGAGGGGAAGGGTGAGTGATCCAGCAAGCTGAAACAGAGAGTGCTATGACTGATCAGCCAGCTATCATCTTGGAGCAACCCCCTCTATTACTACTGGAATCTATTTCTGGAATTTGACATGTCTCTTTTTTCTTTCGTGTTCATCAGTAGGAATTTGGTACCTTGCTATTTTTCATTACTATTCATCTTCTGTCAAGATTCTTACGGTTTCCAAGAGCGTTTTCCCCTTATAGGTTTTTCCTACAATTTTCACCCTCTAAAGGAGATCCTTGACACATTTCATGTATATTATGCTGGACATGGTGGCATTGTGGCTACTGGGAGGAGTCAACCTTTCTTTAGGCAATATAGAAAAGGATTTACCGGACCAACCAAGATTTCAGCCCTTGACAAGGCCCCATTTATCCGAGACTAGTAGAAATCACCATTGAGTGTTGCTACTGCCTCTGAAAACTTAATAAGAAAACCAAGACTGAGGAAAAGGGCTGACGTGGGTCACCCGTTTAACACTAAAGGGTGAGGAGATTAGATCAGTGTTGTCCTTTTTCTAGCACTAGATTTTCAGTTTTGGAGGCTCTTGTCATTAGGGGTCGGTCAAACATAGTCAAAAATGAGAAAAGGTAACAGAAACTCAGGGATAAAGGAAAACATGGTTGGGCTGATCAGCTTCACAGCTAGGCGAGACATTCATCCCTACTGCTACTTTCACTCGATTTGGGAAGAATACATTCAGTGGAGGCATACAAGTCTTAAAAACCAGCACAGACAAAGAAACAAGACAATATTCAACCGACCCTTACCCATCTAGAGTACATCATAGCTTACCATTAAGAGACTTTCTACACTGACTTCTGTGTCCAGAAACTCACCCTTCACTTTCAGCCCACAGTCAGGCACAAGAAGACAAAATTCTAAATTATGAGTGGATAAAGAGCAGATGTTCTAGTAAACATTTAGCATACAAAACGTGTTCTTCGAATGTGCGGCAATGGAACATGTGACAAGGGCATACAAGGCAGACATTGCGCAGAGAAGATATATTTCTAGTACAGCACTAAGGCCACAGCAATGTCTAATTGACTGATGCTGAAGTGCAGAACAAGGACCTACTCTGATTGAACCAAAGCTTAAGCAACACAGCTCCTCACTGCCTGTTGATGAAAGAAGCGCACAAGGTTCAGATTGATGAAAAAACTTTTACATGAAAAGAAGGATTACGTTCTAACAAAAATTGTGAAACTATACTTTACACCTTTTATGATCTGAGTTGTGTCTGAGTTATTTCTTAAACGTTTTGCACATGTTTGAGTACTATCAAGGTCAGCACATAACATTTTTCATGTAAGTGTAACCGAAAAATGTGTTTTATAATTGTGTGGTGTGAAGCATCCCCTACTTCTAGCTGAAGTACCAAGCAATTGTGATTAATTGAGGCATGTGGTTTATGGACAAAGCAGTAGCTGGTTGAAGTGCAAATAGGCTCTAGACTGCAAGTGAGGTGTTCATTTTCAGATCACAAGAAGTAGCTGTCACAAGAGTTCTGAGTCTTTGAGGCACAGCAGAAGAATCCACCTGAAAGCATTAAACATTCTGCATCCATGGGTTGGTGGAGCTGTGAATGCTTCTGCTGAGCATGCCATGCTAATTTGTGTACATACTAGGAATGGTTAGATGTGACCCAAGCCCTCAATTCATTTATAACATCAGGACATCAAAATGGAACACAACTGTGCAACAGAGGTACAACTAATACATGACCTTTTATGTTTAAAGTTTCTTTATTGAGTTTTACACATACCACAAATAAACAGCAATATATCAAAAGTGCATCTTAACCCCTCGCAATGTGAGGGCAGCTATAGAGTTATTGATTAACAACCCCAACGTCAACCCCCACCCAAAAAAAACCCCACCCTTCTTCTCACCCCTCCTCCCACCACCCCCCCGGCCGTTGAGCATGTCCACACTTATTATGTTGCTCCTTGAGGGGCCTCAGGCGTCTGTCCAGTAAGGCGCTACAACCTCAAATATTCGGGGCATGTAATTTCGTTGAACTCAGAAGATAGCAGCGATAAAAAGGGTTCCACAATGCTGGGAATGAGGCACTCTTGACAGCAAGCGAAAGGGAGATCCTCTCCATACCAAGAGTGTACCACATGCGATGCAGCCAGCCTGTGTAACTAGGTAGGCGACTGGATCCCCAGTGCGAGAGAATATTTTAAAGAGACGCCCCCAAGGCTAGTACAATTTGGCTGCCCTTGCGTGATTTGAGAGGGAACATGAAGGCGTTTGGTAACCCCAAAAGGATATATGCTGGGAACTGGGGTAGTTCCGTGTCAAAATGTGTATCTATGTCAAGTAGAACCTTTGCCCAGTAGGACTTCAACCGAGGACAGTCCCATAGTATGTGAGTCAAGGTGCCTTGCATACTGCACCCGCGCTAACACAGAGGATCTTTTGATGGGTTGCATTTGTGGAGACGGGCAGGGCTGCAATACCAGTATGATGCTATTTTGGTGGCTGTTTCAACGCTAGCCACGTTGCACGCAGTGTGTTTAGCCCTGTAGTAAATGTCCTCCCATTCCCTCTGGTTGAGGGCATGTTCTAATTCTAGTTCCCATCTCTTCTGACTCGGTGTCTTATGAATACATGACCTTTTAAAACATTTTACATAATAAGGAAACCCCTATCTGCCTGTTGCCGCAGCAACTTCATCTAGATTAAACAGGAGGTGCAAATGACTGCATTTGGAAGGTCACAGGAGTGTGGGTGAAGGAGAGTCTCATTGCTAGTAATGGAGGCAGCTATTACTTGCACAGTACATGAGGTTGCAATACCTATATATGCAGTTCAAGAGCAATACCCAACCTAGGAGGGAAAGCAACCTCTAAATGTATCCAAAAGCAACCTCAAACTTAAATCCAGCTAACTAATAAGACAAAAAAGCCAAGGCACACAGGAAAGGAGCTGTGGAGAAAGGTTCTCATAAGGCATTGTTAGAATTGGGGGTCTCTAGTTGGCACAGGTAGGTACTTGTGACAAATAGGGACCCTCGCCTCTAGTCAGGGTAAAGGGGTACACTCCTAAAATAACCCCTGCTCACCCCCTTGGTAGCTTGGCACGAGCAGACAGGCTTATCTCAGAGGCAGTGTGTAAAGCATTTGTGAACACATACAGTAATCTAGGGACACACTACAGATGGACACCACACAAGGTTTATATCAAAAATAAGTATTCTTTATATAGTTTTAACACAAGACCATAACGACAAAAATCCACAATACTGTACTTAAAAATGGTAGTTTTAGCTTAGTTCAGTTCAGTTCTTACGATGCGACACTTTAAGTCAATGTACCTTACGATGCGGGACGCTTCCACAACAAGCAATGTTGCAGCGATGGAAATGCGACAAAGTTCTGGTGCAAAGAAATAAAGACGTCAAGTTCTTCCTGATGCGGCACGCTTCTCCGAGGTTGCGAGAAGTCTCGACTCGATGCGTCAGCTACAGCGGCGACACCCTTGTTCAGCGATGCGACGACAGCGGCTTTGGCGGCGACCCTCTTCTCCGACGTGGCGAGACGCTTCCGCTCGATGCGACAACTGCAGCGGCGACACCCTTGTTTCGTGATGCGACGGCAGCAGCTCCGACGGCGGCACGCTTCTCCGTGGATGCGAGGCGCTTCTCTTGATGCGGTGCAATGCGACAGCTACAGCGGCGACACCCTCCTTCGGAGTTGCGACGGCAGCGGCTGCGACGGCGACACGCTTCTTCCTCGATGCGAGACTCTTCTCTTGATGCGGTGCAATGCGACAGCTACAGCGGCGACACCCTCCTTCGGAGTTGCGACGGCAGCAGCAGCGACGGCGACACGCTTCCTCTTCGTTGCGGGACGCTTCTCTCGATGCGGTGCAATACGACAGCTACAGCGGCGACACCCTCCTTCGGAGTTGCGACGGCAGCAGCAGCGACGGCGACACGCTTCTTCCTCTTGAGTCGCGCTTTCAGCTCCTTGCGACACGCAGTCCCTTCAGAAGGCCCAAAACAGCAGCAGGCACTTCCAAAGGATTCTTGGGGAGCTGGTGGTTGAAGTCTGTTGTCCCTGAGACTTCAGCAGGAGGCAAGCTCTTTTCTCAAGCCCTTGGAGATACTTTACAAGTTGAATAAAAGTGCACACAAAGTCCTTTCTCCTTCCTTTGGCAGTCAGGCAACCACTGCAGGCAGATCCCTCTAGCTTAGGGATAGTCTTCTCCTCAGTTCCTTCTTGGTTCCGCTCCTCAGCAAAGGTTTCTTCTTGTTTTCCCAAAGTGATCTAATTTCCTAGGGGTCTGGGTCCCCTTTTTATACACAGTTTTCCTTTGTTCTCTGAAGGCAGAGAGGCCTCTGCCCAGCCCAAAACCAGTTCTGGTCAGTCCTGGAGCACTTTGTTTTTCTGTCTCCTTCTTTCCTTTCAGAATGTGGGGCAGGGTGCTCAGCCGCCCGGCAGGAGGTGGAGCCAGCATTGTGGAAGGCAGGCACAGCCCTATTCAGACCCAGGTGCAACTCCTCCCTCCACTCTGGATGCAGATCTTTCTATTCAGCCCTGTGCTGACTCACCCTGTCTCCTGTAGCCACCCCCAGCCCCTGTCACTCAATCTCCAGACAAGGAATACACAACCTAGCAGAGGCAGGCTTGGAAGTTTAGGCAAGAAAATACCCACTTTCTAAAAGTGGTATTTTCAAACACAGAATGTTAAAACCAACTTCACTAAAAGATGTATTTTATCATTCTGAGTTCAGGCATACTAAATTCGTTTTTCTACCATGTTCCCTGGGTCAGTTCTGACTATAAGGTGTAATAGTCAGTCTGCCCATTCTGGCCTATGGGGAGCAGGTAGCCTTGCAATAGTGAAAAACGAAAATGGCTGTAATTCACTATTAGGACATGCCACACACACCAGGGCATGTCCTACCTTGTACTTACAATGCACCCTGCCCTAGGGCCTACTTTAGGGGTGACCAACATGCAGTAAAGGGAAGGTTTAGGGACTGGTAAGTGGGTGTACTCACCAAGTCGACATGGCAGCCCTAGGCTGCACACAGGCTCTGAGATGGCAGGCCTGAGACACATTTTACAAGCCGCTTCTGTGGGTGGCACAACCAGTGCTGCAAGCCCACCAGCGGCATTGGATTTACAAGCCCTGGGCACACTCAGTGCACTGTACTAGGGACTGACAAGTAAACCAATCATCCAATCATAGAGTCACTAATCCATAACACAATTTACAATAGGGAGAGCATATGCACTTTAGCACTGATCAGCAGTGGTAAAGTGCCCAGAGTCATAAAACAGCCAACAACAGGTCAGAAAAAATATAGGAGGAAGGCAAAAAGTTTAGGGATGACCCTGCAAAAAAAGGGCCAAGTCCAACACAACCCCCTTCCAGCCAAAAACGCAGGGGAGACCAATCACTACCCTGATGGGCTTCCCTGCTTTGGGCGATAGAACCTGGACCCTGGCCCACAACAGCAGGGGCATATTCCAGTTCTACGCCAATCTGAACCTATTGGAATCACTCTGTCCATACTCTCAGGGCCCACCAAGCTAACCCATGGGGAACCCTTCTCCTCAACTGTGGACACCACCTGTGCAGCACCTAACCTTAGCTTGCTCACAGGTGTGTCCCAACAGACAGACAGTACCCACATGGCCAACACAGAGGTGTGGCCTAGTCCACCCCCGGGGTGTGACTTCTGTCCCCCTCCCAGGGGCAACTCTGTCCACCAGGACAGCAAGCCACAGTGGCCACTGACAGCCGTCAGTGATGAGAGCCAGGCCCCAGGCCTTTCATGGCTCTCCAACCTCTGTGGTGTCAGAGAGCGGGGGCAGTAGCCCCAGGTGCCTGGCACCCTTTGTCCACTCTCCCAACCGTCAGGTCAGGTATGACATCCTGACACTGACCCACCAGCCCCGGGCCTGTAACCGGCGGCTGGACAGGAGACTGGGGTGGGCTCTCCCACACCCGGTCCTCCTCCTTGGGGCTCTGTACCCTCCCACCTGGAGCGGTACCCCCTTCTAGAATTGTCAGGGCACCTGTGGTAGGGGTCCTGCACAGTTCGCCCACCAGTTCAGGGGTTCTATCCTGCAACTGGGAACCCAGCTTAGGGTCTGTACCCTTAGACTGGGCAGAGGTCAGGGGTGAGGCTGTCCTCTCCCTGCCTCCCTCAGTGGGGCCCTGCACCCTCCCACCTGGAGTGGTGCCCCCAGAAGACAAACTGGTAGGGGCACTGTTAGCAGCTGCCCCTTCCTCCAGGTCAGGGGGACACCCTGAACCTGGCCCTCCAACCCAGGGTCTGAACCCTTAGGCTGGACCTGTGCCTGGCAACCCAGGACTTCCGGGAGGGTACACCAACCCCCCCAAGGGAAACACACTCCTCTAGAGTTGTGTAATAATCTGCCTGGCGCACCAGGACTTCCTGGGGAGCACGCATGCCCCCCAGAGGGTAACACATCTCTCATGTGTTGTGTGACAGTCCGCCTGGCGCAGATCTCCCGACCCCTGTCCATCTGACAGCGCGGGAAGATCCCCCAGGACAGAAGTGGTGTTACCATGGTCATTCACTGGTGACTCAGCCCTTCTGGCTGGTCCCTGACCCACTGGTTCTTCCACTGGGGACTCTCTCCCCCTCTCACCCCTCACTCTGGACTTCTGCACCCTCCCAACTGGAGCGGCACTGCCAGACACCAGAAACACTGGAGCTCCATTTACAGACGCTCCAGGTTCTCTAGACACTAGGAGATCCTCCTCAACAGGCGGCCCATCAGGACAGCCTAGGCTCCCTACCTGGTGTTCCCTTGAAGAACCATCCAGGCTCTGAGACTGGGTTTCGGGCACCTTGGGACACGCAGCCCCACACTCACTCCTTCTCCACTGAGACAGGACGTGAGTCCCTACACCCCTCCCATTACCACGGGACCTAGCTGGGCTACACTGAACCTCTCCCACCACTCTGGGTTGGAAGACACCTGAGCCACTCCTCTTAGGGTCACTCCCCAATGCCTCTTCAGACCCTCTGGAATCCACCAAAAGGTCTGCCTCCAATGTGAGCTCCCTGAGGTCAGAGAACTCACACTCCAACAGGTGTTGGCATAGCTCTGGAAAACAGGGACTTACAATATGCTCTCCCCAAATTGGATCACACAGTCCCCCACAGGGGTTAACCAAACTATCCTTCACCTCACCATCCAGTGCCTCACACACGTACTCCACACCACTCTCCTGAGACTGGCAAGACAGTATCTGACTGTCTCTGTCACTCAACCCACACTCTTCTGGGCGGTCTTCACACTCACATACCAGGACTTCAACCATGGGGGAACCCCTCTCCCTGCCCCTCTCATCTAGAGTCAGTAGAGTGTCCCTCCCACCACTAGGACCATGAATC
Organism: Calotriton arnoldi; assembly: GCA_963921515.1. Lineage (NCBI taxonomy): Eukaryota > Metazoa > Chordata > Amphibia > Caudata > Salamandridae > Calotriton > Calotriton arnoldi. The sequence continues at coordinate 689,565 of CAWUFW010002798.1, forward strand.
CCTGTGTCAGTTTCCCTATTCCTCTCAGGGACACTGCGCACTACTGGAGCTACCTCATGTCCTTGAACCTCCTGGTGTATGTTAACCCCCTCCAAGTCAGGCGCCACATCTCTGGGTGTGTGCACTACTCTCTCAGCACTGAATAACTTAATTTTGCTGCCACCATCTGAGCTGGACTCCACCTCCAACTCAGCAAAGCTCACTTCCTGAGCTGCCCAAATTTCTTCTTCTTGGGCTAAGGCCCTCTGAGCCTCATCAATCTCTCTCAGTTCTTCATCAATCTCTTTCAGCTTCTGCTCATGAGCCAGAAGCCAGCTATCTTTTTCTGTTTCTCCCTCACTTTTAGAGAATTCCTCCTCCTCAGACTCAACTGGTAGTGTTGCCTTCCAGCGGGGTAACTCATACTGAAATAGGGATGCCTCTAGATCCTCCCTGGACCTTCTCTTCACAGGCAGCCCTCTTTCCTTGCAAAACACACGTAGCTCCTTCATTGTGTAGATAAACATGTGCCAGAAGTTGAGTTCCATTTTGCAACAACTAACCAGAGTCATGGTATCAAAAATACCTCCAGGAGGACACCATAAAACAGAAAAACAGTATGTGGTCGCGTTTGGTCTGCACTCACTAGTAGTGTTCACCAATCACTGTACATGAGTCACAAATGCAAGTCCAGAATCCTCACCGCTGACCACCAATGTTAGAATTGGGGGTCTCTAGTTGGCACAGGTAGGTACTTGTGACAAATAGGGACCCTCGCCTCTAGTCAGGGTAAAGGGGTACACTCCTAAAATAACCCCTGCTCACCCCCTTGGTAGCTTGGCACGAGCAGACAGGCTTATCTCAGAGGCAGTGTGTAAAGCATTTGTGAACACATACAGTAATCTAGGGACACACTACAGATGGACACCACACAAGGTTTATATCAAAAATAAGTATTCTTTATATAGTTTTAACACAAGACCATAACGACAAAAATCCACAATACTGTACTTAAAAATGGTAGTTTTAGCTTAGTTCAGTTCAGTTCTTACGATGCGACACTTTAAGTCAATGTACCTTACGATGCGGGACGCTTCCACAACAAGCAATGTTGCAGCGATGGAAATGCGACAAAGTTCTGGTGCAAAGAAATAAAGACGTCAAGTTCTTCCTGATGCGGCACGCTTCTCCGAGGTTGCGAGAAGTCTCGACTCGATGCGTCAGCTACAGCGGCGACACCCTTGTTCAGCGATGCGACGACAGCGGCTTTGGCGGCGACCCTCTTCTCCGACGTGGCGAGACGCTTCCGCTCGATGCGACAACTGCAGCGGCGACACCCTTGTTTCGTGATGCGACGGCAGCAGCTCCGACGGCGGCACGCTTCTCCGTGGATGCGAGGCGCTTCTCTTGATGCGGTGCAATGCGACAGCTACAGCGGCGACACCCTCCTTCGGAGTTGCGACGGCAGCGGCTGCGACGGCGACACGCTTCTTCCTCGATGCGAGACTCTTCTCTTGATGCGGTGCAATGCGACAGCTACAGCGGCGACACCCTCCTTCGGAGTTGCGACGGCAGCAGCAGCGACGGCGACACGCTTCCTCTTCGTTGCGGGACGCTTCTCTCGATGCGGTGCAATACGACAGCTACAGCGGCGACACCCTCCTTCGGAGTTGCGACGGCAGCAGCAGCGACGGCGACACGCTTCTTCCTCTTGAGTCGCGCTTTCAGCTCCTTGCGACACGCAGTCCCTTCAGAAGGCCCAAAACAGCAGCAGGCACTTCCAAAGGATTCTTGGGGAGCTGGTGGTTGAAGTCTGTTGTCCCTGAGACTTCAGCAGGAGGCAAGCTCTTTTCTCAAGCCCTTGGAGATACTTTACAAGTTGAATAAAAGTGCACACAAAGTCCTTTCTCCTTCCTTTGGCAGTCAGGCAACCACTGCAGGCAGATCCCTCTAGCTTAGGGATAGTCTTCTCCTCAGTTCCTTCTTGGTTCCGCTCCTCAGCAAAGGTTTCTTCTTGTTTTCCCAAAGTGATCTAATTTCCTAGGGGTCTGGGTCCCCTTTTATACACAGTTTTCCTTTGTTCTCTGAAGGCAGAGAGGCCTCTGCCCAGCCCAAAACCAGTTCTGGTCAGTCCTGGAGCACTTTGTTTTTCTGTCTCCTTCTTTCCTTTCAGAATGTGGGGCAGGGTGCTCAGCCGCCCGGCAGGAGGTGGAGCCAGCATTGTGGAAGGCAGGCACAGCCCTATTCAGACCCAGGTGCAACTCCTCCCTCCACTCTGGATGCAGATCTTTCTATTCAGCCCTGTGCTGACTCACCCTGTCTCCTGTAGCCACCCCCAGCCCCTGTCACTCAATCTCCAGACAAGGAATACACAACCTAGCAGAGGCAGGCTTGGAAGTTTAGGCAAGAAAATACCCACTTTCTAAAAGTGGTATTTTCAAACACAGAATGTTAAAACCAACTTCACTAAAAGATGTATTTTATCATTCTGAGTTCAGGCATACTAAATTCGTTTTTCTACCATGTTCCCTGGGTCAGTTCTGACTATAAGGTGTAATAGTCAGTCTGCCCATTCTGGCCTATGGGGAGCAGGTAGCCTTGCAATAGTGAAAAACGAAAATGGCTGTAATTCACTATTAGGACATGCCACACACACCAGGGCATGTCCTACCTTGTACTTACAATGCACCCTGCCCTAGGGCCTACTTTAGGGGTGACCAACATGCAGTAAAGGGAAGGTTTAGGGACTGGTAAGTGGGTGTACTCACCAAGTCGACATGGCAGCCCTAGGCTGCACACAGGCTCTGAGATGGCAGGCCTGAGACACATTTTACAAGCCGCTTCTGTGGGTGGCACAACCAGTGCTGCAAGCCCACCAGCGGCATTGGATTTACAAGCCCTGGGCACACTCAGTGCACTGTACTAGGGACTGACAAGTAAACCAATCATCCAATCATAGAGTCACTAATCCATAACACAATTTACAATAGGGAGAGCATATGCACTTTAGCACTGATCAGCAGTGGTAAAGTGCCCAGAGTCATAAAACAGCCAACAACAGGTCAGAAAAAATATAGGAGGAAGGCAAAAAGTTTAGGGATGACCCTGCAAAAAAAGGGCCAAGTCCAACAGGCATCAACACTCAACACATTCACAATAACCTTTGCATGCATCTGTACACATGCACAAACACATGCACACAAACATACACACACACACACACACACACACACACTACACACATACATACACACAGACACTTGATTTAACTTTGAAAATCCACCAATGTTCTATGTGCTCCGGTCCCCTACACAAAGCCTGGCTCCTGATTTTATGTTGAGCTTTTGGGTATTCCTTCTCACTTTCTATTTCCATCATCCTATATGTAAAATATACGTACCTGGTAAGTATTTCTGCCCCTCTGATGTACTACCCATATCCAATGAACCAGCCTAGAACCTCTTCACCCGTTCTGTGGTCGCTGAAAGAACTTTTACATGTAAAGAAGGATGAGTTCTAACAAGAATTGTGAAGCTACTCTTTACATCCTCTTTGATCTGAGTTGTGCCTGAGTTGTTTCTAAAGGTTTTGTACATGTTTGAGTACTACAAAGCTCAGCACATAATATTTTTCATGTAAGAGTAATCGAAAAATGTGTTTTATAATTGTGTGGTGTGCAGCATCCCCTACTCCTAGCTGAAGTACCAAGTAATTGTGAGTAATTGAGTCATATGGTTTATGGACAAAGCAGTAGCTGGTTGGATTGGAAAGACAGACCTCAATGTTGACCAAGCGCAAGAGCACTTCCTTATTGCACGTCATCCATCCAGTGCTGGTCCAACTGTCAGCATTCATACATCAACATTCTATATGATCACTATGAGAGAATGCTTTGAACTTAAAGATTCTTATTTAAAACTACCCTACCATCCCACACTTCATATGTAATGCACTTTGACCTCTCGTCGGCATAAGAAAGATAAAAAAACACTCAAATATTTGAAAGCAGCTATTGCTGCCAAATATAATGCTTCACATAGAGAATTCTCTTGCATGAAGCTGGCAGGATGGTTTAATAACTAAACTGCTTGCTGACTGAACAAGAAGAAAAACTCCAGTGCATGAGATCGAATCAGAGGATGGTCAACTCAGCCTTTCATCTTTTCATTGGTTGGTAAATAGATTATTGCTAATCTGGATCTCTTTATAATAATCTTAAGTGCCTAGCTTCAAAGTTGGTATGCATCAGCTGATAGTGTCCCAGGAGGAAAATCATCAACTCTTTCAGTTCACCATCCTTGGGAGGAATAGAGCTTCCTGGTCCCCTATAAGAAGTGCCGGGCCATTTGGAACCCCCTAGCACAAATTAACCACAGGTTTGACATGTAGATACTTCTTTGCTGTTCAGTTCTTTTGGGTGAACCTGTTTCCGCCTTCCACATGCTGGGAATCTAACTTCCACATTCTAATACACATATCATCCCATTTCTAAAGCATTCAAAATATTTGCCCTTAAAATACATAAATAACTTTAAACAATTTTCATAAATGACAAACTGCTTCCAATTTTATCAAATTTACTGTGTAACTTTTCTACAAAACATCTCTGAGCATCTGTGATCGGTCATGGAATAAAAATGTACTGGTAGTCTGACAACCCACCACCTTACATGAAAGTAGCTGTAAGCAACACCAAACATCGTAAAGATTGTGTCACAATCATCTAAATCTGGATGTTTAATGCAAATATGAAAATTACCTCCACCAAGACTGAAATTATCCTTATTGCCAGTAACTTAAACGAACCCAGACTCATGAATGGCTCAATAACATGAACAAGGTCAAGTCCATCCAAAAACTCATTGAAAATGAAAAATATCTGGATTCATCACCAATAGCAGCCCCGCCTTGCAAATCCATGTCATAAAAACATCAGGCAGATTATTAAAGACAAGAGAACCCAATAGGATTGGTCAGGGACCTTGGGTATCAGTGTGCTATAAACACAGTGGTCCCTCACAAGGACAATGGGAGAGGAGAAATAAATATAGAAATTCAATTAGATCTATATTGCGCTGTCCAGCCGGACAGGCATATCTTTAATATTACAGAATTGGGACAAACAATGAAGTGGGAACACAATCTTGCGTCAAGCAAGATACGAACAAACAGAAAGGCTCAGGCAAAACTTAATGCTTGAAAATATTTCAACAATTAGGCAAGCATAAATGAAAAGAGACACCATTACACATTTGAAATAATAATTATGATTGTGTTTAGGATGTCGAGGAGTCAACGACGTTTCGATCCCATACATAAAATTATGGGATCATCATCAGGACATTAGATTGCATGCCTGAGTAATTGTCTGTGGAAAATTGGGAAAAAGATAGACGGGAGAAAAAAGAGAAAGGGAAAAGGTAAATGAAAGGTAATGGTTGGAGTACCAAAATGAATGACAACCATGCACTCTCAGGAGTATGTAGCACGGATGGTGAAGTGACTATTACTGCTGAGGAACTAACCAGTCATTGATGGTGATTGGTTGGAGTGATCATGCTCTATAGGTGGATGACGGTGAAAAAACTGAGGGTACGGACAAGAAGATATGAAACCGTGATGTCCTAATGTGAAAAACAGTGATCCGTGAAGTGAATTGGCCGACTTACCAACTGCAAGAATGATAAGGCCTGCAGTACGGCAGTGAATGGAAATCCAAACAAGCTAGCTTGTTAACCTATGGTGGAAAATGAAGAGCGGGCGAGTCAATAAGGAACAATTATGATCAAGCCAAGATCGTGGTTGGGGGAATAAGGAGGATAAGAGGCTTACCAATATTGAGCAGGGATCCGTGAGGAATTGAGTACGATCACTCAAACCGGCGATCTGGGGGAGGGGATAGCGCTTATTACAGAAGGTAATAGTGCTTGTTACAGGATGTAATGAGCGGCTACTCTACAGGGCACGTGGAAGGATCATGGGCTCACCGGTGGGTCAGACGGGGTGTAGTAAGTTCATGCCTCTTCGTGTACCGCTCAGTGGTGGCGTATTCAGATAGGAGCCAGTGCGGTAGTGCGTACGGGCGGTGAAAACCTCATAAGGATGTGCCGCAAGACCTCATGTGACAGAGTCACATGGTGTAAGTGACTGTGCGCATTGTCTAAACAGTAGGTGGAAGTGGTGGCGGCCGTATTGGAGTGATAAAAGTTAAGAAGGAGTGGGGAAAAAAGAGTCAGGGTAACGTATGTAAAATTAATATATACATTACGGTGGGTATGTTAGACCAATCGGGTCATAATCATACCCAAAACAATGATAATCATAGAATCAATTCAGATATAGTAAGAAGGAAATTGGTTGGACTGAAAGGTTCCAGGAAAATGTTACGAATACAGTTCTAACCACTAGAGGGGATAGTGGAATGGTACAATGAAAGTTCAATAAACCTTACACTAAAAGAACCACAGGGATAACTGTGAGTGGAGAATAATGCATGGTGAAGGTACAATAAAAACAGTACATTGAAGGAACAGTAAGGATAACAGTAAGTGGACAATAATGCATGGTGGAGCCAAACAAATTACGAGGGTTACATATGAATAACGATCACATGCAGCACAATTGTATCAGGTGTAGTGTTAAAGAATAAGAAGAAGCGAGCAGGCTGTCAATTGTAATGTGAAGTGTATTTCCAGGCCTTGTGGAAGGTCCATTGTGGTTAGAGTAAGGTGGTCCAATCCTCCAGTTAGTTAAGTCCAGTGCGTATACTGCCTGTGCAAAGGATCCACTTTAGTTCCTCTTTGTTCAGTAGTTGGCCGATGTCTGCACCTCCCGGTGGTGGTTTTATCACACTGATGACTAGCCATCTGATGTCATCCTCGGTGTGTCCTTTTTTTTAAAAATGTTCGACAGGAGGGGCATTTGGTGTCTTGCAGCAAAGATGGCTGCGATGCTGGCAAATCCTGATCCTTATCTTCTGAGTAGTCTGTCCAATGTAGATCATGTTACACGGGCAAAGGATAGCATATACCAAATTGGAAGTGTTACAGTTTGAAAATTGTTTCAATTGTATCTTGACATTACCAAACGTAAATTCCTTACATTCAATTACAAATTGGCATGCCACACAGTTACCACATTTGACATGTCCGGATAAGGGCTCCAAACCCCAATGATCATTAAGGGTTTGTGCAGGTTTTTTGGAGGGCAATGCTGCTCTGACCAGATGGTCTTTTATGTTCTTATTCTTGCGGAAGGCAAAGAGGGGGCGTCTGAGGTTCAGAATGCCTGCATTGAGGACCCCCCAGTGTTTGAGGATACATTTCCTCACTATGTTGGAGACTGGTGAAAACGTGGTGACACAGACCAGGCGATTCTTAGTATTTTTAGGTTTGGGCGAGAGGAGGGAGTCGCGTGGGCAGTACCATGCTCTTTTTAGTGATGTACGTATTAGTCTCCGTGGATAACCCCATGCCGTAAGTTTGCTGGACAGAACGCCTGCCTCACGGAAGTAGTCTTCCTTGAGCGAGCAGTTTCTCCTGATACAGAGAAATTGAGAGAACGGAAGTGAGTCACGTAGGGCACGTGGGTGGTGACTTTCGTACCTTAATAGCGTATTCTGCTCCGTTGGTTTCCTGAACAAACTAGTGAAGAGTTCTCCGTTCTCGTGTTGGATATTGAGATCAAGGAAAGGAATCTCGGTTTTGTTATGAGAGAGTGTGAATCTTAGGGCCTGGCAGTTATGGTTGAGCCAATGTAAGAACTGTGCAAAGGTCTCTTCTGTGTCATGCCAGATAAGAAAGATGTAATCTATATACCGTTTCCATAATGAAATACTGGTATGAAATGGATTGCAGGGTGTGAGGATTTTAGTCATCTCTAGATGATCCATGTAAAGTATGGCAAAGTTGGGAGCGAAAACCGCTCCCATCGATGAGCCTTTGACCTGTTGGTAAAATTGGTCGTTGTAGGAGAGTAGGATCTGCTTCACATGGGTACCCCCACTTTTTGCCGATGCTTCACTGTTTTTCGACATTAGTCTGGCTGGGGCCCTGCTAATCAGAACCCCAGCCTATCTGCTTCCTCTCTAAAATGGTTTCAATGTGCCTTAGGCACATCACTGATTGGAATCTGGGGGGCCCTTATAAGTCCCTAGTATATGGTATACTATGTACCAAGGGCATAGGTACCTCAGAGGCCTACCAGGGGCTGCAGCATGTATTATGCCACCCCTGGAAGGCCATCCAAACTGACACCACAGGTCTGCTACTGCAGCCTGGGTAAGGTGGTGCATGCACCCCTTACTGTGATATAGGTTACCTATATCACTAAATACATACACACATATAAACCTATAAGTCACTCCTATGGCAGGCCTTATCAATCCTGAAGGCAGAGTGCATGGTTCCTATGTGAGAGGGTGCCCCTGCATGAGCAGGGCCCCTCTGCAGCGTTCGGAGACCCTTCTCTGATGCTGTTTGTAGTGCAGCCTGACCATATACTCTTAAGCGCATTATAACCTCGCGTTAAATGCTAACTTTGGAATGGCTGCACCTAAACATGTTGTGTTTGGTGTCAAACATCTTGGAATACTACCCCCCGCCAATTCTGGCGGCGGGGGTAGCATTCCACCCTTCTAGAGGGAAAGACATGTTAACTCTGGCTAGCCCGGTAACTTCTTTCTTAAGCCCTGGCATCACAAAATGGATGCTGCTGCCACAGACACGAGTCTGGCCTCCTGCTGCTGGATGAAACTCCGGCAGGGGAGGCCTGGACAATAGGTTTCCTGTCCCAGGGAGGTGTGACTACCTCCCCAGACAGGATAATGTGTATTGGGGCTGGGCGGGAGCACTTTCGGGTGCTTTGAAGTCCTGCACTGGGGGCACATTTGGTGTCCCTGTGCATACCCCAGTTCAAACCGGATCAGGGGCTTGCAGCCCCTGCTTTGGCGCAAACTGGACAAAGGGAAAGGGGTGTAGCCACCCCTCTGCCCTGACCCACCCATAGGTGGGGCCACAGAGTAGTCCAACCCCTAAACTTGGTATAAGTATAGGAACCCAGTCCTTAGGACTTTAGATTATCCCTGGATGAAACTCTGAAACAGAATCCTGGACCTTAGATGCTCTACTAAAGACTAGAGGACAGAAGAATCTCCCTTGGGGTCAAGGAGTGACTCCCCTGCTTGGCAGGCACCAAAGAAGCAATTGTCCGGTCTGCATCGCCTAAGCTCCCGTCGGACGCCGAAGTCTTTGCATCACCAGAGGTGGATTTCCAGACTTCCTCGAGGCTGCCCTGAGTCCCCAGCAAAGCTGAGGCCCGTAGCTGTCGTGGGTAAAGTGGAACTGTGACCCCTGGACACCGCACACATTTGCTAGTGCATCCTCTTCTGGGTCTCCCACGAAGTCGTGCTTTGGGCTCCTAGTAGCCCTAACCTCCAGCACCAACTGCACCGAAGATCACTGGCCACGAGTGTCCTGTGAGCCAGATCCACGTGCAACGTCTCGAGGCTCCTTCGCGGTCGCTAGCCCGTTGGCTAGTAGCCCTTCACAAAGGCCAATCCTTTTCTTCTTGGGCACCCTGGTTGCTCCAGGCCTGCCCTCACTTACCTTTGCTGGGTGAGTTCCTCAGACCTTGCTGGTCTGCACCATCGATGATCTTCATCTTCACCGAGACTTGCCGTTGCCAAGGCTTGTTGGGTCCAATCCGGTCGCCGACACCTCAGCACTCGACAAACGTCGTGTACCAGCCCGAATCCTGCTCCTGGTCGCCGACAACGCCTCCTGGACCTCATGGCTGAAGAGTCAAGACGACCATCAATGCACCTGAAGCACTCGACATCGGTGGGTATCTGTCCATCGCCTTCCTGGTCACTGGCTAGTGACCCAGACTCTGTCCCCTCTGATTTCAGGTTCTTCAGATCCCCGATCCACTCTTGGATCCACCCGGACACTTTCCACTTGGTCGCCAGCAGCACTTTGCAGCAGATCGCCATTCAAATCGACGACGAACCCCGACCCCAAAAGGCACCTATGCACCCGGCTTCCCTGGGTGAGGTAACACGAGTACTCCGGTGCTCCCGGGGGTAGAGACTCTAGAACGACCTAGTTCTCAAAGGGTTTGCTCCAAGTCCTCCTTTAAGTGTCCCTTTTCTTTAATTTCCTGATCGCGACTTTCTCCATAGAAGTTAACGGCGTATCGCGGTTGTGTATTTACACTGCACGCGTCCCCCGTGGGTCCCCTGTGTCACTACCTTGGGTGGTTCCTTGTGGTCCAAGCACTTCTAGAGCTCTAGGCCTAGAGTCTAGTTCAGTCGTGGTTCTTATACCACTTTATTGGTATATGGTTTGGTACGCCCCTAGGGCCCAAACGTTTATTTGTGCTATTACTTTGTTTAAATAACTTATAACTTGTGTACTTCGAACTCTAGCCTCATAAAGAGACTAGAGGGGTGTGTTTAGCAATAAATACATATATTTTGAATATATACCTGGTGTGGTGCTCTTTCATTTGGTCACTCAAGAGATTATAGACTGGTAAAACAAGCTGCTTTACATTCCTTCAAGACTTAGCCTGAAGGCTGCTCTCCATAGCTACCACTAGGATAGCTTTCAATAAGGTTGTCTTTAACCTATCTCCAATAAGGGGTTGTTTGGACTGGTGCAAGGTGCCCACTATAATTAGTGGACAGCATATGCCAGGCCAACTTCTCACATTGGTGTGCAGCGTGTGGGATTCCAGCTTGCTATTGTTTTACCAGATAATCTCAATTGAATTGATCAACTGAAAACCACTAAAGGTACCTAAGGTACATATAATTTAAGCTTAGAATACAGGAAGTTCTACTGAACTTAGAGTTGTGTGTTAAGGGACAGCACACCCTTTCTACAACTCAAGAGAGTTTAGTAGGCCACACTAGAGTAGGTAGTGCATACACCACACCACACTAGTAATGTCTTTAAAGGAAGGACCTAAAGAATCCTTGCCAGAAGCCACTGGGCTTCTTACCTCCAAGTATGATACACTCCCATTCTTGGAATTGAGAGCATTATGTAACTTGAGGAAATTGAGGACAGGCCAAAGTCCCACCACCCAACACCTTAAAGAGTTGTTGGTAGCTTATGATCTCAGTAAGCCCTTGGGGACTGAAGGGGTAGGAGCTGAGGGTGGGGCAGAAGATGAGGATGGGACCAGGGGTAGAAATACCCCCAGCCCCCCTCTGAAACTGGCCAGGAGGGTGACAATGACCCTGACCTGGATAACCCAATCCCTCCTGTGGACGATGAAGAGGAAGATCAGGATGATCCCCACTTTGTCCCCCAGGAAGGATTATGAGTGTGCCCAGAAAGTCTAGATCTCCTTCTCAGGAGTCTAACCACTCTGGCACCTCCATAGGGACCTCTGTCTCATCTCATAGGAGGGAATCCTCTCATGAGAGGAGAAAGAGGCTGGTTCAATATGAGGAAGCTCAGCTTGAACTCAGAAAACAGCAACTGGCTATAGACAGGGAGTCCCTAGATCTCTTCAAAGAGAGAAGAAAGTTGGGACTAGAGTCCCATGGTGGCAGCCATGTCCCTAGAGATAGGGAAAGGTCCTATGACCATAGGAACCTGAGCAAGATTGTCCCTCCCTACCAGAGAGGGGATGACATCCACAAGTGGATAACTGCTCTAGAGAGGGCCTGTAAAGTACAGAAGGTCCCTCAGGAGCAGTGGGCAGCAATCTTGTGGCTCTCCTTTGCAGACAAAGGTAGAGATAAGCTCCTCACTGTTAGAGAGGAGGATGCTGATAATTACAAGGTCTTGAAGAGTGCTCTTAATGATGGGTTTGGCCTAACAACTGAACAGTACAGGTTGAAGTTCAGAGATACCCAAAAAGCACAGACTCAAGACTGGGTAGACTATGTGGATTGTTCTGCTAAGGCTCTGGAAGGCTGGTTGATGGGCAGTAAGGTGTGTGACTTCTCAGGATTGTACAATCTGATAATGAGGGAGCAGATTCTTAATAACTGTCAAAATCAGTTGTTGCATCAATACCTGGTGGACTCTGATCTGACCTCTCCCCAAGAATTGGGAAAGAAGGCAGACAAATAGGTCAGAACCAGGGTGAAGCAGAAAGTACAGAACGAAGGTGGGGACACTAAGAAGCAAGATGCTAAGAACTCTGAAAAGGGTGGGGAGAAGGGTAAAGATCAAAAGTCTTCATCAGGTCCCCAAAAATCTTCTTCAGGTGGGGATTCACAGTCTACAAAAGGGAAAGGCCAAAGAAAACCATGGTGCAAGGTCTGTAAGCAAAAGACCCACTGGACCAGTGATTGCACCAAGTCCAAAGACTCAAGTCCAGCACCCACCAATGCCCCTAAGGCACCTGTTCCCCCTAGTACAGTTACAGTTGGTGGGAGTGCTCCAGCCAAGGGTTTAGTAGGGTTCACCCTGGGTACTGAGTTGGGCTCTGACCTAGTCAGAGAACTAACTCAGGCTGTGTTAGTCTGTGATGGAGGCATGGATGTGCCCTCCTCTATGAGTCCCAGTAATCTGGGCAAGTACAGACAACAGCCTTTAATCAATGGACGATAGGCTTTGGCATTTAGGGACACAGGGGCAAGTGTCACAATGGTGACACAAGACCTTGTGAATCCTGGGCAAGTTATACCTGGTGAGATGTACCAAGTGACCAATGCTAGCAACGTCAGAACAGACCATACTCTGGCAGTTGTTAACTTCTCCTGGGGAGGGGTAACTTGCCTTAAGAAGGTTGTGGTGAGTGCAAACCTACCAGTCGAATGCTTGCTTGGCAATGACTTAGAGACTTCTGCTTGGGCAGAAGTGGAGCTCAGGACCCATGCAGAAATGCTGGGGCTCCCTGCAGATGTGTTTGCTGTGACCAGGTCACAAGCCAAAATGTCTAGCACTGAACAGGCCTTGGATTCTGGAATAATGGACCAAGTGCCTTCCAAGAGGAGGAGTAGTAGGGTTAAGGCAGTGCCTTCCCCTTGGCTCAGGAAGAAGATCAGTCCCTTGAGGGGGATGATCTCAGTCCTGAAGAAGGAACTGTCCCAGAGGAACTTGAACCTGACCAGGTTGAGTTCTTGGGGACAGGGGGACCTTCCAGGGCAGATCTGAGCCAGGAGCAGCAGAGCTGCCCCTCCCTTGAACCCCTCAGACAGCAAGCTGCTGCTGAGGCTGCTGGGAAAGCTAGTGGTCCCCATACAGTGTATTGGGATGATGGACTCCTGTACTCAGAGAGTAGAGACCCCAAGCCTGGTGCTACCAGGAGGTTGGTTATACCTCTAAAGTTCAGGGGCTTCCTATTGACCCTAGCCCATGATATTCCCTTAGCAGGTCACCTGGGCCAGAACAAGACTTGGGACAGAATTGTCCCTCACTTTCACTGGCCCCACATGTCTGAAGACACCAAGGAGTTTTGTCGCTCCTGTGTAACCTGCCAGGCCAGTGGCAAGGCAGGTGGCACTACAAAGGCCCCCTGATACCACTACCTGTGGTGGGGGTGCCCTTTGAAAGGGTAGGGATTGACATTGTTGGTCCCATGGATCCCCAAACAGCATCTGGGCACAGGTTTATCCTGGTGGTAGTGGATCATGCCACCAGGTACCCAGAAGCTATTCCCCTCAGGACCACTACAGCACCTGTGGTGGCAAGGGCCCTCCTGGGAATTTTCTCAAGAGTGGGCTTTCCTAAGGAGGTAGTATCAAACAGGGGTGCAAACTTCATGTCTGGGTACTTAAAAGCAATGTGGAAGGAGTGTGGAGTGACTTATAAGTTCACCACACCCTATCACCCACAATGCAATGGTTTAGTTGAGAGATTCAACAAAACCTTGAAGGGCATGATTAAAGGGCTCCCAGAAAAGCTTAGGCGAAGATGGGACATACTCTTGCCCTGCCTTTTATTTGCATATAGGGAGGTGCCTCAGAAGGGGGTTGGTTACAGCCCTTTGAACTTCTGTTTGGCCACCCTGTCAGGGGTCCACTGTGCTTGGTGAAGGAAGGATGGGAGTTACCTCTCAAGCCCCCAAAGCAAGACATAGTGGACTATGTACTTGGTCTCCGCTCCCGGATGGTTGAGTATATGAAAAAGGCAACCAAAAACCTTGAGGCTAGCCAGGAACTTCAAAAGGCCTGGCATGACCAAAAGGCTGTTCTGACTGTTTACCAGCCAGGACAGAAGGTGTGGGTGTTGGAGCCAGTGGCCCCAGCAGCTCTCCAAGACAAATGGAGTGGACCCCACACTATTGTTGAGCAGAAGGTTGAGGTTACCTACTTAGTAGACCTAGGAACACCCAGGAGTCCCCACAGGGTTCTCCATGTCAACAGGTTAAAACTGTATGTGGACAGGGCAGACATGGGCTTGCTCATGGCTACTGATGAAGGGCAGGAGGAAGAGAGTGACCCACTCCCTGACCTGCTCTCACAGAACCCTGACGATGGGTCAGTAGATGGTGTAGCCTTGGCAGGCAGCCTCACTACCCAGCAACAAACTGATTGTAGACAGGTGCTCAATCAGTTTAGACACATGTTTTCACTGACACCCAATCAGACCACCTGGTGCACTCATGAAGTGGACACTGGGGACAGTCTGCCTATTAAAAATAAGATTTATAGGCAACCTGACCATGTCAGGGACTGTATCAGGACTGAAGTCCAGAAAATGTTGGAGTTGGGAGTTATTGAACCCTCAGATAGCCCTTGGGCTAGTCCAGTGGTCCTTGTGCCAAAACCTCACACCAGTGGTGGAAAAAGAGAGATGAGGTTTTGTGTGGACTACAGGGGTCTCAATGCAGTCACTAGGACTGATGCCCATCCAATATCAAGCTATCCTGGCTGAAGAGGGGTGAAACCCCGAAACCGGTCCTAGGATGCTTGTTTCCAGTCCAGGGAGGACCTGGCTTGGCAGTTCGGGCTGGACTGTTCCCATGAGGCACAGGGTCAAGACTGATTTGCATATAGCTGGGTTCAAACTGGAATGGCATGGTGAGCAAAAAACGATGGATTTAGGCCCAGATCTCTGTACTGGGGTGAATGTATGACATTGTTCTGCATTCTGTCCATCAACTGTTGTTTTTGCATTTGTCACCCCGAGTGGGACGGGTATGCCCAGACGTGGGTCCCGTGCTCTCCATGCCACTGGAATCAAGCTATCCTGGCTGAAGAGGGTGAAACCCCGAAACCGGTCCTAGGATGCTTGTTTCCAGTCCAGGGAGGACCTGGCTTGGCAGTTCGGGCTGGACTGTTCCCATGAGGCACAGGGTCAAGACTGATTTGCATATGGCTGGGTTCAAACTGGAATGGCATGGTGAGCAAAAAACGATGGATTTAGGCCCAGATCTCTGTACTGGGGTGAATGTATGACATTGTTCTGCATTCTGTCCATCAACTGTTGTTTTTGCATTTGTCACCCCGAGTGGGAGGGGTATGCCCAGACGTGGGTCCCGTGCTCTCCATGCCACTGGAATCAAGCTATCCTGGCTGAAGAGGGGTGAAACCCCGAAACCGGTCCTAGGATGCTTGTTTCCAGTCCAGGGAGGACCTGGCTTGGCAGTTCGGGCTGGACTGTTCCCATGAGGCACAGGGTCAAGACTGATTTGCATATGGCTGGGTTCAAACTGGAATGGCATGGTGAGCAAAAACGATGGATTTAGGCCCAGATCTCTGTACTGGGGTGAATGTATGACATTGTTCTGCATTCTGTCCATCAACTGTTGTTTTTGCATTTGTCACCCCGAGTGGGACGGGTATGCCCAGACGTGGGTCCCGTGCTCTCCATGCCACTGGAATCAAGCTATCCTGGCTGAAGAGGGGTGAAACCCCGAAACCGGTCCTAGGATGCTTGTTTCCAGTCCAGGGAGGACCTGGCTTGGCAGTTCGGGCTGGACTGTTCCCATGAGGCACAGGGTCAAGACTGATTTGCATATGGCTGGGTTCAAACTGGAATGGCATGGTGAGCAAAAAAACAATGGATTTAGGCCCAGATCTCTGTACTGGGGTGAATGTATGACATTGTTCTGCATTCTGTCCATCAACTGTTGTTTTTGCATTTGTCACCCCGAGTGGGACGGGTATGCCCAGACGTGGGTCCCGTGCTCTCCATGCCACTGGAATCAAGCTATCCTGGCTGAAGAGGGGTGAAACCCCGAAACCGGTCCTAGGATGCTTGTTTCCAGTCCAGGGAGGACCTGGCTTGGCAGTTCGGGCTGGACTGTTCCCATGAGGCACAGGGTCAAGACTGATTTGCATATGGCTGGGTTCAAACTGGAATGGCATGGTGAGCAAAAAAACTATGGATTTAGGCCCAGATCTCTGTACTGGGGTGAATGTATAACATTGTTCTGCATTCTGTCCATCAACTGTTGTTTTTGCATTTGTCACCCCGAGTGGGACGGGTATGCCCAGACGTGGGTCCCGTGCTCTCCATGCCACTGGAATCAAGCTATCCTGGCTGAAGAGGGGTGAAACTCCGAAACCGGTCCTAGGATGCTTGTTTCCATTCCAGGGAGGACCTGGCTTGGCAGTTCGGGCTGGACTGTTCCCATGAGGCACAGGGTCAAGACTGATTTGCATATGGCTGAGTTCAAACTGGAATGGCATGGTGAGCAAAAAACGATGGATTTAGGCCCAGATCTCTGTACTGGGGTGAATGTATGACATTGTTCTGCATTCTGTCCATCAACTGTTGTTTTTGCATTTGTCACCCCGAGTGGGACGGGTATGCCCAGACGTGGGTCCCGTGCTCTCCATGCCACTGGAATCAAGCTATCCTGGCTGAAGAGGGGTGAAACCCCGAAACCGGTCCTAGGATGCTTGTTTCCAGTCCAGGGAGGACCTGGCTTTGCAGTTCGGGCTGGACTGTTCCCATGAGGCACAGGGTCAAGACTGATTTGCATATGGCTGGGTTCAAACTGGAATGGCATGGTGAGCAAAAACGATGGATTTAGGCCCAGATCTCTGTACTGGGGTGAATGTATGACATTGTTCTGCATTCTGTCCATCAACTGTTGTTTTTGCATTTGTCACCCCGAGTGGGACGGGTATGCCCAGACGTGGGTCCCGTGCTCTCCATGCCACTGGAATCAAGCTATCCTGGCTGAAGAGGGGTGAAACCCCGAAACCGGTCCTAGGATGCTTGTTTCCAGTCCAGGGAGGACCTGGCTTGGCAGTTCGGGCTGGACTGTTCCCATGAGGCACAGGGTCAAGACTGATTTGCATATGGCTGGGTTCAAACTGGAATGGCATGGTGAGCAAAAAACGATGGATTTAGGCCCAGATCTCTGTACTGGGGTGAATGTATGACATTGTTCTGCATTCTGTCCATCAACTGTTGTTTTTGCATTTGTCACCCCGAGTGGGACGGGTATGCCCAGACGTGGGTCCCGTGCTCTCCATGCCACTGGAATCAAGCTATCCTGGCTGAAGAGGGGTGAAACCCCGAAACCGGTCCTAGGATGCTTGTTTCCAGTCCAGGGAGGACCTGGCTTGGCAGTTCGGGCTGGACTGTTCCCATGAGGCACAGGGTCAAGACTGATTTGCATATGGCTGGGTTCAAACTGGAATGGCATGGTGAGCAAAAAAACGATGGATTTAGGCCCAGATCTCTGTACTGGGGTGAATGTATGACATTGTTCTGCATTCTGTCCATCAACTGTTGTTTTTGCATTTGTCACCCCGAGTGGGACGGGTATGC
This sequence comes from Calotriton arnoldi, assembly GCA_963921515.1. NCBI lineage: Eukaryota > Metazoa > Chordata > Amphibia > Caudata > Salamandridae > Calotriton > Calotriton arnoldi. The sequence goes on from CAWUFW010002798.1 coordinate 707,237, forward strand.
CCAGACGTGGGTCCCGTGCTCTCCATGCCACTGGAATCAAGCTATCCTGGCTGAAGAGGGGTGAAACCCCGAAACCGGTCCTAGGATGCTTGTTTCCAGTCCAGGGAGGACCTGGCTTGGCAGTTCCAGCTGGACTGTTCCCATGAGGCACAGGGTCAAGACTGATTTGCATATGGCTGGGTTCAAACTGGAATGGCATGGTGAGCAAAAAAACGATGGATTTAGGCCCAGATCTCTGTACTGGGGTGAATGTATGACATTGTTCTGCATTCTGTCCATCAACTGTTGTTTTTGCATTTGTCACCCCGAGTGGGACGGGTATGCCCAGACGTGGGTCCCGTGCTCTCCATGCCACTGGAATCAAGCTATCCTGGCTGAAGAGGGGTGAAACCCCGAAACCGGTCCTAGGATGCTTGTTTCCAGACCAGGGAGGACCAGGCTTGGCAGTTCGGGCTGGACTGTTCCCATGAGGCACAGGGTCAAGACTGATTTGCATATGGCTGGGTTCAAACTGGAATGGCATGGTGAGCAAAAAAACGATGGATTTAGGCCCAGATCTCTGTACTGGGGTGAATGTATGACATTGTTCTGCATTCTGTCCATCAACTGTTGTTTTTGCATTCATCCAATACCAAGGGCAGATGAGCTCATAGATACTTTGGCCTCAGCCAAATATCTCAGCACATTTGACTTGACAGCTGGCTACTGGCAGATCAGACTAGCTGATACTGCAAAGCCCAAAACAGCATTCTCAACCCCTAGTGGGCATTATCAATTTGTGGTGATGCCCTTTGGTCTGAAGAATGCACCTGCCACTTTCCAGAGGTTGGTGAATACAGTTCTCACAGGTCTGGAAGCCTATAGTGCAGCATATCTAGATGATATTGCTGTCTTTAGCTCCACCTGGGAGGATCACCTGGTCCACCTCAGGAATGTTTTACAGGCCCTGCAAAAAGCAGGCCTGACTATCAAGGCCACTAAGTGCCAGATAGGGCAGAGTCAGGTTGTGTACCTGGGCCACCTTGTGGGTGGAGGCCAGGTTCAACCTTTGCAGAGCAAGATCCAGACTATCATGGACTGGACTGCTCCCACTACCCAGACTCAGGTGAGAGCCTTCTTAGGCCTGACTGGGTACTATAGGAGATTTGTCAAGGGGTATGGATCAATAGTGACACCCCTGAATGACTTAACTTCTAAGAAAATGCCCAAAAGGTTCAGTGGACAGCTAGCTGTCAAAAGGCATTTGATGACCTGAAGCAGGCCATGTGCACTGCTCCCATTCTACAGAGTCCTGATTACTCCAAGAAGTTCATTGTTCAAACTGATGCATCTGAATTGGGGGTAGGGGCTGTATTGTCACAATTGAATGAAGAAGGTCAGGATCAGCCAGTAGCTTTCATTAGCAGAAGGCTGACCCCTAGAGAGAAACGTTGGTCAGCCATAGAGAGGGAGGCCTTTGCTGTGGTCTGGGCTCTGAAGAAGTTGAGGCCATACTTGTTTGGTACCCACTTCCTGGTTCAGACAGACCATAAGCCCCTCTTATGGCTAAAACAAATGAAGGGTGAAAACCCCAAACTGCTTAGGTGGTCCATTTCCTACAGGGGATGGACTTCACAGTGGAATATAGACCTGGGAGTAACCATGCCAATGCAGATGGACTCTCTAGGTACTTCCACTTAGAACATGAAGACTTAACTGGGCAAGGTTAGTTTAATGTCCCTACGTTTGGGGGGGTTGTGTAGGAGAGTAGGATCTGCTTCACATGGGTACCCCCACTTTTTGCTGATGCTTCACTGTTTTTCGACATTAGTCTGGCTGGGGCCCTGCTAATCAGAACCCCAGCCTAGCTGCTTCCTCTCTAAAATGGTTTCCATGTGCCTTAGGCACATCACTGATTGGAATCTGAAGTGCCCTTATAAGTCCCTAGTATATGGTATACTATGTACCAAGGGCATAGGTACCTCAGAGGCCTACCAGGGGCTGCAGCATGTATTATGCCACCCTTGGAAGGCCATCCAAACTGACACCACAGGTCTGCTACTGCAGCCTGGGTAAGGTGGTGCATGCACCCCTTACTGTGATATAGGTTACCTATATCACTAAATACATACACACATATAAACCTATGTCACTCCTATGGCAGGCCTTATCAATCCTGAAGGCAGAGTGCGTGGTTCCTATGTGAGAGGGTGCCCCTGCATGAGCAGGGCCCCTCTGCAGCGTTCGGAGTCCCTTCTCTGATGCTGTTTGTAGTGCAGCCTGACCATATACTCTTAAGCGCATTATAACCTCGCGTTAAATGCTAACTTTGGAATGGCTGCACCTAAACATGTCGTGTTTGGTGTCAAACATCTTGGAATACTACCCCCACCAATTCTGGTGGCGGGGGTAGCATTCCACCCTTCTAGAGGGAAAGACATGTTAACTCTGGCTAGCCCGGTAACTTCTTTCTAAAGCCCTGGCATCACAAAATGGTTGCTGCTGCCACAGACACGAGTCTGGCCTCCTGCTGCTGGACGAAACTCCGGCAGGGGAGGCCTGGACAATAGGTTTCCTGTCCCAGGGAGGTGTGACCACCTCCCCAGACAGGATAATGTGTATTGGGGCTGGGCGGGAGCACTTTCGGGTGCTTTGAAGTCCTGCACTGGGGGCACATTTGGTGTCCCTGTGCATACCCCAGTTCAAACCGGATCAGGGGCTTGCAGCCCCTGCTTTGGCGCGAACTGGACAAAGGGAAAGGGGTGTAGCCACCCCTCTGCCCTGACCCACCCATAGGTGGGGCCACAGAGTAGTCCAACCCCTAAACTTGGTATAAGTATAGGAACCCAGTCCTTAGGACTTTAGATTATCCCTGGACGAAACTCTGAAACAGAATCCTGGACCTTGGACGCTCTACTAAAGACTAGAGGACAGAAGAATCTCCCTTGGGGTCAAGGAGTGACTCCCCTGCTTGGCAGGCACCAAAGAAGCAATTGTCCGGTCTGCATCGCCTAAGCTCCCGTCGGACGCCGAAGTCTTTGCATCACCAGAGGTAGATTTCCAGACTTCCCGAGGCTGCCCTGAGTCCCCAGCAAAGCTGAGGCCCGTAGCTGTCCTGGGTAACGTGGAACCGTGACCCCTGGACACCGCACGCATTTGCTAGTGCATCCTCTTCTGGGTCTTCCACGAAGTTGTGCTTTAGGCTCTTAGTATCCCTAGCCTCCAGCACCAACTGCACCGAAGATCACTGGCCTCCACTCCACGAGTGTCCTGTGAGCCAGATCCACGTGCGATGTCTTGAGGCTCCTTCGCGGTCGCTAGCCCGTTGGCTAGTAGCCCTTCACGAAGGCCAATCCTTTTCTTCTTGGGAACCCTGGTTGCTCCAGGCCTGCCCTCACTTACCCTCGCTGGGTGAGTTCCTCAGACCTTGCTGGTCTGCACCATTGACGATCTTCATCTTCACCGAGACTTGCCGTTGCCAAGGCTTGTTGGGTCCAATCCGGTCGCCGACACCTCAGCACTCGACAGACATTGTGTACCAGCCCGAATCTTGCTCCTGGTTGCCGAAAACGCCTCCTGGACCTCGTGGCTGAAGAGTCAAGACGACCGTCAATGCACCTGAAGCACTCAACATCGGTGGGCATCTGTCCATCGCCTTCCTGGTCACTGGCTAGTGACCCAGACTCTGTCCCCTCTGCTTTCAGGTTCTTCAGATCTCCGATCCACTCTTGGATCCACCCGGACACTTTCCACTTGGTCGCCAGCAGCACTTTGCAGCAGATCGCCATTCAAATCGACGACGAAACCCGACCCCGAAAGGCACCTATGCACCCGGCTTCCCTGGGTGAGGTAACACGAGTACTCCGGTGCTCCCGGGGGTAGAGACTCTAGAACGACCTAGTTCTCAAAGGGTTTGCTCCAAGTCCTCCTTTAAGTGTCCCTTTTCTTTAATTTCCTGATCGCGACTTTCTCCATAGAAGTTAACGGCGTATCGCGGTTGTGTATTTACACTGCACGCGTCCCCCGTGGGTCCCCTGTGTCACTACCTTGGGTGGTTCCTTGTGGTCCAAGCACTTCTAGAGCTCTAGGCCTAGTGTCTAGTTCAGTCGTGGTTCTTATACCACTTTATTGGTATATGGTTTGGTACGCCCCTAGGGCCCAAACGTTTATTTGTGCTATTACTTTGTTTAAATAACTTATAACTTGTGTACTTCGAACTCTAGCCTCATAAAGAGACTAGAGGGGTGTGTTTAGCAATAAATACATATATTTTGAATATATACCTGGTGTGGTGCTCTTTCATTTGGTCACTCAAGAGATTATAGACTGGTAAAACAAGCTGCTTTACATTCCTTCAAGACTTAGCCTGAAGGCTGCTCTCCATAGCTACCACTAGGATAGCTTTCAATAAGGTTGTCTTTAACCTATCTCTAATAAGGGGTTGTTTGGACTGGTGCAAGGTGCCCACTATATTTAGTGGACAGCATATGCCAGGCCAACTTCTCACAGTCGTCAAAAAGAAAAAAGTTTCTAGTAAGGCATAATTCCAGTAGTTGCAAAATGAAGATTGTTGGAACATCATGTGGGCGAGGTTTTGTGTTTAATTTATGCTCAATGACTTGTAAGCCCTCAACCTGGGGAATGTTTGGATAAAGTGATTCAACATCAAGTGTGCAGAGGATGTCAGAATTGGTGTCAAATGGGTGGTGTTCAACCAGGTTTATCATCTCCATGCTATCTCTGATGTAGAAAGCGGTCTGTGGGACAATATCTTTAATAAAAAAGTTAACATATTGTCCTAGTGGTTCTAAAATTAAACCACATCTCGTCCAGGTGGGTTTTGGAAGTTTTTATGAATTTTAGGTAACATACAAACATTGAAGCGTACAGACACACATGACACTCAAATAAGATCTATACAATGAAGGTCGAAGATTTAGAAAACCGACAGCGACGCAATAATCTGCGAGTTTTTGGGGTGCCAGAGGGGACGGAAGGAACAGACTGTCGAACTTATATGGTCAACCTATTTCAGAGATCTTTTCCAGAATTGGCCGACTGGGACTGGGATAGCCAAATCCAACGGGCTCACAGACTACCACTGGTTACTAATAGACCTCCTGGCCGTTTTCCTAGACCCATCTTAATCTACCTAGGAAATTTTCTATTAAGACAAGCAGTTTCCATCAAAGCTAGGCCTACTACTCCAGTTCATACGGAATCTTTCTCAATGTTTGTTAGATCTGATTTTTGTAAGGATATCATGGATCGCCGTTGGAGACTTCGGCAAATGATTGATCCTCTGAAGGCTGCCGGGGCACAGGTCTATCTTCAGGAGCCTGGGCGTTTAAAAATATTGAAAGAAGGCCACACTAGGATGGTCTTCTCAGAGCAAGAGGCTCAAGAAGTGCTGAAGTCTTGGCGACAGGAGTCTGGGAAATAACCTGTACACTTTTTTGCATTTTGTATAGATTTTTCTTTCTTTTTCCTTATGTCCGGGACAAATAATTGGAGATGGTAATCTTTCTTGCACATAGGTGTCTGCATGCCTTAGAAAAGGGTTCCTCTGCACACTCGATGTTGAATCACTTCATACGAACATTCCCCAGGTTGAGGGCTTACAGGTTATTGAACATATATTAAACACAAGACCTCGCCCACATGCTGTTCCAACAATCTTCATTTTGCAACTACTGGAATTATGCCTTTCTAGAAACTTTTTTCTTTTTGATGACCAATTTTACCAACAGGTCAAAGGCACATCGATGCAATCGGTTTTTGCTCCCAACTTTGCCATACTTTACATGGATCATCTAGAGATGACTAAAATCCTCACACCCTGCAATCCATTGCATACCAGTATTTCATTTTGGAAACAGTATATAGATGACATCTTTCTCAACTGGCATGACACAGAAGAGACCTTAGCACAGTTCTTACATTGGCTCAACAATAACTGCCAGGGCCTAATATTCTCTCTCTCTCATAACAAAAAAGAGATTCCTTTCCTTGAGCTCAATATCCAACACAAGAACAGAGACCTTTTCACTAGTTTGTTCAGGAAGCCAACATAGCAGAATACACTATTAAGGTACGAAAGCCACCACCCATGTTCCCTACGTGACTCACTTCCTTTCTCTCAATTTCTCCGCATCTGGAGAAACTGCTCGTTCAAGGAAGACTACTTCCGTGAGGCAGGCGTTCTGTCCAACAAACTTACGGCAAGGGTTTATCCACGGAGACTAATACGTACTACTCTAAAAAGAGCATGGTACTGCCCACGCGACTCCCTCCTCTCGCCCAAACCTAAAAATACTAAGAATCGCCAGGTCTGTGTCACTACGTTTTTACCAGTCTACAAAATAGTGAAGAAATGTCTCCTCAAACACATTGGGGGTCCTCAAAGTAGGCATTCTGAACCTCGAACGCCCCCTCTTTGCCTTCAGCAAGAATAAGAACATAAGAGACCATCTGGTCAGAGCAGCATTGCCCTCCAAAAAACCTGCACAAACCCTTAATGACCATTGGGGTTTGGAGCCCTTATCCGGACATGTCAAATGTGGTAACTGTGTGGTATGCCAATTTGTAATTGAATGTAAGGAATTTACGTTTGGTAATGTCAAGATACAATTGAAACAATTTTCAAACAGTAACACTTCCAATTTGGTATATGCTATCCTTTGCCCGTGTAACATGATCTACATTGGACAGACTACTCAGAAGATATGGATCAGGATTTGCCAGCATCGCAGCCGTCTTCGCTGTAAGACACCAAATGCCCCTCTTGTCGAACATTTTTCAAATAAAGGACACACCGAGGATGACATCAGATGGCTAGTCAACAGTGTGATAAAACCACCACCGAGAGGTGCAGACATCGGCCAACTACTGAACAAAGAGGAACTAAAGTAGATCCTTCGCACAGGCAGTATACGCACTGGACTCAACCGACTGGAGGATCGGACCACCTTACTCTAACCACAATGGACCTTCCACAAGGCCTGCAAATGCACTTCACATTGCAATTGACAGCCTGCTCACTTCTTCTTATTCTTTAACATTACACCTGATACAATTGTGCTGCATGCGATCGTTTTTCATATGTAACCCTCGTAAACTGTTTGGCTCTACCATGCATTATTATCCACTTACTGTTATCCTTACTGTTCCTTCAATGTACTGTTTTTTATTGTACCTTCACCCTGCATAATTCTCCACTCACAGTTATCCCTATTCTTCTTTTAGTGTAAGGTTTATTGAACTTTCACTGTACAATTCCACTATCCCCTCTAGTGGTTAGAACTGTATTTGTAACATTTTCCTGGATCCTTTCAGTCCAACCAATTTCCTTCTTACTATATCTGAATTGATTCTATGATTATCATTGTTTTGGGTATGATTATGACCGGATTGGTCTAACATACCCACTGTAATGTATATATTAATTTTACATACGTTACCCTGACTCTTTTTACCCCACTCCTTCTTAACTTTTATCACTCCATTATGGCCGCCACCACTTCCACCTACTCTTTAGACAATGCGCACAGTCACTTACACTATGTGACTCAGTCACATGAGGTCTCGCGGCACATCCTTATGAGGTTTTCACCGCCCATACGCATTACCGCACTGGCTCCTGTCTGAACATGCCATCACTGAGTGGTACACGAAGAGGCATGAACTTACTACTCCCCGCCTGACCCACTGGTAAGCATGTGATCCTTCCATACGCCCTGTAGACTAGCCGCTCATTACCTTCTGTAACAAGCACTATTACCTTCTGTAACAAGCACTATCCCCTCCACCAGATCGCCGGTTCGAGTGATCGTACTCAATTCCTCACGGATCCCTGCTCAACATTGGTAAGCCTCTTATCCTCCTTATTCCCCATACAACGACCTTGGCTTGATCATAATTGTTCCTTATTGATTCGCTCGCTCTTTATTTTCCACCATAGGTTAACGAGCTAGCTCGTTCGGATTTCCATTCACTGCCGTACTGCAGGCCTTATCATTCTTGCCGTTGGTAAGTCGGCCAATTCACTTCACAGATCACTGTTTTTCACATTAGAACATCACGATTTCATATTTTGTTGTCGGTACCCTTAGTTTTTTCACCGTCATCCACCTATAGAACATGATCACTCCAACCAATCACCATGAATGACTGGTTAATTCCTCAGTAGTAATAGTCACTTCACCATCCGTGCTACATACTCCTGAGAGTGCATGGTTGTCACTCATTTTGGTACTCAAACCATTAGCTTTCATTTACCTTTTCCCTTTCTCTTTTTTCTCCCGTCTATCTTTTTCCCAATTTTCCACAGACAATTACTCAGGCATGCAATCTAATGTCCTGATGATGATCCCATAATTTTATGTATGGGATCGAACCGTCGTTGACTCCTCGACATCCTAAACACAATCATAATTATTATTTCAAATGTGTAATGGTGTCTCTTTTCATTTATGCTTGCCTAATTGTTGAAATATTTTCAAGCATTATGTTTTTCCTGAGCCTTTCTGTTTGTTCATATCTTGCTTGACGCAAGATTGTGTTCCCACTTCATTGTTTGTCCCAATTCTGTAATATTAAAGATATTCCTGTCCGGCTGGACAGCGCAATATAGATCTAATTGAATTTCTATATTTATTTCTCCTCTCCCATTGTCCTTGTGAGGGACCACTGTGTTTATAGCATAAAAACATCAGGCAGCATTGTAAAAGCCATTTCTGTGTCGCAAGATACAACTGTATCATCCTTTCAAAGTTCAAATAAGAACCATCATCTAAGAATTGGTCATCTCTGATGTATAGCGTGGAAAAATCCTAATCTTTGGCGTCTCCAACTGACATCTTTTTCAATTCACTGGCGTCTTACAGACCACCATGTGACTCAACAAAGGTCTAAAGAAGGTTGACAACATCATCTTGATCCTGACTAAACCAAACCTCCACCCGGTCAGTCCTCTTTCACCTTTATGACCTGATTTGTCATCTGCAAGGCTGTAACTACAAGTAGACCACTATACTGGGCCAAAAGAAATTCTGGCCGGTACACAAAGGGACCCCTTTGTATCCTAAAACTATGTCATTGATCTTGCATTATTCTCTTCATCTATGTACAGTGCACTATTGCTTCGCTGCTAGGTTTTCACCATTTACCTACTAGTACAGTTATACATACAAACCAGTGCCAGGCCTGTCTAGTGAGCCAGCAGAATGTTACAGTAAAGCATTATTATTTCTTGCATGTGCTGATTTAAAAATTGTGAAAAATCACATTTTATACCTTGAATTTTGGTTTAAGGTGTAGATTAATAGTGACTTTTTACTGAGACACCATAGTTAGAAAGTGGACATATTGTCAAGAGTTGTTACACTGACCTATAAAGTATTTAATTTTCAACTGATCTCATTTCTTTATTGTGTCTGATTAGGTACTTTATGTGCCTCATAAACTGAAGTGCCGAGTATTGCTAACATTACTTCTCCAGGAAGCTTATAAAAAAAAAAGTAAAAAACCTAACTCCTAATTCCAGAGATAATCTTGTGAAAACTTCCAGTGTAATTCGGTACTGTCTGGGCTATCTGTAGATCTGATTTCCACTGTAAGATTTGCCATTGCTTTCTCAGCAACTGTGTACCCCCTCATACTTTGTCTAGCAATCTTGCTGGTGTTTCAGCCACTGCTGTTGGGGATCTGCTAAAGAACTGAGGTGGCGAAGTGAGCTAAAGTGAACTAAAGAACGATGAGGGATTCAATCAACCCAGATCTGTGACTGGGGGTGAGTGTCTGAAAAGTTTCAGCGCACCCTCCATCATCTCCTTGTGTTTGTTTTGGGGATCTGCTAAAGTCATGACTTCATGTGCCAGGTTACATAGTGACCTTTCTCATCCAGATGACATCACAATAGCCACCCAGCCAGGACTATTGAGTTCAGAAGAAGAGTCCCCAATTTCTTGGCCAGACATATATCCTAGGCCTGCCTTATCTCAAAGAACCACAGCTATAAAATACTCCTACACCCTCAAGTGAAGCCAATGAGAGTGTGCATGAGGAGCAAAGTAGCAATACCACAAGGCTACCCAAAATGGTGGTAATCTGTTTTGACTAAGCGTACATCTTTTAAACTATCCCAGTGCAATAAGTACTTTGGAACACCAAGGCTTAAAACCCCCAAGCTTGAAATTAACGATTTATGCCCTGATTACGAGGTTGTCCGTTTTTGGTGTGGGGATTTTGGATTCTGGCTGGTCCCCCACATCAAAACCTAGCAATTATGAGGTTTTGTCCTCAGAGTGGAAAATCACATGGATTCAGAAATGCTGGGTCCTTTTCCGTGTGGTTTTCCCCGATTCCTGGGAGTAAACTGCTGCCATTTTTCGAATAGTGTCAGTGGTAGATCTGTGGAGGTTGGGGGCTGTGGGTTATGGCAGGTTTGAGCTTATTCGGTGCTGCGTAGTCGGGTATTTTCGTGTTGCGACAGGTGTTAGGCGGCAGCTGGGCTGTGCTGCCACTGCTCGCGCACGTGACAGGTTCCGGTGCCTCTGACTCTGGAATTATCAGGTCCGGGGTTTGCCGCTTTTGCGTAGATAAGTCCGCACCAGAGACACTTCAAATTGCAGGTTGGAAAATTGTATGAGGAGTTATTGCTCCAGGTGAATTTCTGCCGCTTGTAATCAGGGCTTTTGCGTGAAACAGTGTACATTTATTATTCCATGAAAAAGTCAAAAGAATGCAGAAACAGTACGTTCACAATCAGCAGATACAAAACGCATTTAATGTATTTAATGACTTAGACTTTTTATTTCGAGGCACCGGAATATCTACATAGTAATTGCAAGTGATACGAATTGCTGGTGCTAGGATTTAGTCACGTCTCTCACTATCTCCTTTTCATGCTGATTTAGCATACTTACCGTTCCTTATCTTGACTGGCAGACTGAAGGCTGAAGTGCTGGACTGGCCTGTTGGGCACTCTGTTTCTCTGACACTGCCAAATGAGCATGCTTGAAAGGGCCAGGCTGACGGTCCTTTCTGTTTTTTTGGTCTCTTGGCCATGACGGAATTGAAAACAAACATTGGCAAAATAAATAGGTTTTGCCTTTGAGACCTATTGGTTCTGCCAATGCTTTTTGTTCATGCTGTGCTGCAGAAGAAAAATGCAAATTCTGTAAGTATGGCCAGAGAGGGAAAAAAGGGTGCAATGATGGGCCTGTGTCGTAATGTAGCTGCTTGTGGATGCACTGTGGGGTTCTCATAACATGATTCAACTATGAGGCAGTGATTGGTAAAGCCACCAAAACTCGATAACTGTATGTTATGTACTTTCTCTAGGACATGATTTTTGAAATAGGAAAATGTGTTTTGAAAACAGTACTAATATCAATGCTATAGGCTGGAAATTACTATATTATCCACTTTGGGGGCACCTAAAAGGTGTGGGATTCAGTATATACGCCAAGGTGGTCGATACCGGCGATGATATTACCTTCGCAGTCTGCAGAGAGTATTGTAGCGGGTGGTTTTCAGCAGACCGCCAACAAAGTTTTTTTTTTTTTTAAGTTTTCAAAAAACCTTTATTGACCAAGTTGCATAAACAAATTACATTCTTGCACTGAATCAGAGCGCCATACACAAAAGTACCATAGAAAATCACCAAGAGTACCAATAGTTCAAAGCATCAGAGAGTGACATCATAGCAAATATTATACAGACACTTTCGGGCAATAAACAGTCGTTGATAGAAAGCGCATAAATCTCGGGAGGGGGCTGGCCCTGCTAAAAAGTAGACGGAACAATGAGGGGAGGCCGATTGCTATCCTACACCGGCGGCCGCCGCGGGCGGGGCGCCGGCGGGGAGCGTGGGAGAGGAAGCCAGGCGCTGGGGGGAACGAGCAAGGAGGTATGACACAAGGGGCCCCCATATGTCAAGTGGGCGAGATCTGGCTGGCATAAGGTCCCAGAATTCAGACAAAAGGGTCTGACAGCGCGATGCATCGTCGAGCCATTGAGCGAATTTAGGTGCAGGTTTGCGACCCCAACACATAGAAACCCTACGCCGTGCGAGGACCAGCAGCATGGCTATGAGGCGGCGGGAGGCGTCCGGGCAGAATTTGACAAATCCGAGGAGGCAGAGCGGGGGGTCAGGCTGTACCAGCGAGGAGGTGATTTCTGACACAGCCGAACAGACATCGCGCCAGTAATCGGCGACCTTGGGGCACAACCAGGCAAGGTGAGCGAAATCCGCCACCGGAGCAGAACATCGTAGGCACCTGTCACTGGGGGTACGTCCCAGCTTATGCAACTGAACGGGGGTACGGTAGAGCCTATGCAAGTATTTAAAATGGATAAGGCGCAGACGATAGTTAGGGGACAGTCGCTTAGTTTGCGCACAACAGTATAGCCAATCAGCTTGAGAGATGTCTATGCCAAGGTCCTCGCCCCATGCCACACGAGCGCGATCAGTGGAGATGGAAGTATCCGCTAGCGTGAAGGCGTATAGTTTGGTTACCAACTTACGAGGGGAGGAAGACGAATAAAGAAACTCGAGAGCGGTCAACGAGGCAGGAGACAGAGGGAACCCGGGGTGCCGCTCCCTGCAAATAGCCCTCAGTTGATAAAAAAGCAGAGTGTCCATGGGGCCAGAGTCCTCAGCCAGGGAATAAAACATACTCTCCGGGTAGAGATCCGCAACCGTAGTCAGTCCCAAGCGAGTGGCATGTTTAGCCATGCCGGAGGGTTGGAGAGGAGGAAAAGCCGGGTGCCGAACTATCGGCATCGAGTTTGCCGAAAGCAAGGGAGCACCGGAGAACCGACGGAGTCCCTCCCAGGCCCAGCGCAAGGTCTCAACTGTGTCTATCTCAGTGCGGGGAGTTTGGCCGGGGCAAACAATGCAGTGGTAAGCGGCCACGGGGAAGCAAGATCCGCCTTGACTGCCACGTGCGGCTGGAAAGGAGTTGGGTGAAGCCAAAAGTGCAAGAAACTGGCCTGAGCACACAATGCATAGAGCTTGAAGTTAGGGGCACCAAGGCCGCCACTTGACATCGGAAGGGTGAGAACGTCATATGCAATCCTGGGTTGCTTGCCGGCCCAAATTAGAGAGATGATCAACGAGCGAACCCTGCGGAAAAAATGGGCGGTGAGGGGAACAGGTAGGTTCAGAAATAGATATAAGAATTTTGGGAGGACGACCATCTTGGCAATGGCTATTCGACCAGCCAACGAAAGGGGCAGCCGGCTCCAAAGTGGGATCTTCGACTCAAGCCAGTCAACCGCACAACCGAAATTGGCCCTCCAGAGTTCGTCCACGTCCCTACTCAGCCAGACTCCTAAATAACGAGTGGGACCGGACGCCCAGACAAAAGGATATTCCGTGGTGAAAGGAGTGGTGACGTCCGTGAGAGGGAACAGGATCGACTTGGTCCAGTTGACCTGTATGCCTGAATAGCCCCCAAATCGTATGATCTCGCGTACTAGAGGACTAAGATGTTCCTGGGGATGACGGACATATAAAGTAATATCGTCGGCATACATAGAGACCAGGAGGGCGCGTGCCGCAAACCCGATTCCCCTCTGGGTGTGGTGTTGTCAGAGTCGAGCCGCCAGTGGTTCCATCGCGATAGAGAAGAGCATAGGTGAAAGCGGGCATCCTTGATGGGTGCCACGTCCGATAGAGATTGGATCTGATACCATGCCATTGATCCGTAGCCGGGCGGAGGGGAGAGTGTACAATAATGAGATTTTACGAATAAAGACCGAACTGAAACCGAGACGTGGGAGGATAGCGAATAAGAAGGGCCATTCCAGGGTGTCGAAGGCCTTGGTGGCGTCGAGTAGGGCGGCCACCGCAGGAAGCGCTGGGTTAATTTGATGCAGGACGGAGAAGATGGTCCGAAGATTATGGGAGGTTGCCCGGCCCGGTATGAAGCCGGACTGATCTGGACGGGCGATGAGCGGCATGAGGGGAAGAAGACGCGACGCAAGCAGTTTGGCCCAGATTTTGTTATCAATATTGATGAGGGACAGGGGGCAGTAGGAGTCACGCAGTTTGGGGGGTTTGTCCGGTTTTAGAAGAAGGGTCAGCATGGCCTCGCGAAGCGAAGGCGGAAATTGGCCACTCTCGAAGGACTCATTATACATGGCGGCCAGATGCGGCACCAGTAGTGGAGCGAAAGACTTATAAAAAGAAGTGGGCAAGCCGTCCAGACCAGGGGCCTTGTCACCGGGCATACCATTGATGGCGGCTAGTATTTCCTCTTTAGAGAAGGGCTCGTCTAAATATTCCCGGTGGTGGTTTTCGAGCCATAATAGCTCGAGGGTATCAAAATATTGGTCGAGGGCCTCGCGCGGAGGGGCGGATCCCGCAGTGTACAATTGCATATAAAAGTCAGTGAACCGCGCCTTGATCTCCTCGGAAGAGGTGGTGCGAGCTGGGCCACCGTCCTGGAGTGCCATGATGTAGGAAGCAGCACGGGCCGGGCGGAGAAGGTTGGCCAAAGTCTTACCTGGCCGGTCGCCTCGCCGAAGCGGCGCGCCCGGGCCTCCCGGCCAAGGAATGATAGTTCTCTGTTGGCCTCCTTAGTGAAGTCAGTATGTTTCTCGCGGAGACGAGCGAGTGTGTCGGGGCTAGGGGCAAGAGCGTGAGAGGCATCCAAGCTCTTAATTTCGGACTCCAGCTTATGTAGAGAATTGCGGATGGAGCGTAGGACCCCGGACTGTTTAGAAATACATGCGCCGCGAATGACAACTTTGAAACCCTCCCAGAGAGTGGAAGGGGAGTCCACAGAGCCCTCATTTAGCTCAAAGTAGTTGTTAATCGTGGTCTGGATCTCGTCACAAAAGACGGGTTCACGCAGAGCGTTAGGGGGTAGCCGCCAGGAGAAAGCACGTCGGGGGGACTGAGGGAGGCAGAGACCGAGCTGAACGGGCGCGTGATCTGACAGAGTTCGCGCCATGTGATCAACAGAGGTGAGCCAGGAGAAAGTGTCAGGAGAGGAAATCCAGAGATCCAACCGGGACCAACATCCATGGGTGCCAGTGACGCATGTGCCCTCGCGGGCCTCGGGATGTGTGTGGCGCCAAGCGTCGAGCAAGGAGTTCTCGGCGAGGATGGAATTTAGGAGCGCCGCGGCGCGAGGATGGGAGGCATGAGGGCCAGAGCGATCCAAGACGGAGGATAGTGTCACATTAAAGTCCCCACCCCAGAGGAGTGCAGCGGGCCGAGTGATGAAATGTGGTGCCATACCTGTGCAAAAAAATCCGGGTCGTCTGTGTTGGGGCCATAGATAGCAGCGATCGTGAGGGGTTGGGCCTGAAGGGAGCCGTGGAGGATAACAAATCGCCCTGCGGGGTCGGTTATAGCGTGAGAGGTTTGCCAAGGGAGCCCCCTACGTATGAGGATAGAGACCCCTCGAGAGTAGTTGGAATAGTAAGAGGAGTGGGACTCTCCCCAATGCCGGGAGTGCAGTCTGGCAGCAGATGCAGGAAGCAGGTGGGTCTCTTGAAGCAGACAAATGTCCACCTTGTGCCGGACCAGATGTGCGTGGACAAGTCGAGCCTTGCGGTGGTCGTTGAGACCCCGAATGTTCCATGTCCAACAAATAATGTCAGTCATTCAGACAGGGCGTAGAGAGTAATCAAACTCAGTGAGGTGAGTAGGCCCCGGACCTTCGTGCGGGCACCCATGGTGGTGTTGAACAACCGAGATAGCGGTGTGCAAGACATCAGTGAAGGGGATACACAGAAACACTTGAGCGCTAACACAGGAGAGGAAGTGGCAGCAGTTGCCACGCGCGGTGGCGTGGCGTCAGAAGAGCAAATGTGGCAGTGCAGAAAAATGCATCGAAACAGTGCTGGAGCAACATAGTCAAGCATGCAATACGTCATCAAAATGCAAAGCAACCTAAACATATTAGCCTCAGAGGGAGGCCATAACACCCCGAGAAACCCCCCCCACCCACCACCCACACCAACCCCCCAAACAGGTTGAGAGACCACCCAAACCCGCCCTAGGGTACCACAACTGGGAAGGGGTAAGTCAGTAACCAGAGTGGGAATCATCCCGCGGGGGCATGGCAGCGCTCGGCATACACCCCTGTCGAAGAGACAGGGTGGCCAAGCCAACATTGAACAGCAGATGACCAGAAATTAGAGTCTTGCAAAGGTCCATTTAGCCCTGGTCCCTCAGCAAACCACCAAGAGCCGTGTTGTGCAAGTTAAGCCTGGTGGGGTCTTCGGGCCTGGAGCCAAAGTGGATAACAGAGTACAGCTAGCAACGCAGAGTAGGATGGAGTCAATCATTGTCACTTGAGACGCCAGAGGCAGAGTCCTGTGAAGGGGCCGGAGTGGAACGGTTGGTGCGGTCGAGCTTCTTGGCAAAGGTGAAGGCATCTTTAGGGTCAGGGAAAATGAGAGTTTTTGAGCCCTGTCTGACCCGTAGCTTGGCCGGATACGCGAGGGAGTATGTGATCTCGAGCTTTTGGAGGATCCGCTTCGCAGGCAGGAACTCTCGTCGGGCAGCTTGCACCACCAGGGTGTAGTACGGATAGAAGGACAGGGAGTTACCTTGATGACGGACCTCACCCCTGTCCCTGGCCGCCCGAAGGATGGCATCGCGATCCCGGAAGTTGAGGATTTTGGCGATGATGGGACGAGCTGGTGATCCAGGGGCAGGACGGGGGCCAAGGGATCGGTGGGCGCGCTCTACGATGAAGACAGGGGAGAGCACGTCTCCAAACAATTCACGCACCAGTTGTTCCAGGAAGTCCTCCATTCGCGAAATGTTCGTGGACTCGGGAACCCCGTGATGCGGAGGTTACTTCTTCGGGAGCGGGCCTCCAAATCCTCGTTTTTCGTGCGTATTAGCTCCAGGATTTTGTCCATTTGAAGGAGTTTTTGGCGATCCTGGGTTGCGGCATCCTCGACGTCAGAAATCCTCGTCTCAGCATGCAAAAAGGCGGTTGTCGTGCGAGTCCACTCGTGACTTGACCACATCGAGGCGTGAAGAGAGCTGGTTCAGCTGGGCGGCAATGCCAGAGACGGCGGATTTAACCTCCAGCATGATGGCCTTGAGATCGTCCTCCCGGGAGGCGGCCATCTCCGTGGGAGGCGTGGACTCGCCTCCGTCGGCGACCGCGCCGTCCTGGCACGTCTGGCGGCGTTGGTCGAAGGTGAGCCTGGGCTGCTTGGGGTCGGTCTTACCCATGTCACCAGCCAAGAGGGGAGTGGACAGGAATCACCGCCGAGTGCCGGAGCAGCCGCCCCCACAGCGAGGGTGCAAGGCAGAGCAAGTAGATGGTGCAGGAGACGGCACCTGGGAGGATGCCACGAGAAGGAGGCAGAGATGGTTTGCGCGGTCCCACACCGCGAAGGATGGTAATCGGTCCCCCCTGGGCAATCAGGCCAGCCAACAGGCAGAGAGGCGTCCCAAGAGCGTGTGGCAGGCCGGGGGTACAATCCGACGGGGAGTCCGTGTGCCACGCGTCAGGGAGCAATGCCAGTGGCAGCCCTGCAGGTAAGGCAAGGGGGGTGCGCGGCCTAGCACACACGGGGCCAGACCCCACGAGGCAGCAGAGGCGTGATGACAGCACAGGAGCGGGGGCCCCGCAGTGTGGCGCCACCCGCAACCCAACCGCAGCGGTCCCCAACAGTAATGGCTCTTGCCCCAGTCCACAGGGAGCAGGCTGCAGTCAGTTCAAATCGGGCGCCAGCCGTAGGAAAGAGCCGGAGGTCCGCACTGGGAAATCACAGCATGTATAGGCCCCTGGTGTCGCCAATGAAAGGGGGTCCGGTGGAGCCCAAGGCGGCCAGCGGAAGCGCAGGGTAGTAGCGGGTGAGCGGCTGCGCCGGGCCGGGAACAGATCCAGGCGTTGGGTCTTGAAATGAGGCTGGGTGTTCAGCGGCTAGGTGCGGTGTCGGCGATCCCACGCCCGGGCGCCAGTGAGGGCGGGAGACGCACCACCAAGAGAGGAGCAGCAACAGGGGAGTCACGGGGGCGCGCCACCCACGTCACCCGGCCTGAGTGTAATGAGTGAAGGCCCAGCGGGCGCCGCTATGAGATCAGCCGGCGCCCGCACCCAGCAACAAAGGAGGCCGGGCGGTACGGCGCACAAGCCCCCAAACCCCGCCGCCGATCGCCCCGGCGATCGATGCACTCACCAGGCCCCTCCGGCAGCAGGAAAGCACAGAAGCCGGGTCGGCTCTTCAGGCGCGGTCAGGCCGAGGCGAGGCGGCCCCGAAGCAGCAGCCGGAAGGCCTGATCACGAGGCGCAGGTCCAGGAGCGCAGCTCAGCTCAGGAGCGGTGGAGCAATGTGCGGCAGGTGTCCCTCGGCACCCCAGGGCGAGGTGAGAGTGGGGGTTCCGAGGCCAGGCGGTCAGGAAGCCGTCATCTGCAGGATAATGCCGGATTAAGCAGCTTGGCCAGCAGAGCCCACCTAAAGTGTGGCCATCTTGCAGCCGGCCAAGCCACGCCCCCACCACCAACAAAGTTACCGTCGCTGTCACCGGCGGCAGGCTGCTGTAGATTGGATGGAGGAGTTCCGCCGTCGTCGGACCGTCATCGGGAGATTGCGGTTGAGCGGCAGTGCAGAAGACGCAGGAGGAGGCTGACAGGGTCACCTGCAGGAGGGTACGGTCTCTTGGGCACGGAGCTGGACACAGCAGGGATCGTGGGGCCTGGAGGATCCCTCAAGGTTGTTGAGGTCGTCCGGCTGGGATGCTTTTCTTCTGGCAGGGCAGAGTTGCGTCGACACAAGTGTCGGTCCTCCACCACTGCGGTCGGGGAGTTCTTTTGTAGCAGTAAGTCACGTCGACATAAGTGTCAGAAAAGAGGGTCGTGTCTCTAGCCACTAGATCAACAGAAGGGAAGGTGCTGAGATGCCAAGGTAAAACTTGGGGGGGCAGATTTACAAGCCCCTTGCACCACTTTTGCGTCACTTTTCCCATGTTACAAATGACGCAAAAGTGGCGCAAGGGCCTTGTAAATAAGCCCCAGGATCTTTTGAATATATTGGGGTTAATTTATTTATTGGGGTTCGGCGACCACAGAAGCACTGGACTTTTTAGATCATAAGGCAGGGAAATTGACCATGGGTGAATACTGAGGGACTAAGTATTTCTTTTAATGTAAGTAATGTAATACCTAAAAAATGCTAAGCATTTGAAAAGGATTACATGCAACAATAATGTGCATTAACATGCCGTCAAGTGTGGGTCATCAGAAAATGTATTTAATGTGAGATATATTTGAAAAGAATTGTTATGAGTCAAACTGTTGAATAGTCAGGAAGGCTGGCATTTCCGAACTGTCCACACAATAAATATAATTATCAGTAGGTTTCTTAAAAGAGTAAATATTCTCATGTACACCAAGGCTTAGCCCTGGAATAAATACGGAGTTTACTTTTTTCTGGGCTACAGAGATTACTTACACTAAGGCGTGTTCCTCTTTCAGCCTCTTGTGATAGACCCGAGAAGAAAATATAAAATTGCCATCCTTCCCCTAACGCCTACAAGGGCACTCATTTACAGAAGTCAAAGAAAATCTTAATTCAAGAAAACAGACCTGTTCAAAACTGTAGATTTCTGAACCAGACCTCTAGATATCACAGTACCCTCGATTCATAGGCAAAACACAGAAGAAAGAGCCTGTTACACTTGCAAAGTACTAAGACCGTATCAGTTTTTAAGCTGCTTCAACCATTACAACTTAAAACAAGCATTGGCAAAGCCAATAGGCCTGGCATTGCATGCTGATCTTTGGCTTTGCCAGTGTTTATTTTGTTTATGAATGTGTTTTGTGTGAAGACACGTGGGACGAACTGCCTGACAACAGTATTGTGGGAGCTTCTGGGCTCTGACCTAAGCAAACCAAGCGTTATCTAAATCCCATATTTTTTTAAGGGAAACGCATTTATTCAACCAGTAGTCCCCTGGTACTGAAGAAGACTGCTTCTTATACAAATGAGCAGATTGTACAAGGGCAGAATGCCTTCACTCACTGGCTTGGCAGTTCGAGCTGGACTGTTCCCATGAGGAACAGGGTCAAGACTGATTTGCATATGGCTGGGTCTGATCTGGGGTGGCGAAGTGAGCTTAAGAACGATGATGGATTCAACCCAGATCTCTGACTGGGGGTGAGTGTCTGAAAAGTTTCAGCGCTCCCTCCATCGTCTCCTTGTGTTTGCATTGTTCGCCATAACTTGGCAGGGTATGCCCAGACGAGGGTCCCTTGCTCCCTTTGGCTCTGGATTCAAGCTAGCCTGGTTGATGAGGGGTGTTACCCTGAAACCGCTCCCAGGATGCTTTTTCTGGTCCAGGGAAGACATGGCTGGGCAGTTCGGGCTGGACTGTTCCTATGAGGAACAGGGTCAAGACTGATTTGCATATGGTTGGGTCTGAACTGTGGTGGCGAATGCACCACCACAAGTGGCCACTAGATGGCACTCGATTGCAACAGATGGCCTCACAAATTACCTTGTTGCTACTGGGGAGGGCAAAGGGGGGAGAGGGGCAAAATGGCAAAAGTCATTTTGCCTGGAGCTTAGAAAAACTTTGCAACGGTTGTAGGTCTGCAGAGCTCAAGCTGTAAAACGGCTGTGTTTCTTCCTGATGGACGAGAAAAAGGGCAAAATGTAGAAAAGGAGTTAGCCACTGGAGATCACAGATAATGTTATGCTTCAGAAAGGGCAGCTCTGCATCAGCAGATCTGCCATGTAGTCTAACAGTGAACGCGCTAACCTTTCTAGGAAGGAAGTGTAGCTCTCTGATAAGACAGGCTCCCTCCGCTTTTTATAGCAGCGCTAAAAGGTGGCTTTTAGCAGCAGATGCAAAGGTCAAGGAGAACTATGGATTAGGCAGAAAAAGGACCAAAAAGAATATTCTCGTTCACAAAAGGCGGAGGAGGGAGAGAGATGGGAAGTGATGCTTTTAAAGGTGATCTCTCCAGCATTATCAATATAAATACACTCTTCTCGGTGTCCTGCTGGGAGCTGGAGAAATTGTGTTTTTCCACTTGAAAATATAAATGAAAGTGGAGCATCAATAGTTCGAACAAAGAAAACAAAGTATCCTGACTTCCGAGGAGGGAAACAGGGCTGTTTTAGTGCAGTTTTACGTTTTCTAGCAACAAAAACAGATTTTGAGAGAAAGCCTGGGATTCTGGGAATGCGTGAAAAATATATTTTGACAAAGAAAAAATTGTTGAGAAAGATTCACTGTTCAGCTGAAGCAGCCCTTCCCTGGCCCCACTAATTCTTCTCTCACCTTGTTCCCCAAAAGTGAATACAGCTTGTGAGCAGGTTGAAGTTGGGGGTGCTCGGTAGAGAAGTCAGCGCCTGAGGTGCCTTGCAACCCGCTTCACAACAGGAGGCAAAGCCTGGGAGCAGTGTCATCAGATGGGGGAAGCAGGACTGTCACTCCCCAGGCCCTGAGCTTTTTCAAGGACCCACACAGATGTTCCAGATTTTATTCATTTTAAAGCAAGCCTACTCTGAATATTAAGATGAGACGGCTAACATGACTATCTCTAGGATGGTGACAGATGCTAAAGGTACTGTGTTTTCTCTTTAAATGGAGGACATTTTTAGGTCGAGCCTATAGCGCATGCGCTGTCTGCAAGACCTTTTGTAATCACTTACACCACGTTTGTGCCCGCCTGCTGCTAGCCATAGGTCGCCTCCAGTGCTCCTCTGAATTGCAGCATTCTGACTTGTTCTGGCAGCCGATAGCTCACTTCCGGTCAAGCCAGAGGAGCAGGGGTCGATTACAGTCTCCTTCCCGTTTCTTTCCCTTTGTGTTTTTTTGGAGAACTCTTTTTAAAAAAAAATTGCTGCTTTCTGTCCGTGGCTGCTTGTTTAATTTAGCAAACAGGTACTCGTGCAAGCTAAGCTAGGATGCCCACCCCACAGGCGTCTATGGGGAGGCAATTTTCTCTATGTAGGCTGCAAGTGGGTGTGTTGTTGTTGAGGGAAAAAGAAAAAGAAACAAATATATATTGCGTTTGCACATTCGGCTGCCTTTCAACAGTTAGCAATTGTATATAAAAAATATGTATTGGGCAAATAGCAGCTTTTAGAAAAAAAACACGATTCAATAGCACATCCAGAATGGTGCGCCTGGCACAACTTTCAAGATGTACCACTGCTGAGTTCTGTGAATAAGAGGAAATCGTAAATCTTAGGTTAGTGCTGAACATTTATGGTTCCATTAGTGAATCAAGCCCTTCGCTCACGGGGGTCAAGTAGAGAACAGACTACTGTTGTCGTGGCCTATAACTGCCACGTTTAATGCTACTAATGCTATACTCAGGGCCACTGGAATTGTGTGATTCTGCGGTCTGTTTTTACCTAATTTGGGGTTTGCTTTATTTGCCACATAATCCATCACCTGCTGCATAATTTGCAAATTTTAACAGAAAACAAATTTTGTTTTGAGATTAAACGGATCAAAAATATCTAAAAATGCTGCAACAAGTACTGCTGCGTAGCGGAAGGCACTTCGCAAATTTTGATTGTTTACCTTTCAGCTGCATATTGCTGTGTTTGCCTGTAAAAGTAGTGCTAATAAAGTGAAACCTTTGTCCAGATAGTGTTGACATATGTCAAAATGACAAAATGATGACGTGATACTATCACAAAATGTATCACATTACGCAGCATAATTTGCTTTTTTCATGCCGCAAAGTTTAATAAACCCTGCCGCATAATATGGTCCTCCTTTGCCGCGTGATTCCAGTGACCCAGGCTACATTGCACAGAAGCACTTCCTGGTGAGTTGGAGGCAAATTGCAAAATTGTGCTGCTTTAATGTGAATCCTTCACCAATTGTTATATACCACCCAATAGCAGAAGAATCAGCTGCTGATTTGAATTAAAGTCATGATACTCACATTGTGGAGTCTATCAATGGTGTCTGTACTGGGGAACGCATCTCACCATTTACTGCCTACTGGTCGTCTGTCATGCTCCGATCATCTAGGCCTCTGCTATTTTTGCTCAAAATTGCTCTCTTGCAAAATTGCCATTCTCTTATGCAAAGGGAACCCGAGTCGGAATGGTAGTAATTTAATGTGTTAATTGTAAATTGAACTTGGAAACTGAGGGCCTCACTTACAAGTTTTTGACGCAGGGCATCGCAGTAAATCACTTTGCTGCACTGCCCTGCGTCAAAAGGAAAGGGCAGGAATGCGTTGTATTTATGATATACAAGCAATCCTGTCCTGTCACACTGTGCTGGGTCCTATTTGGCTGCCTTGCGCCAACGCAGGCACCCTTGCACCAAGGTACAAGGATGTCTGCCATGTAGGAATGTTTGTTTTTGTGCACAGAGATGCCCACCATGCCTGATGTAAATGAATTGCGGTGTGAGTGCTCCAGGGCTTAACAAATATCCATAAATTAATAAATAAGTGAAGTGTGTGAGAGAAGGGTGGAGATCGGCAGTAATAATGAGCAAGTTGAAGGGAGAGGCCGTCAGGCAGTGACAGATCATCAGAAAGCATGCATATTGAATGAGGAAACAAGAAACAAGCATTGGCAAAGCCAATAGGTCTCACCTATGCACGAGCTATTGGCTTTTGCAGTGTGTTTTAGCCATGTTGTACACTAGTGTGGCTGCTGTTCAGCCAGGCTGAAAGTCAGTGGCTTGGGGTGGAGTGGGGTATATTGGGGTAGAGTGGAATAGGGCGGATTGGGGTATACTGGAATGGTGTAGAATGGGGTAGATTGTGGTATATTGGAGTGGAGTAGATTGTAGTTGCATGGGGTGGAGTGAGGTGGGGTGAGGTAGATTTGAGAGGGTTAGATTGGATTTGGGTAGAGTGGAGTGGAATGGGATAGATTCGAGTGGAGTGGAATAGATTGGGATATAGTGGAGTGGGGTAGATTGGAGTGGGGTTGGGTAGATTGGGTCAGATTGGAGTGTTGTGAGGTAGACTGGAATGAAGTGGGGTAGATTGGTGTAGATTGGAGTGGATTTGGGTAGACGAGTGGGGTAGATTAGATTGGGGTAAATTGGGATAAAGTGGAGTGGGTAGATTGGGGCAGAGTGTAGTTGGGTGGATTGGAGTGGAGTGGGGTGGATTGGAGTGGGGTGGAGTGGGGTAGATTGCAGTGAATGGAGTCAGGTAGATTAGGGTGGAGTGGGGTAGATTGGAGTAGAGTGGAGTTGGGTGGAGTAGATTGGGTGGATTGGAGTGTGGTAGACTGGAATGGAGTAGGGTATATTGGGGTAGATTTGAGTGGGGTGGGGTAGATTGGAGTGGTGTGGTTTGGGGTAGAGTGGAGTGGAGTGAAGTTGGGTATATTATGTTGCAGTGGGGTAGATTGGGGTAGATTGCAGTGCAGTGGGGTAGATTGGAGTGGAGTAGGGCAGATTAGGGTAGAGTGGGGCAGATTAGGGTAGATTGGAGTGTGGTAGATTGGGATGGAGTGGGGAAGACTTGTGTGGAGTCAGGTAGATTGGGGCAGATTGCAGTGGGGTAGATTGGAGTGGAGTAGGGCAGATTAGGATAGAGTGGGGAAGATTAGGGTATATTGGAGTGTGGTAGATTGGGATGGAATGGGGAAGACTGGTGTGGAGTCAGGTAGATTAGGGTAAAGTAGAACGGGATAGATTGGGGTAGATTTGAGTAGAGTGGGGTAGGTTGGAGTGGGGTAGATTGGGTTGGGGTAGATTAGGATGGCGTAAATCGGAGTGGGGTTGATTAGGGTGTAGTGGGGTAGATTGGAGAAAAATTGGGTACATTGGGTAGATTGGAGTTTGGTAGATTGTAGTGGGGTTGATTGTAGTGGGGTAGATTTTGTTAAAGTGGAGTAGATTGGGTAGAATGGAATGGGGTAGACTGGGGTAGAGGTGAGTAGATTGGGTGGATTGTTGTGCGGTAGACAGGGGTAAATTGGAGTGGAGTGGGGTAGATTGGAAGGAAGTGGGGTAGAGTGTGGTAGACTGGAGTCTGGTAGATTGAAGTAGATTAAAGTGGTGTAGATAGGGTAGCTTGGAATGGATAGCTCCTTTGCATCATCATACATGCAGTCCCCTCAGTGTTGCACCCCTCAGTGTTGTGTCCCCTCAGTGTTGCACCGTAACACTACAGTCAACACTGAGGGGAGCACAAATTGTGGACTGGATGTACCATCATGCAAAGGAGCAAAGTTTTCTGGGATGTGATGTAATGTCTGGCCACCCTCTTTTCCCTGCCCAAACTGATTTTCATGACCTCTTCTACCATTTATCTTATGTTCCTAATGTTCCTTTTTGTAAAAATTGCTTTCCGGCCCATTGATTACACTTCATCCAGCCCGAGCTGGAGATTCCGCCCGGGTGTGGAAATTCTGGGCCAAGCCGGAGATTCTGGCCAGGTGCAGATATTCCGTCCTGACTGCGGACGTAAAGATACACTCGTAAATGACCTCTGTGAATACCAAAAGTCGCAAAGTTAGACTTTTGTCTCAGATTGCCTTTGTGAATCGGGCCCATCGTGTGTAAATGTCATCACCTAGTGTATTGATGTGTTTTGATTGTATTCAAATACACCACACTTAAGAATTACAAAAAAAACCTTTATTTGTACTTTCCTAATTCTTATATATTCATGAAATATGAGCACAGTTCATTTTTCTTGTGTGCTTAATAAAAGCCTTTCCTTTCACACCCCCAGATTGTCAGAAAAATCATCTCACTTTAAAGTCAGAGAAAGAAATAGGCCTGGCTCCTTGATTTTGCCTTTGTAAAAAATTTGTTGTCCAGAGATTTTCATTTTTGATTTGTGTTTTTGTATCATTAGAGAAGTAATTTAGCTTTGACAGATATTGCTAATCCGGGCCCAATTTTTCTGGACCATATTTTCAAAAATGGTGGATGTGTTTCAGTGATGATGTAATATTTCAGGAACCATGAGACCTATATACAACATTTTGGTGTCAAAACATAGGTTTTGGGGGTCAAGTAGACTCGTAGAGATGGAAAATAACTCATCAGAGCAACCCTTCTGCCATTTTCCAAAATGGTGGCTCTATAATGATGCGTTTTAGCCATCATATTGGTAATTTATTTTCAGATTGTTTTTGTTTCTGGTTTTCCGTTGATTTAAATTCATAAGCATGAGCGAAGCAAGTGGTAGGAGAGGATCTTTACCTCCTGACACCGTGTTGCTAACTACAAAATCTGAGGACTCCTTCAACAAAGAAAAATGTTTCATAGGCCAAACTAATCCAAAAGAAAAGCTAACACCAACTGCGCCTGGACAGAAGAGAGTCCGAGATGCTGTAGAAATACAGCCGCACGAAGTTCACAAAAGATTGAACCTGATGAGCGAAGAGGATCAAATATTTTTTCATTGTAACAACAAGTGCTACAAGTCATATACAGTGGAAAAAAGCCTGCAAAAAAATCATCAAAAAATAGCAGAAAGCAGCGAATCAGAACAAGAATCCAAGTCTTCTTAGAAAGCGATGACAACCAAACCCAATGCCCATCCACTTAGAAGATTGACAGCTACCCATCATCTACCTCCAACAACTGATCAGATAGCAGAGGATCTTCAATGTGTTATCTGTGGCTTAGCCAGAACAAGGGCCAAAGAGATTGACGAAAGAACAAAGTACAGAGTATGTGAGTCTCAAAGGGCTAACATGTTTTAATCTGCAGCTAGTTTTTTCTCAAGATGAAGTTTTCAGCTGAGTAGCTGATCTAACCAGCGAGGTGAATGTATTTGCAGCGAATTTGTATGCCCACCCAAACTGCATGTGTGCAAACATTCAAAAATAAGAATGTACAATGAGCTACTAGCAGCAACGTAACCACCATCTTTCAGTTAAGTTTCCACTCTTTGAAAAAGCAAATGAAGTTTTAAAGCCACTCTTGAGGGTTGGCTATGGATCCACACAGTGAGATCAGAGAAATAATGGTCAACATTGATGAAACTGTATTAATCCATAATAATGAAATTAAGATTTTTCTGGTGAGAATGTACAATGACAGAAGTCGTTTCTGTCAGTGTAACAAAAAGAATGAGCCACTTATGGTGTTCTCAGCTGATTTGACTCCTGAAGTTCTTGCTGCCAAAATAGGAGCATAGGATGCAGTAAAATCAGGAGGAACCATTTTAAGAAATGTCCTGAAAGATTTAGATTTTGGACTTAATGACAACATTTGTTGATGCCCCAGAGCTCCAAAAATCACGGGAATCAACAAGAATACCTGATACAGTCTTAACATTTTTACATCATTGTTTAATATTAGCAAAGCAAAACTGTTAGAAACTAAAGTTTTTGAGTTTGGAACCAAAGCCAACAACATTGATGATGGCTTTGAAGATATAAGCGAAGAAGTGGAAGACAATACCATGAACTGACAGGCTTATGCTGTGACAATGTACTGTCTTTTCCAAATCATGTTTTACGAATTGCATCACGGCAAAAAGAAAACTCCGCCACACATGATGACTGTCCAAGCAATCTACGACAAGTGCAAAAGTAGAGAGCTACATCACTTCAATGAATAGGATTAGTGTATCAACAAGTTATAATTACATAGTATGGAGCAGGAACTTGTTAGCAGCTCATGCTGTAAAATCTTGTGAATCCGACAGCACTCCACTTCCGAGTCACTTTACCAGGAAAGGATTTACAATTGCTGCTCTTGATAATTTTGATTTTGAAGACAGTTCTTCTTTGTCTGGAACATCCAGCACACATGATACTGCCATGGTGCTTTTTCAAGACCATACCAATGAATTAGCTGCTAGAGAACAAGCTGTGTCACCTGTAGGCATAAACAAACGAAGCTGCAAACGTCTAACCCAACTTCCTTGCCAACGTGTGTAAAATCACTACCAGCCATCAACACGGCCCAGTCTACCAGAAAGTTTGAGAGTGGCTGAGGACATGGATCTCCTTCTACCTGATGCTGTGGTCCACAAAGCTGATTTAACTGCATTTATCATATTGCTTATTCAGTGCAGACTGAAGGATGAAGAAAAGCCAGTACCTGCGTGGGCTTGAATTCATGCTCTGATCTCCCAGAATACCATCCCCACTGAAGAAGGTTGGGTTTTACCATTAATACCATCTACAGTTACAAACTATGCAACAGTATACACAGCTCTAAAAATTTCAAAAATGTGCGTGCTCAGCTTGAAGATCAGCCTATTCTGCGAATTTTCTGCAATGAAGGTGTTTTCCGTATTGTAGCTGACATTTTTATGAGCAATCCAGTAGAATTTGATGATCTTTATCCAATGATAGGCGTTTTTCACATGAAAAAAGTTGCGTAGTGGTGTGCAGGAAGTTATCTCAGTGGATGTGGCATAGATGATCCACTTATTGAGGCTGAAATCTTTGGAAGCACAGGAGCCCAGTCAGTACTGAGCGGAACTCATTATGTTCATTCGTTGCAAGGTATGTTCATCATATCTGAGGCTATAGAAACATTGCGTTGAAATGCTCTCTGGAACAAGAATGACAAATTATGTTTTGCATATCATATCTTAGAAGTGAACAAGGCACAGGGTGCACTTAATTCAAAAGACATAATGTAAAGCCAGTCAATGTTCAATACACTCTGTTCAAACTCAGAAAACCTGAAAACCAAATTCATAGAGTTTGTCAAAGAATATGAAGAAAAATCAGAACTTTGCATGTACTGGGGAAATGTTTTACTCATGATAGCTCTAGTGAAAAACTTGGTACATGCTAATCGGGAAGGTGATTGCGAGTTGCACGTGAAGACTGTGGAGTCACTGATTACTGTGTTTTGCTAATTCAATTGCATAAACTACCTGAGATATGGGTCCTGGTATTTGGAAAGAGTGAAAAACTAGAGGTGGAAAAACCATACCTCTACAGAAAATTCATTCAAAGACATTTTGTGGTGAAAGACAGAGAAGGAAGGTTCAATGGTGTGGCTCCAGATATGAAACTGGAACCGTCGATCCAGCGATCACAGAAAAGCTCCAAGGGAATTGGTGGTCAGACATGTAAAAGGGAATATGTTTCTCAATGGCAGCTAGTTTACCATGAAGTCCTTTTATGTGCAATGTTTTCAGAGAGATGACAAATTCAAAATGAATGGACCATCGTGAAACTGGTCCTCACCACAAACTTGTATGAAAGAGAGGGAAACGTTTAACAAACATGTTGACAGCCTTTTTCATTTAATGCAATAGCAAGGAAACCCCTTTGAAATCACTGACCCTGTGCGACTACACAACTTCGTGACCAAACAATATGTGGATAACGATATAAAGACATGTCTATTCGATGTCCTGGAACATGGATCAAAACTATATGAGGAACTGAAGCAGGAGAGATTTATTTGAAGAGAAAAAGTTGTTTGACATAATCACTAAAGCTAAACTTTCATGCTCTAATTGCCATAGTAAGAGTTTTTTCCATAGAGTCCCTACAAGAAAAGGTTACAAAAAACGACTTTCGCAAGCACATAGAGAGATGGATATAGCAAAATAAAAGGGTGAATTTATCAAGGACATTCTGTCGCATGATCTTCTTCCAACAAACGCATTATTTGATGGAGATGCTGCAATCAAACCAGTGAAGCACAAACTCGTACAAGAGCTTGAAAAACCTTTTACCTGAAGAATTTCAATTAAAAAAGATGCCCTCAGTGAAAACTGCTGTTGTTGTGGACTATATGTCACAATTGCGAGTGATCAAGATTTCATCCATGCAAAATTATGGAGAGGCCCTTCAGACTGTTCTACAGATATCAAAGTCAGTGTGCACCTTGCAAGAACTGCACATTGTCTTTGACAGTTATATCGAACTATCTGTCAAAGAATTAGAGAGAATCAGACAAATGTCTACAAGTGGAACAATTGACCTTGCCTGCAGTAACACTTCGACACCTATACCTATGCAACTTGATAAATTCTGGTCATCAACATCAAACAAGATGAACTTGGAGATGAAAAACTCACCAAAACATTGCTTGTGCTTCAGTGAACACTGAATTTCCAATTATTGCAAGTGGAATGATTGTCAATGAGGAGTTGGTGCCTGCAGGGATATATTCAAAAGGTACAGGCCATATTATTCAAGAACTTAGCAGGGGGGCGTGGCCAGCAGCCGGGAATGATGGCTGCATACTAGCGCGGCGATGGCCCCAAACGTCCTTTCCCAGCATCTATCCTGTAATTAATCCGACTTCTTAAGTTACACAACAAGCGGAGAAGGTGCGAAAAGCCCGGAGACCCGCTCCTGTGGCCGCGGAAAGGCCCTGTGCGGAGAAAGCGAGACGAGAGAGTGGTGGCCTGCTCTCAACAAGCGGCAGCGGAGTCTGGTGAACGGGTGCCCCGCCCATGAGAGACATCAACCGGGCAGGCGACGTAGGCGAGCCTGCGTGGACAACGGCTACAAAAGAACTTTCTCCCTGCGGCTGCCTGGGGACACGGACGGCGGCGGAGATTCGGCGTGGCGGCGGACAAAAGACCAACGGAGCGCGTACCCACCTGACACATCAAAGAATATCGTTCCTTACCGAGGAGTGTGAGGTACAGCAGCAGGCCACCGCTGTGACTCACTTAGTTACTTGAGGTCGGGAGCATTGGACGACCTCCGATTTGATATCGAGGCCGCTCCGCCTCACCTCCAAAGCAGCCCAGCACCTGCAATCACTAGCGAGGGGCCATACTTTCGGAACTGAAGCCGGCCCGCCATAGCAACATAGCGGGCCGGCCATATAGACGCTCGCGGCCTGGGGGACACATAACATTGATGCTCACCATTGTCGAATTGATCTGTGTTTCATTGCGGCCGGCGTGCACCTAGTGGTTGGCGATGTGGAATGTGGGACAATCTTTGGTCACCGGCCTGAACCGCTTCACGGCGCCCTCAAATGAACCAGCCTTTATGACTGCTAAAAAGGGGCACACCTTTAAGGCCGAAAGCCAACCCAGTGGACCATCAACACGGCAGGACGCACAGGTACCCACCCGCAATCCGACAATATATATGCCATAAAGGACCTGAATTTAAGAACTGCCCCATAGAACTTCTAAGTTTAAACAGCGCCACAAACGTAACAGGAGTTACAGTGTTGAAGACGAAAGAGTGGCCACAACCATAGGGTAATAATAACTATTGGAAGAAGTCACACCTGACCAGTTACGCCTCAAGACGTTACACGTACCCTGAACTCAAACGGGCAAATAGCAATGGTCTTGACCTATAGCACCAGCACAGCGTTCAAGATCCCATAAACTAACCAAAACTTCCAGGAAGGGTGGGCCCGGCGCGCCAGCGGTTGTCATCGACAAACTACTACCCTGTCACGGGGGCTTGGTGGCGGGGGAAAACCGACAGGCTACGTGAGGTTCAACACGGTGGGCAGCAGTGAGTACCCTCCGTATCGAGACATTGGCTCTAATTAAGAAATGCCTACTGCTAAAGGGGGTCGTGGCTCACACCAACCGAGAATCGATAAATATGCCTGGCAGAAGTCACAGGAGGGGGACCCGTGTGCTCTGGAGTAGACCAAGAAAACCAACAGAAGCCAACTGAACAAGATTCCCCTACACTCCAAGATATCATGAGGGCGATTCACGGCCTTCGCACCTCGTTAGAAGGACGCATAGACACCGTCTCCACAAACATATCTTTGCTCAGGGTAGATCTTGGGAAAATGGACTCTAGAGTCAAAGAAGTGGAAGACAGCACCCAAGGCCTCGTTACTGATACGTCAGTACTAAAGAAGCAAGTCGCTAAGTTGCAAAATCGCACCAAATCACTTACAATGCAGCTCGATGACTATGAAGGAAGATCCAGACGCAATAACGTCTGCATTCTGAGAGTACCAAAAAGGGCAGAGGGGCCAGCAACAGATCTATTTGTCGAGGCGCTAGTGACTAATCACTTGCAACCTAGGAACTTATCCAAATACTTCTCTATTGAAAGGGCCCATCCCATACCGGGGGGAAGGCCTAAGCCTGGGGCACCCCCGACCTATCCTGGCAAGGGTGTTCAACTTTAGAGATCGAGATGTCATCCCCCCAAACGGCTCGTAGTGCTCCCCCACTCAAATATGAGAACAGCACAATATCGTTTTTCCTGACTTCACTGCCAGCGTGCAGAAACAAGGACGCTCCTTTTGGAAGTCAAAAAGCTCTCAGGGCACAAGATATTAAATACGCCATGCTGTTTCCAGCGAAGCTGCGAGTGGAAGCAGAAGGCAAAACCTGGTTCTTTGTGGAGCCAGAAGAGGCATGGGACTAGCTAGAGGGATGGTGGAGAGTGGGAGCCAAAGGGAATCCGGACCGGCAAGAGCGACGAGTCGGACAGCAGCAGAAAAGACAAGACCCTACACAAGGAAACGGGGGCCAACAAGTCGCAGGAGGATCCTGAACTCACTCGTAAGGTTGTGTAATAGAACTGAAGCGATGAGTCCACCTTCAAGGGAAGACAAAGACAATCGCATCTAAGGAGCGGCAACATGGGCTGAGCAGCAACTAAAAAGACAGCCGACACTCCCTTGACCTCGAAGAACTGGTAGAAAAAAAAAAAAAGATATGAACAGACGAGGGGGCAACACTCTGGAAACGATCATCAAGGAAAATGATGAGTATAAATTAACTGTATATATTGACTCAGGTAGCAGAATGTCCGATTGACTGGGGGAGGCGGGGAGCAATGTTGAGCCACGATTCCTCCACACAGGGTAGGTTGGGCGACGGGCACTCTGCACAGTTGGGGAAACGGGCCGTTTGATTCCATTATGCAGGGAGGCAGGGGGGGCGTGGGGGGAACTTTGGGGAAGGCGAAAATAGAATAGTTACTCGTTCCATGTTAGCACAGCAACAAAGCATGTCATATAAAGTAAGTTCAGAGCCGAACGTACAACAGCAGACCCTCAAAGCGCTAAAATTCAGAGCAGGAATAGAGTCACATATGCACTCTGCATGGTCAAGGGGCTTTGAGTGGGTGAATAAACCAAGGCGCCAGAATTTAAAACAACAAGCATCCTCAAAACAAAACTGGCATACACCAGTGACAAGGAAATTAGACATGTATCACATAACGCACCTACGAATAATTCACTCCCTCAGCTATGGCGAGAAACTTGTGTAGGGACCTGAAGATCCTCACATGGAACGTGAATGGACTGGGGGATAAACTGAAGAAAGGAATGGTCCTACAGTATATAAAAAGGCAAGCCCCAGATATAGCCCTTGTGCAAAAACGCATCTAATAGGTAATACATGTAAAGCATTAAACAGATGGGGCTATCGACTGGTCACACACGCAGGCTTCACTCCCAGTTCCCAGTACCGGTATACTTCTCTCGTAAAAACTGACCATACATGATCAGTAGAACGTGGGTAGATGACCAGGGCCCGTTCGCTGCAGCCACTGGTACATGGGAAGGGAGACCCCTAACCGTACTGTCAGTATATGTTCCCCAGAATTACAACAAACTACACTGCAGGACCTGAGCAAGTTTATCCTAGACCTTCCAGTTGGCACCTTGGTGATCGGGGTGACTTTAACATGGCTTTAAATGGGTTATATGACCGACTACCCCCACATAGAGACCCACCCACCGGGTCCAAATTGGCAGATTTTCTCTTAGCCCTTGGCCTGGTCGACGTATGGCGACAACTTAACCCGACGTCCAGCCAATTCACCTTCCACTCGGGAGCCCACAAAAGTCAATCTTGCATCGACTACATACTCACCCACGCGGCCGATATTCCCAACTTTACTGAAGCCCGGTGCTTGGCAAGGGGTATTTCTAACCACTCCCCAGTATTGACTAGAATGACAATGGGTCTTCAGCCCAGACGCATTACACTCACCATTACTCCATGGGCGCTACAAATTCCACACATCAAAACAGACCTGTTGCAAAAAGTAGAATTATATTTCCAGGAAAACGTAGGTTCGGGTGCATCATCCCAGACTCTATGGGGAGCATTCGACGCTGTCATCAAAGGACGAGCGCTGGCACTAATGATGGGGCATAAAAGAGAACTAGTAAAGCACATTGAACAATTGGAGGAGGAGATCTTACTGGGCGAGAATAACCTGACCCCAGCTACTGACGACATAGCCCAACAAGCGCTGGCGGCCAAGATACTAGATTACAGACAACTACTCATGGAGTCTGCTAGAGCCAGACAAAAGTATATATATCATAGGATATACGAGCAAGGGGAGAGAACAGGCAAGCTATTGGCATGGCTAGAGAGGAGGGAGCAGACGAGCAGGTGGGTCCACCAGCTCAGGTGTTCGATGGGGGAAGACATAATCCATCCACAAGAGATCGCTGAGACATTTGCTACCCACTTCAAAACCATTTACACTTCCGCAGCGGGAGCAACATTCATTGACAATCAAAATCTCCTAGCTACCATCCAGACTGCAGCCCTCTCATCTGATGAGCGGGCTTCCCTTGAGGGAGACCCCACTGTAGAAGAAGTACAACTAGTGATCCGAGACATAAGCTGAGGCAAAGCAATGGGACCAAACAGGCTCCGATCGAGTTTTTCAAGTTGGCAGCAACCAAGTTGACACCCCATCTCCACCGAATGTACCTGGAGAGCTACGAAAAGGCCTTCTGCCAGCGGAGATCCGATTGGCCACGATAGTGGTCATACACAAGCAGGGCAAAGCAGCAAATGACTGTGGGACATATAGACCCATTTCCTCCTTACGGCGGAGGCCAAAATACTAGAAAAAGTATTAGCGAACAGACTCGGATCAATTGGGCTTCATGCCCGGCCGAAACACTGCTTTAAACCTGCGTCGCCTGCACGGTGCCCTGAGTAGGAAGGACACATTATGAGAGGATGTAGCCCTACTGTCCTTAGACGCCAAAATGGCCTTTGATACCATCGAATGGCCATATCTCTTTGATGTGCTGGAGCGAATGGGTTTTGGACTCAAATTTATAAAATGGATCGAGCTCTTATATACGGACCCGATAGCACAAATCGTGGTAAATGGTCACACATCACGACAGTTCCGGTTGGGCAGAGGAACCAGACAGGGGTGCCCACTTTCGCCATTGATTTTTGCACTAGTGTTGGAACCCCTGGCAATATGGGTCCGGGGTGACCCTTTGATACGGGGATTGAAATGGACTGAACAGCACAAAGACAGGAATATCGCTTTATGCAGACGACATTTTATTAATCATGGCTTCCCCGCATCCTCAATCCACCGTATCTTTCATATCTTCCGCATATTCGGTAACCACTCGCGATATACAATAAATTGGTCTAAGTCTCAATTATTTCCAGTGCATGGCCCTTGGCCCAAACTGCCGAAAGGCTATGACATACCCGTTGCAACAGACGGATTCCGTTATTTGGGGATATTTATAACCATGGACCCGGCAAAATTCTATGAAACTAACTTACTTGTTCCCTTGACACGCCTGCGAACTGATGTCAGGCACTGGCGAGGCCTCCCGCTGACTCTGCTAGGTAGGGCAGCTCTCTTTAAAATGCTAGCGCTACCCGCTTCCTATACGCACTGCAAAATACCCCCTATAGGGTCCCAGATTCCTATTCCTCAAATATCAAAAGCGAAGTGCGTACTTTACTATGGGACGGACGGGCGCCGCATATTGCAATGCAGAAGTTAACGGCAGGATGGTACGACAGGGGGATCGCACTGCCAGATCTTAAACTGTTTTACTGGGCATCGCAGTTAACAGTGATTAATCGTTGGGGTTTGGCTCCCGTGACGAGCCGAGCCTCCGTACGGATAGGTGGCTGATAGGGAGGGGAGGATACCAAAGAGCACTATACACAAACCCCAAACGACTAGGTCTACCGGGACCTATGGCCCGAACAGTAGAAATTTGGCATGCGGTCAATAAAAAGCTCGGCTGGTATAAAAAAATCACACTAACAACCCCCCTCTGGGAGCCAGAGTGGCTGGGCCGACTGAGTACCTGCCCCGGGTTTAATAAATGGGACCTAATAGGCATTTCATTAGTAGGAAATATGTGGAGTAAACAAGTATTGGTTACATTCGCGGACCTCCAGAAAGAAAATCAACTTGCACAGTCTGAAACATTCAGATACCTGCAGATTAGCCATGCCCTCAAAGCAGCATTACCCGCGGGAGGCCCATTACCTGAAGCATCCCCTCTTGAGGACAGGTTGATAATAGATCCCATGCCCAAGAAAGCCATCTCCCTAACATATAAAAAACTGGTTAACAACCGGCCGGATCTATTGACACGACTTAGGCGGCAATATGAGCCAGATGTGGGGCGAATTAGAGGATGACGATTGGCACGATGCTTTGGCTTCCCCCAGGGAAATTGCCATTCGCATGAGACTGAGGCTGATCCAGCTTAAGATCCTACACCGAGTCTACCTTGCCACGAGAGTTCTGGTGAAGATGGGAAGGAGGGCAGATACTTACTGCCTCAGACGATGCGCGCAGGAGGGTACCTTCTTCCACACAATATGGGCATGCCCAATCATCCAACCATACTGGGATGCGGTCACAACACGAATGGAGAATATAGGGGGAAAAGCTGAACCCCACCCCAAAACTCTGCCTATTAAATATATGGGAGGCCACGGACTTAACCCAAAATGAACAATCATGGGCTTCACTGGGGTGGGCACTAGCGAAACGCAATATAGCACAAAAATGGGGAATTGGGGAACCACCGCTAATACACGGATGGGTAAGCGACATGGACAGGGCTATGATAGCAGAGAAGGACGTTTTCAAGAACAGAGGGTGCCCCAAAAATGGGATTGAAAGTGGGCGACATGGAATAAACACAGAGGCGAGATATGCCTGTCCCCCACGGTTGAACTTCGCAAGAGGGTGGAGGGGCTGCAAAACCTGTTAAACGAAGAGGGTTAGAGATAAGATAGTAAAATATGTTCATAATTGTCGCTCTGCAGAAGAAATGTCCTTACACTGTGACTAGACACTGTCAAATGACTAATCGTACTGCTGTGCTCTTGTTAACTTGTTCAATAAAAAGAGTTTAAAAAAAAAGAACTTAACAGCAAATTGGAGGAAGCTGACCTTCGTGTTGTGCTACATGTTGAGTGGGCTATTCGAAATGGTTCCAATTGAGTCATTGTGCTGTCAAATGACACAGATATTATTGTTGTGCTACTTAGATTTGTTGCAATGTTCATAAGTCAAGGATTGTCAGAGTTATGGATATGTTATGAAACAGGCGAGAAAAGACACTTAATCCTGCTTCATATTCTGTACAAGAAACTTGACCCAGAGATGCCCAGTGTTCTTTTCAAGGCACATATTCTTACTGGTGATGAACCTATGAGCAAAATTGGAACAAAGCTTGGAGCTTTAACTGCTGAACCTGTGAAGTTTCTAAAAGGATTTGCTGAGGCAGAAAAAGAATGTGACTTTAAAGACATAGAAAAATACTTTGTGCTTGTGTGGAAAATGAGTTCTGACTGTCACACATTTGATGATCTTTGGTGCAGTGAGTTCAAGAGTTCAGTCCTGCTAAGTGACCTTGCACCGATGTCATATTCTGTGCATGGACACATTAAAAGAGCATTCTACTTGATCAGAAGATGTGTACATGTTTTGGATCATGCATATGTAGAGAAAGATTTGTGTGAATTTGGTTGGGAAAATATTTATGGGGTGATAAAACCTACAAAATTTCTAAATCCTCTACCCACAGAACTTACACGTACATGTACTTGCAAAACTTGTGCTACAAAAAGGTGTCCCTGTCGATATGCTCTTGTCAAATGTGCAACATTCTGCAAATGTACCATGAGCAAATGCTGAAACAAATAAATAAAGAGAACTATGAAAATGTCTCTGAAACAGGAGTGCAAAACATTTTTTTATATTCAGATCATAAACATTGTTTGGTGTATACATAAAAATATTAAAAACCATTCTTATTTGTTTCATTTATATATATGTCTCTTCTTCCTCTATTATAGGTGCCAATTAGGAAAATGGCAGAAGGGTTGCTTTGAGGAATTATTTTCTGTCTCTTTAAGGCTACCTGACCCCCAAAACCTATGTTTTGACACCAAAACGAGCTATATAGGTCTCAAGGTTCCTGAAATATTACATCATCACTGCAACACATCCGCCATTTTTAAAAATGTCATCTAGAAAAATTCAGCCCAGATTAGCAATGTCTACCCAAGCTAAGTTACTTCTCTAATGATCCAAAAACACAAATCAAAAATGAAAATATCTTGACAACAATTTTTTTACGGCGGTATATCAGGGGGCCGGGATTAAAAAGGAAACACCAAGCTCCCTCAGAAGACAGAGCCTGACATTTGACCTCTGTCTTTGAATGCACAGCAAATGTGACAATATAAAAACAAGATTTAAAGGCATGTTTAATGAAAATGAGCACTCAGAAGGATACAGAAGTAAGCAAGTAATGCTGCACTGGACAGACAAACTCAGGCTGGACAGCCTTAAACAAACAAAACCACCAAATAGAAAGCAAGCAAATGTGAGTTTCAAACCTCAAAGCCAATGGTCAGCAATGGGCGTAATGCATTCCCAAGGAAGCTTTCGGAATGTCCACAAGAAGTCGTTAGCAAACCTGGTAGGCTTCGACCTAAAAATGGAGCCATAAGAAAATGCAAGAAGAGAGAATGGAGAGAAGGAGAGAGAGTATGAGATCAAGAGGCAAAGAGAGAGGGAGAGGGAGAGAGAAAATGAGCAGTACGAGAGTGTGAAAGATGCACACCTTGCCAAATAAAGAAACAGAGCTTGTCTGGGAAAATCAGAAAACATTAAAAAAAATACCCTTAACATGTTCAGCCATGTGCCACAGCCAGGGACTGCAGATGTGAGCCCTGTTAGAATTTTTGTCTGCCCAGGGAAATAAACACTACTGGCCTGTGTCATAATGCATAGCCACTGTGCCCACGGGCACCCCGATGAAATACACACTGCTGTCTAATTCTATTACCCATTGTTATATTGGAAACTCCTACAGACCTGAGTACAAGCTAGCTACCGCATCCATTAATAGGTCACAAGGTTAAAGACCAGAGGAACCGCATTTCCATATATGGGTGCATATAGAAGACAATGATTCAATAAAAGGATCTGAATTGATGTAAAGGTGTTCTGCAAAATGTTCTGATGATGTAGGTTTTTATGTAGATTTGCACAGCCCAAGCCTAGCCAAAAGGCAGTGCAGCTCAGTGCAGGGTTAAAGGTTAGGATACAGTCAACAAGTGATGGCAGGATGTGGAGAGAAAATTAATCAACATGATCTCCTTGCAGCTAATGTCTGATGAAAATAATAACGAGGTTTAGGGATGCAGTGCACACATGCACTTAGTCATTCCTATGTGAATGTGTGATTTTAAATAGATTTCTGTGGGTTTCAAGTTATGGTAGATTGGTGCATATATCATTAATGAATTTGGTTTATTCTTCACAGATTTCTTGCTACTTCATTCCGATGGTCAAGTTACTCTACACTGCAAGATGATGAGATACCATTACCAAGTGTCCTGCGATTAGAAGCCGGCCTGACTCAGCAAGAGTCCATGTGGAAGGCAGACCCTAATATCATCACCGTACATAAGCTGAATATTTGGCCCTTACAGCTGATAGGAGGACATTAAAATAATGAAAAGATCAGATTGGACAACTCCCACGTTAGGAGAGGTCCCCAGTCCTCAACACAATCAGGCTGTGGGGATGATTCTCATGAATTAGGTATTACTCTTCACAGAGACTTTAATCAATGCCAGACAGTTGGATGTTAGAGTACCGACAAAACATATGCTCTACCACAGTTTCCCAAACTGTCAGTTGTGATCTATTGGTGTGTCAGGGGCCAATTTTTTGTGAGTCGTGACATTCCAAGCATTAATTAAAGATGTCTTTGACTTCTGTATTTATCTTGTCACATTTGCTGCGCTTCAGTGACGGAGGTGAAATGTCAGGCAATGTCTTCTGACAAAGTGCAGCTTATTTTTTCTAACATGGGTATTGGTTTTTACAAAATTCTCTCACTTTGCAGTTAAAGAAGGAAAAGTAAAGTGAATTATGTGACAATCTTGATGGGGAACAGAGAGTGTGAAAGGATAGGCTGTAAAATTTCTTTTTTGTAAAACACAACTGTTAGACCCGGGATCCCTGGTTGGCTGAGGTAGGTACCTTAGGCCAAATAGGGACCCTAGCTCTCACCGTCAGGGAAAGGAAGGACACCTTCTCAGACAGCCCCCGCACACCCCCTTGGTAGCTTGGCACGAGCAGCCAGGCTTATCTTCAAGGCAAATGTGCAAAGTATTTGCAATCACGCTCACAGCAACCCAATGATGACACCACAAATGGACTCCACACGAGTTTTATAAAAACGAGTATAAATTTATATAAAAAGATATACAATAAGACCACACGATATAAATCCAACATATGCGTATTTGTACTATTCTTCCTGGCCGGTTGTTAGGCCAGCCAGCCCTTGTAAGTTCTGGCGATATTAATGAGCACTTCTAAACGTTCTACTGCAGTCCTAATGCAATGCTATGCAGTTCGTAATGCTAGAATCAGGCACTTTGCAAGGTAGAAATAATGCAGTTCGTAATGCTCGAATCAGGCACTTTGCAATATAACAATAATGCAGTTCGTAATGCTAGCATCAGGCACTTGGCAATGTAAACATAATGCAATGCGTAACGCAACAATCAGGTATTTTGTTATGCAGAACCAATGCAATGCGTAATAACACAATCAGGTAGTTCGTTATGCAGAAATACTGCAATGCGTAATACGCCACTCAGGTAGTTCGTTATGCAGGAATAATGCAATGTGTAATACACTAATCAGGTAGTTCGTTATGCAGAAACAAGGCAATGCGTCATACACTAATCAGGTAGTTCGTAATGCAGAAATAATGCAATGCGTAATACGCTTCAGCACGATCACGGTGCCTCAGGCGGTCTCTCCGCCACTCGTACTGACTCGCAGTCAGCCTCTGTCAACAGTTTCCCCCACACGGGTATGATGTAAACAAAAAGTGCAGCTCCGCACTCTGGCCCCGGTACTGCCACTCCGTTGGCAAGTACGGGCTGTGATACGAGCCGAAGCAGAGGCTCGCACTGCAGGAATAGGAGAGGCCGAGAGCATCTCCCTCCGAGTCCGTACCCCGCCCCAGGCGTCGACACACGTTACCTGGGGGGGTGCGACCTCACTCTCCTCTCTTCTTCCCGCGACTTGGGCCTCCGATGCAATCTTTGTGAATTCCGGGCAGTGGGACTCGGGCCCTCCCTCGACGAGGTTGATTCGAAGTCCCGCTCTGGCAACGGCGGGCTCGGGCCGGCGGCTCAGCTCCTCCGGGGCTGCCGGTCTGTGCCGCTGACGCTATGAAGATCTCAGGCTGCAACAGGGCACACGCACACAGCGTCGCTGAGACTCACTTGAGCTTCGGGTGCACGATCACAGGGCACTCCTCACGAAGGTCTCAGGCTGCATGAAGCACACGCACACAGCGTCGCTGAGACTCACTTGAACTCCGGTGCACGATAACAGGGCAATCCTCACGAAGGTCTCAGGCTGCACAAAGCACACGCACACAGCGTCCCTGAGACTCACTTGGATTCCGGGTGTGCATGATAACAGGGCAATCCTCACGAAGGTCTCAGGCTGCACAAAGCACACGCACACAGCGTCGCTGAGACTCACTTGGACTCCGGTGCACACGATAACAGGACAATCCACACGAAGGGCTCAGGCTGTAAAAGCACACACACACACAGCGTCGCTGAGACTCGCTTGGACTCCCGGTGCCCACGGTCACAAGGCACTTCTTACGAGGGTCTCAGGCTGCAAAAAGCACACGCACACAGCGTTGCTGAGACTCTCCTGGAAACTTTTGTGTTCCTGAGTTTCCGCAACAGGGAGCCAGCTCACCTCGGGCCCTTGGGGATAAGTTACTTCCGGACACAGCACACAGCAAAGTCCTTTCAAGCAGGAGGACACAGCACACAGCAAAGTCCCATTAGCCTCTCCTTGGTTAAAGCAGCAAACTGCAGGTCAGCCCCAGAACACACAGCAAGGGTCAGTCCTTTAGTCTCTTCAGCTGTTTCTTCCTTGGCAAAGGTACCTCTTGACCACAAGTAGCTTCAGTCTTGTTCAATCTTGATCAATCCATTTCTCCAAAGTTCAGGGGCTTCAGCTCTCATAGTTATACCCCTAAATGTCTTTAAAGTCTTTGTGTTCAGGGGGGCCCTGACCCCTGTTCAAACCAGTTCTGGGTGCCTCCCTGCCAGTGACACCTTCTTCCTTTGATTAGTGGGGGTCTGGATTCTCAATCACTCAGCAGGAGATGGGACCATTAGTTTTATGGCGATATCAAAGGGGATGATGGACGGAGCGCTAGAGCAAATCAAACACTCACTCTCAGTCAACTGATCTGGGTTTAATCCATCATCATTCTTTAGCTCACTCCACCACCCCAGTTCAGACATGGCCATATGCAACTAGTCTGACCTGTGCCTCATGGGAACAGTCCAGCCCAAACTGCCAAGCCATGTCTTCCTGGACCGGAAACAAGCATCCTGGGACCGGCTTCGGGTTCAAAACCCTCATCAGCCAGGCTATCTTGAATCCAGTGGCAAAGTGAGCAAGGGACCCACGCCTGGGCATAGCCCTGCCAACTTAGGGCGAACAAAGCTGATACCAAAGGGGATGATGGACGGAGCGCTAGAGCAAATCAAACACTCACTCCCAGTCAACTGATCTGGTTTAATCCATCATCATTCTTTAGCTCACTCACCCCAGTTCAGACATGGCCATATGCAAATCAGTCTGACCTGTGCCTCATGGGAATAGTCCAGCCCGAACTGCCAAGCCATATCTTCCTGACCGGAAACAAGCATCCCGGGACCGTTTCGGGTTCAAAACCCTCATCAGCCAGGCTATCTTGAATCCAGTGGCAAAGTGAGCAAGGGATCCACGCCTGGGCATACCCTGCCAACTAGAGTTAACAGGCGTATTAAAGGGGATGATGGACGGAGCGCTAGAGCAAATCAAACACTCACCCCCAGTCAACTGATCTGGGTTTAATCCATCATCACTCTTTAGCTCACTCCACCACCCCAGTTCAGACATGGCCATATGCAAATCAGTCTGACTCCTGTGTTCATGAGAACAGTCCAGCTCGAACTGCTAAGCCATGTCTTCCTGGACCGAACACCAAGCATCCTGGGACCGGCTCGGGTTCAAAACCCTCATCAGCCAGGCTATCTTTCGAATCCAGTGGCAAAGTGAGCAAGGGACCCACGTCTGGGCATACCCTGCCAACTTAGGGCGTAACAAATCGATACCAAAGGGGATGATGGACGGAGTCGCTAGAGCAAATCAAACACTCACCCTCAGTCAACTGATCTGGGTTTAATCCATCATCATTCTTTAGCTCACTCCACCACCCCAGTTCAGACATGGCCATATGCAAATCAGTCTGACCCTGTGCCTCATGGGAACAGTCCAGCCCGAACTGCCAAGCCATGTCTTCCCTGGACCGGAAACAAGCATCCTGGGACCGGTATCGCTTGTTCGCCCTAAGTTGGCAGGGTATGCCCAGACGTGGGTCCCTTGCTCACTTTGCCACTGGATTCAAGCTAGCCTGGCTGATGACGGCTGAATAGCCAGAAACCGGTCCCAGGATGCTTGTTTCCGGTCCAGGGAAGACATGGCTTGGCAGTTCGGGCTGGACTGTTCCCATGAGGCACAGGGTCAGACTGATTTGCATATGGCCATGTCTGAACTGGGGTGGTGGAGTGAGCTAAAGAATGATGATGGATTAAACCCAGATCAGTTGACTGGGGTGAGTGTTTGATTAGCTCAAGCGCTCCGTCCATCATCCCCTTTGGTATCGCTTTGTTCGCCCTAAGTTGGCAGGGTATGCCCAGACGTGGGTCCCTTGCTCACTTTGCCACTGGATTCAAGCTAGCCTGGCTGATGACGGCTGAATAGCCAGAAACCGGTCCCAGGATGCTTGTTTCCGGTCCAGGGAAGACATGGCTTGGCAGTTCGGGCTGGACTGTTCCCATGAGGCACAGGGTCAGACTGATTTGCATATGGCCATGTCTGAACTGGGGTGGTGGAGTGAGCTAAAGAATGATGATGGTTTAATCCCAGATCAGTTGACTGGGGGTGAGTGTTTGATTAGCTCAAGCGCTCCGTCCATCATCCCCTTTGGTATCGCTTTGTTCGCCTCTAAGTTGGCAGGGTATGCCCAGACGTGGGTCCCTTGCTCACTTTGCCACTGGATTCAAGCTAGCCTGGCTGATGACGGCTGAATAGCCAGAAACCGGTCCCAGGATGCTTGTTTCCGGTCCAGGGAAGACATGGCTTTGCAGTTCGGGCTGGACTGTTCCCATGAGGCACAGGGTCAGACTGATTTGCATATGGCCATGTCTGA
The DNA here is from genome assembly GCA_963921515.1 of Calotriton arnoldi. NCBI lineage: Eukaryota > Metazoa > Chordata > Amphibia > Caudata > Salamandridae > Calotriton > Calotriton arnoldi. The sequence continues at coordinate 751,617 of CAWUFW010002798.1, forward strand.
ACTGGGGTGGTGGAGTGAGCTAAAGAATGATGATGGATTAAACCCAGATCAGTTGACTGGGGGTGAGTGTTTGATTAGCTCAAGCGCTCCGTCCATCATCCCCTTTGGTATCGCTTTGTTCGCCCTAAGTTGGCAGGGTATGCCCAGACGTGGGTCCCTTGCTCACTTTGCCACTGGATTCAAGCTAGCCTGGCTGATGACGGCTGAATAGCCAGAAACCGGTCCCAGGATGCTTGTTTCCGGTCCAGGGAAGACATGGCTTGGCAGTTCGGGCTGGACTGTTCCCATGAGGCACAGGGTCAGACTGATTTGCATATGGCCATGTCTGAACTGGGGTGGTGGAGTGAGCTAAAGAATGATGATGGATTAAACCCAGATCAGTTGACTGGGGGTGAGTGTTTGATTAGCTCAAGCGCTCCGTCCATCATCCCCTTTGGTATCGCTTTGTTCGCCCTAAGTTGGCAGGGTATGCCCAGACGTGGGTCCCTTGCTCACTTTGCCACTGGATTCAAGCTAGCCTGGCTGATGACGGCTGAATAGCCAGAAACCGGTCCCAGGATGCTTGTTTCCGGTCCAGGGAAGACATGGCTTGGCAGTTCGGGCTGGACTGTTCCCATGAGGCACAGGGTCAGACTGATTTGCATATGGCCATGTCTGAACTGGGGTGGTGGAGTGAGCTAAAGAATGATGATGGATTAAACCCAGATCAGTTGACTGGGGGTGAGTGTTTGATTAGCTCAAGCGCTCCGTCCATCATCCCCTTTGGTATCGCTTTGTTCGCCTCTAAGTTGGCAGGGTATGCCCAGACGTGGGTCCCTTGCTCACTTTGCCACTGGATTCAAGCTAGCCTTTCTGATGACGGATGAATAGCCAGAAACCGGTCCCAGGATGCTTGTTTCCGGTCCAGGGAAGACATGGCTTGGCAGTTCGGGCTGGACTGTTCCCATGAGGCACAGGGTCAGACTGATTTGCATATGGCCATGTCTGAACTGGGGTGGTGGAGTGAGCTAAAGAATGATGATGGATTAAACCCAGATCAGTTGACTAGGGGTGAGTGTTTGATTAGCTCAAGCGCTCCGTCCATCATCCCCTTTGGTATCGCTTTGTTCGCCCTAAGTTGGCAGGGTATGCCCAGACGTGGGTCCCTTGCTCACTTTGCCACTGGATTCAAGCTAGCCTGGCTGATGACGGCTGAATAGCCAGAAACCGGTCCCAGGATGCTTGTTTCCGGTCCAGGGAAGACATGGCTTTGCAGTTCGGGCTGGACTGTTCCCATGAGGCACAGGGTCAGACTGATTTGCATATGGCCATGTCTGAACTGGGGTGGTGGAGTGAGCTAAAGAATGATGATGGATTAAACCCAGATCAGTTGACTGAGGGTGAGTGTTTGATTAGCTCAAGCGCTCCGTCCATCATCCCCTTTGGTATCGCTTTGTTCGCCCTAAGTTGGCAGGGTATGCCCAGACGTGGGTCCCTTGCTCACTTTGCCACTGGATTCAAGCTAGCCTGGCTGATGACGGCTGAATAGCCAGAAACCGGTCCCAGGATGCTTGTTTCCGGTCCAGGGAAGACATGGCTTGGCAGTTCGGGCTGGACTGTTCCCATGAGGCACAGGGTCAGACTGATTTGCATATGGCCATGTCTGAACTGGGGTGGTGGAGTGAGCTAAAGAATGATGATGGATTAAACCCAGATCAGTTGACTGGGGGTGAGTGTTTGATTAGCTCAAGAGCTCCGTCCATCATCCCCTTTGGTATCGCTTTGTTCGCCCTAAGTTGGCAGGGTATGCCCAGACGTGGGTCCCTTGCTCACTTTGCCACTGGATTCAAGCTAGCCTGGCTGATGACGGCTGAATAGCCAGAAACCGGTCCCAGGATGCTTGTTTCCGGTCCAGGGAAGACATGGCTTGGCAGTTCGGGCTGGACTGTTCCCATGAGGCACAGGGTCAGACTGATTTGCATATGGCCATGTCTGAACTGGGGTGGTGGAGTGAGCTAAAGAATGATGATGGATTAAACCCAGATCAGTTGACTGGGGGTGAGTGTTTGATTAGCTCAAGCGCTCCGTCCATCATCCCCTTTGGTATCGCATTGTTTTATGGCAGCAACCCAGGCCTTTTCACCTCTAGGGGCTACTCCTCCCCCTACACTCCAGATGCAGGTCAGCCTGTTGCTGTCTCACCTCCTCCCTGGGTCAAGACATTCCCCAGATCCTATGACTTTCAAATCCAGACAGTCAATCCACAACCAGGCAGAGACACACAGAAATGTTAGAGCACAAAAACCCAGCCACTTCTAAAAGAGTGGCTTCTAAACACACAATGCAAAAACCACCTTCATAAAAAGATGTGTCATTACATTGTGAGTTCAGGCACACTAAACTTCACCTTTCCATCTTAAACCTATGGGAAGATAGGCTGGAAACATATTACACAGCCTCCCCCATTCTGTCCCATGGGCAAGATGGCCTTTCCACAGTGAAAAACGAAATAGAGATTATTTCACTGTCAGGACATGGTACACACCTTAGTACATGTCCTACCATTCACATGCACTGCACCCTGCCCAGGGGGTACACTGGACCTACCATAGGGGTGTCTGATGTGCATAGAAAGGGAAGGGTAAGGTCTGGCAAGTGGGTGCACTTGTCAGACAACATGGCAGTTTAACAAACTGCGCGCAGGCACTGCAGTGGCAGGCCTGAGTTCCCTCTTTAAGGCTACTTGTGTGGGTGGCACAATTCGTGCTGCAGGCCCACTAGTAGCATTTGCATTAATAGCCCTGGCACACATAGTGCACTTTACTAGGGACTTTACTAGTAAGGCAAACATACCAATCATGGACAACCAATTACCATTACACTTTATACAGGGATCACTTGCACTTTGACACTGATTAGCAGTGGCAAAGTGTCCAAAGCATCTAAGTTGGCAACACCATGTCAGAAAAAAGGTCTAGGGGGAAAGCAAAAGTTTAGGGAACTTTAGCCAAAAGGGCCAAGTCCAACAACAACAAAATGTTAATACCTGTAAATAAACTGTACACATTCAGCAGTTCGGAAAGCACAATTGAAGAACATTTCCAAGTATTATGGAAATAAAAGATTTTAATAGGATCTAAACAAATCAAGACACTTTTTCTTTGTGATGTGCAAATGATAAATATTCACTGAAACCCAATTTCCACACATTATCATTTGAGGGCAATATAGTTTTGCATAGTTTTATTAGTAAAACTGTATGTCTGTGCAAGTTTAGTGGCCATTTCAATGGAAAATGTGCTGTCGGTAAATGACAGTCCGCTACCACACAATGCTTTAGTTACATTAACAAAATTGCCTTCCTCATGTCCATCAAAGCTAGATGGGTTGCGAAAGTTTGTCATGCTAAAAAGTCAATAAAACCTATTTGAACTCAGTTCTGGTGTGCGAGTCTTTTATCTTGAACGTTGGGACACAATTATGCATTGAAATTTGAAGAGGGACCTACGTCCCCTATTCGCACCGACCCCGACAGGTGAATGAATGAATGAAGACATTTATATAGTGCACAGCTACTCAACTAGAGTATCTAGGCACTAAACAAGCCTCCCCATCAACCCAACTGATGCCCCTTGCAGCGGGAAACCAGGTTTAAAGTTGCTTCTTGAAGATGGCAAAATCAATGAGAGAATAACCAGGTTTTAAGCAGTTTTTTAAAAATGGCTAGCTCGGTCACAGTTCTAAGAGGCAAAGGAAGCAGGTTCCAGGCCTGTGCTCCCAGGAACCTGAAGGAACTGCCGCCCGACCGGGCATGGTATATTCTGGGAACGGAAGCCAGGCTCAGAGAGGATGATGTCAAGGTTCTTGGTGGCGCGTATTGGGTTACTCTCCTTCTGAGGTAGTCCACGCCACTCCCATGAAGGGCCTTGAAGAATAGCACCAGAGCTTTAAACCTTATCCTCTTTTTACTGGTAGCCAGTGTAGGGCCTTGAGGTGCGGGGATATGTGGGTCCTGGGCTTAAGCATAAGAACCACTCTGGCGGCTGCATTTTGGGCCACCTGCAAACGACTGAGCAGGCATTCAGGGAGGCCCAGGTACAGGACATTCACATAGTTCAGTCTGGAAGTGACCAGTGCCTGGACCATGGTCTTCCTACAGTCAGGTGACAGAAGTGGAAGAAATTTCCTCAGCATACGCAAGAGGCCAAAGCAAGTGCCTACTGCTGACTGGACTTGGGCTCTCATCGAGAGATTATCGTCCATCATGATGCCCAGATTTTTAACTGTCTGTTGCGCCAAGAGAGGATGTGACATATCTTCAGGCCACCAGCGTCTCCATTCATCCGGAGGTGGGGAGCCAAAAAAGATAATTTCGGACTTCTCCGGATTACATTTCAGTTGATTAGTCTTCAGCCACTTAAACACCTTCGTGAGGCAAATTCTAATCTTCTCACCCTCGAAGTCCGCTCCCCTATCACAGGTAAAAAGGAGCTGAGAGTCGTCGGCGTATGAAATTATTTTAGCACCATATGCTTCGGCCAGTGGCGCCAGAGGGGACATATATAAATTGAAAAGCGTGGGGTTCAGTATAGAGCCCTGCGGAACTGTGACTTTCAGACTGGGGATAGAGGCCGCAAAGGGAGGAGTCCACATCTCCTGACTTCTATCCTCCAGAAAGGAAGAGAGCCATTCTAATGCAGAGCTGCCAATTCTGAGTTCCCGCAGCTTGTCCAGGAGCCTATCATGGGGAACAGTATCAAAGGCCGCTGACAGGTCTAATAAAATCAGGATGGCTTTACCTCCCAGATCAAGCTTCTCCTTGATATGTTCCGAAACCTCCAGCAAGGCAGATTCTGTACTATAGTTGGCTCTGAAGCCCGACTGGCTGATGATGTGCAAAAGGTTATTCTTTTCAGCATAGTCCGAAATAACCGTATTCACGTATTTCTCCAAGACCTTGGAGAAGGCCGGCAGCAGGGAAATGGGCCTGTAGTTCGCTGACACTTTGGGGTCAGCTGAAGGCTGCTTGAGCAGTGGGAGGATTTTAGCATGTTTCCACAGAGAGGGCATATGGCCAGGGGCTAATGAGGAATTAAGGGGTATATTCACAAGAACGTGCGATAACTACCGCAAGAGTAGCGTAACGCAACTTTCAATATTGCAGCCTATCGCGGGAAAATAACCCCGTGTCAACGTGAAATTCACAACAAGGCGGTAGCATGCGATAGACACCAGATAACGCGTCAAATGTCAGTGTGAAAATCAACGCCACGCCGCAAAAATGCGAAAGGCGAACGTGAAAAATCATGCAATGAGGCCAATCGCGTTACAAAAAGTCGCGAAAACCAGCCACAGGCCTGCAAATCCCATGTGTCTGGCGGGAAAATGCACCATAAAACCCACAGAAACAACACACCAGAAACAAGCCAAAGCACGTAGCAACATGGATGCACCCTGACCCAGCGCAGAGGTCAACGCGAACCCCACAACCCCCACAGACCACCAGCAAGGAACAACTGGTTCGGGGAAGGCCAAGGAGAAAAGGGAGAGGAAGACGGGGTGCAGACCCCAGGAAAACAAGACCAGCTTCACGGAGGTGACAGAACACTACCAGCAACTGACCCACAAGCAGACCACCTGGAATGCAGTCGGAGTGCCGAGGAGGCCAATCCAGGAGGCCAAGAGGCGCCGGCAGGACGTGACAACCTAAACCAGGTACAAACCCACTGCCAACAGGAAGGCAGCAACGGCGACAGGAGGTGGCAGTCCTGCGCCACAGGAGGAGCTGGAGGAAACCCAGGCCACAGTCATCAGTGTGTAGACGGTGCAAGGAGTAGGGAGTACGGACACACCTCGAGAGGACCGGACACAACATCAACAGGGAGTGTAACGAACAGGGACTGGGGGGACGGGGGGAGATGGGCACAATGGCACACATGCACAACCAGGTGTAGCACACTGCACACCCACAATTATCCAGGATCATGTCCCAGATCCCCTTGGCACACTGCAGCACACACACATAGCAATCACAGCACACCCACATCGACGATAATGTGGTACAATGCGCATAGCCGACACTGCAGAACAGAGGACACAACTGGCTCCGCACATGGCCAGAAACATGCCTACTACACCTGACAGAGCTGGAAAGTGTGAAATGGAAATGTACCCGTACGACCTCACATCCGTCATGTAGTCCAAATGTACACTGTCCCGCAGAAGAATCCAGCACCTCCCAAACAGTCACAATGTACATTGCCAGACAGTCTGCATGTAAACCAGAACAATGCGCCAACATACATTGCAACACAATGTCAACATGCATCTCCCCTGCACATTGCAGAGGGGCACACAACACCTCCAGCAGAGCACAGAAGACAACACATCTGCGATGCCGGAGAGGACCACCACACCATCGACACCGACGCCCTACAACAGCCCATGGATATCCCACGCAACCCACCACCAGGACCCGGGCAGCCGAGCTACTCAGAGGAGAACACAGAGCCTGCAACAGACCACACAGCAGGAAGCACACGCAAGCACAGCTGGCTCACAATACTTCACCGACCCACACATGGCACCCCAATGCCAGGTGTCAGAACGCCAAAAGGAGGTGGACCAACAGGTGCGGGTGTTGCCCAACCCATGGAATGCGAACTAGAGCACATACGTGGGTGTCCAATACCCTTCAGGGACCACCTACACCCCACAAAGGAGACCCACACTGCCATAGAGACACATGCAGATGCACATACCCACTACAGAACCACGCCCAGGGGCACGCACATATCAGTCACACACCCACGTTGGCTCTGCGTACAACAGCACAGTCCACTCCCCTTACGAATTGAGTGGGTGACGACAAAGCTACATGTCCAGGTTCTAGCCCGCTGCCTGCGTTGACATGTCTGCATCCGCTGTACACAGTGCAATGTAATGTCGTAGGGCCCAGGGCCCCCATACATACAACAAGACCACAGGGACACATGCACATATCATGTTGAACTGGCTACGGGCACGTGCGCCCGGCCCCTTTATTGGCAGGGCCACATGTACAGTGACGCCTGTGCTGGATGTGTGTGGGGTGAGTATAAGCCAGCCCGCACGGAGTGCTTGGTGCTGGCAACAACCTGAACAGTGGACACCAGTGTAATGGAAACAGAAAACACCAGCATAACAGAGTCAACTGCAGAGCAACATGGAGGGATCCAGAGTAAGGACAGAGGTCACCCAATATTCAGTCAGGAGGTTCCGTGAGTTGCAGTGCACTGAGGTAGGGGCACTAGAGAAGAGCGTGCTCATGTGAGGAAATTGCTAGGATTGTGTCCCTTCGGGTTAGTCCTGATGCAGATGCAGTGGGGTGTGTTACACCTGCATCAACTTCCTCATCAACGTCCCAGGTCTTCCACACTGCCTGAGGTGACAGTTGCGTCCGCAGTCCACAGCGCAATACCCAGTAATAGATCCGGGTGTGTAGCTTGACTACCTCCACCAGTCTGCATTCCTGCCTTGGGGCTGTTGCCTCCTGCCCTCCCATTGTCTGTGCCTTCTCCCGTCCGCACACTTGACACATCTTCCTCATCATAGTCCCAGGTCTACCCCACTGCATGAGGTGACATTGCTGCGCAACCTCACAACAGCACAAAACTCAATCAGTAACGGACAATGGCTTGCGGTGCACTGAGTCACTGGCACCTGGAGTGCTGAGCAGGGTATCAGGCCGATGATGGCATCCACGACAGGTCTGAGCAACTCCGTAGGTCTGGCAGGACCACCCTTTTGACTCTGGCAGATGGCGGTTGGAGGTGGTCCTTGCGGTGGTGGCGTGTGCCTCCTGCGGTGATGCGACGTCCGGGCCGGTCAAGACTCGATGCTATGTGTGGGCCCTGGTGGCCCGCAGTTGAGGCCGGAGGATGCGGACAGCGGGGGGCCACAGACACATGGCGTTGATGACCCCAAGACCATCGCTACAGAGGCCATTCAATGTCTCAGAAGAAGGGGTCCCAGGCCTGACCAGCACAGAGTTAGTGGCCCCGGATGCACTGCGGCCGGCACAGGCACCCAGCCACGGGACGGTGACTTGCGGTGCAGTCAGATGGGCCATGCGACCTGAGCGGGTCCCCATCAATGTCCGAGGTGTATGTTGTGGAGGGTTGCGGGGGACAGTGGAAGCTGTCCTCCAGGGCATGATGCGGAAGGTCTGATGTTATCTGGAAGCAGCAAATGGAGGAGTGGAAAGCGCAACCCTCGTTTTCACCAACAATTCTGTATCAGCTACATGAGGATGAAAACTAGCCCCTAGTCCATAGACTCAGACGCCACCAATGTACGACCAGTGAGTGTCCATGAATGTCGGAGAACACACCTAGTGGCACAGGTGCTGAGGGGGATGCAGTCTGCGATGATGCCGGTACACAGATGTGAACTCCAACATTGCCAAATCAAGACTCTGTGACCTACTGGACCGCAGTGTAGGCCGGAGGTAGCGGTCAGCAGTGGCACACAGCCACGTGTCGTTGGCTCGTGAGGCACAGAGTTAGTGACACAGTGGCAGTTGTCGCTAGTGTTCAATCACCTCCATAACGATGATCCTGTTCCCTCCGGACTGCAACACGTCATCCTCTTACGCCTCTCCGTGCGTGCGATGATATGTATTCTGCCTTTTGAATTACAGATGTTCAGTTCCAAATCTGTGATCCCACTCGTGCGCAGCGTAGGCCGAAGGCAGTGGTCCGCGTAGGCCCACAGACACGTGTGGTTGTGATGCCATGCACAGACTTGTTGGCACCACATCGAAGGGAGTATAGTGAATTGTTCTCTGCCTTCAATGATGTTCACTGCCATGGTGTAATCAAGACTCAGTTCCAAATGTGTGACCTTCCTGACCGTGGTGTAGGCCTGAGGCAGCGGTCAGCACGGCCCATTCACCTAGTGTCGCCGGCATAGGTTGGATGGCCCCACCGGCCTGCGTTGTTCAGGTTCAGTGGCACCACGTGTAGCCGGCTGGCGTTGAACAGGGTTAGTGGCACCACGTGTAGCCGGCTGGCGTTGAACAGGGTTAGTGGCACCACGTGTAGCCGGCTGGCGTTGAACAGGGTTAGTGGCACCACGTGTTGCAAGATGCCCATATGGAACTATGCCTCACTGATCGGGGGGTCTGGTGCTGTGGCCGCTGGCCCGGATTTGGGGTCACTACCATTCATGACTCAGGACACAGTTTCACATATGGGACCTACTGGTCCGAAGAGTAGGCCGAAGGTGGCAGTGGAGTACGTCAACGAAAAGGGAATAAAGCGGGCCTGTGTCGTGGAGGCCGTGATGGTCTGAGGTGGCTGCCAAGGTCGCGGGCCTCGGGCTTGGAGCTTGCGCCGGCACGTGGTGGGCCCTCCTTGACACACACCGGTGTCGGCAGGTGATCAGTGTGGCCTGGCTGCGCAGGGGTGGGCCTGACGGGTTCGTGGTCCAGCGTGCCGGGGTCCGGCAGGCGCACAGCATCACAGGCAACTCCGCTCACGAGGACGGCGTCGAACTAGTGGTGGGGTGGGAGGCGCCGCCCTTGCAGAGATGTGGGTCTTTCCGGAAGAGGACCATGCCCAGGCCTACGTGCTTTTTATTCACACCCCTACTCTGGCGTACGCCGGGCCATCCCACTCCGGTGGCGCTTAGGGGGGGGCGTAACACGCAACATTTCCGCGAGGTCCCCCACTGGCTGGGGCGACATGGTGGCGTCCACTGTCCACTACACTCCATACACCAGTGGTGTATGTCGCCATGGATAGGGGCGTGTTCTGCATACTGCGGTGTGTCCAGCACATCTCCGCCACTCTTGGCATTGTGTACTTTCCCAATCATGGTTCTACTGCATCCTTCACACATGCCTGGTTGCCACCTCTCCCCACATTCGGCTGTTATGTGGCTGTGGTGCCATGCCGTTGCTGGCTCATGTTCAGGGCTTGCCCATGTGAACATTGTAAGTTGTTCTGTCGTGTTTGGTGGGTGGGCATGTTGTTGTACCTGTTGTATGTGATTTTGTGACGTGTGCATTGCCAGAGTTGTGAGTTGCATGGTTGTGGAGTTGAGGTGTGTGGGGTGTTCATTTGGATATTGCCAAGGGGCTGTGCATTTCCCTTGTTGGCATCCTGGGAACGCTGGTTGATGATGGACTGTTGGAGGATGAAGGTATCATGCACACTGGCTGTGTATTTGAAGGCGACATTGTTGGAGGTTCCACGGTGTTCTGTTGTTGTCTGCACATTGATGTGAGACGTGTGCTTCCTGTTGAGGTGATTGTGTGCTGTGTCACCAGGGGGCACAGGTAGTACATGTGTGCTGTGGATTGCCCCCAGCATGTGCGTGCATCCTACTATGGCGTATGGTCCTTGCTTGGTCTCCAGCGGATCCTGCGCATTGTGTTGTACGTATGGGGACTGGGGTACCAGGGTGATGGTGATGTCCAGGACAGGTGTGGGGGACTTGGATGTGGCTGGCTGTGTGACTCCTCCGACTCTGGCGGGTGTTGTTTGGGGGTACCAGGGGCCAACAGGTGCAGCCAAGCCAGCAGCTTTGTGTGGGGTGGGATGTTGGTTGTCCGCTGTGTTGGTGCCGTAGGCCTGTTAGGCGATGATGGTCAGGATGTGTAGGATGGTTGTCTCTTTCAGCCTGTAGTGGACGTTGACATTGTCAGATGTTGGGTCTGTGAGGCTGGTACGTTTCCTGGGGTTCCGCTGTCTTTGTCTGCGCTGCGTCTGTGGTGGTCCGGGGGGGGGGTGTTCCGGGTGTGGTTTGGGGTCCTGGGGTGGTGGCGGTGGGTGTTGAGGCCCTCTTGGGTGTCCGGGCCGCATGATGATTGGCTCCATGGCATCTGTTGCCCTTCGGATGTGGCCCTGGGCTGTGCTCCCTTTTGTGGTGCTGGCTGCCGTCCGACTTTACACCAGGTCAGAGCAGGTGTAAATATCCTGGTGCTAACGCACCTTATCGCCTGTTTTGTGTTTTTATCGCCGATGTGGCTGGTCGTTGTGAATGTTGAGGTGTGATGTTGTCTCGGCTTTTGGCACGGGAACGCCTACTCTGCATCTCATTAGCGATATTTGCTGGGGTCCTCTGTGGCGATATTTTTTGAGGCTGCTATCGCTGGTAAACTGGTGCTGTGGGCTGTTAACACCGGCTTGTGAATGGGGTTGTAAATTTATCACGAATTTGGCTGCGATAAAGTGCCGTTAATTCGGCGATAGATCCTTGTGAATATGCCCCTAAGTATCTTGTTTACCACAGGATTTAAAACCGTGACCACCGTAGCCGGCAATTTTGCAGGACATGGGTCGGCAGGGGTACCTGACTTGAGACCCTTAATAATATCAAGGAATACTTTAGTTTGCAGCCAAGGAAACTGCAGGAGGACAGTGATTTCTCCAGATGGAAGCTCTGCAGTAGGAGCTAACCGGACTGCATGATCATCTGGAGACCCCTTAGTGAAAGACTCCTGAATAGTCACAATTTTTTCGTGAAGGAAAGTCGCAAGTTGGTGCGTCCATTCGGAAGAGAGAGGGAGAGCCCTGGCCACAGATGACGGGGCCGTGAAGGCTTTTACGATTTTAAACATCTCCTTGGTTTTATTGCTAGATGACTCAATTTTGACTTTTTTAGCCTCGTAAACTTTAGTATAATGGGACTTCAAGGCCAGTTTATACTCATATTTATCATCAGGATGGAAGATTTTCCTCCATTTCCTTTCTAAGCGTTTACAGGTGCCCTTGCTTATTCTCAGCACGTCATTAAACCAGGGTAATGAAGGTCTGACTTTCTTAGGAGTACGTGTCAGCAGTGGGGCTAATCCATGCGCGCTATGCCGCACCCAGGCTTCAAGTAGGAGTGCATCCCTCTCGGGGTTCCCTGATAGCAGGGGGGTGGAGCATTCCAGCGCCTCCCCTAAAGCAGAGGGTGAGACTCGATGGAAGGTCTGAACTTGCTTTCCATTTTATTTGCAGGAGTCTGACAGCCCCTCCCCAAATTAGACACCCTAAAGCTGATAAGGCAATGGTCGGACCATGCCAGAGGTAGAGGCAAATCCACCTCAAGCTCTAAATTAGAAAAAATCTGGTCGAGGTTGTTGCCCCTATTATGTGTAGGATGGGAAACATAAGGAGCAAGGTTATGGACTGAGAGAGATTCAGACAAGGAAATAGCCTCAGGCTCTGTGGGTATGTCCATATGGATGTTAAGATCACCTAACACCAGGAAGTGACTGTATCTGAGGATCTAAGTTGCAATCTCCTCATTAATGGAGTTCAAGAATGAGCCTGTAGAGCCCGGGGCCTGTATATCAGGGCACCTGCTAAGGATTGCTGCGCTGATAGGGAGCAGTGAAAGCCTAGGCATTCAGCGCCCTCCAGCTCTCCTAAGAAAATAGTGTTGCATACATATTCTTGTTTAAAAATAATGGCTACTCCCCCTCCTTTGCCAACCTGGCAGTCCTTCCTAAGAACCTTATAACCAGGGGGAATAGCTGCTGCTAGGGTGGGGTTCGAGAATTATGTAAGCCAAGTTTACGTGAGAAACATTAGGTCAGGAAGTGAGTCTTGCAAGAGGTCAAAGATCTGAGATTCGTGTTTCAGCAAGGAGCGTGTGTTTAGCAGCAGAGCCTTGAAATTTCCTCCTAGACAGGACTTGACACAGCCCCCAGCAATGTGAGCTGCCCTCATTGGAGACCTCTTGTTGCCACGGGTTAAAACCCAACTGCAACGTGCACAATCAAAAACAACTCCTCCCCCCCAGATCTGCGACATTACCTGTGCAATTCCTAGTCGTGCCAAGGCTGAGAAGCGTAGCACCGTCGTACTGAATGCGCTGCTCAAGACCCCTGGCCAAACCGGCAGCATTGCCAGCGCCGGGCGCCTCCGGGATGCTGACGGGCGCAGACGGGCTTGCCTTAGGAGCGCCTTCGGCGCCAGCGGCGCGTCCACGCAGCGCCTCTGCTTTTAAGCATGGAGACTAAAGCGCGCTCAATCAGAAATGGCGTCGCTCGATGTGCAAATCGAGTGGAGAGAACCCGGAAATACCAGTCCCCACCTCCCAGCTCACATCAAATTCGTAAACAGTAGTAAACCAATCCACTGTCACATACAATACAAAATACAAATTACGGGTGAAAGGCTAAAATATAGTTTTATCAAGATGCAGGTTTAAGCACAAGTATAGCAGCGAGGAGTGCAAGTAAAAGGTTAGACAGAGGTTAGGTGGATGTAGCGAGGGACTGCTGGAACTGGCTTCTTTTTCATGCTGAAAAGTGGTTAGTGGTTCTAAAAGGTTTTTAAAGCACTACTCTTGCATAAATATTGTTGCCTAAATATTGTGTAGAAAAGCTACCATCTAGTTACATACATTTTCTATTAATAACTCCAATGGGATGATATTTTTGCAAACAATATTTAGAACACAATATCTTTGTCAGACAATAGTTAAGGTATTCTGGTGCAGTATCTATGATTGTATGTCAGAAGATATAACAAATATAGAATTATAGATAGTTAACAGTGAATTACGAGCATGTTTTTCACCGAGGGGTTCTGAGTGGCATTAAATAGACGAAGCTCGAGTTGTCTATGATGTCACTCAGAACCCATCTGAAAAACAAATCCCCATAATTCACTTTTTACCAATCTATAATTTTATGTTATGAATGGCCCCAAAAAGGTTTCACCCTGCTTTAACTGCTACACAGAGCAGAGGATTAATGGGAGAGCCATACATAACACAGCCCGTCCTCCCTGCCCCAAATTAAAGAAAAAAACCTTACCTGCAATCCCTAACCAACCCCGACCACCTTCCCTGCCTTCTTTCCACCTCCTGCAGCTGTGCTTTCTGCTTTCATTCAAAGCAGACAAGCAGAGCTGTGCTGACAGGCTCTCAGAGAGCCCTGACAGCCTGGCCTGGGAGGGCTTTATGATATCATAACATTGGGTTACCAGTTTTGTTATCGACTGTTGCTTTGTCAGAGCAGAGATTTATGACATTCAGAAACTGAAATAAATGATACAGGCTCTCTGTGAGAGCCATACATAATGTAAATATTGTCTGACACATATCATTACATAACTATCAGTTACAAAAAATATTGCTCTGTTGTGAGTAGATCTTCTATTATTAATCCGATGTGGCAATATTTTTGTCAGCCAGTTAAAATACCATTTTCTAGTACTGTGCCTGACAATGCACCCTGGGTAGCACACAGCACAGGCTTTCCATTGTTAATAAGGCATTGGTGCAAGTAGCAAAGCATAAGAGTTGATTCATCATATTGACTAATGATTCACACTGCCAATCATTAGGTGGCAATCTTATTTTCAGTCATTCAAAGGTCTCCATGAATGCATAAATTATATTTTACACCAGAAAGGTTTTCACATTTCTTTCGGGAAGTTAAGAAATTGGAATTGAATTTTTTCCGTGAGATTTTAATTTTTTGTGGTAGACCTCTGCTTGTCACATTTTGTTCAAGTTGTATATTGTTAGTTTTTCATGCGTTTCCAATCCATTTACCTGGCCAGATCCATTGCTCTAGATCTTTGTTTTCCAACATTTAGATTAGCAAGTGGTCTCAATATGGCCTTTCTTAAAGTTTCTGTTTCTATTGTTCCTTCTGGGTATATATCTGTTAGACTTGGCATCTTTTGGCGTGTTTCCCCTGACTTTTTGCTTTCTGACCTCCTGGTTTTGACTCTGTTTTTGCTGGTGTAATGATTCTGCGCACTTTCCTCACTGCTGTCCAGTGGCAAAGTGCAAGTGCTCCTGTATAAAATGTGTTATGGATTGGTGTTTACATGATTGGCCTATTTGATTTATGTGTCAGTCCCTTGTAAAGTGCACTGAGAGTGCCAGGGCCTATAGATCAAATGCTGTTGGTGGGCTGCAGCACTGGATTGTGCCACCCACTCAAACTGTCGTGTGGTTTGTGGCCTCCTGGTCTGCCTTGCTACGTTGGCTTAGGCCTAGCTGCCATGAGGCCTTTTTTGCGCACGTTCCTTTGTGCCGTTGTTTTTCATGCCTCTGCTTCTGCCCGGCACTGTCTGCATTTCTATCTTTCACCTCTTCTCCTGTTCCCTTTTTGGGCTACGTCTGCACATCATGTACAAGGTCGAAAAACAACGTCCCTTGTTCCTGCTGATTTGGCCAGTCCTTCGCACCTAGACATAACACTCTATTTACAGCTGCCTTGGAGAAATTCCTGTGCCTTTAATATTGTGTTTTTTCACTGTTAGAGACACTTGGAGAACAACCTTTCCAGAGAGAAGAGCTGTTTGTATCTGATGATGTAAACTTTGCATCTAGATATTGAGGTATGGGGGTTCGCTAGTCAAAGCCCAGAGGTCTTCTATTTTTATAATAAACTAGCTACTAGCACGGGGAGGGTGGTAAGGTCATTTAGCCTTATATCCACTGCTTTATGAAATGCTTTCCCGTTTGTATTCTATGGAGTTGTAAATATGCTGCTTATTTTATCATTATGCATTATGCTGATAGTACTGGCACGTGTACTGTATCTTAGAGCACGTTAGTTGGAATAAACATTTTAAACTATACAGTGTCTCTTCTTACGCGTGTTGTGGACAGGTATGAGTGAAGTATGAAAGGGTGTTCTTGCTACTGCGAGTCCTGAGAGAGAGATACCGTGTTCTGGGTTGTCTAATCATTGGTAGCATTGTTGCTGATGAGACGCTACAGCTAGTTGGGTTGGGGTTTTAGGTGTTAAGGTTTATGGTTGGCTCACCACTATATTCCGAGGTCCTATTATCCTGTGCATAGCTCTGTGTATGTGCAGAATCCCTACAACAAAACAGCCCGTAAAGTGTAACTCTGGCCTGCCATTGCAGAGCCTGTGTGCAGCCTGGGGCTGCCATGTCGACTTGGCAAGTGCACACACTTGCAAGTCCCTAAACCTTCCCTTTTCTACATGTTAGTCACCCCTAAGGTAGGCCCAAGGTACCCCTGTGGGCAGGGTGCATTGTATGTGAAAGGTAGGACATGCCCTGGTGTGTGTGGCATGTCCTGATAGTGAATTACAGCCTATTTCGTTTTTCACTATTGGAAGGCTACCTGTTCCCCATAGGCCAGAATGGGCAGTTTTGATTATTACAGCTTATAATCCTAACTGACCCAGGGAACATGGTAGAAATTCGAGTTTAGTATGCCTGATAAAATGCATCTTTTAGTGAAGTTGGTTTTAACATTCTGTGTTTGAAAATACCACTTTTAGAAAGTGGGTATTTTCTTGTCTAACCATCCAAGCCTGCCTCTGCTAGGTTGTGTATTCCTTGTCTGGAGTGTGAGTGACAGGGGCTGGGGATGCCAGGAGACAGGGTGAGTCAGCACAGGGCTGAATAGCAAGATCTACATGTAGATGGGTGGGAGGAGATGCACCTGGGACCTGAATAGGGCTGGGCCTTCCCTCCACAATGCAGGCTCCACCTCCTGTGGTGCGTCTGATGTCCCTGGCCTGCACTGTGAAAGGAAAGAAGGAGACTTGTCAACAAAGTGCTCCAGGACTGACCAGAACTGGTTTGGACCAGGCAAAGGCCCCTCTGCCTCCAGAGGACAAAGAGAAATTGAGGATAAAAAGGGGGACCCAAACCCCAGAACTTTAGATCTCGCTGGAATCAAGGAACCTGCCAAGAAGAAGAGCTGGAGAGCTGCTAGGAGGAATACTGCCCCTTTGCTGAGTGATTGCCTTGTTGGGTTGGCCTGCAGTTGCTGCTTCTGTCTTGGGCAGTGAAAGGACTGGACTGAACTTTCTACTACTTGTGCTGAGAATCTCCAAGGGCCTGAAACTGAGCTGGCCCCCTGTTAAGAAGTCTCAGGGACTGCAAAGACTTCACAACCCTCTGGGTACCGCTTCTGGAACCGCTGTTTCAGTTGCCACAGAGGAAGGGAACCGCAACCGACTCCGTCAACCGACTCCATCGCTGGCCCGGTGTCCTGTTTGCACCGCAGACCGCACCGTCCGCATCTCGCACCGCAACCCTGGTCTCACCGACGACGACGTCCGACGCCATCGCCACCGAGCCGCTGCTTGCACCGTGACCTGTGGGCACCGCAGTTCGCATCGCATCGCTTCACTGTGCCAGCCGGACCAGACCAACGCTGTCGCTGCAACTAGCTCAACAATCGTGACCGCATCGCAGTTGGGGCACCGCTCGCACGCTTCGCGACGCTCCGCTCCGACTCGCACCGCTGTCCGACGCCAGCTCCTGCACTCCGGCTTGGTCGCCTGCATCGCAATCTGCCAGCACCGCATCGAGCACTGTCTCACCCTGCCCCGCACGCCTTGGACTCACTGACTCCGTCTGCACGATTGTCACGAGCCGCTGCCTGCACCGCATCGAGAGGACACCGCGCCCTGCACCGCTTCCATCTTGCACCGCAACCGCGACGTACGCCGACCGGCTCGCACACACCGTGCCCGCCACAACGAGAAAAGGTACTGTGACCGAGTCTGTTCACGACTCTGCTGGCCCGTATCGATGCGGTCGGCTGGAACTGTTAGATTCTGTGGTTTTCAGCATCACGGTAGACTCGGACGGAGCTACCGACTCGTACGAACTTTGTTTGTGAAATATTCCTGCAAAGAAGAAGTTATCTTGCAACGTAATCATTTTTAAAGTACTGTACTGTGGATTTTTATCGTATTTGGTCTTGTTTAAAGTATATAAAAATATTGGATATTTTTCTAAACTGGTGTGGTGTCCGTTTGTAGTGCTTACACTGTATTACTGTTGGTTATGTGCAAATGCTTTACACACTGCCTCTAGAATAAGCCTGACTGCTCGTGCCAAGCTACCAAGGGGGTGAGCAGGGGTTATTTTAGGAGTGTAACTCCCTTACCCTGACTAGGAAGAAGGGTCCCTACTTGGACAAAGGTGCAAGCCCTTGCCAACTAGAGATCCCATTTCTAACATTGGTTGTCAGCGGTGAGGATAGGACTTGTGTTTGCACTTGACTTACAGTGATTGGTGTGCACTACTACCATATCGCAGACCATTATGTACCACTTACAGGTTCTTTTTCTTTTGGCCTATTTTTGATTTTGCCAGTTTGAACTTGCTACTTCAACATGCCTGAATCTATAGTATCATCAATTGCATCAGTAGAAATTGCCTTTGAGGAGGATCGATTGGAAGCTTACAATGTCAAGGAGTTAAAATCGATTTGCAAGAACCTGAAAGTCCAGGTCAGAGGCCTCATCAGGAAGGATGAGCTACAAAAGGCGCTGAGGGCCTGGGAAGCAGCCAGAGGTGCCAGTGGGCAATCTGGTGATCTCAATGGAGAGGTGGAGGAGCCTGTTCCTAGGGTGGATGTGCTTTTGGGAGGGGGGGTACCCTCCAGGCCAGGCAGCAGTAGTTTGTCCCCAGAGGAGCTGGAGGACAGGCGGGAAGTAAGGAGGTTTGAATTGGAGAAACTCGGAATAGAAAGTGAGAGGGAAGAGAAAAGAATAGCCATGGAGGAAAGGAAAATGATACTAGATCATGAGAGAATGATCAAGGAGCTGGAGCTAAAGAGTAGATCCGGTTCAGATGGTGGCAGCAATTCTTCAGCACACACAGACAGGATTGTACACATCCCCAAGAATGTAGGTAAAGGGTACAAAAAGGGTGATGACATACAAAGGTGGTTTCAAGGGTACGAGTCGTCTATTCATATGAATGGGGTCCCTGAAAGGAACTGGGGAGCGGGGTTGTGGCCTCTCTTTCCAGAGGAAGCTAGGGATACTCTGATAGCTTTGGGTAAGGGGCAAGACCTCACCTATGCTGACATGAAAGACGCTCTCCTCACTAGGTATGGGCTCACTCCTGAGAAGTACAGGGATCAGTTCAGGTCCAGTAAAAAGTCTGAGGCCAACACTTGGTTGGAATGTGTGGATATGTTCTGTAGGTCGCTGGATGGTTGGGTGAAGGGCAGTAATGTAACAGATTTTCAGGGGCTCTACAATTTGATTGCATGGGAGCACTTGTCTAGTCTATGTTTTGCAGATCTGCACCAGCACCTAGTTGATAGTAAGCTAACTGACCCCAGGAAGCTTGCTATGGAGGCGGACCGCTGGGTGAGTACCAGGGTCCACAAGAAAGCGTTTGGGGGAGACTCAGCCAAAGGTGGGCAGGGTCCCCAGCAGAAAGGTGGGGGGGACAAGGGTAAAGCACAGGAGTAAAGGTTCCCAGCCCCCCGGTGATAAGAAGAAAGGGGTCTCTACAGGGAAGCCTGTTGAGACCGGCCCCCGAAAGTGTTATGCATGTGACCAGGTAGGTCACTTTAAGGGGGACCCCAAGTGCCCAAAGGGGACACAGCCACCCACCGGTGGACAGTCCCAAGTGTTGGCTAGTGTAGCGCTTGGGGAGGAGGGGTGCCCACAGGAGGGTGGGGATCCCGCAGAAATGACCTTTGTCTCACTAGGGGACAGTGAGATGGTCCCAGGAAACCAGGTGCCCCCTAACACAAAGAAATATAGCACCTGGGTGACCATTAATGGGAACAGGGTAGAGGCTCTCAGAGATACTGGAGCCAGTGTGACCTCAGTCCGGTGTCACCTGGTCTCTGAGAAGCAGGTAGTCCCAGGGGCATTCCACCAAGTAGTTGCTGTAGACAACTATGAGCGCCAGTGTATGGTGGTGCAGGTTCCCTTTGAATGGGGGTCTCAGGTCCCTTGAGGGTGGTTGTGAGCCCCACCATGCCTGTAGATTGTCTGCTAGGTAACGACCTGGAGCAGCCCTTATGGAAGGATGTTGAGCTCAGGTCTCACTTGGAGATGCTTGGGTTGCCAGAGTGGGCATGCGTGTCTACTCGGTCAATGGCAGCCAGAAAGGGTGATCAAGAGGACTTGGAGCCTGGAACAGTGGCCCAAGTCCCTGCCAAGAGGAAGGGCAGGGGGCACGGGAAACCAGCCCCCAAAGTTCCCACGGACCGGGAGGAGGCGGACCTCGAGGGGGACGCCCGGTGCCTACAGGGGAGCAGGTAGCCGAACTGGGAGACATCTCTGAGCTGACCCATTGGCAGCAAGAAGGGGGTCCCACCAGGGAGGAGTTCTGCAGGGAGCAGAACGAGTGCCCTACTCTGGAGGGTCTGCGGCGGCAGGCTGCAGACCAGGCAGCTGGTAATCAGTCCGGGTCACATCTGATCTACTGGGAGAATGGTCTCCTATACAGTGAGCTCTAAGGTTGCTGAGCCTGGGTCAGCCCGTGTGCTGGTGGTACCCCAGTGCTTCAGGACCTTCCTACTGAGTCTGGCTCATGACGTGCCTTTGGCAGGACATTTGGGGCAGGACAAGACCTTTGACAGGCTGGTCACCCACTTCTTTTGGCCCCAAATGCGAAGGCAGTCAGATGCACACTGTACGTCTTGCCAAACTTGCCAGGCAAGTGGTAAGAGTGGGAGGAAGGTCAAAGCTCCTCTCCAACCTTTTCCTGTTGTTGGAACACCCTTTGAAAGGGTAGGGATGGATATTGTGGGGCCACTGGATCCCAAGACAGCCATGGGCAACAGGTACATCCTGGTCTTGGTGGACCATGCCACCCGGTACCCGGAGGCAATCCCTCTCAGGACAACGACGGCGCCAGTGGTGGGCCGGGCGTGCGTGAATGGGGATCTTTTCCCGTGTGGGATTCCCCAGAGAGGTGGTTTCTGATTGGGGGACCAATTTCATATCCAAGTATATGACATCCCTGTGGAAGGAGTGTGGTGTAACCTACAAGTTCACCACTCCTTTCCACCCACAAGGAAACGGTCTGGTGGAGAGATTCAACCAGACCTTGAAAGGCATGATCAAGGGTCTAACAGAACCCATGAGGCATAAGTGGGATGTCCTCTTGCCATGCCTACTCTTTGCATACAGGGAGGTGCCTCAGAAGTCTCTTGGGTACAGCCCCTTTGAGCTCCTGTATGGCCACCCTGTCGGAGGACCTCTGAGTTTGGTAAAGGAAGGCTGGGAGGCAGCTCCCAGGAAAGCTTCCCAGGATGTGTTTAGCTACATGCTGGCCTTTAGAAACCAAACTGCCCGCTTCAGGAAACTCGCTCAGGCGAACCTAGAAGCAAGGCAGGAAGAAATGAAGAGATGGTATGACCAGAATGCCACTCTGGTCGAATTTCAACCTGGGCAAAAGTGTGGGTCATGGCCCCAGTGGAACCTTGTGCCTTGCAGGACAAGTGGACTGGGCCATATGAGGTGGTGGAGCGCAAAAGTGACGTCACCTACCTGGTGGATTTGCAGGCTCCAAGGAACCCTTTGAGGGTCCTTCACGTGAACCGCCTCAAGCCCCACTTCGAGAGGTCCGAAGTGAGTATGCTCTTGGCGACAGATGATGGGGTGGAAGAGGAGAGTGAGCCTCTCCCTGACCTCCTGTCTACCAAGGAGCATGATGGGTCAGTAGAGGGTGTGATCCTCTCCCTACTCTGACTCAGGAGCAGCAGGGGGACTGTCACCAGTTGTTGGGACAGTTCGCCCCACTGTTCTCTCTGACCCCCGGTGTTACTCAATGGTGTACCCATGACGTGGACACTGGTGACAGCCCTCCTGTGAAGCACAAGATTTACAGGTTGACTGACCGGGTCAGGGCCAGCATCAAGGAGGAGGTCTCTAAGATGTTGGCGTTAGGGGTGATTGAGCCCTCCAACAGTCCTTGGGCCAGCCCAGTGGTCTTGGTCCCAAAGGCTGCTGCACCCGGTGCCACTCCAGAACTGCGGTTTTGTGTGGACTACCGTGGGCTCAATGCCGTCACCAGGACTGACGCGTACCCCATCCCCAGAGCTGATGAGCTCATTGATCGGTTGGGAGCTGCCCGGTTCCTCAGCACGTTTGACTTAACGTCTGGGTACTGGCAGATTGCCTTAACCGATGGGGCCAAGGAGAGATCAGCATTCTCAACCCCAGAAGGTCATTACCAGTTTCGGGTGATGCCCTTTGGGTTGAAGAATGCCCCTGCCACCTTTCAGAGGTTGGTCAATCAGGTGTTGGCTGGGCTGGAGGATTTCAGTGCCGCCTACCTGGATGACATTGCTGTGTTCAGTTCCAGCTGGGAAGAACATTTACAGCACCTTGAGAAAGTGTTGAGGGCTCTGCAAGGTGCAGGCCTCACGATCAAGGCCAGTAAGTGCCAGATCGGGCAGGGTTCTGTGGTGTACTTGGGACACCAGGTAGGAAGCGGCCAGGTGGCACCCCTACAATCCAAGATTGACACCATTCTGGCTTGGGAGCCCCCCAAGACCCAGACAGAGGTGAGAGCCTTCTTAGGTCTCACCGGCTACTATAGGAGATTTGTTAAGGGCTATGGCACCATCGTTGCCCCCTTAACAGAGCTGACTTCGAAGAAGCAGCCCAGGAAGGTAATCTGGACTGAGTCCTGCCAGAAAGCTTTTGATGCCCTGAAGGCAGCCATGTGCACGGCGCCCGTGCTCAAGGCACCTGA
The DNA here is from genome assembly GCA_963921515.1 of Calotriton arnoldi. Lineage (NCBI taxonomy): Eukaryota > Metazoa > Chordata > Amphibia > Caudata > Salamandridae > Calotriton > Calotriton arnoldi. The sequence goes on from CAWUFW010002798.1 coordinate 774,044, forward strand.
CTTCTCCAAAGAATTTGTCGTGCAGACTGACGCTTCAGAGCATGGTGTGGGAGCGGTGCTCTCACAACTGAACGAAGAGGGCCTAGACCAGCCTGTAGTCTTCCTTAGCAGGAGACTACTCCCCAGGGAACAGAGGTGGAGTGCCATAGAAAGGGAAGCTTTTGCTGTGGTCTGGGCACTGAAGAAGCTGAGACCATACCTGTTTGGGACTCACTTCCGGGTTCAGACAGACCACAGGCCCCTCAGATGGTTGATGCAAATGAGGAGTGAGAATCCAAAACTGCTGAGGTGGTCCATCTCCCTACAGGGAATGGACTTTACGGTGGAACACCGCCCTGGTACAGAACACGCCAACGCAGATGGTCTGTCCAGGTTCTTCCGCCTTCGTGAAGAGAACTCCAATGGGGTTGGGTAGTTCTCCCTACTTTCAGCTGGAGGGGACATGTGTTAGACTTGGCATCTTTTGGCGTGTTTCCCCTGACTTTTTGCTTTCTGACCTCCTGGTTTTGACTCTGTTTTTGCTGGTGTAATGATTCTGCGCACTTTCCTCACTGCTGTCCAGTGGGAAAGTGCAAGTGCTCCTGTATAAAATGTGTTATGGATTGGTGTTTCCATGATTGCCCTATTTGATTTATGTGTCAGTCCCTTGTAAAGTGCACTGAGAGTGCCAGGGCCTATAGATCAAATGCTGTTGGAGGGCTGCAGCACTGGATTGTGCCACCCACGCAAACAGCCCGTAAAGTGTAACTCTGGCCTGCCATTGCAGAGCATGTGTGCAACCTGGGGCTGCGTCTGATGTCCCTGGCCTGCACTGTGAAAGGAAAGAAGGAGACTTGTCAACAAAGTGCTCCAGGACTGACCAGAACTGGTTTGGACCAGGCAAAGGCCCCTCTGCCTCCAGAGGACAAAGAGAAATTGAGGATAAAAAGGGGGACCCAAACCCCAGAACTTTAGATCTCGCTGGAATCAAGGAACCTGCCAAGAAGAAGAGCTGGAGAGCTGCTAGGAGGAATACTGCCCCTTTGCTGAGTTATTGCCTTGTTGGGTTGGCCTGCAGTTGCTGCTTCTGTCTTGGGCAGTGAAAGGACTGGACTGAACTTTCTACTACTTGTGCTGAGAATCTCCAAGGGCCTGAAACCGAGCTGGCCCCCTGTTAAGAAGTCTCAGGGACTGCAAAGACTTCACAACCCTCTGGGTACCGGTTCTGGAACCGCTGTTTCAGTTGCCACAGAGGAAGGGAACCGCAACCGACTCCGTCAACCGACTCCATTGCTGGCCCGGTGTCCTGTTTGCACCGCAGACCGCACCGTCCGCATCTCGCACCGCAACCCTGGTCTCACCGACGACGACGTCCGACGCCATCGCCACCGAGCCGCTGCTTGCACCGTGACCTGTGGGCACCGCAGTTCGCATCGCTTCACTGTGCCAGCCGGACCAGACCGACGCAGTCGCTGCAACTGGCTCAACAATCGTGACCGCATCGCAGTTGGGGCACCGCTCGCACGCTTCGCGACGCACCGCTCCAACTCGCACCGCTGTCCGACGCCAGCTCCCGCACTCCGGCTTGGTCGCCTGCATCGCAACCTGCCAGCACCGCATCGAGCACCGTCTCACCCTGCCCCGCACGCCTTGGACTCACCGACTCTGTCTGCACGATTGTCACCGAGCCGCTGCCTGCACCGCATCGAGAGGACACCGCACCCTGCACCGCTTCCATCTTGCACCGCAACCGCGACGTACGCCGACCGGCTCGCACACACCGTGCCCGCCACAACGAGAAAAGGTACTGTGACCGAGTCTGTTCACGACTCTGCTGGCCCGTATCGACGCGGTCGGCTGGAACTGTTAGATTCTGTGGTTTTCAGCATCGCGGTCGACTCGGACGGAGCTACCGACTCGTACGAACTTTGTTTGTGAAATATTCCTGCAAAGAAGAAGTTATCTTGCAACGTAATCATTTTTAAAGTACTGTACTGTGGATTTTTATCGTATTTGGTCTTGTTTAAAGTATATAAAAATATTGGATATTTTTCTAAACTGGTGTGGTGTCCATTTGTAGTTCTTACACTGTATTACTGTTGGTTATGTGCAAATGCTTTACACACTGCCTCTAGAATAAGCCTGACTGCTCGTGCCAAGCTACCAAGGGGGTGAGCAGGGGTTATTTTAGGAGTGTAACTCCCTTACCCTGACTAGGAAGAAGGGTCCCTACTTGGACAAAGGTGCAAGCCCTTGCCAACTAGAGATCCCATTTCTAACAATATCCAAATGAAATATCTTTCTATAAGCGATGTGGTCTGAGGGAGACCTTCTATTTCATATGTTGCGTCTTCCCATCTGGTTTCAGGGATCACATAAAGCCCAGGTGCATGGGAAACGTCTTTATTTTGTATGTCCCTGGCTAATACACTTGTGGTCGGATTTATCAACACTTTGTGCCGGCGCGGTGTCATGAAAAGAGATGCAAACTGGTGCAAAGTGTTGATTTGGAATATACTTTCTATCAGGAAACTTGTTTTTCTTTGGAAAGTAGCCCTAAAGTAACAATGTGCTTTGCTTTGTGCTACTTTACATCGATGTGGAGTCCCATATGTGGTACATGGGTGCTCCCTTACACCCACCCCTGATTTTGACACAAAGCCCTGTCTAGTATAATTTGAATTCCTCCTCAAGGCAAGTGCAAAGTTGTAGAAAAGCTGTTTTAGGTCTTGCCTAGGCAGCGCATGCACTGTGTCTTCGAGACATGCTGTATCTAGGCTATGGGCTTAAAGCAACACCCATCTTTCAAACTGGCTCCTTTCCTTGTCCTTTGTAAATGGCTGCTTTTCATTGGTTAATATGGTCACTAGTCTCTCCTTTTTTACTTTTGTAACCTCCCATGAGGACTGCCCCTCTTACATGTGGTGTTACTCATCATGTTATTAATTAATGTCCGAGCACTCTTTTTTCCTTTGTTGCTTTTTTAGGCTCAGGAACTCACTCCCGTCCACGCTTGCTACCTCTCCTGTTTATTCTGAACAGCTGCTTTTTATGTTTGCAAATGCTCGCTCCCTCTCCTTGGCTACAGCTGCTGCTCCTCCTCCCTCCTGCTTGTTTCCTATTAACAGAAAGTGCTCATGGCACATCTCGACTTCGCGCTTTATCTTTAAATATAGTGGCAGCGCCTTTTTTGAAAAATTTAAAACGGTCACTTATCTGGGTGCGTGTACACCCCCCTTATATTAACAACAAGTACTTGTGGCATGCCGCAACGTCGCACATTATCTTGCAATAATGGTGGTCATGGCTTTTTTTAAATTTACTATGGACGGGCACTTATGTGCATGTGCGGTCCCTTTATATTAACAAAAATCACTTGCGGCAGGCTGTGCTGTAACGCTTTATCTTGAAATATGGTGGTAGTGGCTTTTTTACAAAATTTCTATGGATGGGCACTTCTTTGGGTGCATGTGTGGCCGCGCGCCTTTTATCAGCATGGCGTCCGCCACGCTTCATATTTCATGAAGCTCAGCGGCCATAAAGCAGGCGCCATGTTGGTTAAACAATGCACATCGCTGCTGCTCCAACAGACCTATAAATGTTTCCTTTAATGGAAACATGTCCGCCGTGATGCCATTTTTTTCAGTTGCAGGAACGTCTGGGCTGTGAAGGAAGCACCACTGCCTCCAAGCTGTTACTTAGCTCTTCCGTATGAGCAGGCATTACACCATTTACCAATTGTGACGACTGATTGTTTTTTAATATTAAGTCTTTTGTTAGTGTTCCTGGCCCTCAATCAATCAATCAAGGTTTGTAGAGCGCACTACTCACCCGTGAGGGTCTCAAGGCGCTGGTGGAGGGGGTGTGACGAGCTCCGCCTACATATGGACAACCAGGGCTTGCCCTGGGAAATCGCATACTCTGTCCAGAAGTACCATGTGAGCTTCCTTCTGTTCAATGGGATGTTATGATTGTTTTAACTGGCTGCCTTTTCATTCTCATCGGCCTGTTTCTGCCATTGCATGCAGTACTGTGTTGGATCAGTCTTGTAATCGCAAGGAGACTGCCCACTGGAATTGTGCTCCTGCACTTCCAACAAATTTGAGCAAGTTTAGCAAAATTTAGCACTCTCAAGGAAAGGTCCTGTAGTCTGGGACCGTCTACAACCAATAGTGCACCATAATTATACTGTATTTTTCCAAAACTGTAAAAAAAACAATACTACGAATACTTCTGCTTTTTCCTTACACTATTCTACCAATTTATATTCAAGAACTTTTTCATGACGTGTAAATAATGTGTTCAAACCTCGTTTTGTGGGAACCAGTGCATTTACGGATGACCTTCGTCAGGGGGTACAGTCGCATGCAAGTGCATTATTTTAACCCTGGCCTGCAGCAAGTTTCCCCTCTAACCTCTAGTCTTCTGACTGCGTGTCTTGCCATCACTGTGTCGGTTCACAATTATATTTCTTTCTGCTGAATGGGTCTAAATTTACCTGTGGTTTGTTCGGCTAGTTGTGTGACTGTTCGGTCTGGAGATAGTAAAGTCTGGGGGCTGTGTTAGACTTATGGGACCTCGGCTGAGGATCACCTTTCTTTTATTGCAGGAGGCACTATTTTGTAATCTTTCAGAGTTCCCCTAACCGTAGACTACTTTGTTTGTTTTCCTACGTGCATTATACCGAATGGTAATGCCCTGCTCTGTAGTTCTGCGAGCTGTGCTCTAAGTCTTGCAGCTCATCATTTCCTACATTACACACCAGTAACAAACTTTCTCCAGGGCCTGGCTGCCCAGAAAGGCTACTTCAATCCATTCCTCAGCTGTCTCATTTTCATACGTAATCAGACCTTTCTTTTTACAGCAGCTTGCTTGTATCTACTGGACCCAATTTTCTCACATTATATCGCCATGATACATTTTAGAAGTGTTCGAGCGCTTTACAAACAAGCATTTGCAATGCAATAGGTCTCGCATTAGTGAAAGTTTGAGCTATTGGCGTTGCAAATGATGTTTGTTAGATTTATTTTTTTGTCTAAAAATATCCCAGCAGTAGCATAAGTAAGAAAAGAAATTCCAAGAAGCAAGGAAAGGGTGCAGTACCATAGACTGTTACTAGGTGTCCCTGTGGAGTTGTAAAGGGACCTCTATTAGCCACATAAGGTACTGCACCCTTTCCTTGCTTCGTGGATTTTCTTTTAATACCTATGCTACTGCTGGGGGATTTAAAAAAAATAATCTAAGAAACCTTTTGCTTTGCAATGCCAATAGCTCTAACTGCCACTAATGCGAGACCTATTGAATTCCAAATGCTTGTTTCTCCAAATGTTTCAAACTTTGCACGTGTGCTGTACTGTACAGCATGCATACACATTTGGAAAAGTTTTAACTTATACCTTGACATAGTACTTTCTACTGGAAGATCCACTTTCCAGTACAAAATCTGCGCTAGTCATCATGCAGACACTCTTTTTTAAAAAAAATGTATTTCTTTTTATTTACACAGCCAAGACACACAATCATCAATCAGCGAATCTGTTGTAACTATCTCTTTAAGTACTGATGATGCACCTAAGAGAATGTGAAGTGCATCATCAGAACTCCGGGCAGGAAGGTACTGTGAACCGTTATGTGATCGGTTGTCTGCCGGTGTCCTCTGGTGGTTGCCATTAAAGGACTTGCTCCAGTTATCCGAAGTGGTTGATCTCTTCATTTTAATATTGGCGACGAGTAGGCAGCCACCAATGAACCCTGCGTGCGATTACAAGACCGGGGGGTCGAAATCAGCATGAATAGGTTGGTAGGAGGTAGTGCTCAGTCTGCTGTGGAAATGAATGTTTCTTTAAAGTCAGTTTTGAGAGAAAAACTGTGGGCACACAGGAATACCCTAAACAGTGTTTCTGGTGTGTCCCCTTTCAAAAGACTCAGAGGTAGATTAGCTGGAACAAAACTCACACCGCTATGGTTACCCGGAAATAAAGGTTTGGTTTCTAACCAGAGAGTAAAAAATTATCAAACTATGTACAAACATAGATACGATGCAAAGTCTGGAGCGAAAGAGAATTCATGGAATGTGGGGGATTTTGTTTTTGTAAAAAAAGCATCTTGGTCACACAAAGGTCAGTCCAAATTTTTTGGACCTAAACGCATCATCAAGGTAATGAAAAATGTTGTAATGTTAGACGGTGGTGATGTTTGGAGTATGTCTAGACTGGCTAAGTGCAAAGGTGGAGAATCCATAAATGACACTACAGCTCGTGACTATGTTAGTTCCAAGAAGAGTCCGATTATACATAATGATTCTCATGTTGAAACTCATTCTGAACATTTTCCTTTGGAGAAAAGGAGGAGGAAGTATCCTTCATACTTAAATGATTATATTTTGACCTGATGTTCACGTGGTTTCTATGCTGTGATCTCATGTTACATTTTATCTTGATGTGATGATCTCTTGTTACATTTTATCTTGATGTTCACAATTGTTCTCTATAACCATATTTAAGTTTCATGCTTCATTTTGTTGATTTTTACTATAGCACTTTTATTCATCTTTTTTCTTCTTCTTCCTTTCCTTGCTGTTCTGTGAAGGGAAGATGTGTTGTAACTATCTCTTTAAGTACTGATGATGCACCTAAGAGAATGTGAAGTACATCATCAGAACTCCGGGCAGGAAGGTACTGTGAACCGTTATGTGATCGGTTGTCTGCCCGTGTCCTCTGGCGGTTGCCATTAAAGGACTTGCTCCAGTTATCCGAAGTGGTTGATCTCTTCATTTTAATAGAATCAATACCCAATCATGCAGACACTCTTGAACAATGGTGTAAGGGCAGGGGCGTAGCTAGGCCTTCGGCTGCCCGTGGCGGCCCCTGCGTTTGCCGCCCTCGACAAAATGATAGTAGAGAGGAGAGGGGTGGGGGGAGGGGGTAGCGGCCGCGGCCGATTCTTGCGGCCGCAACGGCCGCAGGTAAGAGCGGAGGAAGGGGGCCGGCTGCCGCCCCAAAACTTGTGCCGCCTGGGGCGGTCCGCCCCCATTGCCCCCCCCTAGCTACGCCACTGTGTAAGGGTGTATGCATGGCACTCAGCACCTAAAGTGCGCCAGCGCTGAGGGAGAGTTGTCCGACTCTATCTACTTCTAGGGAAAGCTTTCCTTCACCCATGTGCTTCTCTCCCCACCCCCTTGTTTAGTTCCCTTCCTCTAACTTCCTGTCCTGCCTTACCGAGAAGGTCGTGCTCAGTGTAGAAATGAGTGACCCACATCTTATTACCTTACTTCCTACACAGCATCATGGTGATCACAAAGGATTTACCGGGTAAATCACAGCTCATTCTAAGCCTCCCATACTCTTTATAGAATTAGCAGCTTAACCATATACACAGGGCTTTAAGTGGGCCGGGTCTGTCCGGGTCTGAGCACCGGCAGTTATTTTTAGGGGGCCTCGAAACGGGTCTCTATCGGGCTCTATTTTCGGGCCTCGCAGGTAGTCCGTTTTCTTTTTTTTAAATTGGACTGCAGTGAGAGCATGCACATCGCTCACTACTGAGAAGTGGAGACGTCATGCCAGGTGAGCCGCATTGTAAGGGAAGGGAAATCCTTTAAAGAGAGCCATTTTCTCTCAGGATTTCCCTTCTCTTTTAAAACGCAGGAGCAACATCATAGTGGGATGATTAGGAGAGAGACGACCAGGCGCGCAACGCCCATTGCCCCTGGCTGAGACAGCTTCCCGGGCGCACACAGCCGCACCCGAGTACTTCACAGGTCTTTAAAAGACCATTTGCTTGTAAAAGAGGCTCTGTTGTTTTTCACCCCTTTTAGAGCCCCTGCATCCCCACTCTGCCTATTGCTGGAAGAATTAGCCTCCCCCAAATTTGGCTCTAGTTGCGCCTCTGGAGATGACCACAGGCAGCCAACTCCAGCACGACCCTGCTCTGACCTTTCACAGTGTCTTGTTTTAGTGCTACGAAAACACACGCTTTGCCTGGCTCACTTAGTTCTTAGTTCTCTTTAATATGGAGATAGTAGCGTTGGAATTACCTTTATATTCCTATACTGTGCTTCACATGGAAATATAGAAGGGCAGGTTCTCACCACCCCAAATTGGCTGTTTGGTATACTCTCTCAAATGTAAGAACTGCAGGTGTTCAGTATCTGTCAGTCACGGCCAATTTAAAGCAGTGTTCCTGGACAAAAGGTTATGTTTCTGAATTAGCGTCTTACACTGAAAAGCTGGTTTACATTTCTTTCGCTGGATCAACCTTTGTTTAAAACACCCCCAGAGAAGGGTGGTGAACTATGGTCCACAAAGAGCAACTGAAAGCTTTCTTGTTCTTTATCAGAAACATCTGCCTGTCAATGGTTATCACCAGCCTTTTCGACCCATTTAGAGGCTGGGTGGATGAGTATAATACGGGGTGTTTAGGATCGGGGGCGGAGGGTGCACGGAAAGAAGGACGGATAGGTGAATAAAGGGCGAGTGGATGGATGGCCAGATGGATGAATGGATAGCTAGATGGATGGATGAATGTATGGATGGATGGAAGGATGAATGGATGCATGGACCAGTACTTAGGATAGGCGGGTGGGCTGATAGATGCTTAGGATAGGTTCTGAGACAGATTTATGGTTGGTTGTATGGGCGGATGGATGGATGGATGAATGGCACAGTACTTAGAATAGGCGGGTGGGCTGATAGATGCTTAGGATAGGTTCTGGGACAGATGTATGTATGGATGTATGGGCGTATGGATGGATGAATGGACCAGTACTTAGGATAGGCGGGTGGGCTGATAGATGCTTAGGATAGGTCCAGGGACACATGTATGGATGGATGGATGGCTGGATGAATGGACCAGTACTTAGGATAGGCGGGTGGGCTGATAGATGCTTAGGATAGGTCCAGGGACACATGTATGGATGTATGGGCGTATGGATGGATGGATGGCACAGTGCTTAGGATAGGCGGGTGGGCTGATAGATGCTTAGGATAGGTCCAGGGACACATGTATGTATGTATGGATGGATGGATGGCTGGATGGATGGATGAATGAATGGGTTGCTGGCTGGATGAATGGATGAGTGGATGAATGGATGGATGGATGGATGGAAGGATGAATGGATGAATGGACCAGTACTTAGGATAGGCGGGTGGGCTGATAGATGCTTAGGATAGGTGCAGGGACAGATGTATGTATGTAGGTAGGAATGTATGGATGGATTGAAAGATGGTTGGATGGCGCAGTGCTTAGGATGGATGGATGCAGGGCTTTAAGTGGGCCGGGTCTGAGCACCGGCAGTTATTTTCAGGGGGCCTCGAAACGGGTCTCTATCGGGCTCTATTTTCGGGCCTCGCAAAGGTAGTCCGTTTTCTTTTTTTTTTTTATTGGACTGCAGTAAGAGCATGCACATCGATATGCGCATGCTCATTTTGCTCACTACTGAGAAGTGGAGACGTCATGCTAGGTGAGCCGCGTTGTAGGAGGAAGGGAAATCCTTTAAAGAGAGTGTTTTCCGAAGGTAGGATAATAGGAGGGGATTTTCTTAAGCACACAATGCTAGTTATCTTGATTTAGACCACGCCCCTACTTGGATAGGCCACACCCCTTTAAGAGGTTTGCCCCGCCCCTTTTAGAGCACCCCCAGTTTTTTTTTCCCACTTAAAGCACTGCATATACATAACATTGTATCTCTCCATCCAGTACATGTCACATGCCTGTGGCCTTTAGAAATTTAAGTCCCTTCTTTAGTTAGATCTGACCATCACTGTGTCTACGACCTCCAGCATGGATGACATCCTGCTCCTTTTACAATTGCCTGTTTTGTGACAGGATCTCATGCCTCTCCCTTGATCAGGCCCTACCCATGTAGCCAATACTAGCATGTGTGTGAAGGAAGCGTGCCTGCTGCTGCTGCCCAAATGACACCTGCTGTTTGTGCCAGGGAAGCTTGCACAGCTGCTGCTTAAACCTTATATGTTAGAGGCGAGCACTGTTGCTGTCCATGCTGCGCCTCTTCTGTATGTGACAGAAACTTGCACTGAAGCCAGTACTGTATATATATGCATGCAAGAAAGAAGGTACTGGTGATGAGTGTGTGGAGGCGTGCACTGCATACATCTGCTCTGTGTGAGATGGAAGCTTCTTCTGCTGCTCCTCGTATTCCATATTTATGCATGGAATCTTCCTCTGATATGTGTGTGTTAGGGAGGTGTGCCCTTCTCCTGTCCATAATGCACCTGCTCTGTGTGTGAGGGAAGCCTGCACTGCTGTTGCCTGTAGTGTATCTCTTTGCAAAGGGGCAGTTCCTTCGTTCCAGGGGAGGAGCCCCGCCCCACTTAAGTTACTCCCAAAGATGAAAAGTAAAATGGTAATACATTACTATTCTATTTTTCATCCTCCCATCTTGAAACGAGCATCAGGATGGGGGCGGGCCGCTGCTGAATGACAGCAGCAGGGAGGAGGGTAGGATGTTTGTGCACTTTTCAAAGTGAGCATGTCCCTCTGGCCAGCTACCTTGTGACGGTCAACCAGACATGCACACTTTGAAACCTCAGCTGGGTTAGAGTAAGTGCAGGCCTCCAGGACGCTGGGGAGCACCGAGTGAGTACACTCCAACCAATCAGGGTGCTTCTCTCACAGCATGAGAGCAGCAGCAGGAATGGTGTCCGCACTGCAGCCTCCGTTCAGAAGAGGTCCGGAGCGGAGGACATTGGTTCAGGTAAGTTTAGTTTGTTTTTAAATATTTGTGCACGCCCAACGCCCCTCCGCGTAGATGCCAGACGCCACTGCTTTGCAAGTGTGCTTGTACTGATATTGTGTGTGTTTTAACGAGGTGTGCAGTGATGTTGCCCAAATTGTACCTGTTGTGTGTGTGAAGGGAAGCGCGTGCAACTAGCTTCAAAACTGTAATTAGTAGTGTGCGAAGAAAGCTTGAACGGCTGCAACATTTGCTGTGCTTGTTGATTGTGCGTGGAAAGCTTGCACAATTGCTGCTCCTGGCTGTACCTGTTCTGTAAGTAACAATAAAGCTTATGAAAACTATTTCTGCTGTAAAAACTAAGTGCGAGCTCAGTCAATGATTTTTCCCTAAATCGACAAAGGTGGCGTGAAGCTGAAGAGATGTTCCTGTCATCTCCTAAAAAGCTAGACAAATAACAACATGGTAATGGGGAATAAAGAGAGCGCAGGGATAGTGATGAAACTTGACTGCTCTGACAAGCCCAGTCCTTAATTTGAAATGACAGCAGGTAAACAGCCACCATGCAAATCTTCGCCGCCTAATCAAGGCTTTGAGATCCTCCGCTCATCTGGGATGCGGCATCTGATTCATGCGTATACTTTGAAAAATAAACCCATTTTCATAATCGCACCCTGCCATCACAGACGAGGGCTGCGTCTGAGATCTCTAAGCGGGCACTTATCTTGCTGCCAACATTACCTGAAATGTTGGCAGTGATGGGGTCAAGGTAGCTCCTGGAGCCATGTCTTCAACTTATTCTTTAAGATATTCTGTTCAGCGAAGAAGGGTGGTGGGGGGCAGTGGCCAATTTATGCCGGTGCGTGCAGGTGGTGGGCACTCTCATTCATTTTTGAGGACTGGATCTTATTGCTCATCATCAAACTTTGAGCCAGAGCAAGAAGGACAAAGGAAGAAAAGGGAGAAAGAAGGAGGAAAAGAAAGGAAAATAGTGACTAAGAGCTAAAGAAGAACCTGCAAGAGTGAGATAAAGAGTCAAGAAATCAAGATGAAAAAGCATGAGGTGCATCCAGGGCTAGGCAACCTTGGTATTCAACAACCCAGGCATTCGGCAGCACTGAAACTCTGAAACTCTTCCTGTGGAGAAGCCATCATTGTTAGGAGCTGTCACTACCAAAACCTTGGGTGAGGGAGGAGAGAATGGGGGGCTCTTATCTGGATCAGACACTCCACAGTAGTTGAAAAGGTCTTAAGGGATAGTGCTAAAAAATGTGAGAATCTTTTCAGGGGTGGACTAGAGTACCATGGCCACATAGTTAAAGGACTAAAGAACAGATAATGAGGCAGGTTACTACAATGTCCCACTGATCTGCAAGCCACACCATAAAATACATAATTTACGCAGATTTGCCAAGAGAACTACTTCTCTACTCTCTGATCCTAACTTGACTTGCCAGTCTACGTGACTTTAATATCTGCTGCAAATCTCATCAACTGGTGGTCTTGGAATGTTCTAATTGATATGTCCTCTTTTGTATTACTGTTTGAGAGCTTAAATAAAAGTTTCTTAGACAACACTGAGAGTCTAGACTTCTGACAAAACGTAAGTAGGCTCTCCCTTGCTGAAGGCCAAATTTACATGTATTCTTTCGTTCAAAGGACAAGGCCTTATAGTTATTAGTCGAACATACAGTTTCCTTGTTAGGTCCTCTTTGCACCGTTTTTTTTTTTATAAATAAGGTTTAATTAGAGAATTGTCTTCGTATCACATGCCCTTGAAAGCTGCAGAGTTTACAGGAGTAAATGGCTCATTTTTTAATCTGCTTAAAGTGGTTCTTGAATAATCCTGTCCAGAAGCCATCCTTAATAGCGTGACTGGGAACCACCAAAGAAACACTAGAGCCCCGACCTTAGGGGAGGACTGTGTAATTGTTTGTGGATGTCGTATTTTTCCTTTGTGTGGATAGCGTTAGAAAATAAAAGTTCTCTTTTTTCATAAAAGTGGAAAAAAAAACAAAAAAAACAATACAATACATGAATTTGAATGAGCTCAAATTCCACAGCATTAGAAAAAAGAAGAGAAAAAGAGTGAAAAACCCAAGGGAAAGGTTAAAAAGAGAAACCACAGTTACCAGTTTAAGGAATAACACAAACCCAGGGGGGAATTTTGGCTAAACAGTTGCATGGAAAAATGAAATTTCAACACTCCTCATACATTGCTAACGACCTGATACTTTTCTATAAACAAACAGAACTTGTTTAGACACAAACGGAAGGTCTACGCGTTTCAAACCCAATGTGTTATTTTAAGGGTTTTCCTCAGGACCTGGAATGAGAGCTGTGAAAAGAAAACAAAAAGGTGCAGTGTTTACCATCACTTCACACTTTCAAACACTTCAGCTAACCTCTAAAATTGTCAATTTGTTGCAACAACATTACCTCGTATATTCTTGTTATTGCCACTCGATGTGCCCAAATGCGCTTTCACGCGTTAATGCAATAATTTCATTATCGCTAAAAAAGAAGAGACAGTTTCACTAACAGACTCCACTACGTGTCAGGCATTTATTAGCAATGGTTTCTGTCATCAATATGTTACCTTGCTAACACCAGCTTTTGCTTGAATCATCTTTTTAATTACGGGCAACCCAATTGCACAGCGAGTGGCAATAACAAGAAAATACGAGGTCAATATATGGCCAAGCCAGGTCCTTCCTGAACCAGAACACAAGCAACCCAGGACTGGTTTCATCCTTGTTATGGGCTGCCGGCTCCAGTGGCACAGTGTGCATGTGACCATTTGCAGTGACACAGTGTGCATCTGACCCACATCTGTAGTAACATACGACAATGTTTCAATGGGAATCAATGAGGGAATATGATTCAAGGAGTACATTTATTACAATACATACATTAAATAATGACAAATAGTCCCAGGAATACAATTGAATGCCGTTATATTGTCTATCTTTCTGTTGATTGTGAGCCATGTAGCTGCCAATAGCATTCAGGCAGCTAATTAAGTTTAACCTTGACTCAGCAAAGGCAGGTTTTAATCTATGCAGACACTGAGTAACTTGATGGTAGTTACAAAGGGCAACTCAAAACGATACAAAAAGATGTACCAATGGCAAACGATAGATGTTAAAGAACAATAATGACAGTGCAGATTTCTGCCTGTCCTGTATTGGACTTTGCAAAGGTGGACGGAAAAGGGAACAATGCAACTGCTAGCTTCCATTGGACAGAAAAGAGACTAACCAGTGAATTCCTCAGAAAGGGCACCAGCTGCTATATTCTTTGTAGCAGTGTTGTTTCTCCATATCTCCATAGTCACAAACACTGCAGGAAGATTCAAAAGAACCAGCCCAATTGCACTAGTGAAGTTAAGTTCTGTTCTAGCATTATCTCAAATTAACACAACTAATGTCTTTTTTACCTGTAGAGGCACAAAGCATGCCAGATTCATACGCACAATCCTTTTTGATTCGACATACATCTGCAGTTTGACCACCACCCTAACCAGAAAATTGCGTCAATAATTAATGTTAGGTAGAGTGGTAGTTAACAAGATCAGTTGGATAGGCCAGTGTCTTGTTAAGTAGTTTTTTAATTTTAGTTTGCTTTACCAGGACAAAGGCAAAAATTGATACGAGGGAAACATTAACTATTTGCTTAAGACACCATGGGACAGATGTACAAACATGAGGAATACCAATTTGTTAATTGCGATTCTCTCCAAATCACAATTAGGAAATCGGTATTCCTAACGTGTGAAACTCATTGAGTTTCATTTAGGGAAACCTTGTGGGTTACAAATCGTCCTGCCTCATGAATATTAATCAGGTAGTTTTCAGTTTGCGACCCTTTAGCAATCACAGCCATCACAGGGATGGAGGCCTGCTGAGGTCAGCAGTCCACGTTGTCTGTGATTGCTTTTTAATAAAGCAATATTTTTTTTAAAATGCAGCCTATTTTCCATAAAGGAAAACGGTGTGCATTTAAAAAGAAAAAAATGAAACCTGGAAGTTTCATTTTTTAAGAGTAAGCAGTGGTCTGTGAGACTACTGTATGCTCTTAACCCCTTCCGCGCTGTGCAAATTTTCACGCTGTGCGGGCGTTTTAATGAGTGGGCGGGGTTCGGACGGCCCCCGGCCGTCCTCCGCACACGCCCACCGTGACGTCGGACGGCCAGGGGCCGTCCGAAGCACACAAGGGGTTAAAATATCAATATTTACATTCTCAAAGGGGAAGGGTCCCTTGGGGACTCCTTCCCCTATGCGATTGGGTTACCACAAATTTTAAATTGGTTGTAAAGTATTACTATTTTGCGACTGGAGTTTCGCAAAACAGAAATACATATCATACCAAATCTGTATTTGGATGGGACGCCCTAAACCCGCCCCTTCCAAATAATGAATCGCAAATGCAAAATGCGATTCAGTAACAAGTTACTGAATTGCATTTTGTACATTTGAAAAAGCATTTTTCTGATCGCAAATGCCCAATTCTGTGAATTGGGCCGTTTGCGACCAGAAAAACGTTTTGTACATGTGGCCCCATATTTCCACTGTAACCCCTCAGACTAAGGGGTTACTATTGGAGCGGAGACAAAAAGACATATCTTCACTTCATAAAATTATAAAATACAATTTTTAAAACAAAATGTGTTAAAAAATCTTTTTACCAAACATAATAGAATTAACAGAAATATCTTGAAAACGTATCATCAGGCAAATCTTGTTTTACATTATCATCTATTAAGTTTGATAAAATAATATTTTTGGAAATGGGCCTTTCTGGAGGGTCACCTCCAAACTTATTGTTTATCTCCTCTACTTTTTCTGCCCTCGTTTCTGCTGGCTTTAGGACTCTCTACTCTTTGCCACTGTTAACTGGTGCAAAAGTGCTTTTGCTCTCTCCCCTAAACATGGAAATATTGGTTCATCCCCAATTGGCATATTTAATTTACTTATAAGTCTCTAGTAAAGTGCATCACATGTAACCAGGGCCTGTATAATAAATGCTACTAGTGAGTCTGCAGCCCTCATTGTGCCACCCACTTACATAGCCATCTAGCCATGTCTCAGGCCTGCCTTTGCAGAGCCTGTATGTTCAGTTTGCACTGCCATTTCGACCTGGCAAGATAAATCTCTTGCCAGGCCTTAATCTTCCCTTTTTATACATATAGGTCACCCCTCAGGTAGGCCTTGGACAACCAAGAGGCCAGGGTGCAATGTATTTAAAGGTAGGACATGTACTTTTGAGTTTTACATGTCCTGGTAGTGAAAAACTCCCAAAGTCGCTTTTTCACTACTGCAAGGATTATCTCTCCCATAGGATAACATCGGGATTATCTTATTGCCTTTTATAAGTGTAATTTCCAATTGAGAAGAGATTAGACCAACAAGTCTGGTGTCTCTGGAATCCTAATTTAAAATCCTAACTTATGGTGAAGTCGGATTTTAAATTACAGTTCAGGAAATGCCACTTTAAGAAAGCTGGCATTTTTCTTACTTTAGCCATATGCTGCCTACTGCCTGTTTCTGATACACATCTGGGAAGGGTAACAGCTGTGCTTTATATATTCTCTCTAGACAGCCACACACAATGGGAGCTTAGGTGTGACTTGACAGGCCAACATGGGAGGGAGGGAGGAGCTGGACACAGCCTCACAATTAACCCTGAATAGGCTGTGTCCTGTCCCCACAGAAAGGGCTGCATTCCCCCCTGTAGTGAGTCTGGAGCCATGGCAGGAAGGGAGGACCTTTGTGCACTTCAAAAACCCTTCTTTGAAGTCTCCCCCACTTCAAAGGTACAACTGGGTATAGGTACTGGACCCCTAACACCACCAACTCAGTACTCTTCTGGACCTGTGAAGACTCTGCCAGGAAGAAGGACTGTTTTGCTGCTGAATGGCTGCCATTCTGCTGGGCTGCTGCTTTGCTGGACTCCTGCCTTGCTGTGCTGCCCTGCTGCCTGCTGTTCCCCTGCCTGGGTAAGAATGACTGGACCTGCATCACTTGAACCCAGAGTGACTCCAAGGGCATGCTGGCTCGCCTTCTGATCTGAAGTCTCAGGGACATTACTGACTTCCAACCATCCTGCTCCTACACCTGGACTCTGCAATCTGTGAATCCGCCCTGCCAAGTGGTGCCACCGTAGTCCTGGACCTTGGCCTAAGATGTCTGCTCCAGCGGAACCAACACATCCTCTGCTGAGAAAGCTGAATCAACCCATCACCACTCTAGCTGGAACAGGACCAGCACATCACCCTCGGAACAAGCGCATCGACTCCGGAACCGCCGCTTCGGAACCAACGCATCGCCACCACTGCGTGGAGAAGATCGATGCATCATCTCTACTGCACGGAGAAACCTGGAGCATTGCCTTCAGAACCGCCACATTTCAGAACCGTTGCATCGTCTTCAGAACCCGTGCATTGCCGCTGTTGTGTGGCAAAAATAGATGCATCACTCCTAATGTGTGGGGAACACCAATGCATCACTTGACTGCACCCCGCATGTTCGTCGACGCGACCGGGATTAAGGTACTTTAGTTCAGTGGGCCTCACTGGGTCCCTGTATCTGTCCCACACTCCATCATTGGCATTCCGAACCCTTGGCTTTGACCCGGTCCAGTGCAACTAGATATCCCAAGTAAGTGTTTATTGCTTCTAAGCGCTATTTTACAGTTTATTCTTTAAAAATACATATCTCAAGTTCTACTTATTGGATTTTTGTCGATTTGGTCTTGTTTTAGTTATTAAATTAAGTTCTATTTTCCAAACTGGTGTGGAATCTTTTTGTGTGGTGTTGTCACAGTTTTACCTTTTGAAGTGTTGCACAAATACTGTACACATTGCCTCTTAAGTTAAGCCTGACTGCTCTGTGCCAAGCTACCAGAGGTTGAGCACAGGTTAATTTAGGGTATGTTTGTAACTTAACCTGACTAGCTTTGTGGTTCCTGCTTGGACAGGGTGCATACCTTTGCCAACCAGAACCCTAATTTCTAACAATTTTGTATTATATTTTTGTAATAAAACTTTTATTTTATTATATTACGAAATGAAGATATGTTCTTTTGACTCCCTTCCAATAGTAACCCTTAGTCTGGGGTGTCACAGTGGAAATATGGTGTCAAATTAAGTTGTGCTTGGTTGGGAAAACACAGCCTGGAGGGCTGAGTCTTAGCAGGGCCACTGCTGTGTACCTTTTTTTGCACTATTTGTAGTTTTCACAAGAATGTATTTGGAAAAACTGTATTTGCTTAAGGCACGGAAGGCAAATGGTTTCAATTCCGCAGTTGTACATATACTGAGCAGTCTTTCTGCATATATCTGTACTAGACAAAGGGCCAGATGTACGACCAATTTTTGCGTGCGCAAACGGATTTGCGACCCGTTTGCGCACGCAAAAACCTACATGGCCATGTACAAACACTATTTTGCGAGTCGCAAAAAATTGCGACACGCAAAAAAGTGTTTTGCGACTCGCTATTAGGAAGGGGCATTCCCTTCCTAATAGCGAGTCTCTAACCATGTATGAATGTTTTGCAACCGCAATTGCGGTCGCAAAACACTCGTAATTTACCGCCCTCTTCAAGAGGGTGGTAATGGAGTCACAAATGGGAAGGGGACCCCTTCCCCTTTGTGACTGGCTCTAAAAAAAAATTACGGTTAGGCAGTGGTCCCAGGGACCACCACCTGCCCTTAAAAAATGAAACGAATATTTAATTTTTTTTTTTTTTTAAATGCATCCTGTTTTCTTTTAAGGAAAACGGGCTGCATTTAAAAAAAAAAACTGCTTTATTGACAAGCAGTCCCAGACATGGAGGTCTGCTGAGCCCAGCAGGCCATCATCCCTGGGAGGGACAGCCATTCCCAATGGGGTCGCAAATTGCGAGTGGCTCATTAATATTCACGAGCCTCGCGTTTTGCGACCCCATTGGGAATCGCAACCAGTGTCTCTGACACTGTTGTACATTCCAAATTGCGACTCACAATTTGCGACTCGCAATTGAGCGCAAATTGCGAGTCGCAATTTAGAATGGTCGTACATCTGGCCCGAGGTTGTTAATCTAACTGGTGGGCAGTAGCTCAAAACTCTCAAAAGATGAACTTGGATGTTGTCTGTGCGACATCAGGATTTATAGCGGTCGCGATCATCAAGGGGGTGATTGTTAACTCTTAGTTTCACTTCCATTTAAATTAAGCTCTTTTCAATGTCAATCATATTAAGGCCAGAATGCACCCACAAATGTGTTAAAATGAAACAATGCTGGATTGCGTAGAAAGATTTCTTTCCGGGTTGACTTTGCATCATCAGTCCTCTGACTGATAATATTATGCTTTTTTATGCAAGATGTACATGTGATTTGCATTCTTTTCGATATCTACCTTTCGCAGAAGAACCTTAATTACTCGTACAGATTCACCCTAAGCATATTTTCCCTGTTCAGATCGAGAAGAGCCTGGGTAAATACTATTAATAGCGTGTTTTTGTCATGAATGTAAAGTACTGTTTTATGGTTGTATTAGTTATTGTGGTTCGGTAAATGAATTATATGGACAATGCTCATGCAAATAATAACATGAACTAGAGAGTCCTTCTGTTAAATAATGAACTTTATCCAAAAAAGAAAAGAAAAATATTTATAAATTTATTTCAATCACTTTGAGTGACACTGGTGATTGTTTCTGAGTGAGCTGATAAATAAGTTATCAGTACTGGCAATGTGTTTGTTGTTTGACTAATGGGCCTGCAGCGCTTATTGTGCCACCAACTCGAGTATCCCTGTAATATATGCCCCAGGTCTGCCATTGTAGTTTGTGTGCAGTTTTAAACTGCCAATTCAACTTTGCAAAATAACACCCTTGCCAAGCCTTAAACTCACCTTTCATTACATATAAGTCAGCCCTTAGGTAAGCCATGGTCAGCCCATAAGGCGGGTGCATTGTAATTAAAAGGCAGGGCATGTACTTTGAAGTTTTACATTATATGATAGTGAAAAACTCGTAAATTCATTTTTCACTACTGTGAGGCCTTACTCTCCCGTAGGATAACATTGGGTTGTCTAATTACATTTAATAAGTGCTAACGTTTGATTTGGAGCAGGTAGGAAATTCATGTCTTGTGTCTAAGAATTTGTACTTTAAAATTCTCTTTAATGGTGAAGTCAATGGCATTTTGCAAAATTGTGACTTCAAATCTATTAAACAGTTGGCATTTTCCTGTCCTTGCTATTTTGTATGTGCAACCTGCTCCTGAGCCACATTACATTATTTGTTTTATCCTTACCATCATTCTCATTGATTATACCAGGGGATGTTTTTACACATTTGATAATATCCTCCCTCAAACTTTTTTTCTGCTGATCCATTTTACTCTGAAGCCAATGATTGAATAAGCTCTTCGTCTGCTTTGTTGCTTTGTTTCTCTCTTGCCCTGCAATCTCATTTATTAAGAACCTCAAACCGTCTAGGTATAGGCATCAGCTTCATATCCTACATGGTTCATCTCAAGAAATCTAGTTTTCTAACATTAAAGGTACTCTCCAATAGAAATTGCAAAACTTCATCATGTGCAGAATATTTATTCCAATCTGAAATCCAGGTGTACGTATAGCACCAAATCTCTTTCATCATCTCGTAGGCAGGTGTTCCTTTTGCTGAAAATTTCTGACCTTCCCTAGGTACTACAGTAACCTTAGGCTTTAGTAACAAGCTTCCCATAATTTTCGCTTTAATCAAACTCAACAATCAACTCAAAATCACAACAAACAAGCTAGCGAATAACAATCAACCATAGAGTGGTTCTGTCAAAGGTCAACCTTTCACACAGAGGTTTCATCAGCAACTAAACAATCAGAGCACTGCTCTGTGATGACATATCACCAATGCCAGCATGGCTCCCTGGCTGACTAACCAGTCACAGCACGTCTTATCCGTGAACAGGAAAGCAATCAAAAAACTTATTTTAAAAAAAACTAAATAAATCCATGTTTTTTTTCCATAGAAAGGATGAAAAAGTCAGTAAATCAAGTCAAACAATCAATCACAATCCATGAAACTACAGAAACAAGACCAAGTTCAAAATCAGGAATGGGAAACCAGAATACGATTCACAAAATACTGCAATTCACACCCTCCAGACTAGTTCAGCGGTAATCCACCCTTGTTAGCGTGCTTGCTCCAGTGCACTCAAGAGCAAGAATCACCGACTCAAATTAAGAGTGCAATCTAGAAATCCCTATCAATATATGGCCAAGCCAGGTCCTTCCTGAACCAGAACACAAGCAACCCAGGACTGGTTTCATCCTTGTTATGGGCTGCCGGCTCCAGTGGCACAGTGTGCATGTGACCATTTGCAGTGACACAGTGTGCATCTGACCCACATCTGTAGTAACATACGACAATGTTTCAATGGGAATCAATGAGGGAATATGATTCAAGGAGTACATTTATTACAATACATACATTAAATAATGACAAATAGTCCCAGGAATACAATTGAATGCCGTTATATTGTCAACAAAGACATACAAAATGAACTTCACAAATCAAAATGCAGCATCAACCATGCTTTAAAGTTGTGTACTAAGTGAAAAGGTGAACACTTTGTGCTTGTGAAGAAATATTAAAAACGGCGCAAGTGAAGAAAGTGGAAAAAATAGACAGTGCTTCAGCATATTAGACAAAAATTCAATTAAATCAATCCATGATTCAGAGTCCAAAGCGGAAGACCTGTAACATCCATCCGGATTAATTTCCTGGACCTCAGGTACATTGTTAGGACCCCAGAACTGAGCATCACACTCCCACCTTCCCAGGGAGAGCCACTCTTTCAGCCCACCCTGTGGGTTTGAACCTTGGGGAATCATTTCACCACGGACAATCGTACCCTTGTGGACGTTAGCCGTTGACCAGAGTATGGATTCTCAAGTCTTGTCAGAATTCCCCCATGTATTTATGAAACTCTCCAACCAACTATCACCCAATGTTGTGTTGTTTATGTGCTGATGATGACCTCCAATCATGAAGGTCGAAACGCTGTTGATTTGCACTAGCTAAATTTGGACTCTGAATTATGACATGATTTCATAAAATTCCACCATAAATGTATTGATTTATGCATAACTTCGTTTTGAATTTTTGTCCAATATGCTGTTGCATTCTCTATTTTTCCACTTGCGTCTCTTGCGCTTTTTAAAAAATATCTCTTTATGAGCACAAAGTGTTCACCTTTTCACTTAGTACACAACTTTAAAGCATGGTTGATGCTGCAGTTTGATTTGTGAAGTTCAATTTGTATGTCTTTGCTGACTATATCATTGCATTCAATCGTGTTCATGGTACTATTTGTCATTATTTAATGTATGTATTGTAAATAATTTACTCCTTGAATCATATTCCCTCATTGATTCCTGTTGAGACATTTTTGTATGTTACTACAATTACCCAGATCTCAACTGGGAGTACGGGTGTCTCCTGTGGTTGTTAACACATCTGACCCACAACTGGGCATATTTGTCCCACTTAGGGCGACATACTAAAGGTATCGCAGTTTGGGCTGGACTGTTCCCATTGGAGCAAGGTTAAGACTGATTTGCATATGGCTGGGTTCACACTGAGGTGACATGGTGTGTAAAATAACAATGGACTGGGGTGTGGCCCGAGTGATTACCAGTGGCTGAGATTAATTCACCCATTCCATTCACCACTTTTTGTATACTTTAATGTGTTGCCCTAAGTGGGACAGGTATGCCCAGCCATGGCTCCTGTGCACACTGTATCACTGGAGCCCAGTTATACCCAACTGAAGAGCCTATATCAAGGGCAAAACTGATCCTGGATTGCTTGTGTACTGGTTCATGGAGTATCTTTGGTGGCAGTGCTGGCTGGTCTGCCCCCATTGGAGCAGTGTGAAGACTGATTTGCATATAGCTGGCTCCAAACTGAGGTGACATGATGCGCAAAATAACAATGGACTGCAATGTGCCCCCAAGTTATTACCAGTGGCAAAGGTTGGAGAGAGCTTGGGGAGAGGAGTTGGCCTAACGGCTAGGGCGGTCGACCTCGAATCTGGGGAACTGGGTTCGAGTCTCGGCAATGACGCTGAACAGCCTGTGATTCTGGGCAAATCACTTAATCTCCCCGTGCCTAACAAAAAAAAATGAATGTGTCCTCATGTGATGCAACTGGTGCTATGTTAAGCGCTCTAATACCCGATTCGGGTCAAGTTCGCGCTATATAAAACTCTGTAAAATAAAAAAAATAAAAAAGGTTAATTCAAGCATTCCATTCATCACTCTTTCTATACTTGAAGTACAGCTAGGGCAGTAGAAGTGCAAGCTTACCCTATCACAAAACACATACAAATCTAGTAACAGCAGTACAAGCTTTGCTCCCTCACAGTTCAGGAGGAATATGTGCACAGGCTGTACCTGTTCAAAATGCTGAGGGCTGTCACTGAAAAAAATAGTTCTCTTAACCAAGACCTCCATCTTTGCCATTCACCAACTGTAAGCATTCTAGAATGCTCATTTGTTTGATGATGTCAGCTGATATTTCGAGATTCATTGTGATATCATTCATGGGAAGAACCCTTTACATCGTGTCTTTAGTTTTCAAGCCAAACACTGAATCCTAGCTGTTTATTTCATGCCTCATTTTTCTCATTTTCCATTTCCTGCAAAATAAAACCCTCCGAATTCCCTCATAACTTGCACTGTATAAAATCAGTTCTTCTAATTGGATTATAGTTACAGAACAAAGAGAGACGTAAGGCATGCATTCAGCAATTCAAGATGCGGCTCTGCTCTTCAGAAACTAATATAGGCTAATTCAATTCTGAGCATTCGTATATATCAGAGTCGACAAGGTAATGGGGATCAGTTAAGGGCAAGGATCTGGATGGTAGGGAAATAATATTGCTTGTGAAGCGGAACAGTCTTGAAGTCTACTGCATCAACTGGATTAAAAGTTGTCTGCGATTATCACACAGCGGTTTCTCCAGGTCTCCAAAGGCATTAAGAGCAGTAGAATGTGATACAAACATGCAGCTTGGAACAATGGTGCCTATCTATAGATGTGTTTAACTGAGGGGAAGTTAAATCTGGATGAAATTTGTGGAAATTATGCGAAATGCCCAAAAATGAACACAAAATGGCATGCTATTACTCAAAATGATGGTGTTGGAAGGTGGGTTATTGGTAGGGGTAAATGTGCACCTACCACTAGCAATAAGGCCACCAATGCAATATAAGGTCCAGACAAGGTCTCAATAATTTTTTCCCTTGCTCATCCCTTGGTAGCTGGCAAGGAGCAGGCAGGCTTAACTTAGAAGACAGGTGTGAAAAGAACATAAAAACACCAATACATTAAATAAGTAAGACACAACACACAATAAAAATCCACAAGCCATTTATAAAAATTTGGAAATATTTTTATAGTTAAAATGACACCAAAATGACAAAAATCCAACATAGGGAACCAGAGATATGAATCTTTAGAAAATAAACACTTTCTAGTGCTTAAAAACATATTGGGCCAACTTGGGGCATCTGGTCACGTTTGACCGGGACAAAGTCAAAGTTTGAGGCCGACCGTGATGGAGCCCTGGTTGGATACTGTAAGCGGCAGGCCCTGGTCAAAATGCTACCTATGGAACTAGAAACTTTTCTGGGGGATTTTCTCTCAATGTCAAGTGGGCCTCTCCAGCAGGCTGTATTTGCAGCGGCTTCGTCGGCTTGGTTCAACGGGAGCCCCCAATCAACTGCTGGAAGCCTTGAGCTCCGGAGCTTTCAGCGGGACGAACCTGAAATCCAGGCCGAAATACGGTGCATTCCTGTCCTTTCCCCATGCGCTAGTGCACAATTTGCTGCCTAGTGCCAATGCAGGCACCCTTGCACCATGGTGCAAGGGTGCCTGCATTGCATGCAGGATTTTTACTGTGCAGGAAGGGGCACCCTCCTGCACAAAAACAATTCCAAGAGGTGTTTTCCTCTTTCTATGTGTGCTGCAGAATGCAGCACACATGGAAAAAGGAAAAAACAAAGAGAAATAAAAATATTTCTCCTTGTTACGCTTGCTCTGGGGAGGCGTAAGGCTTTGGTGCTGCCCCAGATTTACGTGTTTAAGTAAATCTGAGGCAGCACCAAAATGCATGGATATTGTGTGGGAAAACCCACCGCAACTCAAATGGAACGACTCGATGGTGCCGAGTAAGACAATGCAGCAACTTGCGCTGCTTTATCTTACTCCATAACTATGAGGCCATGCAAAGCCACGGAAAGTGGCTTTGCGTGGCCTCATAGATAGGATTGAGAGACTTGTGCTACCGGGGCATCCTATAAAGTGACGCTTTGGCGGTGCAAGCCGCTCATAAGCAAGCCCCAAAGTTTCTATTACATGGTGTAATGTCATAATCTCAGGTATTTTGTTTAACACAGTGCAAATTGTGGGAAATAATACGAGATTATGCTGGTGGCAATGGAATTTTACCTCGGCCTTGTGTAGATACTATTGTTGTTTACTTATTTTCTTAGGAGATTGAAATGATCAAATTACCACCCAAGGTGATATCAGTGACTCACTATGATGATTTTTTATTGTGCATGGGCAATGCGATGTAGTTTAGTATCTAATTTGCTGGTTTTAAGCACCAGGACCTTAGTTTGAATCGCGCATTGTCAGGTGATCATGTAAAATAGCTCCATCTCCCTGTGCCTATAAATATAAATTGTAATGTAATTGTGTTGTTCATAAATGTGCATTCAAACATGATGTAATCGTTGGAAGTGTAAAAAAGTGTTAACTTTACAGTAGCTTTCATTGAGCACAATTTTTCTATTTAGACGAATGTGATATAACTGTATTGGAAATGCAAAATACCAGTTTTTTGCACGACAACGTTATGGCCGTGAAAACAAGCAGAACAACTTTCCACATTTCTTTCCCTTTTAAATGCAAATCATTGGTAAAATCACCAGTGTTGATTCTGGTAACACAATTACAGAATTGTGGTGTGAAGTTGAAAAGTTTGACCAACTCTAAATGAGCCCATCAGCCAGAGTGAGACTGGATAGAGTTCAGTCAACAAACTCACAAATTTACCATTCACAATAGTGAGTGCAAAAGCAGAGCAGTGGATTCATCACTTCTCAGGAGCTGAGTGAGGGAAATGCTTCACCTCAGATGTGATGGAGCACAATACTTATTAATGGCGAAGCCAAAGAGTTCTGGTTTGCATTTTGGTTTATAAACGTGACCTACTGGCTTTGACAAAACTGATGTGCGTGCTACCTATAATTTATGCAGCATCCCTGTGGCATTAGTAACCGACCTGCTGAACACACCGAGGGGCATATTTCTCAGAAAATGGCAGAGCGCGGTGTTACACCAAATTTGGCAATGCTGCGCTCTGACATTTTCAAAACACAGAGATGCGCCGTATTTACAAAAATATGGCGCACCCCTGCGTTTCCCCTAGCGCTGGCGCAAAAAAAGTTGCCTAGCGCCAGGGTGGCACCCTGCTGCCATGTTGCAAGGGTGCCTGTGCTGCAGGGGCGATTGTTTATGTGCAGGAAGGGACACCTTCCTGCACATAAACAATAAATAATGGCGATTTGCTCTTTCTATGTGTGTTGCAGAATGCAGCATACATGGAAAGAGCAAAAAACAAAGAGAATTAAATTATTTCTCCTCGTATCGCCATTCTAAGACCAGGTATTACCTGGCCTTAGTTTTTGGCACTGCCCCAGCCTTGTATATCTGGGGCAGCGTTAAAAAGCAATGGGTATTATCAGTGGAACGCCCACTGCAACATTCATTGCCCGCCCCTTTGTCGCAGCAGACTGCGGCAGTAAGGGGCATATTTACAAGGTGGCGTTAAGCCACGTTAAGTGGCTTATCGCCACCTTGTAGATATGTGAAATGGCACTACGCCACTGGAGCGTCAGAAAAAGTGACACTTCAGTGGTGAAAGGGGCATATAAATATGCCCCTGAATCTGATCATCAGCACAGCTTCTAAGTATGGTACCTAGGGGCATAAAAAGGGTTGTTCCTTTCATGGAAAACACGAGGGGGGTGACCCTTTGGTTTCCTGAGCAATTCATTTGTTTTGCTCTAAAGTGAACCAATGTGTCTTGCAGTGAAAAGAAAACAAAAAGGCAGTGCTTTTTGCATAGAGTGCATGTATGAGATAACGAACTGAGGGGCATATTACCAAGGGCAGTATCGCCACTTTAGCGGCACTTTTGCCGATAAAGCGGCGATATTCTTATCGCCCTATTAGCAAGCTGTCGCTAACAGCTGTTAGCGACAGCTTAATGGCGATAGCGGCCGTTTCGTTGCCGCTTTGCATGTCAAGCGATAATTATCGCTAATGACATGCAAAGTAGGCGTTCCCAACTAAAAGCAACTGCAAACAGTCGCAAACACAACTTCCCCTATTATCAATGCCCGTGAAGCGATAAAAGAGTCATGCTAACCGCGATTATCGCTGAAATTTAACACCTGCTAAAAACTTGACTTAACCATCTTGTCAATGGGAGGTGGATTGTAAGGTTAAGTCCTCACCTGCCTATTAGCGAGCTTTTCATTAGCACAGTGAATTTATCGCTGGATTTCTCGCGCTATTGCTGGGTTTCGCCGCTATCGCTGGATTTTTTATCGCCTTGAAGATAAGCGTTGATAATAACGCGTTATCTCCGCAATGAAATCCAGCGATAGCCGGCGATAAAAAAAGCAGCGCTAAGCGCGCTTTGCGATAATTATCGCAAATCCATGGTAATATGCCCCTGAAAGTGGTAATAAGTATGATGATGGGGTGTACTTTTCAGATGTAAAATAGTCCCAAATGCATTCCAAGGTAAGCATTTCCTAGGAAGTGGAAGAGTAAACCAAAGAAGCTAGCATGATGGTGAGACTAAAATACTGATCAAATATATGATTATTGTCTCAAGCCAATGGCTGCTGGGGAATAACCCAAGGAAGCATAGGGCTTGAAAGGGCATGGACCAAAGCTGCTTCTCTGTGTATGTGTTGAACGCAAGTGGGTGGCTTTGTGATTTTTGTCTTAGTGCTCAGGTGAAACTCTGGGGAACATAAACTAGAACACCCACTAAGGTCAATTCAGTCTAAAGAGTACCTTGGTAGGACGACCATGATGACTTCACTCTGTTGGATGACCCCATAAGGGGCGTAACCATCTCACGCTGTTTCAGTGGTTGATGATGGGAATGGACACTTTTTCATGGATTCCACTAATGAACAGTTGTAGATTCACACTTTGCTGTTAGCAGGAAACACAGTTGTGAACTTGTTACATATTGAATCTGGTGCACCTGTACTTCTGCAGGATCTTTAAGGTGCAATCCCTTTTATGATGTTACCATTTTTTAAACATTATGAAGTTCTGAAGTGACTTCTCACTCTTACAGAAGCAGAACACAGTTCAGTTTACATGTACTTTCATTTATGTAGAAGTATGCATTATCAGCTCAGTGTGTGCCTCAGTTGCCACTCCTAACCTTCCATTCAGACAAAGGACTCACACATCATAGCAATCAACACGGAGCTGCACAGACAGATGTAGAAACAAACATGCAGCACACCACAAGAAAGTTGTAAAGAACGGTTGCTCCTTGGAAGCAGGAGTCATGACGTTCATGTAGAAAAGAACACTTCTTTATTCAATGACACAGGCTACAAGTAGGAAAAAACACCATTGTCACCAGGTAGAGCATCCAGTCTACTCAGCATGCCTCTGATACTCCACTTACTGCAAGTTCACACACTTGGCTGTATAGAACACTGTGAACTTGTATGCACAGGCTGAGCAGAACATGAAAGGGACATACTAATAAACATGTTGCCATGCATCTTCTTCCCTTGAAGGAAGTGACGGTGCAAGTGTGACACAGGCACAAACAGAACAAAGATCTACATACTCACACATGCATCACACAGCTACACGAGGAAAGATTTCAAGGCATAGCTTGGACCGCAACCCAAGCCACATAGATTGTAATCATCCACATGCCACAACCAGAACACAACACCATACAAACTACTCATAAGTAGGGGTGGACAACATTTTCAGACACAATAAAAGAGGCAAAATTCTGAAAATTCAGAAAGTAAAAAAAAGAAGAGAAGCCATAAACACAAAAGAATAGTTTATAGAAAAAACTGCCATGGGTAAAGAATGTACCTTAATGGTAATTACATTATCCTATGCCTGACAGTGAGTGTCCGCACATATGTAGTCCTTATTTCTTGCAGTCAGAAATTAATGCATGTTTTGTGGTTCTCACTATGAGAATCTATAATTTGTGCTGCATGTCATTTCACTTGCGTTCCACTTTTTTATTAATCTGTGACATGCGAGGGAAAAACCAGCAAAGACAGGTAAAATTGCCTCAGGGTTAGCATTCTCTTACCCTGGATTACATAAACAATTTCCCACCCAAATGTATAACCGGTACCACACATGGAACAGGCAACTCCATACCCATTCATATAGGGTACAGGAAACGTCAAATAACCAGTATCAGAGAAATACACAGGGCAACGTCCTAATCATTCACACTGGGGAACAGGAAACCCGTCATGATGCCGCCTGTAACTATCAGGGTAACACTCTACTCATACTCATGAAACACTAATTTCCAACCATTACCAGTTTGTTCACATGGGCAACTCCTGGTCCTAAAAGATCCATATCACCTGCAGAGTACCCCAGAGTTCCATACTGTCTCCTGCCATCTTCAGCTTCTACATGGAGACGATTGGTGCTCTACTCAAAGATAACATCAAGATTCACTAATATACCGATGATACACAACTCTACTTGAATGTCTCCTCTACGTCAGACATCTATCGATCCGAGCACTGCCTGAATATCATCCAGGCCTAGATGCCCAGGGTGTGTCTGAAGCTCACCCAACGAAAAAGTAATTCCTGTATTTTGCAAAGAACAACAAACAAGAAACAGTACAAACATGGTTCAATGACTCGAACCCTGATGATTTAGAACCATTCACCCTGGACTCCAAGCTCACCCTCAAGGAACACATTGTCAAAAAACAAAGATGGTCTGGTATCAGCTCTCTCATCTAACATAAGTGGAACTGTTTCTTCTGGAACTGCTGTACAACTCTCATACGCTTGCATCTGATGGTGGTAATGCTCAGCTCCATACCATCCTGGGCTTCACATTAGAACCCCTTAACGGCTTCCTACACTCCCCAGCACATCTCGTACAATGGGCTGAATTGACCTCAACAAAAGCCTTAAGAGATACAGAGGCATGGAATGACGAACCAAAATGTAGCCATGGCATTGAAATCTAATCCACATCAATCCAACTCCACTTTGACAGAGAAAGAAAAGAGGCTAAAATGTCAGTTAGTGTGAGAGTTCTAGTGTCGTGAGACAATGTGTGCTAGGACCCTTGCGGTTCTGGGAGGACTCAGAGGAAGTATGTCGTAACTGGTTGGGAGGTGTTAAGGTGTGGTTATTAACAATTATAACGTAATCCAAGGACAGTGTGTGACTGTATGTGGAGGAATTAAGACATACAATCCAGAGGTCCGTGTGTGGAGTATTCATTTGTATGCTCCAGGCTGGTGAGGATACTAGAGCTGGCGACGAGTGCAGGATCTGTGCCCTAAAGAAGCAATAATGCTCTCCCTGGAAGTTTGCAACTTTACAACAAACTCCTCATGTGTGCGCAGTTCAAAGATGATGAGTGTGGAATCGGAGCCCTGTCCAACCCATATACGGCCCTCGAATGAGTTGAAGACCTGGCAGAGGAGTTCATTTGAAAAGCCTTCCAGAAACCCACTGTAAGGTGAAAAGAAGAGATACTACGCCACAGTATAACACAGAGCCATTATCGATACCAAGCAAAATGCTAACTGCAGCCACAACCAGGTACGATGCAAAAAGCCAAAAACAGTGACGAACAAGTACAAGAAACAAAACTGTTACTTACCATCAAGAAAGAAGATGGTACCTTACGACCCCTGATCGAGTGTGACAACCCAAGTACAAGCACAATTTCAGTGCTTGCAGAAGGTACCAGCCTAGAAGAACAGCTGCTGTCATCTGAACAGCATATACTCTCAATAGCAGTAGAAAAGAGCGCAAAGTACAATGCCGCTGTGTTTCTGAAACCACCACCACCATTCAACATGGTGAATAAGGAGAATATTGCCGCCAGGTGGATTGCATGGATCGAGACATTTGATGACTTTATAGATGCCCTAGAAGAAGTAGATGACAAAAAAATCATTAAATACTTAAAGAACCTTGCTGGTGATGAAGTGAAAGAAGAGATAAATAAAGTCTCACTAACTGATGCAATATTGTACTGTTAAATCAAAGAAGCATTAGAAGCCAAGTTCAATCTGATACCGAATGTCGACTATGAAAGGTACATTTTCAATTAATCAAGACATCAAGCTCGTGAAATGATGGATGAGTTTGTTGAAAGACTTGATGTATTTATCAGACACTGCAAATTTAGTGAGTTTAATGACGAAGAAGCCATGCGCCTCAGAGTCATCGATGACTGGCTTTCAGACTCATTCAAAAGGCGCATAATGAGAGAGACGCTCAGCTTGGAGAAAATACTAATGGCTGCAAGAGCCAATGAAGGAGCGGCTCGACAAGCTGCCAACATGGAAGCTGGAACAGCAAAGAGTAAATCGGCATTAATCATAAAAAGCAGACAGAAGCACAAGGTAGATGCATGCAAGCCGATGTCTTCAAAGAAAGAAAAGTTGTGTTTCAGTGTGAGTTTTCATCTCCCCATAAAAATAAATATCCAGCAATTGGACAGATGTGCAAAGGTGGTGGGAAGGAAAACCACTTCATAATGGTTTACAAGTCAAAAGAGAAGCCAACTATGTCGCAGTGAGAAGTGAAAATGGACACCAGAAAGTTCCAGAAGAAATTTTGTCCCGCCCACAAGGCCAAAAAGCAACATCAGTTACGACAAGTAGAAACCAAATTAAGTTGATCGTCATTAAGTTCATCCTATGTCGATGTCATTGTCGACGGAAAGTGAAGAAGATGCATGTGCACTAATGGCATCAACCAAGAAATGACAGTCACATGTAGGTTTGGCTGCTTGCACAGATGAACAAAGGAAAAAAGCAAACCCCCAAAAGGAAACAATGGAAGTCATTTGGACATTGCTCCAAGATCACAATAAAAGTCAATGGTTGCCCTATAACCTTTATTATAGGCAGTGGTGCATCGATTAACATCATGCCTGCCGAACAGTTCAATAGCTTATCTCCAATGCCAAGCCTCAACCTGTATACACTTAGGCTGCTTCTAAACCATTGCAGAGTCAAAGATCATTCACTGTGACCTTGAAACATAAAGCTGTATCTGTGCAAGCGCCAATTCATGTTCTTCAACGAGCTTCATCCATTGCTTTCCTACTCAGTTGTACCACCACTGCAGACATGGGACATATATCTCTCAATTACAACCTTCACACTCAATCTAAAGTTGTGAGTCAGTTCCCATCATTATTTCACGACCTACAAAGGCTCAAGATGATGAAAGTGAAACTTCACATCAAAGAGGGCATTCACCCTGTTGCTCAGTGGCACCGCAGAGTCGCTTCCCACTTGCAAAAAAGCTATTGAGAAAGAACTTGAAATGCTATACAAACATGACATCATTGAAC
Organism: Calotriton arnoldi; assembly: GCA_963921515.1. Classification (NCBI taxonomy): domain Eukaryota; kingdom Metazoa; phylum Chordata; class Amphibia; order Caudata; family Salamandridae; genus Calotriton; species Calotriton arnoldi. Next base: position 806,425 of record CAWUFW010002798.1, read on the forward strand.
GCTCCACTGGTCCTACCCCATGGGTGTTGCCCATAGTGGTGGTGCCAAAAAAGGACAGTAAGGGTGCAGTGTGCATCTGCGTTGATATGTGCCAGGCTAACAATGCGATCGAGAAAGAAATCCTGGTTCACACATAGCGAACATGATCATGCAGCTGAATGGCGCCAAAGTCTTCTCCCATCTTGACCTGAACAAGGAATACCATCAAATCGAGTTGGGAGAGAATTGCAGGTACATCACTACTTTTTCAACTCATGTTGGTTTGTTCAGACACAAAAGGATGAGTTTTGGAGTGTCGTCAGCTGCAGAAATATTTCTGTATGTTATAAGTCGAATAATACAACCTGTCACAAATGCTTTTAACTTAAGTGATGATACACTGGTATTTGGAGCAATGGAAAAGGAGCATGACAAAGTTCTTACACAAGTGTGTCAGTTACTTGCTGATGCAGGTCTCACTCTGAACGCAACAAAGTGTGAGTTTCATAATACCAAACTTAAATACTTTGGACACATATTTTCAGGTGGGGGAATGACTCCTGACCTTGATAAAGTGGAAACACTATCAACTATTTTCCCCCCACAAGATGTCACTATGCTGTGATACTACTTAGCATGGCCAGTTATTGTTCAAGATACATTCGTGGATTTGCCACAGTGAGTGCTCCTTTGGGAGAATTGAAAAATAAATTGTCCCGTTCAAATGGTCTGATGAATGTGATCAAAGCTACAAAAGAATAAAACATCCGGTTGAGAATGCAGCAAAGATGGCCTACTTTGACTCCAAACTACAGGCTGAGATCACAGTAGATGTGAGCCTGGTGGGGTTAAGGGCAGTCCTTGCTCAACATAATGGTCATATGAATGCCCGGAGACACATTCTGGTGTATTCAAGTCGAAACTTGTCTGACACAGGACGTGCATATTCTCAACCAGAGAAGGAGAGCCTGGCTTTAGTGTGGGCCTGAGAACATTTTCATGTGTTTCTCTATGGAAAACTGTCATAACAGAAGTTCAAGCACTGCTCACCATTTTTGGAAATCCAAAGGCCAAGATGCCCCCTCGGATCGAGAGGTGGGATTTGAGACTGCAAGAGTACGACTACCCAATTGTACACAAGCTGGGTAAAGACCAGAACCCTGCTGATTATTTTTCACGATTACCACTAAATCATCACAGTTCAACATCCAAAACAACTGAGAAGTACATTAACTTTGTTGTGAAATCCAGTACGCGACCAGCGCTATCCATTGAACAGATTATTGCTGCTACCAATGCTGACAAGAACATGCTTATCCTCAAAGACATCATTTCAACTCAATCCTAGAAAAGGAGTGTTTAACTTCTTGCTGACTTTGTTGAATTTCAGAATTTCAGAAATTCAAAAATGTACAAGATGAGCTGTCCATGACCAAGGAAGGTGTTGTACTGAGAGGCTCGAGAATTGTTATACCTGAGAGCCAAAGACAACAGGTCATTGAACTAGCCCATGAAGGACATTGTGGCATTGTACCTATCAAAAGACCCTAAGAGACCAAGTGTGGTTCACATTCTTAGAAGAGCGAGTTGAGAGGGAACTAAAGAAGTGCCATCTTTGCAACTGCCTTTCCGCTAAGGTGACGCAACATCAATTGACAATGTCTGACCTTCCAACACAGGCATGGGAAAGAGTTGCAGTTGATTTCTTTGGGTCCCTAGGAAACGGACATCATCTTATGGTAGTCACTGAGGAGTATTAATGTTTCCCGTTGAGGAAGAAGTTATCATCACAACCCATGACAGGGTCATTGAGCGTCTGGAAAACATCATTGCAGCATGGGGTATCCCGGCCATTCTTAAATCTGACAATGGTCCACTGCAAAGAATTCAGAGAGTTTCTAGTCAGAATGAATACCAAAAATCAAAAGAGTCCACCTCTCTGGCCCCAAGGAAATGGTGTTGTGGAAAGATTTATGGGTACCCTCAAAACAATAGTTCAGTGAGCATCAATGGAGGGGATTGAATTAAAGCGAGTCTTGTGTCAAGCCCTCCGTGCCTATTGTTCAACTCCTCACTCCACAACTAGTGAAAGTCCTGCCATCTTGCTATTTGGGAGAGCCATCTGAACCAAGCTGCCATAATGGACAGTAGATTGCTCCATGAGTGCTGATAAGGTTCGTGTCACCGACACTTTTCGGAAGTGCAAAATAAAGACGTATGCTGATTGGCATCGTAGGACCCAAGAAACCGTCTTCAACAAAGGTGACTTAGTCCTGGGCAAGCAGAAGCAAAAGAGGAAAACAGACACTCCGTTTGCTGTCAATCCTCTGAGGGTTGTGACGTGCAAAGGACATATGGTGACAGCCCATCATCCCAGACAGTCCATTACATGGGACTCGTCACACTTTAAGCACCTACCTTGCGATCGCCGGCTGCTGCACTTACAAAGGAGTACAAAAGGGGGGCAAAAGGGGGGAAACAAAAGGGGGGTACAAAAGGGATGATGGACGGAACGCTTGAGCCAATCAAACACTCACCCCCAGTCAACTGATCTGGGTTTAATCCATCATCATTCTTTAGCTCACTCCACCACCCCAGTTCAGACATGGCCATATGCAAATCAGTCTGACCCTGTGCCTCATGGGAACAGTCCAGCCCGAACTGCCAAGCCATGTCTTCCCTGGACCGGAAACAAGCATCCTAGGACCGGTTTCTGGCATTCCAGCCGTCATCAGCCAGGCTTGCTTGAATCCAGTGGCAAAGTGAGCAAGGGACCCACGTCTGGGCATACCCCCGCCAACTTAGGGCGAACAAAGCGATACAAAAGGGGATGATGGACGGAACGCTTGAGCCAATCAAACACTCACCCCCAGTCAACTGATCTGGGTTTAATCCATCATCATTCTTTAGCTCACTCCACCACCCCAGTTCAGACATGGCCATATGCAAATCAGTCTGACCCTGTGCCTCATGGGAACAGTCCAGCCCGAACTGCCAAGCCATGTCTTCCTGGACCGGAAACAAGCATCCTAGGACCGGTTTCTGGCATTCCAGCCGTCATCAGCCAGGCTTGCTTGAATCCAGTGGCAAAGTGAGCAAGGGACCCACGTCTGGGCATACCCCGCCAACTTAGGGCGAACAAAGCGATACAAAAGGGGATGATGGACGGAACGTTTGAGCCAATCAAACACTCACCCCCAGTCAACTGATCTGGGTTTAATCCATCATCATTCTTTAGCTCACTCCACCACCCCAGTTCAGACATGGCCATATGCAAATCAGTCTGACCCTGTGCCTCATGGAACAGTCCAGCCCGAACTGCCAAGCCATGTCTTCCCTGGACCGGAAACAAGCATCCTAGGACCGGTTTCTGGCATTCCAGCCGTCATCAGCCAGGCTTGCTTGAATCCAGTGGCAAAGTGAGCAAGGACCCACGTCTGGGCATACCCCCGCCAACTTAGGGCGAACAAAGCGATACAAAAGGGGATGATGGACGGAACGCTTGAGCCAATCAAACACTCACCCCCAGTCAACTGATCTGGGTTTAATCCATCATCATTCTTTAGCTCACTCCACCACCCCAGTTCAGACATGGCCATATGCAAATCAGTCTGACCCTGTGCCTCATGGGAACAGTCCAGCCCGAACTGCCAAGCCATGTCTTCCTGGACCGGAAACAAGCATCCTAGGACCGGTTTCTGGCATTCCAGCCGTCATCAGCCAGGCTTGCTTGAATCCAGTGGCAAAGTGAGCAAGGGACCCACGTCTGGGCATACCCCCGCCAACTTAGGGCGAACAAAGCGATACAAAAGGGGATGATGGACGGAACGCTTGAGCCAATCAAACACTCACCCCCAGTCAACTGATCTGGGTTTAATCCATCATCATTCTTTAGCTCACTCCACCACCCCAGTTCAGACATGGCCATATGCAAATCAGTCTGACCCTGTGCCTCATGGGAACAGTCCAGCCCGAACTGCCAAGCCATGTCTTCCTGGACCGGAAACAAGCATCCTAGGACCGGTTTCTGGCATTCCAGCCGCCATCAGCCAGGCTTGCTTGAATCCAGTGGCAAAGTGAGCAAGGGACCCACGTCTGGGCATACCCCCGCCAACTTAGGGCGAACAAAGCGATACAAAAGGGGATGATGGACGGAACGCTTGGAGCCAATCAAACACTCACCCCCAGTCAACTGATCTGGGTTTAATCCATCATCATTCTTTAGCTCACTCCACCACCCCAGTTCAGACATGGCCATATGCAAATCAGTCTGACCCTGTGCCTCATGGGAACAGTCCAGCCCGAACTGCCAAGCCATGTCTTCCCTGGACCGGAAACAAGCATCCTAGGACCGGTTTCTGGCATTCCAGCCGTCATCAGCCAGGCTTGCTTGAATCCAGTGGCAAAGTGAGCAAGGGACCCACGTCTGGGCATACCCCCGCCAACTTAGGGCTTAACAAAGCGATACAAAAGGGGATGATGGACGGAACGCTTGAGCCAATCAAACACTCACCCCCAGTCAACTGATCTGGGTTTAATCCATCATCATTCTTTAGCTCACTCCACCACCCCAGTTCAGACATGGCCATATGCAAATCAGTCTGACCCTGTGCCTCATGGGAACAGTCCAGCCCGAACTGCCAAGCCATGTCTTCCTGGACCGGAAACAAGCATCCTAGGACCGGTTTCTGGCATTCCAGCCGTCATCAGCCAGGCTTGCTTGAATCCAGTGGCAAAGTGAGCAAGGGACCCACGTCTGGGCATACCCCGCCAACTTAGGGCTGAACAAAGCGATACAAAAGGGGATGATGGACGGAACGCTTGAGCCAATCAAACACTCACCCCCAGTCAACTGATCTGGGTTTAATCCATCATCATTCTTTAGCTCACTCCACCACCCCAGTTCAGACATGGCCATATGCAAATCAGTCTGACCCTGTGCCTCATGGGAACAGTCCAGCCCGAACTGCCAAGCCATGTCTTCCTGGACCGGAAACAAGCATCCTAGGACCGGTTTCTGGCATTCCAGCCGTCATCAGCCAGGCTTGCTTGGATTAAACCCAGATCAGTTGACTGGGGGTGAGTGTTTGATTGGCTCAAACGTTCCGTCCATCATCCCCTTGGCAGTTCGGGCTGGACTGTTCCCATGAGGCACAGGGTCAGACTGATTTGCATATGGCCATGTCTGAACTGGGGTGGTGGAGTGAGCTAAAGAATGATGATGGATTAAACCCAGATCAGTTGACTGGGGGTGAGTGTTTGATTGGCTCAAACGTTCCGTCCATCATCCCCTTTTGTATCGCTTTGGTCGCCCTAAGTTGGCGGGGGTATGCCCAGACGTGGGTCCCTTGCTCACTTTGCCACTGGATTCAAGCAAGCCTGGCTGATGACGGCTGAAATGCCAGAAACCGGTCCTAGGATGCTTGTTTCCGGTCCAGGGAAGACATGGCTTGGCAGTTCGGGCTGGACTGTTCCCATGAGGCACAGGGTCAGACTGATTTGCATATGGCCATGTCTGAACTGGGGTGGTGGAGTGAGCTAAAGAATGATGATGGATTAAACCCAGATCAGTTGACTGGGGGTGAGTGTTTGATTGGCTCAAACGTTCCGTCCATCATCCCCTTTTGTATCGCTTTGGTCGCCCTAAGTTGGCGGGGGTATGCCCAGACGTGGGTCCCTTGCTCACTTTGCCACTGGATTCAAGCAAGCCTGGCTGATGACGGCTGAAATGCCAGAAACCGGTCCTAGGATGCTTGTTTCCGGTCCAGGGAAGACATGGCTTGGCAGTTCGGGCTGGACTGTTCCCATGAGGCACAGGGTCAGACTGATTTGCATATGGCCATGTCTGAACTGGGGTGGTGGAGTGAGCTAAAGAATGATGATGGATTAAACCCAGATCAGTTGACTGGGGGTGAGTGTTTGATTGGCTCAAACGTTCCGTCCATCATCCCCTTTTGTATCGCTTTGTTCGCCCTAAGTTGGCGGGGGTATGCCCAGACGTGGGTCCCTTTGCTCACTTTGCCACTGGATTCAAGCAAGCCTGGCTGATGACGGCTGGAATGCCAGAAACCGGTCCTAGGATGCTTGTTTCCGGTCCAGGGAAGACATGGCTTGGCAGTTCGGGCTGGACTGTTCCCATGAGGCACAGGGTCAGACTGATTTGCATATGGCCATGTCTGAACTGGGGTGGTGGAGTGAGCTAAAGAATGATGATGGATTAAACCCAGATCAGTTGACTGGGGGTGAGTGTTTGATTGGCTCAAACGTTCCGTCCATCATCCCCTTTGTATCGCTTTGTTCGCCCTAAGTTGGCGGGGGTATGCCCAGACGTGGGTCCCTTGCTCACTTTGCCACTGGATTCAAGCAAGCCTGGCTGATGACGGCTGGAATGCCAGAAACCGGTCCTAGGATGCTTGTTTCCGGTCCAGGGAAGACATGGCTTGGCAGTTCGGGCTGGACTGTTCCCATGAGGCACAGGGTCAGACTGATTTGCATATGGCCATGTCTGAACTGGGGTGGTGGAGTGAGCTAAAGAATGATGATGGATTAAACCCAGATCAGTTGACTGGGGGTGAGTGTTTGATTGGCTCAAACGTTCCGTCCATCATCCCCTTTGTATCGCTTTGTTCGCCCTAAGTTGGCGGGGGTATGCCCAGACGTGGGTCCCTTGCTCACTTTGCCACTGGATTCAAGCAAGCCTGGCTGATGACGGCTGGAATGCCAGAAACCGGTCCTAGGATGCTTGTTTCCGGGTCCAGGGAAGACATGGCTTGGCAGTTCGGGCTGGACTGTTCCCATGAGGCACAGGGTCAGACTGATTTGCATATGGCCATGTCTGAACTGGGGTGGTGGAGTGAGCTAAAGAATGATGATGGATTAAACCCAGATCAGTTGACTGGGGGTGAGTGTTTGATTGGCTCAAACGTTCCGTCCATCATCCCCTTTTGTATCGCTTTGTTCGCCCTAAGTTGGCGGGGGTATGCCCAGACGTGGGTCCCTTGCTCACTTTGCCACTGGATTCAAGCAAGCCTGGCTGATGACGGCTGGAATGCCAGAAACCGGTCCTAGGATGCTTGTTTCCGGTCCAGGGAAGACATGGCTTGGCAGTTCGGGCTGGACTGTTCCCATGAGGCACAGGGTCAGACTGATTTGCATATGGCCATGTCTGAACTGGGGTGGTGGAGTGAGCTAAAGAATGATGATGGATTAAACCCAGATCAGTTGACTGGGGGTGAGTGTTTGATTGGCTCAAACGTTCCGTCCATCATCCCCTTTTGTATCGCTTTGTTCGCCCTAAGTTGGCGGGGGTATGCCCAGACGTGGGTCCCTTGCTCACTTTGCCACTGGATTCAAGCAAGCCTGGCTGATGACGGCTGGAATGCCAGAAACCGGTCCTAGGATGCTTGTTTCCGGTCCAGGGAAGACATGGCTTGGCAGTTCGGGCTGGACTGTTCCCATGAGGCACAGGGTCAGACTGATTTGCATATGGCCATGTCTGAACTGGGGTGGTGGAGTGAGCTAAAGAATGATGATGGATTAAACCCAGATCAGTTGACTGGGGGTGAGTGTTTGATTGGCTCAAACGTTCCGTCCATCATCCCCTTTGTATCGCTTTGTTCGCCCTAAGTTGGCGGGGGTATGCCCAGACGTGGGTCCCTTGCTCACTTTGCCACTGGATTCAAGCAAGCCTGGCTGATGACGGCTGGAATGCCAGAAACCGGTCCTAGGATGCTTGTTTCCGGTCCAGGGAAGACATGGCTTGGCAGTTCGGGCTGGACTGTTCCCATGAGGCACAGGGTCAGACTGATTTGCATATGGCCATGTCTGAACTGGGGTGGTGGAGTGAGCTAAAGAATGATGATGGATTAAACCCAGATCAGTTGACTGGGGGTGAGTGTTTGATTGGCTCAAACGTTCCGTCCATCATCCCCTTTTGTAGCACTTACAAAGGAGGCCATACTCACTGACCGTCCAGATCAAGCAAAAGAACCTGTACCATTAGTGCATGAACAGAGTGAATCTCAACCACTTCATGCCACTCGATCTGGCTGACTAGTGCAAGTGCCTCGATGCCTTATTGAAGAAATATAATGTAACTGTTGTTTGTAGTTTTTATTTAACGAGGGGGGAAATGTATTTGCGTGAGACTGTGTGCTAGGACCCTTGCAGTTCTGGGCTGACTTCATCGAGGAAGTACGTAACTGGTTGGGAGGTTTTAAGGTGTGGTTAATAACCACTATGACGTAATCAGAGAACAGTGTGTGATTGCATGCGAAGGAATAAAAACGTACAATCCAGAGCTCTTTGTGTGGTGTATTCATTTGCATGCTCCCGGGCTGGGTAGGACGCTACAGAAGTGAGGCAAAGATAAGGCCCTCATACTCTGACAAGAGCAAGGTTAAATGCACAAGCTGAATGTCCATTCTAAATTTTACAAGAGAATCGACTGTGCCACATACCATGCCACGAGAACCTGGGCAAATTTGTACTTATCACATTCAAGCGGAAAATATGCTATACAATGCACTGTTCCTCATTTTTTAAAAACATTTTGTCTGGGGAGAAACCCTGCACTCTCCGTTTGGGATGGTGGCTTGCTTGCTGCATTTGGGAGGTGTCTATGAAGGCAGTGAGCAGTACCAGTAGTAGAAGTAGGCTGTACTAGTGGTGGAAATGGATTCTGCCAGTGGGGGAATTGGGAGGTGGTTTCCTAAGAAAAATTTTGGGCACACATGCACCTGCTTGTATGCATGCACCCACCCACACTATTTGGCAGCACAGAACATGAAAGGTCTTACAGCTAAGTCAGACTTTTGGAGTAATTTAGGCTCCATTGGAAAAACTGGGCTAAGAAATGCCAGGATTTGAATTACATTTGAGCTTTTAGCTCCCAGTGTTTTTAAATGGATTTACATGGACACTTACCAGGAGTTGGACATGTGATAAGTTGGGCATGGTGATAATTGACTGTGCAAACACAGGAGTGAGAACAATTAATAGATGCTAGAACGCTTCCCTTGGGTGCCCCATCTGAATGTATGACAGAACAACGCAGTCCATTGCAAAGCATGCCTTTACCATGCATGTGTAACAACGCGAATGCCTTTACAACGCATAACCTTTACCCCGCATTTTTTCACAACAAATATGCCTTTACCACACATGCCTTTACAACAAATTTCGTTGTAAAGGAATGTATGTGAAAGGCATATGCGTGGAAAAGGTTTTCCCTGACCCCTGCCCTTTGTCCTTAAACCGGTCCCCGGCACACTCCCTGGCTGCCAGCCCTTTTTAAAAATACCCAACCCCTGCCCTTTGTCCTCAAACCGGTCCCCAGTGCCCCCGCCCGGCCCTCAGCACTTGTTAAAAATGCCCGAGTCCTGCCCTGAGCCCTAAAACTAGACCCCAGCACGAAACCCCCCGGCCCAAGCCCTTGTTAAAAATACCCGACCTCTGCCCTGAATACTAAAACTTGACCCCAGCACGGCCCCAGCCCTTGTTAAAAATACCTTTCCCCTACCCTGAACCCTGAAGGCGTACCCCAGCGTAACCTCTCCCTGGCCCCAAGTCCCTAAAAAAAACACCCCAGTCTGAAGACCTGAAATCGTACCCCCCCCACCCCAGGCCCAATCCCCCTTACCGCACGACGACAACGAAGCAGCTCTTCTCAGGCATGGCGCAAGTCGTAAAGAGGAAGCAGAAGGTTCTCTCCGTTTCCGCTAACGACGCCAATAGCCTTTACCACGCCGGTGCCTTTACACCACCACGCATATGCCCTAACCACAAGCACCACGCTTAAGCCCTTACCATTCATACATTTACAATGTTAATTTGTTGTAAAGGCATGCGTGGTAAAGGCATATGTGTTGTAAAATAGACTATGTGTGGTAACAGTGCATGCGTTGTAGCACATGCGTGGTAAAGGCTCTGCATGGTAACAGCCATGTTGTAATGGCTGTTTCCCGCCCCATCTATCACTGCCCCCTGAATGTAAATGCCTAAAGTTGCAATGGGTAACATGACTGCTGTTAGAAATGGGATCTCTGGTTGGCTAAGGCTTGCGCCAAAGCCAGGCAGAGGCCACCACTCTAGTCAGGGCGAGGGAGTTACACGCCGACGATAACCCCTGCTCACCCCCTTGGTAGCTTGGCACGAGCAGTCAGGCTTATCCCGGAGGCAATGTGTAAAGCGTTTGCGCAACACACTCTCACAGCAGCAACACACTAGGCACGCCACAAAAGGAACTCCACACAAGGTTATATAAAAAATAGCCTTTGTATTGTCATAAATACCTTAGAAACATAATCACATCATATATAGTGTGCCAACTGGCACTAGGCAATATTCACAGGGGACTATTTACACCCGACAGGGCCAATGGGGCCACTGTCACAAATCACCAATTGTAAATGTAGCACAAATAATAAATGTAGCGCACATAATAAATGTAGCGCACAACCAGTAACTACTGGTACAGTTAGGAACTAAGCGTGAGAACCTGTAATGTAAAAGATAGGGGATGCACAAATCACCTTGCGCATGAATCACCTTAGGCATAAACTACATTAGGCCCACACATCCTTAGCATAACACATTATGAGGTAGGCATCACAAGCATCAGAACATTATGCCACACCTGCAAGCGTGAGCACCATCATATAACCATATTGGGCATCACATTAGCATAAGCACAGGGTGCCCCAATCGGGGGCGCAACACTCTGGAACTGGCCCCAGGCCAACTGGCCTCTTCACAGGGGCTCAAATGCCCAATGTCCAGAATGTCCGGGCTGGCTGCACAGGCAGCGAAAGCAAAGTGCGCAATGGCACAAGCCTAAACGTGGCAGCTGCCCACTACTTGCTGGGCAGCTGTGAATAATTAATATGGGCCTGGGCACTCACTGGGCCCTCTTCTGTCCCAAAATATCAGGGTTCTAGGGGGGGGTCTCTCAAATGACCCCCCTGGCTGCCTTGGCAGCAACCACAGAGTGCGCCCTGCGCTGGGGGTGGGGGGAGTGTATCTCACTCCTTTCTTATCACCAACAAGAAAATGCCCCTGTGTTGCAGCTGTCTGCGCTCTCGCAGGGCAGCTGGGGTTAGCACAAAGGACACTGGCACCAACGTGCCTCTCAGCCCCACTCCGGGACTTCTACAACAATGCCCCCAAAAAGGAAATCAGCATGGGCACCTCAGGGCCCCACAGGAAAATGGCACTGGCACCACCGTGCCGCTGGGGAGCTCCCCTCTGGGACTCCTCCTGGTGCACTCGATCGGCACCTTAACCGTGCTCAAGAGACTTCAGCCCCACTCACCGGGGCTTTGTGCAGACTCCTCCTGTCTTCTTTCCGGCGGGGCAGGCACCGACAACGGGCCTCGTCTCTCTTCCGCCCCCGGCCCCTCCTCACCTGGTCAGGCGGTCTCTCTCTCTCCTCCGTGGCACCGGAGCGCGGGGTAGGCTCCCGTCGGCTTCCGGTTTCTTCCTCTTGGCAGTCCGGACTCTCCGCCCGGCACGGGAGCCCTGGTCACCGTCGGCCGGCCAGCAGCGTCGCGCTGCCTCTCTCTCCGTTTCCGGCGATTTTTGGGCGTTTGCCAGCGCGGGGTAGGCTCCCGCCTGGCTTCTATTCACCCGGTCCCCCTTCCTGGGACCGGGACTTTCTCCCGCCTTAGGCTGGACGCGGGGACGGCTTGGCGGCGTCTCGTGGAGGCGGGGTAGGCTCCCGTCCTCCTTCCTCAGCTCAGCTTCCTCTTTGGCCGCGCTGCAATTGGCCGGCCACTTAGCCCTGCCCACAACCAGGCAGTTTTGCCTGACTTCCGGGTCGCGCTGGCCGCGGCCCGGCGGCACCTGTTCTCGGCGGCTTCTCGGTGCGGGGTGGGCACCCGCCTGTAAATAAAACCAAAAGCGGGGTAGGCTCCCGCTGATAAACACACAACTGCGGGGTAGGCTCCCGCCTAAGCACGCCGCAATGCGGGGGAATCCCTACGTCGGGATTCCCTCAGACTCAAACACCGCTCAGCGCTGCAGGGCAAACAGGCTCCTCTCTCCTGGGAGCAAAATAAAAGCGCTCACGAGGCGCTAGGAGCCACAGCTCCAGCAGTGTTTCAATTAGGCCAAAAATAAAGGGTCCTTGGTGCTGGGTACACCTCAGCAGCACAGCCAGGCAGGCCAGCACGCAGGGACCCCCAGGAAACAGCAGCTGGGTCCCGCGGCGGTTCCTCCTGGCAGAGTGTCCCCTGCAAGTCAGCACAACAGAGCAGAAAAAGAACATTTTCATGGGGTCACAGCCCCTTCTTTTATACACCCTTTCCTTTGTCACATAGCACAGGGCTGGGGAAAAACCAGGTGCAACTGGTTTTGGGGGAGCTTTGGAGCACTTTGTTTTGCTCAGCTCCTCTCTCCTTTCACAGGACAGGCTAGGGACATCAGACGCACCACAGGGGGTGGAGCCAGCATTGTGGAGGGAAGGCACAGCCCTATTCAGGTCCCAGGTGCAACTCCTCCCTCCCATCTAGATGCAGATCTCCCTATTCAGCCCTGCGCTGACTCACCCTGCCCCTCCTGGAGCCACACACACCTCCCAGCCCCTGTCACTCACAAAGCCAGACATGCAATTCACATCAGGCAGGCAGACACAGAGCACACATAAATGCCAACTTCTAAAAGTGGCACTTCTCCACTAGTCACAATAAATCTGCGCACACCACTGCGCAGCATTTATTCTCACGAGTTCGCACATACTAAACTCGCCCCTGCCCTACTCTCACACCAGGAATTACCATGGACACACATATCCCCCATGCATTCCTATGGGAGGGCAGGCCAATCTCACCACACGCACTCAGAGTGCGCACGCACTTTACACTGGGACACAGGGCTAAAGTGCGCAGAGGCCTAAAACCACCAACACTACACAGGGAAAAGGCTAGGAGACGAGCAAAAAGTTTAGGGGTGAACCTGCCAAAAGGGCCAAGTCCAACACAACCCCCTTCCAGCCAAAACGCAGGGCAGACCAATCACCACCGTGATGGGCTTCCCTGCTTGGGGCGATAGAACACGGACGCGGGCCCGCAACTGCAGGGACACCCTCCTGTTCTACGCCACGGTGAACCCATGTGGTTCCTTCTAAAAAAGCTGTCCGGAGCAACTGGGCTACCCCACTGGTACTCCCTAGCTGTCCGCGGCCAGGACCAGGCCCTAGGCCATCCAGATGCCACTGGTCCTTGCCCATTCACAGAGTGGGGGGTAGTAACCCCTGGCACATAGTAGCCATTCTCCACTCTTCCCCTCATCAGGGCAGGTCTAGACTGCCACTGATCCTCCAGCCTAGGGTCTGCACCCTCAGGCGGACCAGAAGTCACGGGTGAGGCTCTCCTCCCCTACCTCTCCTTCTAGTGTTCCGCCCTCTCCTCCTTGGAGAAGCACCCTCAGAACACAACTCTCCCACCAGTTCAGGACGTCTCTCCCACAACTGGTCTCCCAACCTAGGGTCTAACCCTTCAGGTTGCACCGGGGTCAGAGGCGAGGACTCCCTCCTCTGCACCCCCTTCCAGAGTTCTGCACCCTCCCAACTGGAGCGGTACCCCTGGAAGATGAACCGGTCAGGACACTGGTTACAGATGTCCTTTCCTCCAGGTCAGGCGGATCCTTAACCTGGCCTCCCAACCTTGGGGCTGAACCCCACGGCTGAGCATTTGCCTGGCACACCAGGACTTCCGGGGCGCACTCAGCAGCCCCCCGAGGGTAACACATGACTCATGTGTTGCGTGACAGTCTGCGTGGCGCAGACCTCCCGACCCCTGTCCATCTGACAGTGCGCAGAGATCCCCCACGACAGAAGTGGTGTCACCATGGTCACTTCTAGGAGACTCAGCCCTTCTGGCTGGCCCCTGACCCACTGGTTCTTCCACTGGGGAACACATCCCCCTCTCACCCCTCAATCCGGACTTCTGTACCCTCCCAACTGGAGCGGCACTGCCAGACACCAGAACCACTGGAGCTCTATTTACAGATGCTCCAGGTTCTCCAGACACTAGGAGATCCTCCTCAAATGGACTAACAGGACAGCCTAGGCTCCCAACCTGGTGTTCCCTGAAGAAACCATCCAGGCTCTGAGACGGGGTTTCGGGCACCTGGGGACACTCAGTCCCACACTCACTCCTACTCCACTGAGACAGGACGTGAGCCCCTACACCCCTCCCACTACACTGGGACCTAGCTGGGCTACACTGAACCTCTTCCCCCATACAGGACGGGAAGATACCTGAGCCACTACTTTTGGGATCACTCCCCAATGCCTCTTCAGAACCTTGGGCCTCCACCCAGAGGTCTGCCTCACATGCAAACTCCCATAGATCAGAAAACCCACCCTCCAACAGGTGTTGGCGCAACCCCGGCAAACAACAACTGAGCAGGTGCTCTCTGATAACCAGATCGAACAGTCCTTCAAAATCCTGTTCCGTGTTAACCGTTACCCAATCAGCCAGTGCATCATTACATTCATCCGAAAAATCCACCCAAGACTGGTGAGACAGTTTCCTACTGCCCCTGAACTTCAACCTGTACTCCTCTTCTCTGGAACAAGGTACCATATTTTGGGAACTGGGACTTCCTGCACTGGACTGTATATTGCTGCCACCACTGGACTCCACCCTCACTGGGGAATCCAGAAAACTACAACTGCACTCAGGGGATAATCTACCCTCCCGAGCTAATTTCTCCCTGGCGAAGGCCCTCTCAGCCTCCGCCATCCTCTCCTGCGCTAAGACCCTCTCGGTCTCTAGCTTTTTCTCCTCCATACTCAGCTGCGCTATCTCCCTGGTATGCTCTAACCTGAGCTTCTCCAAAGCCAGCTGATTCTCCCTTTCTTCCCTCCTATCCACCCACTCCTCTGGGGACAGGAAAAGGGATGGGGCACTGCCCCCGACACTGGACCCAGCAAGGGACTCCCTATCTATGGGGTCCTCACTATCTACTGGCGTCCCTGTCCTGTCACTTTCTTCCTCCTCTTCAGACTCCTCAGGGCCCCCCTCAGACCCACCACCCTCTTGGCGTGCGGCCAGGGCCCTCTTCTCCTCATTGCGCTCACAGTCCCATTCATCCTTTTGCCATTGGATCAGGTTGTCCCTCAGTTTTGACTGGGTGTCTGACCCACTCACTGCTATGTCTCTCTCCTTACAGAAGTCCACCAACTCCCACATGCTGTATCTAAACAGACCACAAAAATTAAAAGCAGACTCCATTTTGGCAGGACGCTCAGGGACACGTGCAACACAGGAGACCTAGGTTTCTGAGCTGAAGCAAGAGTATACAATTTACAAATGACACTTTTAGGAGAAGAATTAAAACAAAACTCAGAACAATAATCCCCACACACGTGATTATCTAAATGTAGAGTTTGTAGTGCAACCAGTTGTCGCTGTGGTACTGCGCAAACGCAAGTCCAAATCCCCACCGCTGACAACCAATGTTAGAAATGGGATCTCTGGTTGGCTAAGGCTTGCGCCAAAGCCAGGCAGAGGCCACCACTCTAGTCAGGGCGAGGGAGTTACACGCCGACGATAACCCCTGCTCACCCCCTTGGTAGCTTGGCACGAGCAGTCAGGCTTATCCCGGAGGCAATGTGTAAAGCGTTTGCGCAACACACTCTCACAGCAGCAACACACTAGGCACGCCACAAAAGGAACTCCACACAAGGTTATATAAAAAATAGCCTTTGTATTGTCATAAATACCTTAGAAACATAATCACATCATATATAGTGTGCCAACTGGCACTAGGCAATATTCACAGGGGACTATTTACACCCGACAGGGCCAATGGGGCCACTGTCACAAATCACCAATTGTAAATGTAGCACAAATAATAAATGTAGCGCACATAATAAATGTAGCGCACAACCAGTAACTACTGGTACAGTTAGGAACTAAGCGTGAGAACCTGTAATGTAAAAGATAGGGGATGCACAAATCACCTTGCGCATGAATCACCTTAGGCATAAACTACATTAGGCCCACACATCCTTAGCATAACACATTATGAGGTAGGCATCACAAGCATCAGAACATTATGCCACACCTGCAAGCGTGAGCACCATCATATAACCATATTGGGCATCACATTAGCATAAGCACAGGGTGCCCCAATCGGGGCGCAACACTCTGGAACTGGCCCCAGGCCAACTGGCCTCTTCACAGGGGCTCAAATGCCCAATGTCCAGAATGTCCGGGCTGGCTGCACAGGCAGCGAAAGCAAAGTGCGCAATGGCACAAGCCTAAACGTGGCAGCTGCCCACTACTTGCTGGGCAGCTGTGAATAATTAATATGGGCCTGGGCACTCACTGGGCCCTCTTCTGTCCCAAAATATCAGGGTTCTAGGGGGTCTCTCAAATGACCCCCCTGGCTGCCTTGGCAGCAACCACAGAGTGCGCCCTGCGCTGGGGGGTGGGGGAGTGTATCTCACTCCTTTCTTATCACCAACAAGAAAATGCCCCTGTGTTGCAGCTGTCTGCGCTCTCGCAGGGCAGCTGGGGTTAGCACAAAGGACACTGGCACCAACGTGCCTCTCAGCCCCACTCCGGGACTTCTACAACAATGCCCCCAAAAAGGAAATCAGCATGGGCACCTCAGGGCCCCACAGGAAAATGGCACTGGCACCACCGTGCCGCTGGGGAGCTCCCCTCTGGGACTCCTCCTGGTGCACTCGATCGGCACCTTAACCGTGCTCAAGAGACTTCAGCCCCACTCACCGGGGCTTTGTGCAGACTCCTCCTGTCTTCTTTCCGGCGGGGCAGGCACCGACAACGGGCCTCGTCTCTCTTCCGCCCCCGGCCCCTCCTCACCTGGTCAGGCGGTCTCTCTCTCTCCTCCGTGGCACCGGAGCGCGGGGTAGGCTCCCGTCGGCTTCCGGTTTCTTCCTCTTGGCAGTCCGGACTCTCCGCCCGGCACGGGAGCCCTGGTCACCGTCGGCCGGCCAGCAGCGTCGCGCTGCCTCTCTCTCCGTTTCCGGCGATTTTTGGGCGTTTGCCAGCGCGGGGTAGGCTCCCGCCTGGCTTCTATTCACCCGGTCCCCCTTCCTGGGACCGGGACTTTCTCCCGCCTTAGGCTGGACGCGGGGACGGCTTGGCGGCGTCTCGTGGAGGCGGGGTAGGCTCCCGTCCTCCTTCCTCAGCTCAGCTTCCTCTTTGGCCGCGCTGCAATTGGCCGGCCACTTAGCCCTGCCCACAACCAGGCAGTTTTGCCTGACTTCCGGGTCGCGCTGGCCGCGGCCCGGCGGCACCTGTTCTCGGCGGCTTCTCGGTGCGGGGTGGGCACCCGCCTGTAAATAAAACCAAAAGCGGGGTAGGCTCCCGCTGATAAACACACAACTGCGGGGTAGGCTCCCGCCTAAGCACGCCGCAATGCGGGGGAATCCCTACGTCGGGATTCCCTCAGACTCAAACACCGCTCAGCGCTGCAGGGCAAACAGGCTCCTCTCTCCTGGGAGCAAAATAAAAGCGCTCACGAGGCGCTAGGAGCCACAGCTCCAGCAGTGTTTCAATTAGGCCAAAAATAAAGGGTCCTTGGTGCTGGGTACACCTCAGCAGCACAGCCAGGCAGGCCAGCACGCAGGGACCCCCAGGAAACAGCAGCTGGGTCCCGCGGCGGTTCCTCCTGGCAGAGTGTCCCCTGCAAGTCAGCACAACAGAGCAGAAAAAGAACATTTTCATGGGGTCACAGCCCCTTCTTTTATACACCCTTTCCTTTGTCACATAGCACAGGGCTGGGGAAAAACCAGGTGCAACTGGTTTTGGGGGAGCTTTGGAGCACTTTGTTTTGCTCAGCTCCTCTCTCCTTTCACAGGACAGGCTAGGGACATCAGACGCACCACAGGGGGTGGAGCCAGCATTGTGGAGGGAAGGCACAGCCCTATTCAGGTCCCAGGTGCAACTCCTCCCTCCCATCTAGATGCAGATCTCCCTATTCAGCCCTGCGCTGACTCACCCTGCCCCTCCTGGAGCCACACACACCTCCCAGCCCCTGTCACTCACAAAGCCAGACATGCAATTCACATCAGGCAGGCAGACACAGAGCACACATAAATGCCAACTTCTAAAAGTGGCACTTCTCCACTAGTCACAATAAATCTGCGCACACCACTGCGCAGCATTTATTCTCACGAGTTCGCACATACTAAACTCGCCCCTGCCCTACTCTCACACCAGGAATTACCATGGACACACATATCCCCCATGCATTCCTATGGGAGGGCAGGCCAATCTCACCACACGCACTCAGAGTGCGCACGCACTTTACACTGGGACACAGGGCTAAAGTGCGCAGAGGCCTAAAACCACCAACACTACACAGGGAAAAGGCTAGGAGACGAGCAAAAAGTTTAGGGGTGAACCTGCCAAAAGGGCCAAGTCCAACAACTGCTTTTTATCTTTAGATTCTGACGTTGCAAATCATTTCCCCAAGAAAATAACCCCCCATTGTTGAAGATTCACAAACCAAAATCCGAATTATTACAAGTCACTGAATATAATTTTCGCATGTCATCTCCATTCTAGAACTCTGTAGATAAATACGGTCTACCTTTCATATGAGATATGAAATGAAATAGAGAGGAAATCAAACTGCTACGCAGCAGAGCTATGCATCAATTGTACTTGATTAGTGGAAGCAGGTATAGATCAGTGGTTCATGCATTCGTTGCAAAACAAGTGTGCAGCTGCAGGTTGTTCAAGATACAGTGAGAGTTCCACTGAGGGCCTGAGGGGGCAGATAATGAAGGTTACTGGCCTCGTGGGGATTACAAGATGTGAGGTTCCACCAGAGGACTCTAAAAGCAGCCAGAATCTTGTGGTGGAACACAGGAAGAAACCACCAGGGAAATAGCACCGATACACTGAATGCAAAGTTATTCCCCACCATCTTAGAACAGGGTGTTTTTCCGCCCCCCTGAAGCTACCAATGCCCAAGCTATCAGATATGAAGGGGATGGGGTGAATCTCAGACCAAATTCTATATGACTTGGAATCTCCCCTCTTAGATGTGTAATAATGAGACTTGCTATTTCCACCATTACTGTTTGCAGAAACTAATGGATAGTCGAGACCTTCCACACTAGCCAAAAACTGCTCTCTGATAACCAATGCTCTGACGTAAAAAGACTATAGTTAATTAAAAAGCATGTACTATCCAAGCCCTCAGCTGTGTGTGAAACTTGTGTTGCTGCTTTCTATGCTGAACCTCTTCTGTGTGCTGAAACTGGAGAACATTTTCTCATTAAACAAAATCCAAGCAATTTCCTTTGCCAATGCCAATGTTTGTTTTTACTGGCCAGGCCTCCACAATGCCTTCTAGTATATAGGGGCCAGGAGGCACAAGTACGATCATTTTTAGCGGTCGCCAGGGGCGGCTCCTCCGCTATGGCGGAGGAGCGTCGCCCCACTGCATAAAATGATAATAACTTTAAGTTATTATCATTTTATGTTTCCGTGCTGCTTTGCGGGTGGGCAGGGTTGCTCTGCTCTCGGAGCAGGGGAGGAGTGGTTTGCCCACTCTTAAGTGCACATGACTGTTTAGCCGGCCCTCTCGGGCCGCACAAAACAGTCATGCGCACTTTTCCCTGTTCTACATGCAGCCTGCATTTCAGCCTGCGTGGAGAACATGTCCAGGCCCCCATTCCCTGGCTGAGCGTCGAACCAGGACGCTCAGACCAATTGCAACACTGCATTGCAGCATTGTGATTGGTATGGGGAGCCTGGGTGCTTACCAATTACAACGCTGCATATCAGCGTTGTGATTGGTCAGGGGAGCCTGGCTGTGCTTCCTGTTCCTCGAGGAGTCCAACGAGGAGAGCAGGAGCAGAGATGCAAGACCCGTTGGCAAGGTAAGTTTTTATTTTTTGTTTACATTAGGAACCCCTCCCCCATGCGCCCTCCCCACAACCCATACCACCCTCCCACCCCGCACCCGATCCACCACCCGCGACCCATGCCGGCCGCCACTGACGGTCACAAATCGAGATTCAGGCCGTTTGCGACTGCTAAAAAGGGTTGTAGCATGTATCAACCAGTGGCGGCTGGTGACATTTGAAAGTAGTGAGGCGTAAAAGTTTGGGGTGAGTGCTCGGTGGCGAGTGAGCCTAGCGAGTGAGCCTGACTTCCAATTAGGTGGATTCGAGGGTCCTTCTCACCATTTTTGTAATTACTCTGACTATCCCCAGAGCTCAACTAACACAGGCTATCAGTATTCAGATGCTGATTAAGCTGCCGTGTAATATCTGAAAAAACTCCGGGTGAAAATGGCGAACACTGCACAGAGATGGTACCCTGACCACCGAAGCGCACACGGTAATGGACAGGCACACAATTCATGCACATGCGAGGTAATTGGCCACAGTGGGTAACAACAAAAGGAATTGGGGCGATTGACACCCTGAAAACTGGCAACATATGCAGGGAACAAGCCCCTAGGCATCCTATGTGACAATGTGACCCAAGAACACCACCCAGCATGGATGCAACGATAAAGGAGTATGCATGCAAAATGAATAGCATATGAAGAGAGCTGGGCCTGAATAAACAAAAAACACTAATAAACACATTCATGAACGAAATAAATTAATTTACCAACCAGGAAAGAAACACTAAAATGCTCATTTAAAGGGTGAGACTCCATGCCATCTGAGCTCCTCGCAGAACATTTCACTACAAGTGACATCACACAGCCAGATCCTTACCAAGGCTGCGCATCCCACCCCTTAAAATACAATAATCTGCATAAACCAGAATCATTGAGGGAAAACAAACCGTGTGACAACACCATGTTAATTTTTAAATAATTGTCTGTGTGGTATTTTAGAACAAGTCCTTGCGTGCAGGTTTGTGTAACTGTGCAGTGCTGTTTACATTCCACTCGCACAAGAAACGGAACTAATAAGCTCTCTGATTCGTACACTTAACTTCCTCACACCCGTGGCATCCATACCGTTCAGATAGCGGCCGCCATTAGCAGATGTTCACTTCTCTATTCCTAATCCCAGCAGAATCACGGTTCTTTCCGTGGTCTGCCGGTTACCTTTAACCAGTTTGCCTCATGTCTGGAAACCTCTGAAAAGGTCAGATTTTCAGACTCGCTTGTAATTAGAGTCACATAACTTGAAGCAACAAATATCCGCATATATATACCTTGGTTTGATCAGCGTGTATTCCCGTAGCACTATGGGGTGGAAACGCTGCATTGCAAACTCGGGCGAAAAACTCCGAGCTGGTCAGCTGGACGTGTCGTGACTGTCTCCTTGCCTGACTCTGAAGGGTGCCCTAGGCTATGTACGAACACCGGCCCTGCCACAGTGCCCTGGTCCACCTCAGTCCTGTTATCAGAGGGTGTTCTGCTCAGCACCACAACTTCTCCTCTTCCAGCTCAGGTGTAAACCCAGTGCGAGGGTCCATGCCTGCTCTCTGTCCTGCACTCAGAGACACTGCTCCTGCAGGTCGCAGGGGTGCTCAGGATCACACGTCTCCTCCCAGCCAGGCCCTTAAGCACGCTCTGGGTTTTGGACAGACCTCGGAGCTTCAGTGGCAGTATGTCGTCAATAAGTCCTCTGCCTGGCCCCATACACCCACCCAGCCCTGCCTCTGAACGATGGACCTGCGCAGTCGCGGCCGGTGGACTCGCGGCCCGCGAGTCACGATGCCGCCGGCCGCGACTTAACATGGGAGCCAATCACAACGCTGCAATGGCAGCGTTGTGATTGGCGAGGCGCAGCAGAGAGCGCCCCAGCCACGCCATTTTCTCTATGTAGGCTGCATGCAGCAGCCTACATAGAGAAAAAGGGAGAGTGGGCGGTCCTGCTCGAGGGCAGGGGAGTGCACCACTGTTGTGGGTACTGACTGTTTGGTCGGCTCCAGGGCCGACCAAACAGTCAGTACCCACAACAGTGGGTAAGCCACACCCCCCTGCCCTCGAGCAGGACCGCCCACCCTTCCACCCCCAACCAGGCACTTCTGCTTTCTCGCAGTGCGAGAAGCAGAAACATAAAATGGTAGTTTTTACCATTTTATGTTTCTGCTTCTCACACTGCGAGAAAGCAGTGGGGCGATGCCCAAACGCCCCTATGGAGGAGCCGCCACTGGTATCAACCCTATTATGCGAGTCAGAAACCTATTACCGACACACAAAATAGGGTTTGCGAGTCACTATTAGGAAGGGGCATTTCAAGTGTGTTCCTTCCTAATAGCGAGTCACAAGAGCATGTACTATTGTTTTGCGACCGGAATGTGGTAGCAAAACAATCGCAGTTTACTGTCTACTTCAAGTAGGTGGTAAGCTACTCGCAAACTGGAAGGGGTCCCCAGAGGACCCCTTCGCCTTTGTGATTGGCAGCTAAAACGAACCACTGCCTACTCTTAAAAAATTAAACTGAAATGTTTCATTTTGGTTTCTGAAATGCATCCCATTTTCCTTTAAGGAAAACAGGCTGCATTTAAAAAAAAAAGTTGCTTTATTTAAAAATCAAACATAGTCATGGGGGGGGGGGGGTCTGCTGTCCCCAGCAGGCCACCATCCCTGTGTTATTGCACATTCCCAATGGGTTGCAAATTGTGACCTGCATCATGAATATTGATGAGGCAAGCCATTCGCGACCCCATTGGGAATCGCAAAATGTGTCTGAGACACATTAATACATTTCCTTATGCGGCTCGCAAATTGTGAGTCACAATAGGAAATGGTCATACCCGTGGCCTCAGATGTACGATTCATTTTGCCGGTCAGGCCGTTTGTTACCGGTAAAATGCATTTTCCTATGTACCAACCTTATTTTGCGAGTCGGTAACCTATTAACGACTGGCAAAATCGAGTTTGCGAGTCGCTATTAGGAAGGGGCGTGTAAACGGCGCCCCTTCATAATAGCGAGTCGCATTGGTATGTATAAATGTTTTTGGACTGAGAATGCTGTCATAAAACATTTGCAGATTATCACCAATTTAAAATTTGTGGTAAGCCATCCACAAACGGGAAGGGGTCCGTAAGGAAGCCCTTCCCCTTTGTGAATGGGGGTTTCAATATTTTTTCAAAGCAGGCAGTGGGCCCACGGGCCACTGCCAAGTCTAAAAAATTGAAAAGAAAACTTTTTTTTAAATGCATCCCGTTTTCCTTTAAGGAAAATGGGCTGCATTAAAAAAAAACTGCTTTTTTTAAAAAGCAGTCACAGGCATGGTGGTGATCCAGCGTGGCTAATATAAATTTCTCCTTATGACACCAAATCCAGAAAACACCTACACAAAACTTATATTGGTGGGGCCCATGACACCGCATACATACTGTTAGATTTGGGGGTCTCTAGTTGGCAGAGGTAGGTACCTTTGTCCAAATAGGGACCCTTGCGTCTAGTCAGGGAGAGTAGGTACACTCTCGAAATAACCCCTGCTCACCCTCTTGGTAGCTTGGCACGAGCAGGCAGGCTTAGTTCAGAGGCAGTGTGTAAAGCATTTGTGAACACATACAGTAATCAAGTGACAACACTACAAATGGACACCACACAGGTTATATATTTATAAAAATAGGTATACTTTATATAGATTTATCACAAGACCATAAGCGACAAAAATAATCCACAATACTGTTAAGAATACTTAGTTCTGATCAAAAAGGCTTAATTCAAGGTTCTGTGCGAGTCGGTAGCCTCCTCCGGCTACGGCGATGTCGAGAACAAACAGAGTCTAACAAATCCAGCTGACCGCGTCGAGACGGGCCAACACAGCGTAGACAGACTCGGTCACAGTACCTTTTACTTGAAGCGGCAGGCACGGGCGTGCGAGCCGGATGGCTGTTCGTCGCGGTCGCGATGCAAAAATGGAAGCGTTGCAGGACGCGTTGTCCCTCGATGCGGTGCAGGCAGCGGCTCGTTGACGTCGTCGAGACGGAGTCGGTGAGACCAGGGCCGTGCGTTGCAGGGCGAGACGGTGCTTCGATGCGGTGCTGGCAGGTTGCGGTGCGGCGACGGAGCCGGATTCAGGAGCTGGCGTCGATCAGTCCGGACAGCGGTGCGAGTCGGGCGGTGCGTCGCAAAGCGTGCGGCGGTGCCCAACTCCGGTGCGGTCACAGGACTCGAACTCAGCAGCAGTGACCGTGTCGGTCGGACCAGTTCGATTCGGCGTAGCGAAGCGTTGCAGGACGCGTTGTCCCTCGATGCGGTGCAGGCAGCGGCTCGTTGACGGAGTCGGTGAGACCAGGGCCGTGCGTTGCAGGGCGAGACGGTGCTTCGATGCGGTGCTTGCAGGACACCGAGTCGGTCGTGAGAGTCGGTCACAGCTCCCTACCTCTGTAGCCACTGAAACAGAGTTTCCAGCAGCAATTCACAAAGGGGTGAAGTCCAATGGTCCTGGGACTTCGGTCAGGGGGCAAGCTCTCTTCCAAGCCCTTGGAGATCCTTCACAAGTTGATGAAAGTCACAGCAAAGCAAAAGTTCCTTTCTCCTCTCTTTGGCAGTCAGGCAAACCACTGCAGGCCAATCCCCCAAGCAGCACTTCAGGCTTAGGGATAGTTTCTCCTCAGTTTCTTCTTGGTTCCGCTCCTCAGCAAAGGTTTCTTCTTGTTCCCCAAAGTGATCTGATCTTCCTGGGGTCTGGGTGCCCCTCTTATACCCTGATTCTCTTTGTTCTCTGGAGGCAGAGAGGCCTCTGCCTAGTCCAAAACCAGTTCTGGTCAGTTCTGGAGCACTTTGTTTTCTGACTCCTTCTTTCCTTTCAGAATGTGGGGCAGAGTGCTCAGCCGCCCGGCAGGAGGTGGAGCCAGCATTGTGGAAGGCAGGCACAGCCCTATTCAGACCCAGGTGCAACTCCTCCCTCCACTCTGGATGCAGATCTTTCTATTCAGCCCTGCGCTGACTCACCCTGTCTCCTGTAGCCACCCCCAGCCCCTCTCACTCAATCTCCAGACAAGGAATACACAACCTAGCAGAGGCAGGCTTGGATAGTTAGGCAAGAAAATACCCACTTTCTAAAAGTGGTATTTTCGAACACAGAATGTTAAAACCAACTTCACTAAAAGATGTATTTTATCATCCTGAGTTCAGGCATACTAAATTCGTTTTTCTACCAGGTTCCCTGGGTCAGTTCTGACTATAAGGTGTAATAGTCAGTCTGCCCATTCTGGCCTATGGGGAGCAGGTAGCCTTGCAATAGTGAAAAACGAAAATGGCTGTAATTCACTATTAGGACATGCCACACACACCAGGGCATGTCCTACCTTATACTCACAATGCACCCTGCCCTAGGGCCTACTTTAGGGGTGACCAACATGCAGTAAAGGGAAGGTTTAGGGACTGGTAAGTGGGTGTACTCACCAAGTCGACATGGCAGCCCGAGGCTGCACACAGGCTCTGCGATGGCAGGCCCGAGACACATTTTACAGGCCGCTTCTGTGGGTGGCACAACCAGTGCTGCGAGCCCACCAGCGGCATTGGATTTACAAGCCCTGGGCACACTGAGTGCACGGTACTAGGGACTGACAAGTAAACCAATCATCCAATCATGGAGTCACTAATACATAGGTCAATTAACGATAGGGAGCACTTGCACTTTGGCACTGGTTAGCAGCGGCAAAGTGCCCATGAGCATCTAGTCCAGCAAAAACATATCGGCAACAGTGGAGGCATTACGAAAAAATGGAAGGGAGACCCACGCCAAGGATGCCAGGTCTAACACGTGTCCCCTCCAGCTGAAATGTGGGGAGAACTATCCTACCCCTAGGGAGTTCTCATCGCTAAGGCGGAAAAATCTGGACAGTCCATCAGCATTGGCGTGTTCTGTACCAGGGCGGTGTTCCACCGTAAAGTCCATCCCCTGTAGGGAAATGGACCACCTCAACAGCTTTGGATTCTCACCCCTCATCTGCATCAACCATCTGAGGGGCCTGTGGTCTGTCTGAACCCGGAAGTGAGTCCCAAACAGGTATGGTCTCAGCTTCTTCAGTGCCCAGACCACAGCAAATGCCTCACGCTCAATAGCACTCCATCTCTGTTCCCGGGGAAGTAACCTCCTACTGATGAAGGCTACAGGTTGGTCTAGGCCCTCCTCATTGATCTGTGATAGAACAGCCCCTACACCATGCTCTGAAGCGTCGGTCTGAACAATGAACTCATTGGAGAAGTTGGGTGCCTGGAGCACAGGCGCCGTGCACATGGCAGTCTTCAAGGTGTCAAAAGCCTTTTATAAATAACAACAAAGACCTAATCTGCTCGGGCCAACGAATTCTATTCACTTACTGAGAGGGAATGGAAGTTTATTTTCTTCTTTTACAACAACCCTTCATATTTTATAGGTATTGTCCCAACTCAGACTCGCCCTATTTATAAAAAGAACCCACCCATGAGTCCAAAGTCACTGCGTTCACACAATATATCCTGTACTTTAACAGGTATACATAACACATAAATGTGGAAAAAATGGGAAAATGTGAAAATGCGAGGTAGCACCTCACGTGCGCACCACCAAGGGAGCTTACTGGTTAATTATCACCAGTCATGCCCACGTTTCTCATCATTGGTTGCTACCTCGCAAACAAAGATAAACAAATTCGGTGTCCAGAAACCCAGTGAAAACCAGTGAATATGTGTGTACAATAACACACAATCAACCCCGTGTGAGTAAAATTGAAATAAGCCAACTCAATCGCTGAGGAGCCACTTTTATTCTCAACTCGAGGGCTTATTCAAATTAAAAACATACTGCATGTTTGCAGACCATGTAATGTTGGGCCGACATGTTTCATTGCCTGTAAATTGTAATGGCAATTTCTTCAGGGCACGAGGACTTTGTCCACCTTTTCTGGACCCTTATTGTGAACACGCAGTGACTGTTTAAACAAAAAGAGGGGTTCATTAAAAGCACTTCCAGCCAGCGCAAAATTCATCTGCCTTTGATTATCCTGTATACAATTATTATATCCCCAAATGTATATTTACCTAGTAGCAGCCAAGGCCTCTCGTACCAGCTAGCCACCATGTCACACAGGGACTAAATATTATTATTAGCCCTGTTTCGTATAAAAGGACACATATGTTGTCCGTTTTCTGCAACGACAAACACACGTTAGTATTCTGATATACAACACTTTGCCTGTAATCATGATTTTTATGGTTTTTATGGCACTTATTCTCACCCTTCACAGTCCATCAAGCACACATAGAGATTTGGTGATCTTTCAATGATGACTCGCTGACAGACTTGTTAACTCATACTAAAAATGTTTTCGTCTGCCGAGCAAATGTCAAGAAACACAGTAACATAGGAGCCACGTCCCATTCTATTTACTAAATGCGAATTCAAGCCCCACAGATCACTAGCAACTTGTGCCATTTCAGTCACGCATCCTGCAAGGAATCGTCAAAGGACAGTTTTTGGTGACGATTGACATTGAGTCACTATACACTTGTATACCCCAGGATGCCGCGTTGGTGGCAGCAGCGCGTGCTCTTGGGGAACAAGAGTGGTTTTATGATACTCCACAGTCTTTTGTTCTACAATGTATTGAGATTGCCCTAACTAAAAACTATTTTAGATACAAGAATGACTTATTCCTGCAAGTCTCGGGGACTTCTATGGGCGCGACCTTCGCGCCAGTCTGGCCTGCATCTTTGTGGGCCAGTTTGAGGAACACTGTATATTCCATCTGTCTAATCCCTTCCAGAGGAATCTCCGCCTCTGGAAGCGGTACATAGACGCACATTTTATGTATCTGGTCTGGTACTGAGACAGTACTGTTGGAATTTTTGAACTGGCTAAATACACTAGATAGTAGCCTCAGGTTTACTTGGGCCTTTAGTAACAAAAAGGCAGTATTCCTGGACTTGGACATAGTAGTGAGCGATGATAAACTCTGTACCATGGTGCATCAAAAGGCAACTGACAGAAATTCTCTTTTACATTATCAATCATTTCATCCCCGGGCACTTAGAGATAATCTGCCGGTAGGGCAGTTTTTGCGATATCGTAGGAAACTGCTCATCAACGAACGATTTTATGCAGCAGTCAGAGATGCTGTGTGATAAATTGGCAATGAGACAGTACCCGAGGAAAGTGGTGAAGCATGCGAGAAAAAGAGCTTTAAACACTCCACGGAGTGTGCTGTTGGAGACTAATGTAAAATCTAGAACTGATTGTCTTCCGGTGGTTATGACTTTTGATCCGTTGGCAAGTAAGATCCGTCAGGCCATTCAGTAAACATTGGGCCTTACTGTCAACTACAAATTTTAAGATGCCTCAGCCAAGATTTGCCTTTTAGAAGGGCATGTAATTTGAAAGACAAGTTGGTGCATTCTCGTCCGAAACCATGCCTCAAAGAAACAACACTCCCTGCTGGACATTACCCATGTGGGTCCTGTTCTGTGTGTGACCTTACGGTCAAGACAAATAATGTAGAGTTGTTGGATGGCAGGGTTTGGCACTTGACAAAATTCACTAATTGTAATACAGTCAATGTGATTTACCGGTTAACATGCATGTGTGGTCTACACTATATTGGACTTACATCTAGAAAGATTAAGATTCGCATTCAGGAGCACCTGAGTACAATTAGAGCAGGGAAACTCACAACGAGGCTTGTACAACACTTTAAAATTGAGAACCACGATGCCAGGTCATTGAAGTGGGTTGTATTGGAGAAAGTGGTGGGGGACACATACAATATGGAGAAGATACTATCAAAAAGAGAGGCACGTTGGATTTTTTGGGAGAAAGCAGACCAAGTGGGGTTGAATGATTATATAGAGTGGAA
Organism: Calotriton arnoldi; assembly: GCA_963921515.1. Classification (NCBI taxonomy): domain Eukaryota; kingdom Metazoa; phylum Chordata; class Amphibia; order Caudata; family Salamandridae; genus Calotriton; species Calotriton arnoldi. The sequence goes on from CAWUFW010002798.1 coordinate 835,165, forward strand.
TAGGGTGAGTTTATGATCAATGAAACTGGGGCATTGATTCTGATTAACAACAACTGCTCTTTGCCTATCAGTGTCGGGTGTGTCTCTGATAAGTTTTCTCTAGTACTACTTCCCTGATAAGTTTTTTAAGTTTTTTCTCTAGTACTACTTCTCTAACAACTCTCTAATAAGGATATAGCTGTGGGATTCCTTTAAAATTGAGGCTGCTGCCCGCCTCCTTGTCATGTATACATACACATGAAATTTGTTTTGCGTTTTTTTCAAATTAAAAAATCATTAAATAAATAGCCAGCAAGAGAGAATATTGTGGAGAAGCTAAGTCTGTCCCTCTAAAAACAGGTGATATGATTTTAAGCTGTTGGTGAATATGGCATCAGCTTTTCGCATATAAGTACTGGTGCAATGAGTAGTAGGGCCATTTAAAGATGGCGCTCCCTCTGTGGCATCTGAGCATGTGATTTGACAAGCAAGCAGGTGTCCGTTGTTGATTTCCTGCTTTTAAATATGGCCGCGGGTCTCGGGTACTGAAACTGAATGAGACGAGGCTCGTCGGGTGAAAGACGCGGTAAGAGTACCGGGTAATATACAAAGGGAATCGGGAGTCTAACGTTTCCTCTACTTAAAATGCAGTATGTGAGGGATTATGTGTTTGTTAGAGGACGGAGATAAATCTGTATCTCTTGGTAGATGTCGGTTGTACCTAGCGAGTTAGGGTGCAGACCGGGTGTAGAGCCTCTGTAACTGTCCTTTGACGATTCCTTGCAGGATGCGTGACTGAAATGGCACAAGTTGCTAGTGATCTGTGGGGCTTGAATTCGCATTTAGTAAATAGAATGGGACGTGGCTCCTATGTTACTGTGTTTCTTGACATTTGCTCGGCAGACGAAAACATTTTTAGTATGAGTTAACAAGTCTGTCAGCGAGTCATCATTGAAAGATCACCAAATCTCTATGTGTGCTTGATGGACTGTGAAGGGTGAGAATAAGTGCCATAAAAACCATAAAAATCATGATTACAGGCAAAGTGTTGTATATCAGAATACTAACGTGTGTTTGTCGTTGCAGAAAACGGACAACATATGTGTCCTTTTATACGAAACAGGGCTAATAATAATATTTAGTCCCTGTGTGACATGGTGGCTAGCTGGTACGAGAGGCCTTGGCTGCTACTAGGTAAATATACATTTGGGGATATAATAATTGTATACAGGATAATCAAAGGCAGATGAATTTTGCGCTGGCTGGAAGTGCTTTTAATGAACCCCTCTTTTTGTTTAAACAGTCACTGCGTGTTCACAATAAGGGTCCAGAAAAGGTGGACAAAGTCCTCGTGCCCTGAAGAAATTGCCATTACAATTTACAGGCAATGAAACATGTCGGCCCAACATTACATGGTCTGCAAACATGCAGTATGTTTTTAATTTGAATAAGCCCTCGAGTTGAGAATAAAAGTGGCTCCCTGGCGATTGAGTTGGCTTATTTCAATTTTACTCACACGGGGTTGATTTGTGTTATTGTACACACATATTCACTGGTTTTCACTGGGTTTCTGGACACCGAATTTGTTTATCTTTGTTTGCGAGGTAGCAACCAATGATGAGAAACGTGGGCATGACTGGTGATAATTAACCAGTAAGCTCCCTTGGTGGTGCGCACGTGAGGTGCTACCTCGCATTTTCACATTTTCCCATTTTTTCCACATTTATGTGTTATGTATACCTGTTAAAGTACAGGATATATTGTGTGAACGCAGTGACTTTGGACTCATGGGTGGGTTCTTTTATAAATAGGGCGAGTCTGAGTTGGGACAATACCTATAAAATATGAAGGGTTGTTGTAAAAGAAGAAAATAAACTTCCATTCCCTCTCAGTAAGTGAATAGAATTCGTTGGCCCTAGCAGATTAGGTCTTTGTTGTTATTTATGATTTTGAGTGGAGGGCGACCCAATCTGTTTTTCCCTCTGTAGCTCCTTTTTGTGTCAAAAGCCTTTTGACAGGCGTCAGTCCAAATCACTTTCCTGGGCTGCTTCTTGGAAGTCAGCTCGGTCAAGGGGGCAACAATGCTGCCATACCCCTTGACGAATCTCCGGTAATACCCGGTGAGTCCTAGGAAGGCTCTCACCTCTGTCTGGGTCTTGGGGGGCTCCCAAGCCAGAATGGTATCAATTTTCGGTTGGAGGGGCGCCACCTGGCCGCTCCCAACCTGGTGTCCCAAGTACACCACAGAACCCTGCCCAATCTGGCACTTACTCGCCTTGATTGTGAGGCCTGCCCTCCGCAGCGCCATCAACACTTCCCAGAGGTGGCGCAGATGCTCTTCCCAACGGGCACTGAACACCGCGATGTCATCCAGGTAGGCGGCACTGAAATCCTCCAGTCCAACCAACACCTGGTTGACCAACCTCTGAAAGGTGGCAGGGGCATTCTTCATCCCAAAGGGCATCACCCGGAACTGGTAGTGCCCATCTGGTGTGGAGAATGCTGACCTCTCTTTTGCCCCATCAGTCAAGGCGATCTGCCAGTATCCAGACGTTAAGTCAAACGTGCTGAGGTACCGCGCAGCCCCTAACCGATCTATGAGCTCATCAGCTCTGGGGATGGGGTGGGCGTCAGTCCTGGTGACGGAATTGAGTCCCCTGTAGTCCACACAGAACCGGAGTTCTGGTGTGGCACCAGGCGCGGCAGCTTTTGGAACCAAGACCACGGGGCTGGCCCAAGGGCTGTTAGAGGACTCAATCACCCCTAGCGCAAACATCTTGGAGACCTCCTCCTTGATGCAGGCTCTGACCCTGTCAGTCACCCTGTAAGCCTTGTGCTTCACAGGAAGACTGTCCCCAGTGTCCACATCATGGACGCACCAATGAGTGACACTGGGAACCAGGGAGAACAGGTCAGGGAACTGTCCCAACAGTTGGCGACAGTCACCCTGCTGCTCAGGTGTCAGGGAGGTAGAGAGGTTTACTCCCTCCACTGATCCATCTTGCTCTCGGGCTGACAGGAGGTCAGGAAGAGGCTCGGTCTCCTCCTCCATTCCATCATCTGTAGCTAAGAGCATGCCCACTTGGGACCTCTCCAAGTGGGGCTTCAGGCGGTTCACATGCAGGACCCGCAAGGGGTTCCTGGGAGACTGCAAGTCCACCAAATAGGTAACTGGACTCTTGCGCTCCACCACCGTAAAAGGGCCGGTCCACCTGTCCTGGAGCGCACAGGGCTCCACAGGGGCCATGACCCACACTTTCTGACCAGGCTGAAGCTCTACCAGAGTGGCATTCTGGTCGTACCACCGCTTCATCTCCTCCTGGCTGGCTTCCAGATTTGCCTCAGCAAGCTCTCTGAAACGCCTAGTCTGGTTCCTGAAGGCCAGCATGTAACTGTATACATCCTGGGGAGGTTTCCTGGGAGATTGCTCCCAGCCTTCCTTGACCAAACTCAGAGGTCCTCGCACCGGGTGTCCATAGAGGAGCTCAAAGGGACTGAACCCTAGAGACTTCTGTGGCACCTCCCGGTATGCAAACAACAGGCATGGTAAGAGGACGTCCCATTTACGCCTCATGGGTTCTTCCAGACCCATAATCATGCCCTTGAGGGTCCGGTTGAATCTCCTCAACCAGACCATTTCCTTGAGGGTGGTAAGGAGTGGTGAACTTGTAAGTTACACCGCACTCCTGCCACAGGGACTTCATGTACTTGGACACGAAGTTGGTACCTCTGTCAGACACCACCTCTTGAGGGAATCCCACACGTGAGAAAATTCCCATCAGTGCCCGTCCCACCACGGGGGCCGTCACTGTCCTCAGAGGGATGGCTTCAGGGTACCGGGTGGCATGGTCCACCAAGACCAGGATAAACCTGTTGCCCATGGCTGTCTTGGGGTCCAGTGGCCCCACAATGTCAATACCCACCCGTTCAAAGGGGGTGCTGACCACAGGGAATGGCTGGAGAGGAGCCTTGTGCTTCCTCCCACTTTTTCCACTTGCCTGGCAAGTCTGGCATGTCCTGCAGTGAGTGGCGGCACTCCTGCGCATCTGGGGCCAATAGAAATGGGTAACAAGCCTGTCAAAGGTCTTGTCCTGCCCCAGATGTCCCGCTAATGGTACATCATGAGCCAACCCCAGTAGGAAGGCTCTGAAGCGCTGGGGTACCACCAGCACACGGGCTGACCCAGGCTCAGCAACCTTAGGCTCTGAATACAGGAGACCATTCTCCCAGTAAACCCAATGTGATCCAGACTGATCACCTGCTGCCTGGTCTGTGGCCTGTTGCCTCAGACCCACGAGAGAAGGGCATGTGTTCTGCTCCTTGCAGAACTCTTCCCTGGAGGGTCCTCCCTTCTTGCTGCCAATGGGTCAGCTCAGGTAGGTCCCCCAGTTCAGCTACCTGTTCCCCTGTAGGCTCCAGGGCATCCCCCTCAGGGTCTGCCTCCTCCTGGACCGTGGGAACTTCGGGGGCCGGTTTCCCGCGCCTCCTGCCTCCTCTCTCTCCGGCAGGCACCTGGGCCTCCCTCTCAGGCTCCAGGTCCTCTTGAACACCTTTAGCTGCCATTGACCGGGTGGTCACACATGCCCAATCAGGCAAGCCCAACATTTCTAAATGCGCACTCCGCTCCACCTTAGCCCAAGGTGAGCTCTCCAAATCGTTCCCTAACAAACAGTCAACAGGCATGGCTGGCCTCACAGCTACTTGAAGAGTACCCGAGACCCCCCCACTCAAAGGGAACCTGAGCCACCTTGCAGTGACTCTCTGTGTTGTCAGCGGCAACAACCGGATAGAATGCATCAGGGATAACCTGCTCTTTAGACACCAGGTGACACTTGACAGCTGTCACACTGGCTCCTGTGTCTCTCAGAGCCTCCACCCTATGGCCATTGATGGTCACCCACTGCCTGTATTTCTTAGTGTTCTCAGGCAGCGGGGTCCTAGGGACCATCTCAGAGTCTCCTAAGGAGACAAGGGAAAACACTGTGGGATCCCCCACCTTGGGCACCCAACTCCTCCCCCAGGGCTACACTAGCCAACTGCCGGGGGACTGCACTGGTGGGTGCTGGTTTTCCATGCAAAGGGCAACGAGGATCGTTTGCCTTGTGGCCAGGGGCGCCACACTTGTAACATACCAGTGGTCCCTGGTGAACAGGGGGCCGGTCAGGGCCACTGGCTTCTTCTCAGGGGGAGGCTGGGAACCTTTCCCTTGGTTCCCTTGGGGTCTACTTTGGGGCCCTTTATGGAACTCCTTCTGTTTACCCTTGTCCCCCCACTCTTCTGCTGGGGACCCTGCCCACCCTTGGCGGAGTCTCCCACGTGACCCCTTGTGGACCCGGGTACTCACCCAGCGGTCCGCCTCCTCAGCAAGCTGCCTAGGGTTAGTCAGCTTACTATCAATCAGGTGCTGGCGTAGCTCAGGAAAACAATTACCGGACAAGTGCTCCCAGGCAATCAAATCAAAGAGCGCCTGAAAATCAGTCGCTTTGCTACCCTTTACCCAACTATCCAAGGCTCTGCAAAAGAAGGTCACATATTCAACCCAGGTACTGCTTTCAATCTTACTACAGTTCCTGAACCTTTGCCTATAAAGCTCAGGGGTCAAACCATATCTAGTCATTAAGGCATCCTTCATGTGGCTGTACGAATTATAGACTTCAGAGGGCAAATCCAACAAGGTATCCCGCCCTTCACTGAGGAACCGTCCCCACAACCCCGCTCCCCAATCCTTCTCAGGGACCCGGTGGGAAGACATGGCTACCTCATAGGCTTTGAACCACTGCCCTATGTCGTCATTTTTAAAAACTCCTTCACCACATCTTTGGGAATATACACCCTAGCTTCAACAGGCACAGGCGGTACACTGCCACCAGAGGGAGTAATCTCTAAGCTCTTGGCCTTCAATTCCAACTCCCTCAAAACTTTCTCATGTTCAAACTGCATTTTCTTTTCCTCTAGGGCTAATTTCCTTGTTTGCATTTCGAATTCTAACTGCTTATTCAGCTTGAGTTTGGTCAGCTCCATTTCGTGCATCCTACTCTCTTTCCTGTCCTCCAACTCCTCTGGAGACAGTCCTCTGGCAGAAACACTGCTACCTACTGGGGAAGGTGGTCTTCTAGCCCCTAGACCCAATAGCCCCTCCAGCTGCCCTTCTGCATTCTCAGCCCCCCTCCACAGGGGCACTCCTTGATTCGACCCAGGCCCTCAGCGCCTTTTGGAGGTCCTCCTTCCTGGAGATCCCGGTCATGGACACTTTAAACTTTTTGCAGAATTGCTTGAGCTGCTTAAGGGTGTAGCATTCTAGCCTCTCTTCTTCCCAATCACATTCAACAGAGGCTACTGATGCTGGTTTCTCCATAGTGACTGAACTTGGCATTGGCAAAAATAGGAAATCCCAGAAAAAATGCTATTAAAGTATGTGGTTGCGTTTTGGTCTGCACTCACTAAGTAGTGTTCACCAATCACTGTACATGAGTCACAAATGCAAGTCCAGAATCCTCACCGCTGACCACCAATGTTAGATTTGGGGGTCTCTAGTTGGCAGAGGTAGGTACCTTTGTCCAAATAGGGACCCTATGCGTCTAGTCAGGGAGAGTAGGTACACTCTCGAAATAACCCCTGCTCACCCTCTTGGTAGCTTGGCACGAGCAGGCAGGCTTAGTTCAGAGGCAGTGTGTAAAGCATTTGTGAACACATACAGTAATCAAGTGACAACACTACAAATGGACACCACACAGGTTATATATTTATAAAAATAGGTATACTTTATATAGATTTATCACAAGACCATAAGCGACAAAAATAATCCACAATACTGTTAAGAATACTTAGTTCTGATCAAAAAGGCTTAATTAAAGGTTCTGTGCGAGTCGGTAGCCTCCTCCGGCTACGGCGATGTCGAGAACAAACAGAGTCTAACAAATCCAGCTGACCGCGTCGAGACGGGCCAACACAGCGTAGACAGACTCGGTCACAGTACCTTTTACTTGAAGCGGCAGGCACGGGCGTGCGAGCCGGATGGCTGTTCTGTCGCGGTCGCGATGCAAAAATGGAAGCGTTGCAGGACGCGTTGTCCCTCGATGCGGTGCAGGCAGCGGCTCGTTGACGTCGTCGAGACGGAGTCGGTGAGACCAGGGCCGTGCGTTGCAGGGCGAGACGGTGCTTCGATGCGGTGCTGGCAGGTTGCGGTGCGGCGACGGAGCCGGATTCAGGAGCTGGCGTCGATCAGTCCGGACAGCGGTGCGAATCGGGCGGTGCGTCGCAAAGCGTGCGAGCGGTGCCCAACTCCGGTGCGGTCACAGGACTCGAACTCAGCAGCAGTGACCGTGTCGGTCGGACCAGTTCGATTCGGGCGTAGCGAAGCGTTGCAGGACGCGTTGTCCCTCGATGCGGTGCAGGCAGCGGCTCGTTGACGGAGTCGGTGAGACCAGGGCCGTGCGTTGCAGGGCGAGACGGTGCTTCGATGCGGTGCTTGCAGGACACCGAGTCGGTCGTGAGAGTCGGTCACAGCTCCCTACCTCTGTAGCCACTGAAACAGAGTTTCCAGCAGCAATTCACAAAGGGGGTGAAGTCCAATGGTCCTGGGACTTCGGTCAGGGGGCAAGCTCTCTTCCAAGCCCTTGGAGATCCTTCACAAGTTGATGAAAGTCACAGCAAAGCAAAAGTTCCTTTCTCCTCTCTTTGGCAGTCAGGCAAACCACTGCAGGCCAATCCCCCAAGCAGCACTTCAGGCTTAGGGATAGTTTCTCCTCAGTTTCTTCTTGGTTCCGCTCCTCAGCAAAGGGTTCTTCTTGTTCCCAAAAGTGATCTAATCTTCCTGGGGTCTGGGTGCCCCTCTTATACCCTGATTCTCTTTTGTTCTCTGGAGGCAGAGAGGCCTCTGCCTAGTCCAAAACCAGTTCTGGTCAGTTCTGGAGCACTTTGTTTTTCTGACTCCTTCTTTCCTTTCAGAATGTGGGGCAGAGTGCTCAGCCGCCCGGCAGGAGGTGGAGCCAGCATTGTGGAAGGCAGGCACAGCCCTATTCAGACCCAGGTGCAACTCCTCCCTCCACTCTGGATGCAGATCTTTCTATTCAGCCCTGCGCTGACTCACCCTGTCTCCTGTAGCCACCCCAGCCCCTGTCACTCAATCTCCAGACAAGGAATACACAACCTAGCAGAGGCAGGCTTGGATAGTTAGGCAAGAAAATACCCACTTTCTAAAAGTGGTATTTTCGAACACAGAATGTTAAAACCAACTTCACTAAAAGATGTATTTTATCATCCTGAGTTCAGGCATACTAAATTCGTTTTTCTACCAGGTTCCTGGGTCAGTTCTGACTATAAGGTGTAATAGTCAGTCTGCCCATTCTGGCCTATGGGGAGCAGGTAGCCTTGCAATAGTGAAAAACGAAAATGGCTGTAATTCACTATTAGGACATGCCACACACACCAGGGCATGTCCTACCTTATACTTACAATGCACCCTGCCCTAGGGCCTACTTTAGGGGTGACCAACATGCAGTAAAGGGAAGGTTTAGGGACTGGTAAGTGGGTTTACTCACCAAGTCGACATGGCAGCCCGAGGCTGCACACAGGCTCTGCGATGGCAGGCCCGAGACACATTTTACAGGCCGCTTCTGTGGGTGGCACAACCAGTGCTGCGACCCCACCAGCGGCATTGGATTTACAAGCCCTGGGCACACTGAGTGCACGGTACTAGGGACTGACAAGTAAACCAATCATCCAATCATGGAGTCACTAATACATAGGTCAATTAACGATAGGGAGCACTTGCACTTTGGCACTGGTTAGCAGCGGCAAAGTGCCCATGAGCATCTAGTCCAGCAAAAACATATCGGCAACAGTGGAGGCATTACGAAAAAATGGAAGGGAGACCCACGCCAAGGATGCCAGGTCTAACACATACATTCATTCAATCCTGGATTTAAACGTCAAGGAGAAAGAGTTGCTGGACAAGCGGGATACCTTATTAAAATGACAGAATTATAACCTATACATTATATACATTGACTTCGAATCCTGTTGGTTCTAAACATCAAGGTACTCCGCTACTTGGTCGATGGACCAACTAGTAGAATCAGTTGATGGTGATTAAGACCAGCTCAATCACAATTGGAACCTCTTAACATTTATTAAATCATAAACTTAGTTTTAAAGAACCACAGACTCATTTTAGAGTTAGAATATAATTTTATCTAAAATTCTTCAAGCAAATAAGTATAATTTTTTATTAGGCAAAACATTTAGAAATATCAATACACATTTATGAAAAGTTTAGGAAAAGTGAGAAATTATGCATTACCCTCGGCCATGGAGCGATGACAAGAATGGTTCACCAAAAGAAGATGAACCGCAGATCACAGGATAGGACTCCCAAACTGACTGACTGTCCCGCTAACCTCCTCGGACGCACCTCCCGGGCAGAATTCCCGCAATGATCTCGTTCCTTCCCCAGTCAAAGTTCAAAGTCAAAAATGACAGAGTCTCTCGCAGCATCAAGGTTAAAAAATAAAAAGCAAGTTTTTTCACAACGTCAGAGCAGACCCTCTTATACCCTATTCTCTGGCTCACTACATTCAAAAGTTGCAATCTTTAGGGGCAAGAATCACGCTAATTGGTCCATTGGAGGGGTGGTGATGGTCACCTCATCGCCCTCCTTGTTCGAACCGGTTTGGGGACAATAAAGCACACAATAAGAATCATGACCATGGTGTCTAAAAAGTAGTCCAATTTGTTAGTCCATTTTGCAACAATCTTGGATGGTCACACATTAGTTCATCCCCTGTCGCTTGTCTTCTCCATCCGTTCACAGGCATCCATGCTGAATTCTTGGCACGTTGCTTCATTGCAGGTCAAATTGGCCTTGACATCTCTCACTCCGAACACAGGCCGCATGCACGTGACTGGAGCATTCTTTCTGAGGCTGCGTGGGGGCCATCTTGTTTACCGCACGCGATCTCGTCCTTGTCAGTCGGCCACATTAGAAGCATGGCCTAGCAGGCCCGAACGGAACTAATATAAGAACAAACACAATAGAAATTAAAATATGGAAAATAAGCCTTTCTGTTTACCACCCGCCATTCTAATAACCCGTGTTAGATATTACCTAGCGAAAGCGACATTTAAAGCCTTTCTACTTACCATCTGCATTCTTTGCCACAATACAATTCTACTATGCAACATAAATCATGCAATTCACTTCTAATTACTACGCAATTCACATTACTAACGTTAATTACTTCGCATTTTGTAAATAAATTAGAATTTTGGCACATTTAGCATATTACCCACATGTAGTGTCTACTAAAAAGTGTATTTGTTGATTAATTCATGCGTTTTCAAATGGTTAGTATCATTAGCGTTATGAGGTCATTAATTTCATAGGGGTACAAAAATATTTTGTTTCCCCTGCTCCATCAGTGGTCTGCTGACCCCAGCAGGCCACCATCCCTGTGAGTGCCAGCCATTTCCAGTGGGTTGCAAATTGCGACCTGCCTCATGAATATTAATGAGGCAAGTCCCTTGCAACCCATTTGGGAATCGTGTACAGTGCCTGAGACACTGTTGTGTATCAGGTTTTGCGAATCGCAAATTGCGAGTTGCAAAACCTGACGGTCGTACATGTGACCCATAGCCCTTCCCTTTGCATCATTCCACCTGTTGGCAACCTTCTCTGGTCTCCCACAATGAAATTGTTTCGCCCATCATCACGCATTTGAGACATAGGACATTTTTTTCTTATTGCCAACTTCTTTAGCCCTTAGACCTTCCTTCGTCACAAGAGAGCGCATGGAATGTAATGATATATACGATATTTATCTCGTTCTTATTACGATTTCATGGATTATATCGGGTATAATGAATAAATCACAGAATTTAACCTTAGTCCCGCTTCCATTTTAACTCCATACTCCTCATCCCTCAGCAAGGACACGTGGTACTCGTCTGTCCACCAGGGGAATGTTGTTAGATCTTTTCTGCGGCTCTCAATACAATTTTTTCATAAAATACCAGAACATTAGATAAAAACCAACAAGTTAAAAAGAAAAGAAAAATGTAAATTTGATCTTGTATGATTTTTTTAAAACAACATTCTACAATAATGACACAATAAAAACAGGAGACCTGGAAAGGGCCAGTTGGAAAAAAGTTGGGATTTTAAGACATTTTGAAGTATAGGAAGACGTGTTTGATGGCAGTTTGCCTGCAGGGTTTTGCCTTCCTTTTCACTTCCAGCAAGATGCTAATGGAACATTTGGAAATTGCAGGAAATTTAAGTGATGGGGTGTAAAACCTCTCCTACGTTGCAGCAACAAGCAAGACTGGCTGGCTTGCAGGACGATGATTCTGAAAGTGCGAGTCCTTTTTCAAAAATACGTTAAAGAAATTAGATCAAAAAATTCATTTTTCAGCACAATTTTCTCATACGTTTTCTATAAAGCTATAGACTTAGTATGGGCACTTGTGACATGTCCCGGTACTTTCACAGCGCGCCAAGCAAGGTCAAACCCTCCCCCAGAGTGTTGCAGGGTTTCCAGCTACAAGATTATTTTAGAAACTGGAGGAAAACTGGTGCAGCATTCAGCAAAATTTCCCTTAAAAGGTCTAAAAAGACATAGGTGATACATGTGGTTCAGAAAATCCAATTTCACAAGTCCTATCATTTTACATAACATCTATCTACACCTCTACATTTCACTTCTTTTCAATTTTCCACCCTGTCTCAAGAAGATTCTGAACCACTTGTTATGTTCTAAAACCTCCTAGGAAGTGCCAGAGTGAAATAAAATACTCAAGTCTTGTGATCTCAGGAAGTGCAGCAGACAGATTTATCAAGCACATACAGCAATGCTGGCTGGCTCTCAGATTAATGAGACCTTTCATATTTGGAGAGCAATGTGAAGGATTCAGTTTCAGATAGTTGGTTATCAAAAAACAATTATTTCATCCCCAATCATCAGCTGCTTATGAAAATATTTTTGCAATGAAGTGCATATTCATCTCGGGAAAAATCAAGGTAATCCTGCCAATCAATAATCAATCAATCAGCATTTGTAAAGTGCAACACTGTCACCCCTAGGGGTATCTGGGTGCTGTGTCTCCGTCAAAGAGCCAGGCCTTGAGTCTCTTCCTGAGGTCCGCCAGGGAGGGAGCTGTACAGAGCTGGAGGGGAAAGTGGTTCCAGGTCTTGGCTGCAATGTAGGAGAAAGAGCGGCCAGTGCTGCAGCTGTGACGGATGTGGTGGGGGGTGCGAGGGTGAGTGAAGAGGAGTGCAGGTGTCTAGAGGGTTGGTTGAAGTTCAGTCGATGGTTGATGTAGGCAGGTCCTAGGTCATGGAGGGCTTTGTAGGTGTGTGTGAGGATCTTGAACTGGCATCTTTTCTGGATGGCCAGCCAGTGGAAGTCTCTCAGGTGGAGGCCGATGTTTGTTCGTTTGAGGAGGTCCAGTACGAGGAGAGTATCAGTTTTTGGAAAAAGCTGTGTTATTTCTTAAAATGCCAGCTTTTCATATTTGTGTCGTTTTTACTAAACATGTTTGGTGCCCAGACAATAAGTAATCATTTTATCAAGTATTCACATGTGACTTTGTCATACTTTAAATAGTTTCTGCCATGCATGCCCATAAGTTACTATCATATGCCATGACACCAACAACTTGCCAAGAATTACTACTATTGTGCTAGGGTTAGCAAAACCAAAGGCGGGCACCATTTTGCCATGAATGTTCTCAATATGTCAGGAATTACCACCACTATAGCAGGGCCAGCACTATATCAACACTGGACTGTGGGTATTGAAGTCTAGCTTAACCTAAGGATTAGCTCCAATATGCCATGCCTAGCGATACGAAAGGTGGGAACCATCATGCCACAGAAGTCCACAGAAAGGCCAACATTTATCAATATGTGAGAGCCAGCATTTTGAAACAGACAGTGGCAGGAATCACAGCAATGTCTGCTGAAGTGTTACTGTTTTTTTACTTCTGAGAAATGGCAGTATAGGTTACAACACATAGCCCACCATTACATCCATCTGCTGCGTCTGCATATATCACTACCCCAGCATCGAGGTAATTTTTTTTAATTTATTTTACCGTTACCTCCATTCCACTATAATGACCCCACCACTGGCCTTCATGTACATCAACGTTTTAAAATAATTATTAATTTGTAAATATTTTTCTTATTTTTAATTGCACCCTTATATTTGTGTATTTTTTTATTATCCTAACCTTTACATGAATGTAATGAATATACTTATTTAATAATTAATTTAATGCAATAACTTAAAGCTATCCTTTAATTATATGTAATTTATTGACAACATTTTATTTACGCGCTACATCTACCCTGTTGCTCGTCTGCTGCTTGGGGGTATCCGGAAGCCGCTCCAGTGCCCTGGTGGGACCGGAGTCCCAGGACACACAAGGTCTGCACTAACTTCTATCCCTGCACCATCTAGCCTGGTGTGAGGGGACTACAAGTCCCAGCATCCCCTGCCACATCCCCAGGTGAAGCCAGTCAGGGGAGGAGACAACCAGTGGAGCGCATAAAGTGCTGCTTGGCCACACGCGGCGTGGGACGCGCTACATCTACCCTGTTGCTCGTCTGCTGCTTGGGGGTATCCGGAAGCCGCTCCAGTGCCCTGGTGGGACCGGAGTCCCAGGACACACAAGGTCTGCACTAACTTCTATCCCTGCACCATCTAGCCTGGTGTGAGGGGACTACAAGTCCCAGCATCCCCTGCCACATCCCCAGGTGCAGCCAGTCAGGGGAGGAGACAACCAGTGGAGCGCATAAAGCGCTGCTTGGCCACACGCGGCGCGGGACGCGCGCGGGCGAAGCCCGAGCCAAGGGCGGGCCCGTCCTGCGCCCGTCAGCGCCAGGAGGAGACAGGGCAGGGCCACCCCCCCTGGTCGACCTGCATTGGGTTACAGCAGCCACCAGGATAGGTAAGACGTACAGAGTCCCAGAAGCATCACATAACTAACTTTGAACATCCACAAGCAACCCCAGCTTACATAGTGACATTGACTCAGAACTGGGAGAGGGCTGTGATACTAGTGAAGTTAATGTATGTATTGAGGTGGAGACAGTGCCCGCATCCCAGTTTTATTGCCCTTTTACCAGAACTCTCTTATTCTTGGCTGGGGCTCCGCAGGAGGTTTGCTGAGGGTCTTCGGGGCTACAGTCTATTGTATTACATCTACTGGCAGGTGCGGCGAAAAGGTGACAGTAGCAGATATTAGTTCTGCTCCCCCCTGAAACGAGGTGTCGATTTGCAGTGCTTTTGTAAAAGGCATTCGAGTCAAAGGATTTACTCCCTGAACGAAGGAGGAAAAAGGGCCTCATAATGGGTAAGAAAGCGCCAATAAGGGCTAAAACACCAATAGTATCCTCACTGCCCCAAACCTCAATTGACAAAATGCTACAAAGAGCAATAGGGGTTGTGACCACCGAGATCGAGTTAACTGAACGGCGCCTATCACTCACACCCGATTTATCCTTCCCACTCCCTGACACCACAACGCTGCCAGAACCCTCTCTAATTCACGAAGAGCCCTTGCGGTCACCGCCCCAAATGCCAGTCGTACATAAGAAAGCAGTACGCAAGAGTAAAAACACCACCTATGTTACCAGGGCTGCAAAGCATAAACAAACTAGTGGGGCCGGCATAAACAAGAAAAACCAAAGTGAGGTAAACCAAGATAAATTGGGAGGGCGAGTAGACCAACCAGCGACCATAGATAACCTTGTAGTAATTGAGCCCGAAAAGATCTACCCAGCTTGGGCTGTGAATTTGCTGGCAGACCTCCAGAATAACTTAAGGGCCATCATTAAAGGTGAATTGGCACCACTTATCAATCGGCTAGACAAACTGGAGGGAATGGTGGCGGGAGAAGTTGCGAGACCAGATGTTACACTGCCCCTTACTCGTAACACATCTAGTAATGGGACCACTGTAGGGTGTCAGACAGATAGCAAAGGTCCACACTTGCAATTAAACCCCAGGAATGAATCTTCCTCCAATAGCCTTGAATCGGGCCAGCAGACCAAGGCTAAGGAACCCCTAACCAGAGCGGACAAAAGTGAATCGAGAGGGAATAGTAGCACTGACCCCCAAAGACACGAAGCTGGCTCTGTCACGCCAGATCAGGGTAGTAATACAACAGATAGTAGGCAGCCAACTCAAGAAGGTGGTAGAGATTTGTACACAAACCAAAGGGCTAAATTATGTACTATCAACCTCCCCCCGGCCTGCTCGCCCTACGTAGCAATCTTAACGGGCACCCCGCAACTGGCCCACAATGAAAGGGAGTCACAGTTAGAGCTGAGGAACAAGTGCCTGCACTGGCTTAGCAGACACAAGTACCTCGACTATGCAAAAGCAAGGGAGATCATAATGGTGCGCAGTGTCGAGTGGGTGGGGAATCGTAGGAAGGATGAGCCTGGAGACTGCATAGTGATAAATTTTAGCAACCCTTGTACTGTGGAGAACCTGCTAAAATCAATTCCCAGCAGTCATAACACCCCCACTAGAATGAGCTTGCAACCACTAAGGTTCTTTTACCCCCAAGCCCAGATGAGACAAAGAAGACACGTACCCTCTGTACAAGCAGTATGGGATAAGGGACCACACTTTGAGGGAAGATTGGCCACCCTAAACGAGCCCCCCCGATTTGGAATCCCAGTGCACAATAGGTACGACGCCCTGGAGGAGGTAGATTGACTGGGGGAAGGATTGACGCAGCGAGGGAACACTTAATCGGTGAGGGAAACTGAAACGAGTAGAGATGACTGTAATTTAGAAAAAGCAATAAGTAGTGGCAGAACAGATTACATCTTACAACCAGTCCCACAGGGAGTGAAGCTACAATGCCCCGAGGCCTCTACCCTCAACTACCTGGCTGCTAAAGGGGGATCAGTAAATAAAGGAAAAAAAGCTATATGGTCTGACGGGAAGGACAGTGCCCGTACGGCAGATTATATAAATTTTAGGGATGGTAATACTGCAGGTGCGACAGATGAATCAGACCAGGGCAGCGGGTTAAAAATTTTGTCATGGAACCTAGCGGGGCTAAAGAACAAACTCCCATGCTCGGACTGGGGGAATTTGTGGGCAAGTATGACATTTGTCTCTTTCAAGAGACGTGGGCGACAGAGCTTGTGCAGAGGGTGGGCTTCGCCACATTTGATAAGTTAGCAGTTAAGGGAATTAGGGGGAGACCCTCGGGTGGGCTGTCAATCTGGGTGGGCACTTATCTTGGATGCTCAGTGGAAATCCTGACTACTCCCTCTAGGATATGATATCCAGTGTGCACTCCTCTCTTTCTGCTCTAAGCTAAAAATTGCCCTAGTTAATGTATACTCTCGCCCGGTTAATAATAGCCAAGAATCGGCTACTATTGAACTCCTTGGCCAATTTCTATCGTCACTCGACCCAGGAATTCGGGTAATCGTGGGAGGCGACTTTAACTGTCACTTCGAACCACTTATAGATCCCGACTATTTAGATCCCTCGGAAGAAGACCAATTGTGGTTCATCCCTGACCCACTGATAACACCCATTAAAACCTGGTCTCCTTTGGCCTTGCAGCTGAACGCGCTTACCTTAACCTTGTCGCTAAGAGCTTGCAATGGGCGGACCAAATCAGACCAGCCGGGGAAGTGTACATTTAACAGACCAGGTCAAGTCTCGCTCCTGGATTACATCCTGGTAGAAACCAGATTTTGGAGCAGGGTGCAAGATTTTTACATCACACAGAGGCAGGACAGTGATCATAATGCGTTGAGCTTGATCCTTAAACCCTGCAACCTGGGGATTGGCAACTCATTCCAACATCCTGAGATAGAGACTAGTGCATTGGTTGTAACAAACAACAGAAGGAAAGTTAGATGGGAGCGTATACAGGAGTCTCCACTCAAAATAGCAAAAATATATCAGCTAGCCCTCCCAATGTTAACTAGGATGAGGGACTTTACGCTGGTGGAGGGGCCCTACATAGATCAGGGTGAGGTAGGAAAAATCCATGCGGAATTATCCTTAAATCTGGCAGACATCTTCTGTCCGACGGGGAGCCACAGAAAAAGCGTTGGTAACAAATGCTCCTGGTACAATGGGGACTGCAGCAAGGCAAAACAAGAACTCGTGACGGCTGTGAAAGAGCAGGACAGGGTGCAAGTAAAAGTAGCAAGGGCCAACTACAAACGGTCCATCCAGAAAGGCAAGAAGGAATGGGAGGAGAGGAGGTGGGATGGCCTTAGGATGGCCCTTAAAGAGAAAGACATGAAATCGTTCTGGGCGATAGTGACAACAGGTGATAGGGAGGGGACTCCGGCTATTGCACCCAATATAGCTCCAGAAGCTTGGGAATCATATTTCGGGTCATACGCACTAAGGGGAGATGAACATGAAAGAGGAGAGTTTAGTGGAGCAGAGTGCACGAATTTTGAGGGAATGGAGTTCAGTGTGTTGGAGGTGAGCAATGCCATTTGCAAGCTCAGTCCCAACAAGGCTCCCGGACTGGATAGACTGCCAGGGGATCTTTTTCGGGGAGAACCAAAGATCTGGGCCCCTTACTTCTGTGCCTTATTTAACGCAATTGCCGGGGGTATGGATCTTCCAGACACATGGCGCGGGGCCGAGATAGTGCCAATATTCAAGAAAGGCTGCCCCCTTATGCCATCTAATTACAGGCCAATCAGCCTTATTGATATCTCTCAGAAACTCTTTGGGCGAGTGCTCTTGGATCGTTTACAGGACTGGGTAGAACAAGAACAGATACTCAGCCCATATCAGGCCGGCTTCAGATCAAAGATGTCAACCGTGGACCAGATATTCAGGCTTCAGCTGTTGTTCTGGAAAATGGTTGTCCTAGAGGGTGGCAGCCTCTATTTAATATTCGTGGATCTGAAGTCGGCCTTTCGATATGGTACCAAGGGCGAAGCTCTGGAGGGTCTTGAGGGATCTTGGGATTCCCCCGTACCTGCTCGGGTCTATCATAAAATTACACACTGATAATTTCGCGTAGGTCCGATGTGGAAAA
The DNA here is from genome assembly GCA_963921515.1 of Calotriton arnoldi. Lineage (NCBI taxonomy): Eukaryota > Metazoa > Chordata > Amphibia > Caudata > Salamandridae > Calotriton > Calotriton arnoldi. The sequence continues at coordinate 853,189 of CAWUFW010002798.1, forward strand.
TCTGGCGAGCTGTCTGCCCGGTTCCCTGTCCTTAACGGTGTCCGACAGGGATGCGTCCTCGCTCCCACCCTATTCTGTCTCTTTATAAACGGGCTCATTGAATTCCTAAGGAAAATCAATGATAGTGATGTCCCAAAGTTAGCCACAGGAAGGGTTCCCGCATTAATGTTCGCGGATGATACCCTGTTACTTTCCAAAACCCCAATGGGCATCCAGCGGATCCTAGATGGGTTCGCAGAGTTCTGCATGTTGTGGGGATTGGAGATAAACCTAGCAAAGACCAAGTTTATGGTCTTTAATCCCCCAAACTGAAGCGTTCCAACCCAGTTCTACATGGTATCCCTCTGGAGAGAGTAGAGACGTTTGACTACTTGGGTGTCACCCTGGCTGAGTATTTTAATTGGGAGGCATCAGTGGCAAAAGCTAGCCTTAGGCTAACACAGACGATTGGTGGTATCCTGAAGCTACATAGAACTTCAGATTCGAAACCCATCGCCCCTGCACTTGAAATTTATACTGCCCAAGCCAGAGGGGCTGCATTATATGGGGCGGAGCTGTGGGGCCATTGCCAGGTTTCCAATCTAACAAAGGTAGAAAATAATTTTATAAGGCAACTTTTAGGTCTACCAAACAGTACTCCACTTATTCCCCTCCGTATGGACTTGGGCATTAGGCCTTTGGGCGAAGAGATAGCACTGAGACCCCTTACATTTTGGAGGCGACTCTGGGTGACACCGGAACTGTCTGACATTAGGGCTGAGCTAAAAGAGATATTGCCCCAGTGCCGCAATCAGGGAATTCCTTGGCTCTGTCACATAAAGGACCTCACTTTGAAATTAAAGAACCCAGATCTATGGAGTTCACCGGAAACTTCATGCATTCTGATCTCCAGATTGGAACTAATAAGACAATACAGAGCAATGAAACTTACCCAAATACAAAACAATTCTGCACACGGGCGCCTCACATCAGAATTTCTCCTTATAAAAGACACGTATTACAAGGAACCCCTCCTAGATTTTATTCTACTTCCCAGGGCTAGGAAATTATATCTGCAATTCAGACTAGGGACCCTCCCAATCCATGCATACACTAGTAGATGGGCGAAAGACTCAAAGAAGGAATGCCCTGTATGTAATTATAAGGAGGAGTCTGAAATCCACGTTCTTTTTCTCTGCCCTGCTTATCGGATACAGCGAAAACGCTGGTTAACACAACTTTGTAAAAATCTGGGTTTTAAGCAATGTACAGCGGCATTGAGAATCTTAAAGTATGATACCAGCCCTCCAATTGTATTTGCGGTTTCCCGTTTTCTAAATAGTATGTGGTATATCAGGCAAAATGTTAAGCATAATTGTACTGGAGGGTCTGATAGCACAGCCTGATGTCCGTTATTTTTACTACTGTAAATCCTCTTGTCTTCACTTTTTATGATAGTTTTAATATTCTTTTAATGTTTTAACTTAGTAGTTTTTTAGGGATCCTTTGATTGTGTTGCTATGGAGAGGCTTGTCATGTAAGGATGTAAATGGCTTGTAAATATATTGTACTTGTGACTTCTATTTAAATGTAAGCACTTTTATGGCGTTGTGCCGAAATAAAGTTTTTACTGACTGACTGACTTATTAACCTATCTTAAACCTTTAAATATTTTGGAGCCTATTCACAAAAGCCAGTTATGAGTATGTAAAGTTATACTCCTGCGGCCGTATTCTACAAAGTGCCCCAAGGGCGCAACGTGTGTTTATGCCTGCTTTGTGTGCCCCTGGGCCACTTTGGTATTACAGAAGGGGCCACAGATGCTTGTGAGGCCCCTTCTGTAATACTGAAAGTGCTGGCACACATAGAGCGGCAGCGCTTTCTCAAGAGAGCGTTCCCTCATTTGCATGGGGGGTGTGGTCTTATGCAAATGAGGAAATCTCTTTGCCTCTGCTCCCGAGCCGTATCATAGATGCGGGTGCAGAGGCAAAGGCTGTTAGGGGCACACTGTCAGTGCGCCCCCTGAGAGCAGCCCTCTGGAGGGGGGAGAGGGGTTCCTATGGACCCCCCCAGACATCCGCTTTAAAAGTGCATGCAAGTTGCCGCCTGAACCGTAAAACACAGAGTGACTGCTTCAAAACCACTCATTTTTTCACTTGAGCGCGAGTTCGAGGCTGCCCTGGGGCCCGCATTCTATGTAATAGGGTGCACTTTTTCTGTTTGCGATCGGCGCACCTGTTTTAAGGTGCGCCAGGCGCAAACAGGGAAAGTGCACCTTATACATACCCTGGAGTACAACTTTATGTGCTCACAGATGCTATTCTTAGGCCTCTGCCCTGAAATCACCCGGTCTGCCTCTCCAGTCTCTTACATGCGGAGATCTTCACCACAAGTGCACAGATTTCTGCAGACAGAGGTATATGGTTTTGTAGTAAATGTTGGAGGCACAAAGGGGAGTAGCCAGAAAACAGGGAATATTTACTACTAAATGAGAGGGATTAAGAAAATGTAAGGAGGGATTTAGGGAAGAGTACACAAATACAAAAACATACCCACAAAGGAGTAAAAACAAATGCTATTTACAAAATACAGCGCTACATCTACTTCTCTAGTTCTGCTCACGAAATAGGTTCAAATCTACACCACATATGGCCATTCTCTGGTACTGAAAAACACTCTCATAGAAATCAATGGAGGTAAGGAATGGCACTAGCAACACATTTGGAAAACTAGGAAATAAATGGGACAATATTTGTAAAAGTCACAATTAAATACATATAAATGTGTAACATTTTCAAATGATAGACATTTTTTTTACAAACAATGTGTATTGTAAGCTTTGATACAAGTAAAATTGAGCTTCTACTGCTAAAATACAATATTCACATTCAACAGCTGCAACTGCAAAGGTGAGGGAGTGAACCACACCCAACAACAGCTGAAGCTGATTCCCAAAACAATAAGAAAGCAACATAGCCCAAAAAAAATTTCCTTTTACACTGTTGGATAATTATTTATTTGCTTTGCTCCTCATTTTGAAGAACACTTATTTGAGTAGGAGATGGAGGTTTTACAGTCAAAGAAATGGTATCTTTGGCATGTCTAGAAATACAGTCATTGCCAGATACCCCTTCTCCGCTGAAGTGATCCTTGACATGGTTGCAGACTGGAAGCATGAATTTGAATCAAGTACAACCCACACTCAGGTGACCACTGTGCTTGTCAAAATACTGTCTGCACTCTATTTCCTGGCTACTGAATCTATCCAGATAGTTGCTGGAGACACTGTGGGCATCTCCAAGACAAACTAATTTCTCAGTTTATCCTCATTCTACAGTCACTGGTTGAAAGGCAATTGTTGGAAATAAATCCCAGGCCATTGCCCCCTTCCCTTGGGTTTTAGGGGCCATGGAATGTACCCTCTGCAGGGAACACCATTTTCCTCAACAGTCACCACTAGCACTCCATCAACATCCAAGCTGTATGCAATGCCAGGAGCTGCTTCACTGATGTATAGTCTGCCATTCCTGGAAGCACATATAACAGCTACATATTTGGACAACGTCAGCATGCACATCAGTTGGCTGCTGAGGATTTTGGTGGCATACGGCTTCTTGGTAAATGAAACTAAAACATGCTAGCACTGTATGTGCATTTGGGGAATGGTTTCCAAAGCACAGTCACTCATTACCTTTCCACATCACAACAGACACTCCAATTCTTTTATTTTAAATGCAAAAGTGTATAGATTATGTAGTACATTTTAATGGAATCACTTCTTAACAAACATCTCAAATTCTGTAGCAGGTGATGCCGGGTATGCCCTCTCTCTCCATCTAAGCACACCTTTCCGACATCCCACACAGCCTCAACAGAGGTGCAATTGGGCACACACACACATGAACCAGGGCAGCATCAAGCTTACATTTGGCATACTTAAATTGCACTGTAGATGTCTTGATGATGGTGGTGGTTCTTCTGTGCTCCCCAGAGCTTGTGTGCAGGATTATTGAAGCCTAAATAGGGCCCCTGAACTACGGCCCTATTCAGGTTCCTGAGGTCGGATACAGAAAAGAGGTCATGGTCTGCAGTCACGTGATTAAAACGTGGCCTCATTTTAACCTGAGCTGGTAGTTTGATTGTTGCATCACTGTGCTTGGACAGTGTCCAGTCAATGGTGAATAGTGAACTATGATGCTGTCCACATATACCATCTTTTGAGACAGCACTGTTGGGCAACCAAGATGTCACAACCAAACTAGGAAGTATGTATAAATAAACACATTACTTTCTGAATCAGGAATAAAAATGCAAATGAAAGTTGAGTAAATTGGCTCAGTAAATTTAAGCATGAGACTCATTTGCACGGTTATGGTGCAAGAAACAAATGTTACAATTTTTACTATAGTGTGTTAGTGAGATTGATAACATTGTGACATACCTATGTGTGAGTTGATGGGATGCGTTATAGATGTGCCCTGCATGTTGCCTTGCTATAGTTGGAAGTAGTCCGGCCACAGCAGTTAGACAAAGTAGTTGACTTGAAATAGGAACTGTATGAGAGAAAAGAAGACTGTGTAGGAATTACAATAAGCAATTTAGTCTGTAAAGGGGGGGTGTTGGAGGTTGTGTAAGATGGACATGTGTGTGATATCTGATCAACTGTGTAGGTTGGGGTAGGACAGAGTGGCATAAGTGGTTATAGAGGAACCTGTTGGAATAGAAAGGTGTAGGGTGCCTACATGGGTTGACATTGGGGTTCTCAGGAACAGGCAGGCCATATAATAGGTCATGGTTCTTGTTGAAAAGGACAGGTTCCTCGAGGTGGGTACTATGGAAACTTGATCCAGGTCACTTTCAGGATTTGCATCTGTCACCTGAATCCTAGAGAACATCTCTTCCCCTCCTCCAATGGTCCTGACATTTTTTGTGCCCCTTGTGGTGTGTGTCTCCTTCCCTAATGCATTTAGAGAGTCTGTAACTTCCTCTCATATGGCTCCGTATTCACTCCACTGAGGTTGCTTGGAAGCAGACGATGTAGCTGCCTGTAGCAATCTACAAGAAAGTTACCCACAAGGCCTGCCTCCTCCTCTGAAATTCATCTTCATCTTGCATGGAGTTGGCTGTATTTGAAGTCTGGAGCTGTTGTGTGGGCACCTGGTAATGTGGCAGTCCAAGGTGAAGAAAGAAGAGCATAAGATTGGGTCTGTATTTATGTGTTTACTGTGCTCAGATATACATTACTTCCCTATTGACTCCTATTTTGAGAACTCTGCCCCTGTAGCTAAAATGTGCGTCCTGGTGTCTGAGATCTCCCCAAACTGGTGATAGTGGAAATATAAGTATATAGTTACTAGTAGAAAATGCACAGTCATAAATACAGTCTTAGGTTAGTCCATTCCCTTATTAGAGACCATGAAGGCTTGAAAATCTAACTGAGATCTACATCTCGAACTGGGGAATTACATCCATGCGGAAACCTCTTCCAAAACAAGACAATTAAATAACATGACAGTTATCCAATGTGAGAAATGGGTTTATTGGTTGAAGGGAGTATAACCCTATTCAAGCAACAACCACAATTTCTAATGTGGTGAAGCACAAGCCGACCCCAAATTAACCTGTTCTTAACCCTCTGGTAGCTTGGCACCAAGCAGTCAGGCTTAACTTAGAGGCAATGTGTAAAGTATTTATTTAGCACTTCAAACAATAATGAAATGAAAACACTAAACAAGAAATATCCCACACCAATCTATAATTATAGATAAATCTTTAATAAATAATTTAAGACCAAAACGACAAAAATCCAATTAGTAGAAGCAGAGATACGCAATTTTAAAGGTTTTGAAGAAAAGTAGCACTTAGAATCAAGAAGCGCCAATTGCGGCTATATGGTCTCGAAGGACTGGGTCCAAGACACAAAGTCAGGACTACCGTGATGGAGCAGGAGCCAGATAGAGGACTGAGTTAAGGTCACTGTTAAAAGTACCTTGTGTCCTGGGCGTCGAGATGCAAGTTCTTACATTGGCCTGTGCTGCATGGGTGTCGAGGAGCAGTCGATGGGAGCTTGCGGTGCTCGGTCCTGCATTGAGATGCGTCGTGCTTTGTCAGTGCCAGTGAAGCTGCTAATCAAGAACTATGATGCAGGAGTCGAGGTGCGTCACGCTGTGTCAAGGCCGATGAAGAAACTGGTAGTGTGAGGACTTGTGTCGAGATATGCAGCTCTGAATCGAGATGTGTCGAGCTGGGAGGGTTGTTGGCACTGAAATGCATTGTGCTGGGTCAGTGTTTGGGAAGCTGCCAAACAGAAGCTGTGATGCGTGGTACCGCATCAATATGCATTGAGTTGCATCAGCGCAGAGGAGCCTGTTGTGTCCCTGTAGCTCAGAGTAGGAGACCAGCCAACTAGCTCTTCGAGTCACTCTGGTAGTCCTGGGTTCAAAGTGTAGGCTCAGGCCTTCTTCCTCAGCAGGGCAGCAGAGCAGTGGGTCCATTTTATACTTGGTGCCCATTTTGAAGTAGCAGAAGCTTCTGGAGTTTCCCCCAACAGAGGTGTATGGAATTTCCTGCCTCCTTGCCCTAGTCTGTCTGAATTCATAATACACTAGATTGAAATCCTTTGTGAGTGTGCTGAGGTAGTCTGTTTGAGATGCAAGTGTGGTAGGCGACAGCACCACCGCCCCTATCCTGCCAGAGATGGTTTTCCTGCCAACACCCAAACTCTCTATTGTGATGCGCTCTGGGATGAATATACAAAGGTCAGCTGCCAACTACACCTAGTCATGTGACCCAAGAACAGGCTTCAGGCACCAAATGATTAGAACAACAAAATTACAACTTTTTGAAAGTGGCATTTTCAGAACTGTGAGTTAAAATCCGACTTTACTATTAAAGAGGGTTTTAAATTACAGTTCCTCAGACACTAAACGTGCCTTTCCTACCTGCTCCCAATCATAAGTTATCCCTTATTAAATGTAATAAGGTAACCCAACGCTGGTAGGTCTAACAGCCAACAATTATTATGTCCTGTGGTCACTATTCCATTACACAGTAGGGCCCATACAAAAAAATAACCTTGTGAATAGGGGCCATTTCATTAATTTTTACTAATCATAATTTAACACTTAAAATTATTCCATTAATTTAGAGTTAATTCTATAACCAAACCCTAACATTTAAATATATATATAAATATTGAGTAATTAATTTACTTTAATAACCTAAAATAAACCTGTTAAGTAATTACATAATGACCTAATTACATAATAATGACATAATGACCTAATTATTTCAGTTATTTACATTTTAGTTACAGTGTACATACTTTAACTTTAATAACCTAACTTAAGATTTTAACATGTAAATTATACACCATGGGTTGGGTGAGAAATGTTCCTTTTTTATTTTTGAATTTATGAAGGTGCTTTGTGTTTGATTTATTTTTGCTTTTTACTGATCCTTTGCCTTGCTAGCTCGGTTTCTTATTTGAAATATTTTAAACTTAAGTAAAAATAACATACAAAATAGGATAAATTGTGGAGAAATCTCCCTTAACCTCTTTTTTTGAAATTGTATTATATATATGTAATTTGACTTTAATGTACCTTACCCTCAGATTAATTTATATAGGCATATTTGGCAATATAGTGATCGACAACGTAGTTACCCTCGATGCAAGTGTTTCCACAATGTAATAGTATTGATGTAGTTGTTAGGCAATATAGTGGACTTGTTGTGGTTGGGATGTACCGGACCAAGAATATCAACAGAGACTTCACATGATCCGCCCTTGCCATCTACAGAAGAAATCAAAGCTTTCCTTTAATATTTATATAAAGGCTTTCAATAGCCTATGTCTACTGTAGATGACAACAATTGTTTTTTAAAATCAGTGTGGGTGAATTTGTGGATAGCAATACCTAAAACTATATCGTAAATATTATCATTAAATAAATGTAAGAAAAAAGGCATGTTCTTAAAAAGGTTACAAAATACTTTATGCTGTCACGTTAAGTGCAAATATGCAATTTGACTGTCTCACCATCTCACTTGTTGGCTTAACAGAAAAAGATGAAAGCAAAAAAAAAAAGACTGCGTTCTTCAACTGAGCACAAGAGAGATGGGCAGAGCAGGATGGAGTCTTTACACCGCTGCGGCGCATACTGTGTCTGCTGTGCAGTAGTGGCCGGCACCGATCGGGGGTGGCGTGTTGGGGGCAGGGGCGAGGAGGGATGTAATAAATAAATAAATAACAACTTACCTTATCGCCGCCACGTCTTTAACCTGCGACAGGACTCCGCTGGTGCCGAACGGGATCCAGGAACCACCCAGGCTCCCCGGACAAATCACAACGCTGCAATGTAGCGTTGTGATTAGTCTGAGCGCCATGATTTGGCACTCAGACGGGGACTGGGGGCCTGGGCACACAGCGGGCTGTTGAAACAGTCATTATGCACTTAGGGGCATATTCACAAGAACGTGTGATAACCACCGCAAGTTTAGCTTAACGCAACTTCTCACATCGCAATCCATCGCAGGAAAACAACGCCGTGTTAACGTAGCATTCTCAACCTGGTGTCACCATGTGATAGTCCCACGATAACGCGTCAAATGACCGCGCTAAAAACAACGCGACGCCCAAAAAATGCGAAACACCAACGCGAATAAAGTTGCGAAGAGGCCAACCACGAAACAAAAAACAGCGATAGGCCTGCAATCCCCAGGCGTCTGGCGGGAAAATGCACCATAAAAGCTGAACAAGAAAAACACACCATAAACAAATCAAACTGCGCAGCAACATGGATGCACCCGGAACGAGTGCCCAGGTCAACGCGAACCCCACAAGCCCCACAGACCACCAGCAATGAACGTCGGGGTCAGGGAAGGCCAAGGAGAAGAGGAAGAGGAAGACGGGGTACAGTCCGCAGGAAAACCTAATCGTCGTCACGGAGGTGACAGAGCACCAACAACTGTCCGTCACCACCACCGTGTCATTGGCAATACAGGCGGAAAAATGGCATCCCATCGTGAATGCAGTCGGAGTGCTGAGGAGGCCAAGATGCGCTGGCACGATGTCAAAAGCCAAGCCAAGCAGAAACCCGCTGCCAACAGGAAGGCAGCAACGGCGAATGGAGGTGGGAGTCCTGCGCCACAGGAGGAGCTGGAGCAAATGGTGCCCACAGTCATCAGTGTGGAGACGGTGCAAGGAGTCGGGAGTCCGGACACTGCTCAACATGACCTGACACAACAGCAACAGGGTGAGTAACGAACAGGGACTGTGGGGACGGGGGGGACGGGCACAATGGCACACATGCACAATGATGTGTAGCACACCGCATACCCACAATAACCCTGGGTCATGTCCCTGATCCCCGTGGCACACTGCAGCACACATACAAACATCAAGTAGGCCCCCGTTCACCATGTGCCCAAAGGGGTCCCACCCCACACATCACCAATTACACAACACACACATGCACCCGTGCGAAACACAGCAAAGATGCGTATGTGAGAGCCACACTGACAATGCAAGTGACACCACATGACCAGCAGCATGGCTGGAGTACAATCACCATGACACTGTGCACGCCACTAGACTGAGGTGGCTGAGTGTGGACCACATCCGGAAAGGAGCAGGTCACACTCTGACACATCCACCTGCACAAACAACCACTGACGTCAACAACACATCTGCAGACAAACAATGCACAAGAGTACAAAAACCGTCCAAAAGCACAAATGACCCAAGTCGCCAACATCACAGCACCTCAAAAGCACAAAAGCCAAAGGCACACTGCCTCCAAGGGATAAGGGGCAGCAAAATCACAGCTGCAGGTGCGACTCCCACACAAAGCAGCACACACACATAGCAATTACAGCACACCCACATGGACGACAATGTGGTACACAGCCCAACACCTACACTGCAGAACAGAGGACACAACTGGGTCCGCCTGTGCATAGAAAATGGCCAATCACATCTGACCTAGCAGGAAACTGTGAGATGCAAATGTACGTGTACAACCTCACCTACGTCATGTAGTCCAAATGTCCACTGTCCCGCATCAAATAGTCCGCCCCTCCCAAACAGTCACAATGTACATTGTCATGAAGTCTGAATGTAAAGTTGAACAATGCGGCAACATACATGCCAACACAATGTCAACAAGCATCTCCCCTTCACATTGCAGAGGGACAAACAACACCCCCAGCATAGCAGACCAGACAACTCTACAGTGATGCTGAAGAGGACCACCACACTTCTGACACCTACGCCCTACAACAGTCCATGGACATCTTAGGCAATCGACCTCCAGGAGCAGGGCAGCACCGCTGCCTCGAGGATACCCCACCCCCTGCACAGACAACACAGCTGGACGCACCCACCACCCCGGCTGGCTCCCAGCAGCCCACCCAAGCACACATCGCATTCCAAGGCCAGGTGTCAGACTGCCAGAAGGGGGTGGCCGAACATGTGCGGGTGGGGTACTACCTCATGGTACCCGAACCAGATCACATACGTGGGTGTCTAAGTCCCATCAGGGCCCACCAACACTCCCCAACGGAGACCCACACTGCGACAGAGACACATGCCTTTGCACATTTCCAGTACTGAACCACACCCAGAGCCACGGGATGATCATCCACACCCCCACGCCGGACTGGCGTACGCTGGTCCAGTTCACTCCTTTTACGTATTGAGTGGGGGATGACAAAGCTACATGTGCAATGTCCCACCCGCTGCCTGCGGTGACATGGCTGCGTCCTCTGTACACGGCACAATGTAATGTTGTAGTGCCCGGGGCACAAATGCATACATCATGAGCACACGGACACACACAGATAGTTTGTTGAACTGGCCACGGGCACGTGCGCTCGACACCTTTATTGGCATGGTCACATGTACAGTGTCGCATGTGCTGGATGTGTGTGGGGTGAGTGTAAGCCAGCCCTCATGGAGTCATTGGTGCTGGCAACAACTTGAACAGTGATCACAATTGAAGCAGAAACATAAAACACCAGCACAACAGAAACAACTGTGAAGCATCATGGTGGTAGCCGGAGGGAGTACAGTGTTCACCCAACATGCAAGCAGAATGTTCCTTGATTTGTGGTGCACGGAGTTAGTGGCACCTGAAGAGCTGAGCAGGGTATCAAGCTGATGATGGCCCCCACGACAGGTGTGAGCAACTCTGACAGTCTGGCAGTAAGACACTTCCGACTCTGGCACCTGTCGTTTGGAGTTGGTCCTGGCGGTGGTGGCGTGTGCATCCTGCGGTGATGCGACGTCCGGGCAGGTCAGGACTCGATTTGATGTGTGAGCCAAGGTGGACCGCGGACAGCGCAGAGCCACAGACACAAGGCATTGATGACCCCCAGACCATCGACCCAGAGGCCATCCAACATGCCATCAGACTGGGGCTATGGTTTGAGCTGCACAGAGTTAGTGGCCCCGGATGCACTGCGGCCGGCACAGGCACACCGCCATGGGACGGTGACTTGCGGTGCAGTGAGATAGGGCCACGCGAGGTGAGCGGGTCCTCGTCGATGTCGAAGGTGAATGTAGCGGATTTTTGTGGGGGACAGTGGAAGGTGTCCTCCAGGGCATGATGCAGAGGGCAGGAGCCGGCCGGAAGCGGCAAATGGAGGAGTGGAATGCTACAGCCTCGTTTTGGCCACATAGTCCATATCACTGACATGATGATGAAGACAACCCCCAGTCCATGGACTCAGTCGCCAACAAATCTCGAGAAGAAAGTGTCCATGGTTGTCGGGGAACAGACTTAGTGGCACTGGAGCTGAAAGGGTATGCAGTCTGCGACGAGGCCAGTACAATGATATCAGGTCTGCCATAAATGAATCATGACTGAGTTCCCAATGTGTGCCCTACTCGACCGATGTGTAATCCAGAGGCAGCAGCCAGCGCGGACCAACCGCTGTTCAGCAAGCTCCTCCTGGAACATTGACACACGGCGTTGAAATGGCATGTGGAGATGACTCGTGGTTGACCGAGGCAGTAGCGACAAAGCTGAGCGGGTGTTTGGCCAGCGACGATGCTGTGTCCTGCCTGGTACGGACTGGCATGGATTTGTGTGGGGCCTGCAGGACCGCAGTGTAGTCCGAAGGCGTAGTCATCAAGGGCCCACAGACACGTGTGGTTGGGTTGCCATGCACATACTTTGTGTCACCACATCGAAGGGAGTATAGTGATATAAACTCAGCCATAAAGTGTGTACTCGGCCATTGTGTAATCAAGACTCAGTTCCAAATGTGTGACCTACTTGACCGCAGTGTAGGCCCGAGGCAGCGGTCAGCAGGGGCCCACAGCCACGTGTCGTTGGCCCGCGATGCACAGGGTTGGTGACAACAGGGCAGTTGTTGGCAGTGTTCAGACACCTCCATAACGATGGTCCTTTTCTCCTCCGGACTGAACCGCGTCTTCCTTTTACTCGTCTCCCTGCGTACAATGATATGTACTCCGCCATGCAGAAATCACGGATCAGTTCAACATGTGTGACCTACTCGTCCGCAGTGTAGGCCGAAGGAGTATTCATCAGGGGCCCACAGACACGTGTGGTTGGGATGCCATGCACATACTTTGTGTCACCACATCGAAGGGAGTATAGTGATATAAACTCAGCCATAAAGTGTGTACTCTGCCATAGCATAAACAAGACTCAGTTCCAAATGTGTGACCTACTTGAGCGTAGTGTAGGCCCGAGGCAGCGGTGGAGTACGTCAACGAAAAAGGAATAAAGCGGGCCTGTGTCGTGGAGGCCGTGATGGTCTGAGGAGGCTGTGAAGGTCGCGGGCCTCGGGCTTGGAGCTTGCGCCGGCACGTGGTGGGCCCTCTTTGACACACGCCGGTGTCGGCAGGTGAGCAGTGAGGCCTGGCTGTGCAGGGGCGGGCATGACGGGTCCGGGGACCAGCGGCCCGGATTGCAGCAGGCACACAGGATCGCAGTCCACACCGCTCACGGCAACGGCATCGGCCTCGTGGCGGGGTGGGAGGCGCCGCCCTGGCAGACGCGTTGGGCATTCCGGAAGAGAACCACGCCCAGTGCTACGTGCTTTTTATTCACACCCCTGTGCTGGCCTGGCGTACGCCGGGCCAGCCCACTCCGCACACGCTTACAGGGGGGGACGTCACAAGCTACATTTCCGCAATCTTCCCCACTGGCTGGGGTGACATGGTTGCGTCCACTGTCCACTACACTCCAAACACCAGCAGTGCATGTAGACATGGCTGTGTCTGTGGTCTGCATACTGCAGTCTGTCCAGCACATCTCCACCACACTTGGCATTGTGTACATACTCAATCATGGGTCACTTGCCTCCTTCGCACATGCCTGATTCCCACCTCTCCCCACATTCCGGTATTGTGTGGCTGAGGTGCCATGCCGTCGATGGCTCATGTACATGGCTGACCAAGGTTGCCACAGTAAGTTGTGCTGTCGTGTCTGGTAGGGGGGCATGTTGTTTGGCATGTTGTATGTGATTTTGTGACGTGTGCAGTGCCAGAGTTGTGAGTTGCATGATTGTGGGGTTGAGGTGTGTGGTGTGTTCATTTGGTACTTGCCAACGGGCAGTGCATTCCCATGGGTGCCGTCCTGGAAGCGCTGGTTGATGTTGGACTGTCGGAAGATGAAGGGATCATGCACACTGCCTGGGTAGTTGGCCATGACATTGGTGAGGAGTCCCCTGTGGTCCACTATTGCCTGCACGTTGATGGGATGCGTGTGCTTTCTGTTGGGGTATTGTGTGCGGTGTTGGCAGGGGCCACAAGTGGGACAAGTGTGCAGTCGATTGCCCCCAACACGTGCGGGGATCCAGCTATGGCATATAGTCCTTGCTTGGTCTCCAGCTGTTCCTGCGCATTGTGGGGGACGTATGGGTGCTGGGGTCCCTAGCTGGTGAGGGCATCCAGGACAGGTGTGAGGAACTTGGATGGGGCTGGCTGTGAGACTCCTCCGACTCGGGCGGTTGTTGTTTGGGAGGATACCAGAGGCCAATAGGTGCAGCACAGCCAGCAGCTTTGTCTGTGGAGGGATGTTGGTTGTCCGCTGTGTTGGTACCGTCAGCCTGTGTGCAATGATGTTCAGGATGCGGAGGATGGTTGTCCTTTTGGGCCTGTAGTGGGCATTGGCATTGTCTGGTGTTAGGTCTGTGGGGCTGGTGCATTTCCTGAAGGTCCGCTGTCTTTGTCTACGCTGCCTCTGTGGTGGTCCAGGGGGGCAGGGGGTCCGTTGGGGGGGTGGCGGTCCTGGGGGTGGTGGTGGTGGGTGTTGTTGCCCTCTGGGGGCGCCCCGGGGTGCATGGTGAGTGGCTCCATGGCATCTGTTGTTCTTCAGGTGTGGCTGTGGGCTGGGCTCCCTTTTCTTGTGCAGGTTGACGTCCGATTTTGCACCAGGTCAGAGCAGGTGTTAATTTCCTGCTGGTAACGCGCCGTATCACCTGTTTTGTGTTCCTATCGCCGATGTGGCTGGTTGTTGAGAATGTTGCGTTGTGGTGTTGTCGCGGCTTTTTGCACGGGAACGCCTACTCTACATCTCATTAGCGTTAGTTGCCGGGGTCATCTGTGGCGTTGTTTTTTGCGACTGCTTTCGCAGGAAAACCGGTGTTATGGGCTGTTAGCACCAGCCTGTGAATCGGTCGATAAATTAGCGCGACTTTGGATGCGTTAAAGTGCCGATAACTCGGCGATAGCTCCTTGAGAATATGCCCCTTAGAGTGGGCAAACCACTCCAGAGCAGCCCGGCCCGCCCGCCCACAAAGCAGCACGGAAACATAAAATGATAATGACAAAGTTATTATCATTTTATGTTTCCTTTATTTACACTGCTTAAAAGCAGTGGGGCGACGCTCCTCCGCCTTAGTGGAGGAGCCGCCACTGCTGCTGTGTGTGACTATATGCATTTGCCCATACTGTTTTGATTGCTGCCCCTGTCGTTAGTGTCATAGAAGCTTGCACTGCTGCTGCATGTGATTGACATGCTCAGAGTATGCCGAAGGTTGCAGTCTTGTAGTGAGTACTGCAGCTGTCGTTTGCAAAGCTGTCTCTTTTGTGAGTGTGTGAGGGAATGCTTATTCTAGGTGTGATTGAAGGTTGCACTTCTGTTGCCCATGTTGGAGTTGTGCACTGCATGTCAGAGAAGCTTTAACTGCTGCTTCCTGTGCCGTAGATATTCTGTTTGTGAGAGAAGCGATTATTCTGCTGATGCTTGCTCTGTGCGTGTTTTTATGTAACATAAACATGCACTATTTTACCCTTGCTATGGTTTCGTGCACAAGGAAAGCTGACGGTTTTTCTCATTTTTTGTGTCTGTCAGTGAAGTTTTCATCATTGCCTTTCCTATTTTGTGTGCAAGGGAAGCTTGCACTACTGCCCACAATATCCCTATCCTTGGTGTAAAGCAACCATGCTCTGAATATGCTGTGCTCTTCCTGTTCTGTGCGTGGTGGAACCTTGTGTTATTGGGGACTTGGGGGGCAGCCGACCGCAGGGAAGTCTGCCCCCTGGGGTTTTTGGGCAAATTGGTGCAGCCCAGTGACTGCACCGGGTTTGGGCTCCATTTGGGCTACTTCTGTAGCCCCACATATATATAGGTCTCCATTTTAAGGTACCAGCCACCATTTTGTCTTGGAGAAACGGTGGCTAGTACCTAGACAGGAGCGGAAGAG
The DNA here is from genome assembly GCA_963921515.1 of Calotriton arnoldi. Classification (NCBI taxonomy): domain Eukaryota; kingdom Metazoa; phylum Chordata; class Amphibia; order Caudata; family Salamandridae; genus Calotriton; species Calotriton arnoldi. The sequence continues at coordinate 868,849 of CAWUFW010002798.1, forward strand.
GCTGAAAATGATCAATGGGGGGAGCAGGAGGAGGGGTTAGCCCCTCCATAGGGCAGAGTCTTGAATGTGATCAGCTGGAGCAAGGATAAATGGCTGGACCTCTGGGTCAGGGCAGCCTGGGGAGGGGTTTTAAAGGGAAGGGCATTAGGGGGCCCCAGGGAGGATGGGGGGTGAGCCTGTGGCCTACAAGAACCCTCGTCCCCTTTTAGCAGCAGCTAACTTGGTATGGCGCGACAGGGAGGAGGAAGGGTGGAATGGGGGTGGGCAGGGGGCAGACAGGTCAAGACTGGGAAGTGCAGCCAGTGTACTGGAAGCCAGGCGACTAGGCAAGGTTTATGGGAGGTCCCCTAAAGGGGGGCTGGGCAGGGGGTGGCAGGACAAGGGGACAGACCAATGACCCGGGTACAGGTGGCCCTCTGGCGGGAAGTGAGGAGGTGGGGCTGGGGAAGGGGTCTGATGAGGATTTTGAGCATGAGGAGTTGTTTTCCAGCACACAGGACCATGTTTCTGTTTTCCAGTTCAGCAGGTTAGTTGGGGGCCAGACTTGGGAGAGCCAGGTGTGGCTCAACGACCCAGAGGCGAAGAGACAGCACGGCCCGTGTGGCTAGCTGGAATCCATCGGGGTATGGCAAGATCACGGCCACAAGATGGTCTGGTGTGACCTCAGCGGTGCAACGAGCAGAAGGACTGGCGGCATCCTCCTCCAGTTTGGAGTAAGGGACAATGCGTCCTGCATCTTTGGAGAGGTGGGGTGGGCAAAATACAGCACCCCCTGGTAGGTTGACACACAAACAGATATTGCATGCAAATGAGCCCATGTACAGGTGGGTGGACAGTGGGGCGCTTAGAGATCTAGGGCCACAGACTTAATGGACATTGCTCGATTACGACAAGTGCAGTTTGGAGGAAAGGGAACTGAGGGATTAGGACAAAGGTCAGGTAGAAGTACAAAACTGGTGGCAGGAGGGTGCGGTCTGGGGATCTTCTAACCCATCTGCATCTAGTATGTTACAGGATCCAAAGGCCCAGCAACACACAGGGGTTCGTGACAAGACCTGGAGGCAGCAGTCGATGGTGAAGGAGCGGGCCCCCAAGCTGGCACTGACATTGGTGCCAGGCAAGATACCGAGGTATGGCCCACACATGGCCCACACACGTTATACGTGGGTCGCAGCTAATGAGATTCAGGGAGGCCCACACAATGTTGAGGTCAGTGGGGGTAGAGGCCATGGAGCATCAAGCAGGCAGGGAGACCCGCCAAAAGATGACACACATTGGGATTGAGACTAGGGAGCCTCAAGCAAGCGTGGAGGCCCCCCGAAAGATGGTGTCCATTGGGATTGAGGCAAGGGAGCATCAAGATGGCATGGAGGCCTGCTTAAGGAAAGGGAGGTTCGTGCGGGACACTGGTGTTGGCACTGAAGACCCCACAGTGCGCACAGATAATGCCACAGTGAAACAGGGGGAAAAGAAACAAGAGGTCCAAGAGAAAGGGATTGGGATCTTAGATCAGGGGAGTACATCGGGTAAGGTTACTGCCAAGAAGGTATGTAGAGGGTCTGGGGGGGAAACAAAGAGTGACACACAAGCAGAGATGGGTGACAAGCTGGAGAGCAAAGAGAGTAAGTTCAAGAAGTTGCCCTACATGGGAACGGCCGAGCCATTGGGGGGAAACCTTGTGCAGGCCACCAAAGAGAGGATATGGAAGGGGGAGTATTTCGAAATGATGAAGCTCCTCCATAGGGAATTGAGGTCCAAGGAAGGATCTAAGGAAAAGGAATTAGAACTATGGAAACGGCAGAGAGTGCCAGTGACAGTAAAAAACTGGACCACAGCTTTCTTCATTTGTTTTACTGTGAAAAGTACCCAGAGAGGTCAGTAGCACTCTTTAAATACATGGACGTTATAAGAAAGGCACAGTTAAATTATGGAGGCTATGCTTGGGTCTAGTATTACGAGGAGTTCAGGGCGTGTATGACAATGGACCCAGGCGCACAATGGAGAGAATTGGACACTAACTTATGGCAATATAATGTGGGCCCTGCAAAATTTGGCAAAACGAATTTTGCTGCTAATGGTCTGTCGATCGTTTACAAGCTCTTTCAAGGATGCCCCACCCGGGGAGGGGTGGGGGGGTACAAGCAAAGTTCAAAGTAGCCAAGACAGGGCCTGTTGGGACTATAACAAAGGACTATGTATGAGGGAGCTTTGACATTTCGACATGAGTGCTCGAAGTGCTCAGGCAGACACCCATTGGTCGCCTGCTTTGGGGCAAGTGGAGCTGGTCATGCAACCGGCTATGGACAACAACAACAAGGGGCACTGGGTGGGCAGCATGGGGCCCGTAGGGTCAGGCCACAGGTTTCCGGTCCAGTAGGGGCAGGCAGGGATCTAGAGGGAAGGGCGCGTATGCCCAATAACTTGGAGAGACTTGCTTTTTGGCTTGCACAGTATGACAGGATGGATGATGCTAGGTTATTGCTGGAAGGCTCTGGTGTGTGGGAAATGTCCAGATGTGCTTCTTATTCATCAAGGGGAAAATGATCTAGTGGTTCAGAAGGGTTAGGCACTTATTGAGGCCATGAAGGAGGACCTGAAGGAGATATGTAGGTTAAGGCGCAGAAGGAACTAAACAAAGAGATATGCACGTTCTGCAGGGACACTTGGATTGGCAGGATAGATCATTCGGATCTCCGTTATGAGGATGTTGAATTTTTCAGAGGTGATGGAGTACATCTCTTGTTGGTCGGAATGGAGCTATACCTACTGAAGGTAAAATTAGCTCTTCTGGGCATTCTGTGAAGGGGGAAATTCCCTTTGCCCACACAGGGAGCCTAGGGGCGATGGGGGTGAGAGAAAGGAGGTTGGAGGGTAGGGGAGCGACTTCCACTGTTTTGTTCTCCTCCTGTCCCTCTTTCTCTGGGTGGCGGTTGGCTAAGAAGCTTCCATGATTTACAGACGTTTATTGTTTGTCAGCGGCAGTTCAGGCTAAAAGGGAACAGGTAGGCAAGTTCACGCCTGGACGACATAGGAAGTTCAAGGTTAGGTAGGAAGCTCAATGGGGTTCAAAGGGTAATCGAGGTAGGAAAACAGAAGGGATTTTAGAGGTCCCAATTACAGTTGATCAGCTCTGATGCAAGAACTTTTTTGAGGCTTTAAGATTGTTATGGGGAGGGGTATGTTACATGTGGGAGGTAGCTTTTCATAGATGATTAAAGATGTATAGTGAGGTTATAATTTTGTAAGGCAAAGGCCCAGGTTCTGTTGTAATGTGCACCTGTTTCAATAAAGCCATTTTTCACAAAATACTGGTGTCAGTGGTCTGTGCAGCTCCCCTCGTCTCCAATGTTGTATCCGCTTTGCTTTTGCTGTAAATGTTAGAGGATGTTGTTTGCTGTGTCCACCCAGTCGGTATGCTCCAAAAGCATATCCATGACATTATGTACTGGATGGCTCACTGTTATGGCAAAGATTAGCCCCCCCATGTCAAAAGCCTTGGCAGAGCGCCCAAGTTTCGTGCTATGGCTAACTAACAGCGCCATTTTAAAGTTTTTTTAATGCGTCTGTAATTTATAATCGCTAGTCTAACAAATCTTTCCTCAGATTCTGCCTTCCACAGTTCACGTAGAAATCCTGAAGCTGTTACTTGCCGCTTTAACCCTTATGACCCCAGGTACGAAGAGTTGTATGGCGGGGGAAGAAGAATACAAACAGGCCAGAGAGGAGAGGTACTGTGAAACGAAATACAAAATTCTAAAATATGAAATGGATGGTTACTTATATAAATTGATGTGTAGTGTTTGAGCGGTACCAAACAACTTTCACAATCAAAAGCGCCTAAAATAACTTTGTTTGTTGTGCGCTGTCCACCCAGTAGTCAGCGAGACATTTCGTTTATGTTATGAACGTCTGTCTTAGATCTTCCCCAGAACTTGAAAATGTAAATATAATTGGCATATTGTAAACAATTTCCAATTTATTAGTGCACACTGCGAATTGTGTCTTCAAATGCAGGTTTTAGTTAAAGCTAGGACTATAGGAACCGTTTGATCGAACTGCTGCCTGTGTTTGCATAGGATTGCACAGGAAAACCCTCCGGTATCGGCAGGAAATGCCTAAATAGGTGAAAACCAACAGGTGAAAATTCCTCTACCATAGGGACTGAATTTTAGGGGGAAGGAACCCCAACGACTGGGTGATTCTTTTCCAATTTCAGCAATTCTTCAGAAATTGGAGTATTATTTATTACTACCCAACTCAGGGGGATATGTACAAAGAAGTGGCGGAGCGTGTGGTTAGCCTCCTGGGCTTAACGACACGCTCCGCCACTTCGGAAACGCAAGGCTGCACCATATTTACAAGAATGTGGTGCAGCCTTGCGTTTCCCCCTGCAATGGCGCTAAGTTTAACAATTTAGCGCCAACGCAGGCACCCTTGCACCAGAGTGCAAGGGTATCTGCGTGCAGAGGAGGATTGGTTATGTGTAGGAAGGTGTCCCTTCCTGCACATAAACAATCTTAAAATGCCATTTTGTAACTTTCATGTGTGCTGCTTCATGCAGCACACATGAAAGTTACAAAATGGCATTTTTTTAAAAGGTTTGTTTATGTACAGGAACGGACACCTTCCTGCACATAAACAAACAATGGAATTTTGCTTTTTCCATGTGTGCTGCACAAGGCAGCACACATGGAAAAAGCAAAAACGAGGAGAAATAATGCATTTCTCCTCGTTTCGCCAACTTAAGACCAGGATTTTCCTGGTCTTAATTTTGGCGCTGCCTTCTATGTACGCCACCCTTGTACATAGCGGGTAGTGTCAATTACAATGGGTGTTGCGGTGGAACGCCCACCGCAACACCCACTGCACGCCCCTTTCATGCTAAACATAGCGTGAAAGTGTGCCTTATGTACAAGGCAGCGTTAAGCCAAGTTAAGTGGCTTAACGCTGCCTTGTACGTGAGGCAAGGCCCCTATCGCCACGGGAACGTCACAAAAAGTGACGTTCCCGTGGCGATAGGGGCTTGTACATATGCCCCTCAAAGTCTGAGTTGGCCCAGCAGGATGTAAACACCTGTGCAGCAGGTGCTCAACACACTGAGCTATCCTAGCGTTTCTTAAACATCTGTTTTTACGTCCACGCAAACAAAGCCTATCCAGGTAGACATATTCGGCACAGGAAAGCAGGCGGTCTCACCGCCCCCTGAGCTCTTCTAGAGTTGCCACCTTCGAGCAGTCGCCCTGGCAACATCTTAACAAATTAAAAACCTCCTCAGATTCAGTAGTAATTATAGGAATTTATCACGGTTGCCAATCAAGGTGAACTGAAGAGACTCATCTTCTCAGCAAAATTAGTTTTCGGTGCACGGTGGCCGCTCAGTATCTTTAGGAAATCAATTGCAGGAAAATTACACCTTTCACAGAGAGATTCAAATAACCTTGCCGGCAGTCTCTTCTGCGTAGTGCATAATTTCGGCTGCAAACAGCCTACAGAGGTTTTCTTTTTTGGGGGGTTATTGCTTTGTAGGTGAGAGCGTAGGTAAGTGAGAGAGGGAGACGAGTCCATGGACACAGTCCACTGCAGAGAGGCCAAACGCCCATTAAGGTGACTCATAGGGACACCTTGGGCCTAATTTGGTGTTTGGAGGGAACAGAAATTATTCTATTGCAGGAGGAAAGTTTAAATATGGAATAGATTCCTCTGACTGAATTTCCTCCCTACTGTTAGCCCTATATTAAGGAAATTCAGCCAGAGGTTTACACTCCCTGTTTAGAGTCGCCCCATCAAAATTGGAGGATTTTTAGTTCCTTCGAAACTCTGAAAAAAGCTCCAATTCTGAACGCAGCCTGAAGTCATATTTATAAAAATATAATGCATAAATGATTGGCAGCCCTCATCACGAATCAATCATTCATTGTACTAGGACACTGTCACTGAATCCGCAACAACAGGGGCGAAAAAGGGAAACAAAAAAAGAGTAATTGCAAGAGAGGGGAGGATGATGGAAGAAAGTAAAATAGCACAGTATGAAAATGAGAGGATGAAAAAGGTGGATTAGAGAGAGGTTGACAAACAGAGGCAGAGAGAGATTTACCTGAAGAAAATGTACTTCGGAAAGAGAGGAAAAGTCAAAGAAAAAGGAGAATGTAGAGTGCCAGCAAGGGAGAAGAGAGAGAGGGAATTATAGAAATAGTGAGAGAAGAGATGACCCCGGTCCAAGATGTCTTGCTGTTCTTGCCTGATTTAGCAGCTCAAGCACATTAAGAACCTACACAACTGAAGAATAAAAGAATGAAACTATAACGTTCCTATAGACAAAGGCTACAGGGACGTAATAGTTCAGTAATAGAATTGAAAAAACCTTAGAAATTCACTGAAAAAACAAAGGTTACAGGTAAGTTATAGTTAGGCTCACATTTCACTCGTACAGAACCATTGAAATTCAGCAGTTGTAGTTACTGAGCTAACTATAACTTATGTCCCTGCAATGCACTGCTTATGACCTCACATATTACATCACTCATGACATGGTCAGTGGCATCACTGATGATATCACTGATGACATATCAAATGACATCACTGATGACATCACTGATGACATCATCCAGTGAGTGTGAGTGTTTCGTAAAAGTTTTTGACTGCTAAACATATATACTAAAATACTACAAAAGATAAATGAGTATTCTTTGTGTACTACTAATGAGTGATACTATTTGTAACACATATTGGGGCCGATTAAGATGTTGGTCGGAAAGCCTCCGACCGCTAGTCAGAAGCTTTCCGAGCGCGGTCTGAGGCTTTCCGACCGACACGGTCGGTTTGCTGTCCGACCACCCGATTATGATGTCAGCGGTGGGAGCGTAAACCGGTCATTCCGACTTGGTTCCGATCGGCTCTCAGAGTCTTCCAGCTGGTCGGAACCGCACCGCAATCCCCTATGGATGGCGTTTCCGCCGTCAGGATTACGATGTCAGTTTCCCACAGTCTTTCTGTGCCGGCCTTTCTGACATGGAAAGGCTGTCGGAAAGCAACTTTGGGGGCCCCATCAGGGCCTCCTTGCCTCCACGGTCTACGGTTGGTGGTCGAGGAGGTACCTAGGACACCCCCCTGTAAATCCATGCACTGTGTGGCAGGCACCATGGGGTGCCTGCCATAGGGTGCAGGGTTTTACGCACACCCTCATTTCTCTATAGGAACCTGTATTATGGCTGGTTTATGGCCGTGACACAAGCTCCCAAAGAGAAAAGTGAGTATGCAACCGTGTTCGATTGCAGTGTAATCAGGCGGTCGGAACTGCCAACCTGAGCTCGGTCAGCCCTGAGTCCGAGACGGTGTCACCGACATCGCAATAAGCCTCATTATGTGAGTGGCTGTGTGACTGTGTGTACCCATGTGTAAGTAGGTGTCTGAGTGGCTCTATGGGTATGTGAGTGTTGGAAAGTGGATTATTGGTAGGGGCAAATGTAGGTCTGCCACTGGCAATAAGGCCACTAATCACTGGTAGGACTCAGCATAGGTCTTAGAAAATTATTCCTATGCTCAACCTTTGGTAACGTGGCTGCCAGCAGACAGGCTTAACTTCAAAGTCAGGTATGTAAAGCATTTAAAAACACCAATTCAGTAAATAATTAAGACACAACACATAATAAAAATCCAACACCAATTTATAAAAATAGGAAATATTTTTATCTTTAAAATGACACCAAAACGACAAAAATCCAATGTAGGGAACCAGAGATATGAATTTTCAAAGATTTAGCAAAATATAGCACTTAGAAACTTCTAGCACCATATTGGGATACAGGCTCGCGATAGACCGACCCAAAGTCAAAGTTTCAGGCCGACCGCGATGGAGCCCTGAGCGGATACCCCACGCGGAAGGTCCCGGTCACAGTTTTTACCTTCGGACTTAGAAACGTTTCTGGAGATTTTCTCCCCGAGGTCCCTCGAAGCTCTCAGCCAGTCAGTGAGGGTTCGCCGGCTTGCCTTGCGATGAGCTCCCAGTCACCTTCCTACGTTCGGACTTAGAAACTTTTGCGGTTCGACCTCTGGAGCGTTCCAGCGGGGTAAACCCAGGATCCAGGCCGACACGCGGTTGAAGGCAGGCGGCTTGGCTTTCGCGGTTGCTTCCGGTCACCTTTTCTTCGAGCAGACTTAGAAACTTTTCTGGAGCTTTTTCTCGCGGGGTCTCTCGGTGCTCTTCACCAGGCCGGATTCTGTGAGGGTTCGCCGGCCTCGGATTTCTTCTACTCCCGGTCAAACTCTGGAAGTTGGACCAACGGAGCTTTTAGCTTGGCCCGTTCGCGGTTGAAGGCAGGCGGGTTGGCTGACCAGGTTGAGTCGGTCCCTCTATGGAGCTTTTTTTCAAAGTTCCTCCAAAGTTCTCCAAACTTCTTGAACTTCTTCCTGAAGTTCCTCAAAGGGTCCCAAAGTGTCTCAAACTCACTCCAAGGGTCTGGAAACTCCAAGATGGTCCTTGAAAGTTGAGGACTTCAGTTCCCACAATCCACTTGGACGTCACCCTTACAAATCCACTGGTAGTTCCCCAGGTTGATGATCCTTGGTGGTGAGGGTCCATGTGAGCTCTGTTAACCTGTAGCTTGCAGAGAGTCCACTCTTTACTTCTTTTTCAGCAAGGTAGTCCACAGGGCTGTAGTTTCTGATGGTGCAGGCTTCAGAGGTCAGGCCTTAGAATTTGCACAGCAAAACTTCTCAGCTTGGCACAATGTCTTGCTTTCTTCAGTTTCAAGCAGCAGATCTGGAGGGCTCTGCCCCTCTCAGATACTTATTCCAAGTTCTCTGGGTCAAGCAGGAGGTCACTTCCTGACCAATGGGAGCAGGGTAACTCCTCAAAGATATGACCACATCCTGTAGAGTGTGGCATTATTTTGTCCCAGAGTGCATCAAATCTTCCAAATCCATAATGGCTGATTTTCCAGCAAAGAGGTAAGAGCTGGCTAAACACACCCCTAGGATGGCTAATTTACTTAGACTCTCCCCCCTGCATCTGCTCATACCTTCCTTAATCCTACCATCTGCCTAAGGTGGAAAGTTCAGAGTTGTAAATGACACTGTTCTCTGCTCTCCTCTTTGAAGAACATAGTTTACGACTCCTCCCACTGGCCTGGCATTCCTATGGAACAGCACACTGCCCTGCCAGCAGAGCTGGTTGACCCCAGGGGCTCTTTATCACCTCTTCAAGGCAGCCTGGCTAATCCACTTAACTCTGACCAATCAGGGCAGACCACTGGAAGGCTGAATCTGGACTTACAAACAAGAAAGTCTTATAACTTCTTGTATGTACACTTTAGGAGAAATTCAACAATATCATATTGTTGAATTTATTAATACCATTCGGGAAGTCTTTGAATGGCACTTCTAGCCCTCTCCTATCAAGAGTTATTAGTTAATAACTTTCTACCATGTTAACCTATGTAACAGGGGATTTGCAATGGGAAAAATGACTTGGGCCATTTTTCCAGCACCAGGACTTACAAAAACATATTTTATAAGTACTTTGCTTATATCTACAGGACCCCCACCCCATGGGACAACTAGGGGTGACTTTAGGGGTTCTGAATCTGTAAAAATATTGCAGATCCTCACTTCACAGTGCTCCTAGCATCAAAGTCGAATTTGGGCAGCACTTTACCACAATGTGGGGAGTGAAAAGTTAAATTTCACTTAACCCAGGGCATATAAAACTCATTTTATAAGGGTCTACCATATAGATACCTGACCCCCCACCCCTGGGACACCTAGGGGAGACCCTGGGGGTCCCTAATATGCCATAACATTGTAGGTTATCCATTTTTAAGTGCCCCAAACACCAAAGTCGAGTTTGGGCACAATTTACTTTTTAAAAGCAGTCCTGGCACCCAGGGCTGCTTTTAAAACTGACCTCAGGCCTCAGCAGTGCACACATGCAAGTGCAGAAATCTGCTGGCTTCTAAACTGCCATGCCCTACTATATACTAGGGACTGATAGGTAGTTTCAATTCCCCTGCCCTATTATATACTAAGGGCTTATAGGGTAGGTCATGCCAATCACAGGGGTACCCCAACCCATAGTGTACCCTAGTGTATGTAGGTGTTTTATCTGTATCTAAGTGTTTTCAGCATAGCACTGGCCCTGGGCCTGGTTAGGCAAAGCCCAGGGTCAGTCAGAGTCAGTAACCACCAGTACCAGTCAGCAAAAAGTTGGGGGTGCCCAGGGCACAGGATGACTTTGCAACAGTGAGTGATTATATGAGTGAGTGAATGGCTGTGTGAGTGGCTGTGCTGGTGTGTGAGTGGCTGTAAGGGTGAGTGAGGGATTGTCTGTGGCTGTGTGGGTGAGTGAGTGGGTGTGTCAGTGGTGTATGGGTGAGTGAGTGGGTATGTGATAGGCTGGATAGGTGAGTGAGTGGGTGTGTGAGAGACTATGGGTGAGTGAGTGAATGTGAGAGTTTGGGTGAGTGTTTGCTTGTGTCAGAGACTGTATAGGTGAGTAACTACATGTGACAGTTTCTGTATGAGTAAGTGAGTGGGTGTGTGAGTAACTCTATGTGTGAGTGAGTGGCTGTGTGAGTGACTGTATGTGTGAGGGAGTAGGTGTGTGAGTAGCTGAATAGGTGACTGACTCAGTGTGCACGTGGCTGTATGGGTGTATGAGTGGGTGTGTAAGTGTCTCTGTGTAGGTATGACTGGATGTGTGAGTGGTTGTATTGGTGAGTAAGTGGATGCATGACTATACTATAACATCCCTGTAACCTTTGTTTTTTCAGAGAATTTCTAAGTTTTTTAAACATTTTATTTCCTAACTATAACCTCCCTATAACCTTTGTTTTTTTCAGTGAATTTCAAAGGTTTTTTGATGTTATATTTCATAACTATAACGTACCTGTAACCTTCGTTTTTTTCAGTGAATTTCAAATGTTTTTTAATGTTCTATTTCCTAATAATAACTTACCTGTAACCTTTGTTTTTTTCAGTGAATTTGTAATGTTTTTAATGTTCTATTTTCTAATTATAACGTCCCTGTCACCTTTGGTTTTTCAGTGAATTTTTAATGTTTTTTAATGTTCTATTTCCTAACTATAACGTCCCAGGGACCTTTGTTTTTTTCAGTGAATTTTTAAATTGTATTTCTTAATTGTAACCTACAACCTTTGAAAGTGGGTGTGTGAGTGCATGTGTGGGTCTGTGAGTGGGTGTGTGAGTGTCTGTATGGGTCCGTTAGTGGGTTTGTGAGTTTGTGAGTGGGTCTGTGTTAGTGGGTCTGAGAGTGGGTCTGTAAGTGGGTGTGTGAGTGTCTTGTGGGTCTGTGAGCAGGTGTGTGAGTCTCTGTGTGGATCTGTGAGTGGGTGTGTGAGCATCTGTGCTGGTCTGTGAGTGGGTGTGTAAGTGGTGCTTTAGGTCTGTGAGTAGGTGTGTGAGGGCCTGTGTAGATCTATGAGTGGGTCTGTGAGTGTCTTTGTGGGTCTGTGACTGGATCTGTGAGTGGCACTATGGGTCTGTGAGTGGGTGGGTGTGTGAGTGGCTGTGTGGGTCTGTGAGTGGGTGTGTGAGTGCCTGTGTGTGTCTGTGAGTGAGTGTGTGAGTGCTGCTATGGATTTTGACCATTTGCATACTTAGGGTATATAAAAGGGAGAACCATGGACTCTGCTCTTACCAGGAGACGGCAAGAAAGAACCCACTCATTACAGTCACTACAGAAGAGCTTGCACTCTGATACATTAATGATGCATTCACCTCCATCCAGGATTTCAGAAGGTTTTTTCCAAAGAAAATTGTAGTAAAAACACACTTGCTTTGCCTTCGCCAAGCCCAAGAAGTTTGGATAATTTGTTCTTTACAGAAGTTGAGCTTCAACTGGGGCACCTGTTATATTTATATTTGAAAGTGTTTCCCATTGAGGTTTTATTCTTGTGAAATGAGCATCGGAGCCAGAATGGAACTGCAATTGCCTATTTATCCAAGAAGAGTCCACAGTTGTGCACACAATGTCTACCCAACTGGAACTGGAGTACTTTCTACTGAAAAATCTGTAAATGCTACCTCTTTGGGTAAATGCACTTATATATAATTCAATATATATGTGTGTGTGTGTGTGTGTGTGTGTATATATATATTATCTACTGGCGGTCGCCAGTAGATAGTTATAGTTAGGACCTTTATCCATAGGAAATCCGCAACATTCTATTCCCAATAAGCTTGGCGTCGTTTGACGAATCATCGCGAAATTTTCAAAACTAGTGGGGCGCTCCGGTCTGCTCCTGTCTTGAAAGTTTCGGGGTGACTCATCAAGCGGCGGCCGAGAAAACAGGGGGGTCCCAAAACACGTTTTCTCCATTTTCTCCATGTTAATTCCCATAGGAAATTTTAGCCACGGCTACAGCCCGAACTGCTGAACGGAATTACACCAAATTTTGCAAAAAGGTAGCGCTTGGTTCAGAAAGCGACCTTTTTTTTAAATGGTGTAAATCCGTTCAGTAGTTGCGGAGAAATTCAAAAAATAAGAGTGAAAAAATCGATTTCCCATAGGAAACTTTATGCAAGGCTACAGCAAAAACTGCTGAACGGAATTACACCAAATTTTGCAAAAAGGTAGTGCTTGGTTCAGAAAGCACGCTTTTTAAAAATGGTGTAAATCCGTTCAGTAGTTGCTGAGAAAATCCAAAATAAACGTTTCAATATTTAGAGGCACGGAGGATCCGCGCACCCTCCCGACCACGAGCTGCATGCTAATTGGCTGTCAACACTCCAAATCAGGAAGTGTTGGCAGCCATCTTGTTCCTCGGTAGAACCGAGGAACAAGAAAGCAGTAAAAAAAGTGTGCAATACGCAAAAAGGGGGCAGGGTAGAAACACCCTGACCCCCTAGGCCTGCTCAGGGGGTCCTACAAATCGGCAGGATGCGCTTAGGGTGCGCGGATCCTGCCGATTAAAAAAAAAAAAACGAAGCGCGGGATCCCGCGCTTCGTTGGTAATTGGCCCCCAGGTGGGCCAAGTCCCGGGGGCATGCGGGGGTTAAGTTTTATGTGTGGGGGCCTCTAAGGCCCCCCAAGCCCCGGGGACCGCCACCCCCCAGGGCTTTAATAAAAAAAATGGTGCGGGAGGGCTCTCTGCCCTCCCGCAGCCCCGGGGACCGCCACCCCCCGGGGCTTCTTTTTTTGTTGTTGAAATTACCTGTGTGGGGGGGGGCTCGAGCCCCCCCACACGCCCCGGGGACCGCCACCTATCCGGGGCACTAACATGTAAATTAGGGGGTCCGTTAAGGACCCCTGAGCCCCGGGGACCACCACCTCCCCGGGGCTGTGCATTTGGATGGGAGGTGGGCCGTGCGGCCCCCCTCCTGGAGCCTGTGGTGGCCCTGAGGACCGCGACCCCCCAGGGCCGGCTCCTGCAGTGTCCCAGGCTGCCTCGCGGCTCCCGTCCTGTCATTGCAAACTGCTTTGCTTCATTGAAGCGAGAGCAGGGAAACCTGCTCTCGCTTCAATGAAGCAAGCAAGCTTTTCCACATGGGGAGCTGCATGTCAGCAGCTCCCCATGTGGAAAAGCAATGCCGGCTCCCGAGGGACGCGGGGAGCCGGCTGGGACCGTGGGGGCATTGGGGCCCCCCCACGGTCCCCAACGGAGAGGGCCAGCCCCGGGAGATGGGGTCCCCGGGGCAAGTAGTGGCCCGGGAGGGGGGCCACGCGGCCCCCCTCCCCCCAAAAAAAAAAGAAAAAGAAAGGCCTGCCCCGGGGTATGGGGTCCCTGGGGCAAAAGGAGGCCTGAGGAGGGGGGCCACGCAGCCCCCCTCCTTAAAAAATAATAAAAAGAGTGGCCATGCCCTCGGTGTATTTTAAAAATGAAAAAAAAGTGGTAAGGCCCTGGGGGATGGGGTCCCCAGGGCCCAAAAAAAGGAAAAAGGAAGGGGGGCCACACAGCCCCCCTTCGGGGGAAAAAAAAACCAAACAAAAAAACGATTGTGCCGCAGGCCCCGCCCCCTTCCTTTACCACTCTGCAAGTGCGCCCCCTGGCGCGTTTGCAGAGGGGGAACGAATTCCCCTTGAATACTGGGGGTCCCTGGGGGCCAACTAGCCCACCAGGAACCTCCAGTATGCGCCAGGGGGCTGTGTTGCAGAGAGGTGTACAGAGGCCACGCCCCTTTTTACACCTCTCTGCAACGCAGCTCTGTGGCGCTTACTGGAGGTACCTGGTGGGATAGTTGGACCCCAGGGACCCTCAGGATTCAAGGGGACTTAATCCCCCAACTTAAAACGCGCCACGGGGCGCGTTTGCACAGTGGTGAAGGGAGGGGGCGGAGCTTCAGGTGACATGTGTGCAAACAGGCCCCCTGGCGCGTTTTAAGATGGGGAATTAAATCCCCTTCAATTCTGAGGGTCCCTGGGGGCCAACTAGCCCACCAGGTACCTCCAGTAAGCGCCACGGAGCTGCGTTGCAGAGTGTTGTAAAAAGGGGCGTGGCCTCTGAACACCTCTCTGCAACGCTGCTCTGTGGCGCTTACTAGAGGTACCTGGTGGGATAGTTGGACCCCAGGGACCCTCAGGATTCAAGGGGACTTAATCCCCCAACTTAAAACGCGCCACGGGGCGCGTTTGCACAGTGGTGAAGGGAGGGGGCGGGGCTTCAGGTGACATGTGTGCAAACAGGCCCCCTGGCGCGTTTTAAGATGGGGAATTAAATCCCCTTCAATCCTGAGGGTCCCTGGGGGCCAACTAGCCCACCAGGTACCTCCAGTAAGCGCCACGGAGCTGCGTTGCAGAGTGTTGTAAAAAGGGGCGTGGCCTCTGAACACCTCTCTGCAACGCAGCTCTCTGGCGCATACTGGAGGTACCTGGTGGGCCAGTTGGCCCCTAGGTAGCCTCGGGATTGAGGAGGAATTAATTATCCAACTTAAAACGCGCCACTGGGCGTGTTTGCAGACATGTCACCTCAGGCCCCACCCCCTTCTTTCACCATTGTGCAAATATTCCTCTAAAATCAGCAGAACTACGAATTCCAATTTACTCACCTGTTATCAGGAGAGACCTCAGTGCTGCATCTTTGAGCCCAGTACTGATCCTGAAAAGTAATTCTAACCGTACTTACCAGTAACTTGAATTTCCTTCCATAGGCTAACATTGACTGGTTTCACTTGGAAATTCTTCCAAGTGTTGAGTTTTGGAACTTTATAATATTCCTCTAAAATCAGCCGAAGTACGAATTCCAATTTACTCACCTGTTATCAGGAGAGAACCCAGTGCTGCATCTTTTAGCCCAGCACTGACCCTGAAAAGTAATTCTAACCGTACTTACCAGTAACTTGTATTTCCTTCCATAGGAATCCATTGTCTGGTTTTCAGCAGAAAAGTTTCAAAGTGTCGATTTTCACAAACTACAAATATTCCTCTAAAATCAGCCAAACTAGGAATTCCGATTTACTCACCTGTTATCAGGAGAGACCTCAGTGCTGCATCTTCGAGCCCAGTACTGATCCTGAAAAGTAATTTTAACCATACTTACCAGTAACTTGAATTTCCTTCCATAGGGTAACATTGACTGGTTTCACTTGGAAATTCTTCCAAGTGTGGAGTTTTGGAACTTTATAATATTCCTCTAAAATCAGCCGAAGTACGAATTCCGATTTACTCACCTGTTATCAGGAGAGAACCCAGTGCTGCATCTTTTAGCCCAGCACTGAGCCAGAAAAGTAATTCTAACCGTACTTACCAGTAACTTGTATTTCCTTCCATAGGAATCCATTGTCTGGTTTTCAGCAGAAAAGTTTCAAAGTGTCGATTTTCACAAACTACAAATATTCCTTAAAAATCGCCTGTATGGCTTAAACGCATTCTTTCAACTGTTTACAGGAGATGCACCAGTGCTGGATCCAGGATCCACCACTGAGTAAGAAAAAGTAACGATAACACTACTTACCTGCTAAGTGAATTTCCTCCCATAGGATAACATTGGTGATTCTATATTGAAAAAGTTTCCGTGTCAACTTTTAAAATACAATAATATTCCTTAAAAATCACTACTGTAACCAAAACGCTTTTACTCAACTGTTTACAGGAGATGTCCCAGGACTGAATCTAGGATCCAGTCCTGTGGTTAGAAAAGTAATCCATAAAGTAACTAATTGCATTTATCTAGAAATTCACATTGAGCTCAATGTTGCATTGTGTTTGAAATTGTGTTGCCCATTGCAACAACTGTAACTACTGTACTTAAAAGTCTATTGCCTATTTGCAAAGTATTTAAACTAAAGTAATTTATTCTGAGAAAGTATATTTTGTAATGTAATGTATAATGTAATTACAATGTAATTTAAAAAATAAAATATCTAAAAATAAATAGTTTAAAAAAATGTAGTAAATCAGTATAAAAAAATAAAGATAACAATTAATACATTTAAAAATTGTCATTTACAAAACCTTGGAAAGTCACTGAAAAAAACCATAGGTTTCAGACATGTTATAGTTAGGAATTAGCATTTAAAAATACTTTGAAATTCACTGAAAAAACCATAGGTTTCAGGCACGTTATAGTTAGAAATTAGCATTTAAAAAACCTTTGAAATTCACTGAAAAAACCATAGGTTTCAGGCACGTTATAGTTAGAAATTAGCATCTAAAAAACCTTTGAAATTCACTGAAAAAACCATAGGTTTCAGACACGTTATAGTTAGAAATTTGCATTTAAAAAACCTTTGAAATTCACTGAAAAAACCATAGGTTTTAGGGACAGTTATAGTTAGTTGGACATTGCACTCGTACAAAACCCGTGAAATTCCCCGTTATAGTTAGTTCAGCTAACTATAACTCGCGCTCCCGCAATGCACTGCTGATGATGTCACATATTACATCACTCATGACATGGTCAGTGACATCACTGATGACATCACTGATGACATCTCAAATGACATCACTGATGACATCACTGATGACATCATCCATGTGATAATTTCATGCATCTTCTCACACCCTAATATAACTTTTGATACACCCACTCTAAATTACAGACTGCCATTCTCAAAACCATAGACACTCCAACACCAATAACTACATACCCACTCACTGATTCTTAGGTCTACACACACATCCACTCACTCACCTGTACAGTCACTCATACTTACGGTCACTCAGTACAGGACTATCATATGCACTCATACACCTACATAGACACTCACACACCGCCACTCATCCATAGAGGTACTCACACACCTAGTCAGTCATGCAAATAATTAATCACACACCCATTTACTCACCTATACAGTTATACACACACCAGCTCACTTACTCATACAAATACTAGCACATTCTTACGCTCTTATACAATAACTGATACAAGCACACACGCATCCATACAGCCACTCTCACAATAACACACTCTCACTTATAGCCATTTAAATACTCTAACACACATATATACTGCCTTTTACATATGTAGTTACTTGCACATGTACCACTGAGATATACATTCACTCACTAACACACCCATACACACACTCACCCACCCAAGCAGTCCATCACAGATGCACTCTTGAAATCATGCACCCAGTGAATCACCCACTCACACATCTATGTATAGAGTCACACACACCCCACCCACACAAACACTCAGGCAGCCATACAGATACTCAGACAACCAATCAATAACTCATATAGACACTCATGTAGCTATTCACAAACCCATGCAGCCGCTTACACAGCAACAGACAGACGGATACAGACATTCACCCAGTTTAGTCACTAACCCATGCATTCAGTAAGATACGTTTAATCACTCACTTATAGAGTTAGTCACGTACCTACTAAATCATCCATACAGACACTTATACACCCACTCATTCTTCAATACGCCTTTCCCTATATATATTAAAAATATTTAAACTTTACAGAAACACACAGTCACTGGATGATGTCATCAGTGATGTCATCAGTGATGTCACTGACCATGTCATGAGTGATGTAATATGTGACGTCATCAGCAGTGCATTGCGGGGGCGCGAGTTATAGTTAGCTGAACTAACTATAACGGGGAATTTCACGGGTTTTGTACGAGTGCAATGTTCAACTAACTATAACTGTGCCTAAAACCTATGGTTTTTTCAGTGAATTTCAAAGGTTTTTTAAATGCAAATTTCTAACTATAACGTGTCTGAAACCTATGGTTTTTTCAGTGAATATATATATATATATTCACTGAAAAAACCGTAGGTTTCAGGCACGTTATAGTTACAAATTAGCATTTTAAAAACCTTTGAAATTCACTGAAAAAACCATAGGTTTCAGACACGTTATAGTTAGAAATTAGCATTTAAAAAACCTTTGAAATTCACTGAAAAAACCATAGGTTTTAGGGACAGTTATAGTTAGTTGGACATTGCACTCGTACAAAACCCGTGAAATTCCCCCGTTATAGTTAGTTCAGCTAACTATAACTCGCGCCCCGCAATGCACTGCTGATGACGTCACATATTACATCACTCATGACATGGTCAGTGACATCACTCATGACATCACTGATGACATCTCAAATGACATCACTGATGACATCATCCAGTGACTGTGTGTTTCTGTAAAGTTTAAATATGTTTAATATATATAGGGAAAGGCGTATTGAAGAATGAGTGGGTGTATAAGTGTCTGAATGGATGATTTAGTACGTGCGTGACTGACTCTACAAGTGAGTGATTAAACGTATCTTACTGAATGCATGGGTTAGTGACTAAACTGTGTGAATGTCTGTATCCGTCTGTTGGTGTGTAAGTGGATGCATGGATTTGCGAATAGCTACATGAGTGTCTATATGGGTTATTGATTGGTTCTATGAGTATCTGTATGGGTGCCTGAGTGTTTGTGTGGATGGGGTGTGTGCGACTGTGCATAGATGTGTGAGTGGGTGATTCACTGGGTGGATGGTTTCAAGAGTGCATCTGTGATAGACTGTATGGGTGGGTAAGTGTGTGTAAGAGTGTGTTAGTGAGTGAATGTATGTCCCAGTGGTACATGTGTGAGTAACTACATATGTGAAAGGCAGTATATATGTGTATTGGAGTATATAAATAGCTATAAGCGAGAGTGAGTGATTGTGATAGTGGCTGTATGGATGAGTGTGTGCTTGTATCAGTGATTGTATAAGAGCGTAACAATGTGCTAGTATTTGTATGATTAAGTGAGCTGGTGTGTGTATAACTGTATAGGTGAGTAAATGGCAGTGTGTTTAATTATTTGCATGACTGACTAGGTGTGTGAGTACCTCTATTGATGAGTGGCGGTGTTTGAGTGTCTATATAGGAGTAAGAGTGCATATGATAGTCCTGTACTGAGTGACCATAAGTATGAGTGACTGTACGGGTGAGTGAGTGGATGTGTGTGTGTAGACCTAAGAATCAGTGAGTGGGTATGTAGTTATTGGTGTTGGAGTGTCTATGGTTTTGCGAATGGCACTCTGTAATTTAGATTGGGTGTATCAAAGGTTATATTAGGGTGTGAGGAGCTGCATCAGATTATCACGTGGATGATGTCATCAGTGATGTCATTTGAGATGTCATCAGTGATGTCATCAGTGATGTCACTGACCATGTCATGAGTGATGTAATATGTGACGTCATCAGCAGTGCATTGCGGGGCGCGAGTTATAGTTAGCTGAACTAACTATAACGGGGGAATTTCACGCATTTTGTACGAGTGCAATGTCCAACTAACTATAACTGTCCCTAAAACCTATGGTTTTTTCAGTGAATTTCAAAGGTTTTTTAAATGCTAATTTCTAACTATAACGTGTCTGAAACCTATGGTTTTTTCAGTGAATTTCAAAGGTTTTTAAAATGCTAATTTGTAACTATAACGTGCCTGAAACCTACGGTTTTTTCAGTGAATTTCAAAGGTTTTTTAAATGACAATTTTTAAATGTATTAATTTTTATATTAATTTTTTTCATACTGATTTACTACATTTTTAGAAACAATTTCTTTTACATATTTTATTTTTTAAATTACATTGTAATTACATTATACATTACATTACAAAAAATACTTTCTCAGAATGAATTACTTTAGTTTAAATACTTTGCACATAGGCAATAGACTTTTAAGTACAGTAGTTACAGTTGTTGCAATGGGCAACACATTTTCAAACACAATGCAACATTCAGCTCAATGTGAATTTCTAGTTAAATGCAATTAGTTACTTTATGGATTACTTTTCTAACCAGAGGACTGGATCCTAGATTCAGTCCTGGTACATCTCCTGTAAACAGTTGAGTAAAAGCGTTTTGGTTACAGTCGTGATTTTTAAGGAATATTATTGTATTTTAAAAGTTGACACTTAGAAACTTTTTCTCATAGAATCACCAATGTTATCCTATGGAAGGAAATTCACTTAGCAGGTAAAAACTGTTATCGTTACTTTTTCTTACTCAGTGTTGGATCCTGGATCCAGCACTGGTGCATCTCCTGTAAACAGTTGAAATAATGCGTTTAAGTCATACAGTCGATTTTTAAGGAATATTTGTAGTTTGTGAAAATCGACACTTTGAAACATTTCTGCTGAAAACCAGACAATGGATTCCTATGGAAGAAAATATAAGTTACTGGTAAGTACGGTTAAAATTACTTTTCAGGACCAGTACTGGGCTGAAAGATACAGCACTGAGGTCTCTCCTTATAACAGGTGAGTAAATCGGAATTCGTATTTCGGCTGATTTTAGAGGAATATTTGTATGTTTCAAAAATCAACACTTAGAAACTTTTTCAGCAAAAAGCAGGCAATGATATCCTATGGAAGGAAATTCAAGTTACTGGTAAGTACGGTTAAAATTACTTTTGAGGATCAGTACTGGGCTGAAAGATGCAGCACTGAGGTCTCTCCTGATAACAGATGAGTAAATCGGAATTCGTATTTCGGCTGATTTTAGATGAATATTTTAAAGTTCCAAAACTCCACACTTAGAAGAATTTCCAAGTGAAACCAGTCAATGTTAGCCTATGGAAGGAAATTCAAGTTACCGGTAAGTACGGTTAAAATTACTTTTCAGGACCAGTACTGGGCTGAAAGATACAGCACTGAGGTCTCTCCTGATAACAGGTGAGTAAATCGGAATTCGTATTTCGGCTGATTTTAGATGAATATTTTAAAGTTCCAAAACTCCACACTTAGAAGAATTTCCAAGTGAAACCAGTCAATGTTAGCCTATGGAAGGAAATTCAAGTTACCGGTAAGTACGGTTAAAATTACTTTTCAGGACCAGTACTGGGCTGAAAGATACAGCACTGAGGTCTCTCCTGATAACAGGTGAGTAAATCGGAATTCGTATTTCGGCTGATTTTAGAGGAATATTTTAAAGTTCCAAAACTCCACACTTAGAAGAATTTCCAAGTGAAACCAGTCAATGTTAGCCTATGGAAGGAAATTCAAGTTACCGGTAAGTACGGTTAAAATTACTTTTCAGGACCAGTACTGGGCTGAAAGATACAGCACTGAGGTCTCTCCTGATAACAGGTGAGTAAATCGGAATTCGTATTTCGGCTGATTTTAGAGGAATATTTTAAAGTTCCAAAACTCCACACTTAGAAGAATTTCCAAGTGAAACCAGTCAATGTTAGCCTATGAAGGAAATTCAAGTTACCGGTAAGTACGGTTAAAATTACTTTTGAGGATCAGTACTGGGCTGAAAGATGCAGCACTGAGGTCTCTCCTGATAACAGGTGAGTAAATCGGAATTCGTATTTTGGCTGATTTTAGAGGAATATTTTAAAGTTCCAAAACTCCACACTTAGAAGAATTTCCAAGTGAAACCAGTCAATGTTAGCCTATGGAAGGAAATTCAAGTTACTGGTAAGTACGGTTAAAATTACTTTTCAGGACCAGTACTGGGCTGAAAGATGCAGCACTGAGGTCTCTCCTGATAACAGGTGAGTAAATCAGAATTCGGATTTCGGCTGATTTTAGAGGAATATTTGTATGTTTCAAAAATCAACACTTAGAAATTTTTCAGCAAAAAGCAGGCAATGATATCCTATGGAAGGAAATTCAAGTTACTGGTAAGTACGGTTAAAATTACTTTTGAGGATCAGTACTGGGCTGAAAGATGCAGCACTGAGGTCTCTCCTGATAACAGGTGAGTAAATCGGAATTCGTATTTCGGCTGATTTTAGAGGAATATTTTAAAGTTCCAAAACTCCACACTTAGAAGAATTTCCAAGTGAAACCAGTCAATGTTAGCCTATGAAGGAAATTCAAGTTACCGGTAAGTACGGTTAAAATTACTTTTCAGGATCAGTACTGGGCTGAAAGATGCAGCACTGAGGTCTCTCCTGATAACAGGTGAGTAAATCGGAATTCGTATTTCGGCTGATTTTAGAGGAATATTTTAAAGTTCCAAAACTCCACACTTAGAAGAATTTCCAAGTGAAACCAGTCAATGTTAGCCTATGAAGGAAATTCAAGTTACCGGTAAGTACGGTTAAAATTACTTTTGAGGATCAGTACTGGGCTGAAAGATGCAGCACTGAGGTCTCTCCTGATAACAGGTGAGTAAATCGGAATTCGTATTTCGGCTGATTTTAGAGGAATATTTTAAAGTTCCAAAACTCCACACTTAGAAGAATTTCCAAGTGAAACCAGTCAATGTTAGCCTATGAAGGAAATTCAAGTTACCGGTAAGTACGGTTAAAATTACTTTTGAGGATCAGTACTGGGCTGAAAGATGCAGCACTGAGGTCTCTCCTGATAACAGGTGAGTAAATCGGAATTCGTATTTCGGCTGATTTTAGAGGAATATTTTAAAGTTCCAAAACTCCACACTTAGAAGAATTTCCAAGTGAAACCAGTCAATGTTAGCCTATGGAAGGAAATTCAAGTTACTGGTAAGTACGGTTAAAATTACTTTTCAGGATTAGTACTGGGCTGAAAGATGCAGCACTGAGGTCTCTCCTGATAACAGGTGAGTAAATCAGAATTCGTATTTCGGCTGATTTTAGAGGAATATTTGCACAATGGTGAAGGGAGGGGGCGGGGCCTGAGGTGACATCTGTGCAAACGCGCCCCGTGGCGCGTTTTAAGTTGGGGGATTAAGTCCCCTTGAATCATGAGGGTCCCTACGGGCCAACTAGCCCACCAGGAACCTCCAGTATGCGCCAGGGCGCTGCGTTGCAGAGACATGTACAGAGGCCACACCCCTTTTTACACCTCTCTGCAACGCAGCTCTGTGGCGCTTTCTGGACGTACCTGTTGGGCAGGATTCGCGCTCCCTGAGGGACAAAATGGCTGCCAACACTTCCTGATTTGAAGTGTTGACAGCCAAATAACATAAAGCTCGTGCTCGGGAGGATCCGCGGCCCTAGATATATCTATCTTTTTACTTTTGATTTTCTCAGCAACTACTGAACGGATTTACACCATTTAACAAAAAGGGTTCTTTCTGAACCAAGAACTACCTCTTTGCCAAATTTGGTGTAATTCCGTTCAGCAGTTCGGGCTGTAGCCGTGTCTAAAGTTTCCTATGGAAAATTGCATGGGGAAAACGCGTTTTGGGACCCCCTTTTTCTCAGCCCCCGCTTGACGAATCCCCCGAGACTTTCAGGGTAGGAGCGGACCAGAGCGCCCCACAAAGTTTGAAAATTTTGCGAAGATACGTCAACCGGCAAGAGAGTTATTTCAAATAGAATGTCGCGGATTTCCTATGGATAATAGGTTGTAACTATAACTATCTACTGGCGACCGCCAGTAGATAATATATATATATATATATATTCACTGAAAAAACCATAGGTTTCAGGGGCGTTATAGTTAGTTGGACATTTCACTCGTACAAAACCATAGAAATTCCTCCGTTATAGTTAGTTCAGCTAACTATAACTTGCGCGCCACGCAATGCACTGCTGATGATGTCACATATTACATCACTCATGACATGGTCAGTGACATCACTCATGACATCACTGATGACATCTCAAATGACATCACTGATGACATCACTGATGACATCATCCTTGTGATAGAGTGGCAGACCTCCTCTCACCCTAATATAACCTTTGATACACACACTCAAAAATACAAACTAACATTTTCAAAACAATGGACATACCAATACCAGTTACAACACACCTATTCAGTAATTCCAAGATCTACACACACATCCACTCATTCACCAACAGTCCCTATACAGTCACTCATACATGTACTCACTCATCATATGTACTCATACACCTATACATCCTGTTACACACCGCCACTCATCCATAGAGTTACTCACACACATAGTCACACATGCAAACAAAGTATCAAACATCCATTTACTTGCATATACAGTTATACACACACTACCACACTTACTTCTACAGAAACTTACACATACTTACTCTCTTAAACAATCACTTATAGAAACACCTACTTATTTTTACAGGAACTCTTCCAATCTCTCACTCTCACATATACTCACTTATATACACCAATACTCACATATACTAGTTTAAAACATATGTAGTTACTCATAAAGACACTATTGAGACAGTCATTCACTCACTAACACACCCATACACATACTCATCCACCTATACAGTCCTGCACACATGCTGTCTTCAACACATACAGTGAGTCACTCATTCATGCATCTATGCACTAAGTAATACCCCCCACCAAACCATACAGACACTCAGACACTCATACTGATACTCAAAAAAACAACTAATAACCCATATAGACACTCATGTAGCTACTCACCAACCCATGCAGCCACTTATACACAAAGTGAGAGACTGCTACAGATATTTTCATATTTAAACATTACACACTAACCCATGTATTCACTAAGATACACTTAGTCAGTTATACAATCAATTTTACAAAACAAAATCATCCATTTAGACACTTATATACCCATTTATTCTTCCATCGACCTTGAGATATACATATATAAAACATATTTAATTTTCAGAAAAACACACATTCACTGGATGATGTCATCAGTGATGCCATCAGTGATGTCATTTGAGATGTCATCAGTGATGTCATGAGTGATGTCACTGACCATGTCATGAGTGATGTAATATGTGACGTCATCAGCAGTGCATTGCGGGCGCGCGAGTTATAGTTAGCTGAACTAACTATAACGGGGAATTTCTATGGTTTTGTACGAGTGAAATGTCCAACTAACTATAACGCCCCTGAAACCTATGGTTTTTTCAGTGAATTTCTAAGGTTTTTTAAATGCTAATTTCTAACTATAACGTGCCTGAAACCTATGGTTTTTTCAGTGAATTTCTAAGGTTTTTTAAATGCTAATTTCTAACTATAACGTGCCTGAAACCTATGGTTTTTTCTGTGTATATATATATATTTATTATACTATGTATACATGTGAAAATGTCTCGGTCCCCTGTTTGCCTCGGTGGCACGGAAAAAATGGGTGGAACTGACGTCAGCACGCCGACGAGGTTCTCTTATGGCTCCAATGACGTCATACGGTGTCGCAAGCGGAGCCGTGCTATTATGACGTCCTCGTTGACGTGGGAGAGCTAGGAAAGAATTTCCGTGGAATGCTGGTGCAGGGGATATTCACCTAAGTGTTCAGGCTAGTCCTTTGGGAGCAACTGTTTATGTTGCCACTCCAGAAACCGAAACCAGTGATCCGAGGGCAGAGGCCCTGCAGATGGCACACGAGGTGGGGTGCCCAGTCGTGTGCACCAGCGGGGCAGCGAAGTGACAAGCACCACAACCCACAAAAAAGGTAACGAGGGCACTGAATAACACAGAATCTTCTCTTTGTATCTGGCAGGAACAACGCAGTTAAAATGCCCTAGTATCAAAATGTAGAATTAGTGCTACAACGGTCTTCAAGAGGACCTGCGATGCCGCTTCTGCCTCCCGTACCCTGGAGGTGGCACATGGGTCACGCCGTACGGTCATACTGCGGTGGGACGCACACTCGTTGACCTCTCATGGCACTGCTCCACACTTTAGGGAGGACGATTTCCATTAGCTATGTTTTCTGATGACATGTCGCGCCGGCCCCGTCCAACAACAGAACTCCTTTAGATCCAAACAGACTCTTCCACTCTCTCACCGGAAGTGAAACCAGGCCACGCGGACACTTTCATAATACAACAGCCGGGAATGCACTTTTCGGTAAAAAAAACACATTCCTTCCTCCTAATTAATCAAATAAACGTCTCACTGAAGAACAGGGGCCAGCTTCGATCGGTAAACAGCCGTTACAACGACTTTTTTACTTTGCGATACCATTACAATGCATGCATTACCACGCATGCGTTGTACATCACAAAGTCATTACTACGCATTTTTAGAACGCATGGTCATTTACCACGCATGCCTTTACAACGAATTTTGTTGTAAAGGTATGTATGGTAAATGACCATGCGTTCTAAAAACATGTAGACGATCCATGTCGTTGTAAGGAAACAGAGGCTGTTCCGTTTCCTCACAACAACGTGCACCGCCCCTCAGAGACGACGTGAAGCAGGAACCACGAGGAGAGAGGAACCACGAGGAGTGAGAGGTAAGGGGGATTGGGCATGGGGTGGGGGTTTCTTTTCTTGGGTTTAGGGTAGTGCAGTGGTGTTTGGGTGGTGTAGGGGGTCGTGCTGGGGGTAGTGTTTCAGGGTTTAGGGTAGTGCAGTGGTGTTTGGGTAGGGTAGGGGTTGTGCTGGGGGTAGTGTTTTAGGGTTTAGGGTAGTGCAGTAGTGTAGGGGGTCGTGCTGGGGGTAGTGTTTTAGGCTTTAGGGTAGTGCAGTGGTGTATGGGTAGTGTAGGGGGTCGTGCTGGGTTAGTGTTTTAGGGTTTAGGGTAGTGCAGTGGTGTTTGAGTAGTGTAGGGGGTCATGCTGGTGGTAGTATTTTAGGGTTTAGGGTAGTGCAGTGGTGTTTGTGTAGTGTAGGGGGTCATGCTGGGGGTAGTGTTTTATGGTTTAGGGTAGTGCAGTGGTGTTTGGGTAGTGTAGGGGGTCGTGCTGGGGGTAGATTTAGGGTTTAGGGTAGTGCAGTGGTGTTTGGGTAGTGTAGGGAGTCGTGCTGGGGGTAGTGTTTTAGGGTTTAGGGTAGTGCAGTGGTGTTTGTGTAGTGTAGGGGTTGTGCTGGGGGTAGTGTTTTAGGGTTTATGTTAGTGCAGTGGTGTTTGGGTAGTGTAGGGGGTAGTGCTGGGGTAGTGTTTTAGGGTTTAGGGTAGTGCAGTGGTGTTTGTGTAGTGTAGGGGGTAGTGCTGGGGGTAGTGTTTTAAGGTTTAGGGTAGTGCAGTGGTGTTTGGGTAGTGTAGGGGTTCATGCTGGGGGTAGTGTTTTAGGGTTTAGGGTATGGCAGTGGTGTTTGGGTAGTGTAGGGGGTCGTGCTGGGGTAGTGTTTTAGGGTTTAGAGTAATGCAGTGGTGTTTGTATAGTGTAGGGGGTTTAGGGTAGTGCAGTGGTGTTTGTGTAGTGTAGGGGGTCATGCTGGGGGTTGTGTTTTAGGGTTTAGGGTAGGGCAGTGGTGTTTGTGTAGTGTAGGGGGTAGTGTTTTAGGGTTTAGGGTAGTGCAGTGGTGTTTGTGTAGTGTAGGGGTTCATGCTGTGGGTAGTGTTTTAGGGTTTAGGGTAGTGCAGTTGTGTTTGTGTAGTGTATGGGGTCGTGTTTTAGGGTATAGGGTAGTGCAGTGGTGTTTGGGTAGTGTAGGGGTCATGCTGGGGTTAGTGTTTTAGGGTTTAGGGTAGTGCAGTGGTGTTTGGGTAGTGTAGGGGGTCGTGCTGGGGGTAGTGTTTTAGGGTAGTGCAGTGGTGTTTGTGTAGTGTGGGAGGTCATGCTGGGGGTAGATTTAGGATTTAGTGTAGTGCAGTGGTGTTTAGGTAGTGTAGGGAGTTGATCTGGGGGTAGTGTTTTAGGGTTTAGGGTAGTCCAGTGGTGTTTGTGTAGTGTAGGGAGTCGTGCTGGGGGTAGTGTTTTAGGGTTTAGGGTAGTGCAGTGGTGTTTGGGTAGTGTAGGGGGTCGTGCTGGGATAGTGTTTTAGGGTTTAGGGTAGTGCAGTGGTGTTTGTGTAGTGTAGGGGGTCATGCTGGGGGTAGTGTTTTAGGGTTTAGGGTAGTGCAATGGTGTTTGTGTAGTGTAGGGGGTAGTGTTTTAGGGTTTAGGGTAGTGCAGTGGTGTTTGTGTACTGTAGGGGGTCGTGCTGGGTTCTAGTGTTTTAGGGTTTAGGGTTTAGGGTAGTGCAGTGGTATTTGTGTAGTGTAGGGGGTAGATTTAGGGTTTAGGGTAGTGCAGTGGTGTTTGGGTAGTATAGGGGGTCGTGCTGGGGGTAGTGTTTTTGAGTTTAGGGTAGTGCAGTTGTGTTTGGGTAGTGAAGGGGGTCGTGCTGGGGTAGTGTTTTAGGGTTTAGGGTAGTGCAGTGGTGTTTGGGTAGTGTAGGGGTCAACCAACATGAATTTGTCCTTGTGTGATGTAACCAATGCTCATGTAAAGCACTCCAATACCTGACCAGTCTGCACTATATAAAACTGCAAAAAAACAAAAAATAAAAAGTGTTTTGCACACTTCTGTCATTGGGCTATACGTGGGCTACCTCTGGGTGATATTTGTGCTACATTTGGGCTCTTTTTTCTCTGGTGGCCATCTTGGGAGACTTATTTGTTATGAAGTTCCCTAATTTCCTCATTTACTACAGTCTCCTCAGTAGGAAATGCTTTCAGTTTTTACTTTGATTCCATCAAGAAGGCATTCAGATGTGTCACACATTTGCCATAAATTCAGAATGTTAGCACTCTAGTTGTTCATTAGATCACTGTAGTACAGCTACTGCTCACCAAGGAGTTAACTGGAAGTCTACTGCTGGTATTGAAAGTGATTGTTTCAGTCTGCATGTCAGAATTTTCTAATGAAATAGAAGAGGATTTGAGATCTCACTTAAAACATGCCCTAAATTTTCTTTTTGCAGCACTAACCATAATTTCTATGGCAAAATGAACCCCCTCATTTTGTTCCTTTTTAAATTAAATGTTTAAGTGTTACCAGTTTATTCCAATCAAGATGGCTTCAGGTGTGCAATACTTTTGTCATAAGTAAGGCTGTTAGCACTCTAGTTGTTCTTTAGAACACTCTAGGAAGCTGCAGTAGAACACAAAGGCATCAACTGACAGGCTGCTCCTGTTGAAATATAACAGGAAGATATTTGAGATCCCACTTAAAACATGTCCTAATTTTTCTTTCTACAGCACTAACCATAATTTCTATGGCAAAATGAACCCCCTCATTTTGTTCCTTTTTAAATTAAATGTTTTAAGTGTTACCAGTTTATTCCAATCAAGATGGCTTCAGGTGTGCCATACGTTTGTCATAAGTAAGGCTGTTAGCACTCTAGTTGTTCTTTAGAACACTCTGGGAAGCTGCAGTAGAACACAAAGGCATCAACTGACAGGCTGCTCCTGTTGAAATATAACAGGAAGATATTTGAGATCTCACTTAAAACATGTCCTAATTTTTCTTTCTACAGCACTAACCATAATTTCTATGGCAAAATGAACCCCCTCATTTTGTTCCTTTTTAAATTAAATGTTTTAAGTGTTACCAGTTTATTCCAATCAAGATGGCTTCAGGTGTGCCATACTTTTGTCATAAGTAAGACTGTTAGCGCTCTAGTTGTTCTTTAGAACACTCTGGGAAGCTGCAGTAGAACACAAAGGCATCAACTGACAGGCTGCTCCTGTTGAAATATAACAGGAAGATATTTGAGATCACACTTGAAACATGTCCTAATTTTTCTTTCTACAGCACTAACCATAATTTCTATGACAAAATGAACCCCATCATTTTGTTCCTTTTTAAATTAAATGTTTTAAGTGTTACCAGTTTATTCCAATCAAGATGGCTTCAGGTGTGCCATACTTTTGTCATAAGTAAGGCTGTTAGCACTCTAGTTGTTCTTTAGAACACTCTGGGAAGCTGCAGTAGAACACAAAGAAATCAACTGACAGTCTCTGCCATTGTTGGATGTACATGTTTTACTGAGAATGTCAGACTTCATTCTCACATGACTGAGAAAGATAATGTGAATTTACAGAAAATATGCTCTCATTTTAGCTTCTGGAGCACCTTCCAAAACTGTATGGGACAAGCATGTGAAAATAGTTTTCTCTCAAACATGATTCATGATATCCCAGCAGAAGGTTTTTCACAGGGTAAAATCACCTTAGAACACACCACAATTCCTGAAATTAGTATGGTACCATCAACAAATGAATTCTAATGTAACTAATGTCTGTTATCACCCTTTATAGTTCTCCTTTTGGTAACCCTCAAAATCTTCGATTCACTACAATGCATTTCAATGGGGTACTATCATTTATATTGGTCCCAAGATGGCTGCCAGCAATTCCAGGATGAAGTGCTGACAGCCAATCAGATCTCACGATGACATGTGTGGTTAGGCTCCGCCCAGATATATATGTGTTTTTACTTTTGATTTTCTCAGCATCTACTGAACGGATTTACACCATTTAACAAAAGGGTTCTTTCTGAACCAAGAACTACCTCTTTGCCAAATTTGGTGTAATTCCGTTCATCAGTTCGGGCTGTAGCCTTGCATAAAGTTTCCTATGGGAAATTGATTTTTTGACTCTTATTTTTTTAATTTCTCCGCAACTACTGAACGGATTTACACCATTTAACAAAAAGCGTTCTTTCTGAACCAAGAACTACCTCTTTGCCAAATTTTGTGTAATTCCGTTCAGCAGTTCGGGCTGTAGCCGTGGCTAAAGTTTCCTATGGGAAAATGAATGGGGAAAACACGTTTTGGGACCCCCCTTTTTTCTCGGCCCCCGCTTGACGAATCACCCCGAAACTTTCAGGGTAGGAGCGGACCGGAGCGGGCCATAAAGTTTGAAAATTTCGCGAAGATTCCTCAATCGACGCAAGAGTTATTTCAAATAGAATGTTCCAGATTTCCTATGGAAAATAGGTCCTAACTATAACTATCTACTGGCGACCGCCAGTAGATAATATATATACACATGAAAAACCAATGGTTAAAGCTTAGTTATAGCTAGGAAAACTTCATTTCCCTATACAATCCAAGATTAAGCTACAAAAACGTTAAAAAGTTGTATAACTTTCATTTACTAATTATCCACCACCTTCAAATTATTATAGGTAGCAGACCTCGTTACACACTCTTCTCAGCTCGCTAACCAAACATCACTAACTTTACCTCGCCGCTCTAACATGCACTGTGCTGATGTCATTTGAATAGTTATAATTGTTGTTATGAATGTTATGATTTCACATGCTAAAAGTGATGTAATACACAAGGGTATAAACAGTGCATGGATAAGGCATGTGTTATAGTTAATGTAGTATGGCAGATGAGGTGACAGGCCTGTGTTCGGAGGTGCGTGACGTACTACTTTGAAGGTGATGCATAAATTATGAATTGTAGTGCTAATTATAACTTCACAATTTTTAATGTGTATGAATCTTAATTTTGGTATGTATAGAAGGAATGCATAAGGTATTTCGAACTATAAATAATCCTTAATCTTTATTATTTTCATTGTAGGGTGATGGTTTTTATGTTTGAATAAAAATGTGTTTCAAATCAGTGTGGAGTCCAGTGAAGTAGAATGTTGTAGATTCTAGTGTTGTAGAGTGAAGTATTGCAGAGTGGAATAGAGTGGAGTCGAGTAGAGTGGAGTGACATAGCATACAATTCAGTGGAGTGGCATGGTGTGTTGTATCATCGAGTGGAGTACAATAGAGTGGAGCAGGGTGTTGTGCGGTGTAGTGGCTTTTCGAACAGTAGAGGTAAGTGTTATGCATTGGAGTGTCGTTGACTTGAGTGTCATGAAATGGAGTGTGATGGACTGGAGTGTCATTGAGGAGAGTGTCGTAGAGTGGCATAGAGTGTAGCAGAGTATTGTAGAAAGTAGTGGCATAGAGTGGAATTGACTTGTGTAGAGTGTCGCATAGTTCAGTGTTGTCAGTGTAGTGTCATACAGTAGAGTGCCGGAGAGTCTTGTACAGTGTAGTGTTGTACAGTGGAGTATCATTATTTGTGAGAACACAGTGCATAGTAGAGTCGTGAGTTATAGTTAGTGTTGTCTGGTTAGTGAGCTGAAAAGTGTGTGTAAAGAGGTCCGCTACTCATAATAATTTGAAGGTGGTGGATAAATTGTAAATTAAAGAAATAACTATAACTTTAGAATTTTTCAAATTTGTGTAGTTTAAACTTGGTTTGCATAGGGAAAATATGTTTTCCTAACTATAACTAAGCTTTAACCTTCGTTTTTCTCATTGAATTTCAATGTTTTTTTAAACAGTCCATGTTTTTTCGAACAGTCCAGTGTCACAAGGGGACAGTTGTTATGTAGATTGTTGTACAGAAGAATGAAGGAGAGTGTTGTAAAGTCTACTGTCATAGACTGGAGTATTGTAGATTGGAATAAAATAGAGTAGAAGAGAGTGTAGTAGCCTATCTTACAGTGTAGTAAAGTGTTATATAGTGTAATGGCATCTCATATAGTGGAGTTATGTATCGTAGACTGGCGCAGTGAGCTGTACAGTGGAATGGCATGCCCAACAGTATAGTAGGGTGTCACAGACTATCATAGAGCAGAGTAGAGTGCTTTAGAGTGGAGTCGGGTGAAGTAGAGTGTCATAGATTGGAGTATTGTCAAGTGGAGTGTCGTAGAGTACAGAGGAGGAGAGTGTCATAGAGTGTGCTGTGTCATATAGTGGAGAGGTGTATTATAGAGAGAAGCTATGTGGCGTGTCTTCAAGTGTCAGAGAGTGTAGCACTGTGGCATAAAAGGGATCGGCATAGAGTGGAGTAGAGTGGCATAGAGTGTAGTACAGTGTTGTACAGTGGAATTGCATTCATTGGAGTAAAGTGTCGGACAGTGGAGCGGAGTAGAGTATAGTGGCGTAGAATGGGATAAAGTGTGATATAGTGGAGTAGAATACACTGGATTGGGGTAGTGTAGAGTGGAGTAAAGTGTCAGAGTGGAGTGGCTTGGCGTATCGTAGACTATAGTGACATGGGGTGCAGTAGAGTGAAGTGGTGTAGCATACAGTCGAGCAAAGTTTCATAAATTGTAGTACCATGTTGTACAGTAGAGTGTAGTGGGGTGTTGTACAGTATTTGAAAGTGATGTAGACTATAGTAGAGTAGAGAGGAATACGGTCTAATTGATTTTTGTAGAGTGGAGTGGTGTACAGTACAGTGTTATAGAATGCGGTACAGTGGATTGACACACAATGTTATAGAGTACAATCACATTGAGTGGCGTAGAGTGGAGTAGAATACAGTGGCGTAGTGGAGTAGAGTGGAGTACTGTATCAGAGTAGAGTGAAGTTAAGTGGGGTGCAGTGACCTACAAAGAGTTGTGTACAGTGTTGCATAGTGTAATAGAGTCTAGTAGAGTGGAGTAGAGAGCTGTATAGTGGCATAGAGTGTTGTACAGTGGAGTGAAGGGGTTTAGATGGAGTAAAGTGTCAAAGAGTGGCATACACTGTAGCATAGTATTGCAGAATGGAGTTGCATAGAGTACAGTGGTGTGTGAAACAAATGGAACTGCATAGACTGGATTGTTGTATAGTAGCATAGAATGAGGTAAAGTCTTGCACAAATGGAGTAGAGTTGGGTGGAGTTGTGTAACGCAGGGTAGAGTAAAGTACAATAGAGTTTATTGATGTGTCATAGAGTAGAGTTGCATGGAGTGGAGTGTATTAGAGTAGGGTAGGTATTAAAATGTTATAAATTGGAGTGGGGGTATTATACAGTTGAGTGGCGTGCTGTGTCGTATAGAAAAGTTTGTATAGTGGAATAGAGTGTTTTACATTGGAGTGTACGGGCATAGAGTGGAGTAGAATGTCATTGAGTACCATGAAATGTGGAACACTTTTATAGAGTCGAGTTGGTCATTGTAGCTGTTTTCCGACTTTCCCTCCGGTCCCTGAGCGACGTGGAGCCACGGGCGCAGGAGCGCCATAAAAGCAGCTGAGTGAGACCGGCGAGGTTGGAGCCCTTGTTACATTGTATCCGTGCAGACTTTCCCTCCGGTCCCTGAGCGACGTGGAGCCACGGGCGCAGGAGCGCCATAAAAGCAGCTGAGTGAGACCGGCGAGGTTGGAGCCCTTGTTACATTGTATCCGTGCAGACTTTCCCTCTGGTCCCTGAGCGACGTGGAGCCACGGGCGCAGGAGCGCCATAAAAGCAACTTACATCTCCCGCTGCGCGGGCCAAGACGGGCCCGTCTGAGGTCGGAAGAGGCTGGTCTGGGCCATGGTGTTAATGTCCGGCTGAAAAGTCATTCCAATTGGTACTGTTATTCTGGGGGATAACCATTGTGTATGTTGATTGTGTATGTTGACTTTTTCTGTTGTTGGCAGCCATTGATGTGTGTTTTGGTAATGCCCTCTGTACCCTGTACTTTACTCACCCGAGCCTTATTGAGTTGAAAGTGTTTGGATTAGGCCTTATTTATTTAGTTAATTTCCGTGCTGTACCTACTGTTGACATCTCTGCTATTTTGGTACTGTTATAGCAGGGGTTGTGCAGCATGAGTAAACGTAAGCTTGGGGTAGGTGTGGGGGTTGCTGGTACACTCGATGCCTTTCTTTGTAGGGCCGAAACAGTATTAAGACACGAGATACAACTTACTGAGCGAAGGTTATCATTAGAACCCCAGCACCCCTCCACTGGCTCAGTGCCTTCAATCCATCCTTTGCCTAATCACACTGACGAATCAATTTCCCCTCGCAGCCTTCATAGTCAGCATAGCCACTCTTCCCCCATTCATGTAGACTCACCTGTAGTATTACTGCTATCTCCATCACAACCCACTTCTTCCTGCTTGGGGAGTGGTATCCAACCCTCAATGACTACTAGAGGGAAGAAGCTAAATCAGACTAATGCCTGTGAACCACCATTAAAAAAAAGAAAGGCGCGAGGCCCTTCTAAATCTACCTGTCAGGCCTCTAGATTAGCTAAACGTAAGAGTGCTGTCACAGGGAACGTTGGTAGCCAGTCACATACTAACTTGCCAACTAACTTGCAAACTAACTCATGCCCCGTCCCAGGTACTTTCGACCCTCCCCAACGGATAAATGAGGACGAGCTTTGTTTACGGCTGGAAGCTAAGCTTTCTGGTCTGCTCGATCCCTTATTTCATAAACTGTCATTGATAGAAGAAAGACTCACCAAAATAGAGCAGGGAATTTCGAGCGCATCCACCTCGAGTTTTGGTGCTCAATCAATAGACGGGCTTAACACCCATTTGCATAAGGCAAGGGGAGCTGATAAGACTTCTAGGGGTCCCATTATTAAACCTCATAGCTCCCCATGCACAGTAGGGACAGTCTCTGAGGCCACCGGAACGATTCATTATTCCCAGGACGATACATCTCAGTTTGTAGTGTTGCCAGTGGGATCTAGTGAATCAAGAGCTCGGTCTTTGCAGCCATCTGCTGGCAGTTCCCAGAGCGCTCCAATGCCACTTCATCTTCCACCCGAATCTACTCCATATTCTGTTGTTTTGGCCAGTGTTCCAGTATTATCTTCCAACACGCTGGAGCATTGGTCAACACTAAAGAACAAGGCCCTGTATTGGTTAAGCACTAGGGTTGGCTTAAATGATCACCTCTTTTCAGAAGTACCCTGGATCGGGAAATCCCGTAAGTCTTTGAGTGGTGACTGCGTGGTTATAAACTTTAGATCTCCAGGATTGGTTAAGCTTATCCTGGAGAGGGCAGGTAATCACTCGATCAAAGAGGATGATATCAACATCCTCCCTCTAGGGTTTTTCTATCAGCCATCAAGGGATCCATGGCAGAGGGTGAGGAAGGGGCCACCCCCATTTCAAGGGCAACCTGGTAATTCCGTCCCCATAGGCAATCGCTTTGGAATCCTTGCTTCTGTGGAGGATATTGATTGACTCAGTAGATCTGGATACTCTGCCTTGAACGATGCCATGGTATATAAGGGAAGTAGGGTGGATGAATTAGATTTTTATAATCATGTTGAGCTTTCCCGAAATGGGGTTGCTACGGAGTTAGGGGTTGGTTCTGAAGGTGGCAACAGTGATCTGAGGGATGTTTTACAGACCGGGGTGGAATTGACACTGGTGGTTGAGAGTGAGGGGGTCCTACTAATATTCATCTGGTGGAACCTACCCTATATAATATTGATCCTGGTTTGGAAGCTATGAGTAATGTCAAGGTGCCTCTAGCTCAAACAACACCTATTGTTATAGCTCAGGGGAATCCCAATTATAATTTATCTATAGTCTTGGAATATAGCGGGTCTACTAGCAAAAACCCCTTCATTTGAGTGGGCAGCATTTATTGAAAAACATGATGTATGGCTATTCCAGGAAACATGGTCCCTGGAACAAATTTATTATCCTGGTTTCTTAAATTTCTCTAAAGGCGCATCGGGGGGAAAGAAAGGCAGACCCATAGGTGGACTTACCTGTTGGATTCGACAGCAAGCAGGTATTAAAGTAGAGGAAATTTTCATTGATTGCCCGGATATCATGGTCATACGTCTCCGGTTGGCACCGGAACCAGATATACTGATTATTAACGTTTACGCAAGGGGAAAGCCGGGCGCTAGAGGTTCAAATACAGTTGCCACCCTCGATAGTTTTATAAGCATTAATAGGGGCAATTGTAACTTGATAATAGGTGGAGACTTTAACTGTTCCTTTGAACCCCTGGACCATGAGGATGGCAACCTTAGTGCTGAGGAGGATGCTCAGTGGAACATCCCGCAATTAGACCTACGCCCAATTAAAAAATGGACCGAGGCAGCATTGCAGCTCAAAGGGATGTGTCTGGAACAG
Organism: Calotriton arnoldi; assembly: GCA_963921515.1. Lineage (NCBI taxonomy): Eukaryota > Metazoa > Chordata > Amphibia > Caudata > Salamandridae > Calotriton > Calotriton arnoldi. The sequence goes on from CAWUFW010002798.1 coordinate 905,636, forward strand.
GGTGTGAGGGCTGTTAATGGGAGGACCCAATCGGATAGAAAGGGCTCCCACACTTTCGACAATGGGTTAAGAAGTAGTCGCATAGACTACATTTTTATTAATTTAGAATTCTGGTCATCCATAGTGGATATGGTAGTACGGGAGCGGAATGAAAGCGATCACAACCCTTTGGTGCTAACTCTGCAGGTGCTGGGTTTATGTAATCCGAGATACCAGCCCGTTGAGCCGTCTACAGTAGGCGTTGTGCTTACCAATGACAACAGAAGAGTTAGATGGCCCATGGTTTTAGAAAATGACGGGGATCTGAACCAGATGAAGCTAATGGTCGCCAGTTCAATAGCGTCCCTTCAATCCTGTGACACCCAGGAGGAAATTAATGCAAAGATTCCTCAGGTTCATAATGACTTGTTTGCGAATCTTAAACAATTCTTTATTAAAACTAACAAAACAAAGGAAAAAAAAACATGCCCCAGGCCGGCTTCTTGGTATAATAAATCGTGTAGAGCGGCGTATAAGTTATTGTCGAGAGCCATCAGATCTAGAGTTATGGATGATATCAAAAAAGCCAGAGTTGGGTACAAGAAAGCTCAATATCAAGCTAAGAAGTACTGGGATGAGCAACACTGGCAGGATTTGCTCATAGCTAGCAAAGAGAAAAACATGTTCAATTTCTGGCAGCTCGTCAAATGGGGGAGCTGTGTATTAAGTCAAACACCAGTTAACTACGTAACCCCGGAGATGTGGGTCTCGCATTTTGAGGCTCAGTTTACTGCTCCTAACTGCGGTGATGATATTTTTCAAATGCCCCTTCCAAACACCACTTTGTTTTTTACCAGCTCAGAGGTTGCTTCTGTCCTCAAATCAATCCCGAGAGGCAGGGCCCCAGGACCAGATTGTATACCGGCGGACTTGTTTTTGCACCATAAAGGAACATGGGTGACCTACATTCAGATGCTTGCCAACTCAATAGCCACTGGTGCACCACTCCCAAATACTTGGGCCGGCGCAGAAATCCTCCCGATATATAAAAAGGGTGACCGTTCCCTACCAGGCAACTACAGGCCGTTAAGCCTTAACGACTCCATCCAAAAAATTGTTGCTAGATTAGTGTTGTGTAGAATCAAGGCCTGGATTGATGAAATGAATATCTTATCCCCTTTACAGGCGGGGTTCCGTTCACACACTAGTACCATAGATCAAGTCTTTAGATGTATGTTAATCTACTGGAGGGTAGTTATTATCGGAGGGGGTACTATCTATGCGGCGTTTATTGACCTTAAATCCGCTTTTGATTTGGTCCCTCGATTTAAAATGTGGAGGGCTTTTGTGGATATGGGAATGCCACTGGAATTATTGACAATATTAGTTAAATTACACAATTGTAATTATGCACAGGTTCGCTGGGGTATGCAGGGGAAGGTTACGGACAGGTTTCCGGTTTTAAAGGGGGTAAGACAAGGGTGTGTGCTGGCCCCCACCCTGTTTTCCCTATTTATTAACAGGGCCTTTCAGTATTTTTCTACTTACCATACAGATGCCCCCACACTGGCTGGTATGAAGATATCTCTGCTCATGTTTGCGGACGATACATTGATATTGTCAAAAACCCAAATAGGGCTACAGCGTGCCCTGTCTCGTTTCGAGGTATTCTGCCGCGAGAATGAGCTAGAGGTAAATGTGGAGAAAACTAAGTTTATGGTTCTCCACAAACATAAAGCCATTAAAGGGAGAGTTTTTTTGAACAATGTTCTTCTTGAGCAGACAGAAATCTTTACATACCTGGGGATTACACTAGGCCGGAGACTAAACTGGAAGCCCCAGATAGATATGTTGGTTCTTAAACACGCACAATTAGCAGGTGTCCTTATTAAAGAACAGAGTCTATCTCAGACCAAGCCCATTGCCCCCGCTTTAAAGATTTATAATTCTAAAATTTGCTCCTCTGTATTGTATGGTGCTGAGCTTTGGGGTTTTGAGGATTTGTCATCCCTCACGGTAGCACAAAATACATTTATGAGATCTTTAATTGGTCTTCCGCAATCGACGCCACTTCTGCCCTTATATCTGGATTTAGGATGTAAAGCAATTGAGGATATTGCGCGCTTTCGGCCAATCGCATTTTGGCGTAGGCTTTGGACTACCCCTGAGTTGTCCCTGTATGCTAAAGCTGTGTACGAAGTAAGGGAGGCTGAACGCCCATGCAGAATTACATGGTTAAATAAGATTAAAATCACATTGCATAATATGGGGATGAGCAGTCTGTGGAAGGACCCAGTTCATAATCCATTTCCATCAAAAAAAGTGTATAAGGCAGCATATTGGAATATGGTTAAGATAAAGCACTTTTCATCCATAACAAGGTCCATCATGTCTAGGCGATTCATGGAGCTCAAACACGAAGCAAAGTTTGAAGCTTATTGGGAAGTTATCACCAAACCACATGACAGGAAGCTGTACCACCAATTTAGGGTGGGGTCTCTCCCCATAAAAGCATTAACAATAAGTTGGGATACAGCGTTGGATGATAAGTGCTCTACTTGCCCAGCACAGATTGAAACTATAGCCCATATATTGTTTGTATGTCCAGCCTACAAGCATCCTAGGTCAAAATGGCTTAAACCTGTTTGCCTTAATATGGGCACCAGATCAAGTGTGGAGGCATTAAGGATTCTGGAGACTAATACGCAGGATTCAATAGTAGTCGCAGTCGCCAAATTTTTGAGTTTGATGTGGGTGATTCGCGCCAAGAAAATGAGGGTTTTTAATTCCAGTTAGTTTACTTTTAAACTAAATATTAATATCTTTAGGCATAAGATCATTTCAGTAGCTCCATGTTTGTTTAGATATACATTTTTTTTGTTTAAATTGTGTGATTTTTAGTCTGTAAAGTTTTTCGATGTTGATTTTGTGGATGCCTTATGGCAAATTTTGTTTTGTGTATTATATATTATTATTTTATAACATATCTTTTATATGCTAATGTGTTTTATCCTATGAGACCTACACAGGATACTGTTGGCCTTCGGTCTTATATATATATATATATATATATATTTAGGGAATTATGGAATTTTAATATGACCTTTTTTTAAACTGTAGTCACTCCTGTCTTTTATGATTGTTACAATCGAAATAAAGACTGAATGAACTGAACTGAACTGAGTCGAGTTATATAGAGTGGAGGAGAGTGTCATACAATGTAGCGGCGTAGAGTGAAGTGGCGTACACAGTAGTGGCATAGAGTGGATTACCGTAAAGTGGAGTAACATACAGTGGAATAGTTTACAGTGGAATACTGTACAGTTGAGTGTAGAAGAGTGGAGTGGCACAGAGTGAAATAGCATAGAGTTGAGATGTGTACATTGGAGTGGCGCAGGGTATAGTAGGGTAGAGGGGAGTAGCATAGAGTGGCGTACATTGAAGTTGCATAGCGTAGAGTCAAGGAAACCGTTATAAATTAGAGTGATGTCTCATAAAGTACAGTGGAGTGCTGTGTTGTACAGTGTTGGAAACTATCGTAGAGTGGAGTACAGTATTGTACAATAGAGTGTATGGGCATAGAGTAGAGTGCAAATTGATCTGTGGAGTTTATGAGGATGTAGTGGAGTATATTCTGGTAGAATGGCACAGAGTGTAGTAGAGTTTTGTAGAGTGAAGTCATGTAGAGTGGAGGAGAGTATACTGGAGTGGCATAGAGTGGAGTAGTGTACAGAGCAGTGGCATAAATTGGAATAACATAGGAGTGGCATAGGTTGTAATAGTGTATAGTGCAGTAGCGTACAGTGGAGTGGCATAAAGTGTAATAGCGTATAGTGGAGTAGCGTACAGTGCAGTGTCATACAGTGAGTGTAGACTGGATTGATGTACACTGGAATGGGATAGAGTCTAATAGCAAACAGTGGAGTGGCGTCCAATGGAATAGCGTAGAATAGAGTAGGGTAAGGTGGAGTGGCATACACTGGAGTGGCTAGAGTGGAGTAGCATACAGTGGAGTGGCATACAGTGGACTACCATAGAGTGGAATGGTATACAGGAGAATGGCGTAGGGTGGAATAGCATATACTGGAATAGCTAACAGCGGAGTGGCATACACTGAAAAGGCATAGGGTGGAGTTGCAAAAAATGTAATAGCGTAGAGTGGACTGGCATAGAGTGGAGTTGTGGACAGTGTAATAGAGTAGAGTGGATTGGCATAGAGCAGAGTTTCGTAGAGCGTAATAATGTATAGTAGAGTAGCGTACAGTTTAGTGGTATATAATGGAGTGTTGTAGACTAGAGTGGCGTACAGTGGCGCGGGGTAGAGTGCAATAGCATACAGTGGAGTGATGTATATTGGAGTGGGGTCCAATCGAATAGCGTAGAATAACGTGGAGTGCCAAACACTGGAGTGCCACAGAGTGGAGTAGCTTACAGTGGAGTGGCATACAGTGGAATAGCATACAGTGGAGTGCTGTGGAGGGGAGTGGCATACAGTGGAATAGAGTAGTTTGGAGTAGCAGCCAGTGGAGTGGCATACAGTAGAGTGACGTAGACTGGAGTGGCGTACAGTGTAATAGAGTAGAGTGGAGTCTCATACAGTGGAGAGGCATCGAGTGGAGCGGAGGAGAGTGTAATAGCATATAGTGGAGTGGCTACAGTGGTGTATGTAATTGAAATTTAGCAGCAATGTAGACAATGGTGTGCAGAGTAATGCAAGACATCGAATTGTGCTGCCTTGCGTTTCTCCAGATTTACCAATCAATGCAGGGCCACACTGGTGGGTTTGTGTTCCTTTTTTAAATCTGACTTAAGAATTGCATTGAACTTGCGACACCATGCGTCACACAAGGGTACTGCAATCCAATTTTACAACTAAGCCTTAGTTATAATTTGGGCCATGGTATACCATGATAACTTTGCAGTATACCGTGGTACATGGCAATGGAAAACCAGTATATAATTGGGTAATGGCTGTTTTTAGTGAATGAAAAGGCTGCCATATTGTTTTTACTACACTTTGGCTGTGTTCAGTGTTAGGGCTTTAGATATAGGGTAAGTAGTAAGTCCCTACCTATTACGACATTAATAAAGTGGTAATAGGGAGGGGAATATATCTATATTTTTAAATAATTTTGCAGCCATGTACTGCAGTAGTTTCAAAAAAGTTTGTGAAATAAAATGAAAGTACCTCAGTGATAGATATCATTGTATTTAAATTCCTTATAGCTTAAAAAAATACTTACCCTACTTAACTGCAGTGCCTGAAAAGCATAATCTATGCACCATAATGTTTAATCCTGCCAAATTTCAAGTAAATTCATTGAGCCATTTTCGCGCTACGTCAAATACAATGGTCTATGGAAAACACATCGGTGGAAAACATGTTTTTTTGGACCCCCCTTTTATCTTTGCACCCCCTTAACGATTCACCACAAAAATTCACATCATCTGTAGAAAATGCTATAGATCTCGAAGGTTTTGTGGTGATTCGTCAAAAGGGTGGTAAGTAATTAGGGAACTAATATCCAAGGAATTCCTATCTTTAGGAATACTAACTATAACTACAGAGTGGCAATCAGATTTATTGTGATTTCTTTCTTTTTTATCTATTGTATTTGTTATGTATTTGTTTATTGGTTTACATAATCATGTGGCCATAAATGTGTCTTTTAGTTGTTCATGTAGTAATTTTGAAAATGTACATATGCAGTGTAGTTTATTTTGTGGGCTTCCTTACTACTTTTGATAACGTTGTGCTACATATGAAGGCCAAAGTGAATGAAAGCCAATCGTTGTTATAAAAATTAAGATTTTTTTTTTTCCTAATGGCCAATTATCATGTGCTCCATACAGTAATTTGTGTATCTCACTGCTAGGTCACTTTTCCATTTTGTTGCGAAGGAGTACATAAGGAAGATGGTTATTATTTGCCTTATTGGGCACACTTTTATTTTGTGAGCCAGAAAGCATGCAAAGAAAATTTATGTAGATTAAGACGTATTCTATTTCTTATGCATTTGTTTATAGGTTTCCAGTGGCTGCTCCTCCGCAACGGCGGAGGAACATCACCCCCCAGCCTGGCGCAGAGCCAGCAAACGAAAAATAAAACGATGCTCTAGCATCGTTTTATTTTTCATTTACCGGCTCTGAGCCAGCCTATGCATTGAGGGTTGGGGCATTGTAGGTGGTAGGCGGAGTGCTTGTGCACTCCCTAGGTACGCATATGTGTTTGGACGGCCATCTCAGGCTGGCCAAATCCCACATAATCACTTAGGTTTCTCCAGCCCGGCTGCATTTAGCAGCCGGGCTGGAGAAACCCCACAGACTCCACGACCTGAGTGGAGCATCTTTCCTGCCCGCTCAGTCCAATCTCCGCGCTGCTCTGCAGCATGGGGATTGGATGGGAGTCTGTCCCAGGGGCTGCTGAGACTCAGGAAGAGGCCAGCAGGAGTGACGCGATGCGGTAGGCGGCCAGAGGCATCAAGTAAGTTTTAAAAATTATTATTATTAACCCGTCCCCCCTACACTTGCTCTCCCACCCCCCTGCGCTTCCCCCACCTGCCCCACCACCCTTTGTTAATGGCGGCCGCCACTGTAGGTTTCCATTAGCATATGACCATAAATGAGTCTTTCATTGTTGTTGTTTATGTAGCAAATCTGAAACTTTAAATATGCAATCTAGTTCTTTGGGCCTCATTGCTATGTTTAGTAGGATTGTGCTACATATGAAGGCCAAAGTGAATGAATGGCAATCATTGTTATTGTTATAAAAATGTCAATTATTATTTTTTCCTAGTGGCAAATTATCAATGCTAGGTCACTTTTCCATTTCTTTGCCCAGGAGTACATAAGGAAGATGGCTTTTGTTTGGCTTTTTGGGAACAGTTTCATTTTGTGAAATAGAGAGCATGCAAATTAAATTTACGTAGATTAAGAATAAGATGTATTCTATATGATATGTATTTGCTTATAAATTTCCATTAGGATGTGACCATAATGGGTCTTTCAGTTGTTCATGTAGTAAATCTGAAACTTTACTTATTCAGTGTATTATATTTTTTAAGCTTCCTTGCTACTTTTAGTAGTATTGTGCTACTAGATATCACTAAGTTGAAAAACTTTATAGCTTAAAAAATACCTACTCTAGTTACGTGCACTACCCTACAGAATCATCTGTGCCCCCTAATATGTAATGTTGCCAAATTTCATAAAAATCAAGCTGACTGTTTTCACACTACACGAAATACAAAAGTCTATGGAAAATGCATTGGATTTCAGCCCTGTTTTGGAACCCCCTTTTTTCTTTGTGCCCCATTGACCAAACACCACAAAACTTTCAGTCCTCACTTTTGTGGGTAGGCCTAGTGCTCACAACAGCGAAACGGCCCAAAACGCAACATGGATACATCACATTTTTCCACTCAAAGCTGACCCTTTTTTGGACAAACCTCAAACTTTGACAAAAAAACACATTTTGATATGATATGGTAGGGGTATTTATAAAGCGCACTGCCACTGAAGACTGAGCATCCTGGTGCGGACTCGGAAACACAAGTAATTGACCAGCACATACAGAGAAGGATGCAATATTAAGGGCCCAAGAGAAAGGAATTGAGTAGTGATTTTTCTCATATTTCTGTGATGGAAAGATCTGTAATCTGCGGGGTTACCACAAACTTCCTTCCACCCATCATTCCCACAAGTCTCCTGATAAAAAGGGTACCTCACTTGTGCGGGTGGCCTAGTGCCCACAAGAGGAAACGGCACAAAGCGCAACATGGACACATCACATTTTTCCACTCGCAGTTGACCCTTTTTTTGCAATGTGGGTAGTTGTTGATTCTAGGCCCTAGCTCAGTCAGCATCTAGGAAAACATAGCAAACTTGCACAATTTCGAAAACTAGCCACCTGGGAGAATCCAGGGTGGGGTGACTTGTGTTGCTCTCACCAGGCTTTACTACCCAAAACCCTTGCAAACCTTAAACTTTGACTATAAAAAACATTTTGTTTCACATTTCTGTGATGGAAAGTTCAGAATCCATAGGGAGAGTCAAAATTTCTTCCACCAAGCATTCCCCTATGTCTCCTAATAAAAATGGTACCTCACTCATGTGGGTAGGCCTAGCACCAGTTAGAAGAAAAGGCCGAAAACACAACATAGATACATCAAATTTTTCCACTCAAAGCTGACCCTTTTATGCAAAGTGGGTAGCTATAGATGTTTGGCCCTATCTCAGCCGCACTTAGGGAAACTTAGTAAATCTGCACATTTTTTAAAACTAGACAACTAGGGTAGTCCAGGGGTGTGCGACTTGCATGACTCTCACTAGGTAATTTTACACAGAAGTCCTTGCAAATGTCAAACTTTGATAAAAAAAAACACACACTTTACTCACATTCGTATGATGGAAAGTTCTGGAATCTGTGGGTAGAGGAGCAGCGTTGCATTGCGTTACTCTGCCCGAGGAAGGCATTCCATAGGTGGAGATTGGGTGTTCCCACACAAAACTCATGGATTTTGACTCATTCACAGATTTACCATCAGTGGTAAACCTGGGAATGCGTCAAATGCGCAAGAGGAAAAATATCTTTATTTCTCCTCGCTACTTCCTCTTTCTATGTGTGCTGCATTGCATGGGTGCAATGTAAGGTGGATTTAGAGAGCACTGCTTGTCACCTGTGAGGGTATCCAGGCACTGAGCATGTAGTGTAGTCATGTGGTGAGGCTTGGCCTGAATATAGGCAGTCTTGTGAGTCTTGCAAGAAGAATTGAATAGTCAGGTCTTCAGCTTCTTGTAAATGGTTCTGACAGTGTGTCACCACCCAAACACCTACTTATGATCACACATTTGATAGTCTTTGTATAGGTGGCATAGAAGGTTTAATTAACTACTTTGATGGAATTAGAATGTGGAGGTACAACTTGGGCCTCGGAAGGAGACTCATTGAGATCAATGGGCCTCGAGACAGACTGTATAAGCATGATCCAGTTTAAATCCAAGTCACGCTGTAACCTCATAACACCACATGATAGCCTTGATACTTTTCATGAAGTAGTCATGGGTGAGTTGTTGAAAATTTGGCAAAATTCAAGGAACGATCATGCCACCAATCTAACCAAAGCACAAAACATATATTAGATACCCTTAGTGAAGATCATACCTTTGTCATCAAGCCCTCGGGTAAGGGGGGGTCACGTGGTATTATGGGATGTCAACAAATACTTTCTGGAGGCTGACAGTCAACTAAACCTTTCAGGAAGTTACCAAAAGGTGACATACATTGAGTATATTTCAGAACAAAGGGGGAGGTAGAGGAAAGAAATAGAAGGACTCGTCCTCCTATCAATATTGTCAACAAATAAAGAGAGCTCATCTGTCAGTCATGGACTTGACCTCCACATCTGGTTAGAAAACAGAATGTATTCTTTAGATAACCCCCACCCACCAGGGTTTACCCTTGGTGGCATGCTTCATCTTTGGGTCCTTCCCGTTCAGCTGCGGAATAGGGCGTGCTGCAACCTTCGGGTTACGTGGAAGCACTTATAGGTGTAATATAGTAGATGAATATATATGTAAAGAACTAGGAGTGAGTTTTTTTGGTGGAAATTTAAAAATACTAGCCTATGAGGAAAAATATTTTTAATTTGCACCTCTAGTCGATATGGTTAAAAAACGGGGAAAAAAACGAGACTCAATTGAATTATAGGGCTCATTACGATGGCGGAATGATTGCCACTGCCGGGCCGGCGATCGTTCCGCCATCACAATGAGATTTACCCACCGCCATATTAGAATGGCGGTGGGTATTGTGGCGGACGCAAAGTCCGTCCGCCGCTTTTCCGCCTATGGCAATCGCACTGATTGCCTGGCGGGCGGAGCAGGGCCACTTATATGGTGGTGGTGCCTAGAAGGCACTGTCCGCCATATTAGGATGTGTCTGTGTAGAGGCCTTTCCATGGTGGCGATGCCGCCATGGAAAGGCTGGCGGGGATTGGGTTTGGGGGCCCGTTGCGGGCCCCCCTTGGGGGGGTGTCGCTGCACTGGGGGGTACCCATGGGCCCCCCTGCATTTCCATGCACCAAGTGGCAGGCACCGCGTGGTGCCTGCCACGTGGTGCAGGGAAATGCGGTGCAAGCACCTTTAACATTGCAGACGGTGCTGCAGCCAACAGCACCGCCCGCAATGTTAAAGGCCCAGGATGCGCCCGCCAGTATGGCGGGCGCATCCTAATCGCAGTGGTGGGACCGCCGCATGTCTGGTGGGCGGTCCCAATCACCGCTACGGTGGTGGGCGGACCAAGTCCGCCCGCCATCGTAATCAGCCCCTAAGTTCCTGAGTTTCTAAGGGTCTACATGTTTCAAGCCCTACCCCAAGCCCTTTTAATCGGAAACAAGGATATCTACTCCCTGATACCACTCCTGCTAAACACTCTAGCTGCAAACCATCTGCATGCTAAGGAAAGTAAATATATATACAGCACTGTTTTGGTGTTATTCCTGGATGATCTGAAATTACATAACGTGAAAGTTAGTCAGCCAGGAGTCTCTGGTTATATTTCAAATTCTGTACAAATACTGTTGTATGAAAATTTTCATGTACATTGTGCCTACTCCTTAATAAACATCACCTCTGTGTGAAACTCGTGATGAATTTTAAACGTTCATAGAGGTGGACACTTCTAGTGAAACCAAAAACTTGTGACACACAAACAATTACACTGAGCACACACATCAAACATAGATATGTAGGACAAAAAACTGAAAATAAACCTAATTGTCCAGGACATGAAATAAAATAAGGATAAAATGCACCAAATACATGTATAATGCCTAAATCTGGCATCATGAGTCCGGGGGAAGGGACACCTGTAGTCACACTCTGCGGAGATGTGAGAAAACGTGTGACTTGGTTGAGCAACATGCTAGTTATGACAAATTCCAAGATACATATATTGTGCAAGGGAGTAGCCTTGGAATTGTAAGTACGACATAGCCCCTTTCCAGCAGCCGCGATAAGCGTACCATGGCATTTGTCATAACTAGCATGTTGCTAGCATGTTGCAATGTACCTAAAAATGTCCATACAACAGTATTCGTACAGAATTTGAAATATAGCCAGAGACTCCTGGCTGACTAACTTTCACATTATGTAATTTCAGATCATCCAGGCATAACACTAAAACAGTGCTGTATATATATTTACTTTCCTTAGCATGCAGATGGCTTGCAGCTAGAGTGTTTAACAGGAGTGGTATCAGGGAGTAGATATAATTGGTCCCGATGAACAGCCTTGGGATAGGGCTTGAAACATGTAGGCCCTTAGAATCTCAGAAACATAATTCCATTGAGTCTTGTTTTTTTCCCTGTTTTTTAACCATATTGACTAGAGGTGCAAATAAAAAATATTTTTCCCCATAGGCCGGTATTTTTACATTTCCACAAAAAAAAAACACTCCTAGTTCTTTACATCTATATTCATCTACTATATTACACCTATAAGTGCTTCCACGTAACACCAAAACAGTGCTGTATGTATATTTACTTTCTTTAGCATGTAGATGGCTTGCAGCTAGAGTGTTTAACAGGAGTGGGGTCAGGGAGTAGATATGATTGGTCCCGATGAACAGCCTTGGGATAGGGCTTGAAGCATGTAGACCCTTAGAATCTCAGTAACATAATTCCATTGAGTCTCGTTTTTTTCCTTGTTTTTTTAACCATACCAACTAGAGGTGTGAATAGAGAATATTTTTCCTAATAGGCAGGTATTTTTTATTTTCCACCCCCCCCCCACATTCCTAGGGGCCTGTTACGATCTAGGTCGTAAAGGCTTTACGACCGAGATCGTTGGTTTCAATTCCGACCGGCTGATTTCAATACAGCCGGTCGGAATTGAAACCGGTCGGCCATTCCGGCTGGCTTCCAACGGGACCCAGGAGCCCGTCGGCCAGTCGGAGACCAGCCCGTGATCCCATAAGAAGGCATTTCTGCCTTCGGGATTTCGATGCTCGGTTTTCCACAGGCTGTCCATACCGGGCTTTCCGACATAGAAGGCCTGTCGGAATGTGAGTTTGGGGGCACCTAGCAGGGCCCCCTTTTCCTTGCGGCCTCCAGTTGGGGTGGAGGGGGCACCTATGGTGCACCCCTGTTAATCCCTGCACCTTGTTGCAGGCACCTTGAGGTGCCTGCCACGGGGTGCAGTGATTAACACAATCTCCCATTTCTCTATGGAAGCTTGTGTTATGGCCGGTTTACAGCTGTAACACATGCTCTTATAGGGAAATGTGGGAATGCGACCACACCATGTACGGTCGCATCGTAATAAAGCGGTCGGGACCGTCGACTGGAGGTCGGTCGGTCCTGTTTCCGCCACGGTGTAGGTCAGAGGAAACTCAGACCGACATCATAATAAGCCCCCTAGTCTTCACATCAGCATTCAGACAGAATATAGAGTTTAAAATATCGACAGACAAGAATATCGAGTTAGAAATATTGTGACATGGAAATATCGACATCAAGAATATCGATGTCAAGAATATCGATTTTTAGGTAAGTAATATCGATTTTTTTCAAATACAGGTCATTATTAACGATTTCAAAAATATAGTTGTTAAGAATATAGGGGTCGATTACGATGTCGGGCGGATCGCCACCGCCCGCATGGCGGTGGCGATCCGCCCGCCATTTTCGTCCGTCCGCCACCAAATCCCCCCCGCCATATTACCATGGCGGAGGGGACCCGGCGGACGGAAAGACCGTCCGCATGTTTTCCGCCCGGCCGATCAGTCGACCGGGCGGAAAGGGTTTACTATGGTGGCGGTGTCTGCAAGACACCGCCATCCATATTATGATGCCGGCGGAGATGAGCCTTTCCATGGTGGCGTCGCCGCCATGGAAAGGCTCGCGGTCTTTGCTGTTGGGGGCCCGTTGCGGGCCCCCAGGGTGTTGGATGGGTGGGGGCTGCACATGGGGGTACCTATGGTACCCCCTGCATCTGCATGCACAAGGTGGCAGGCACCGCGCGGTGCCTGTCACGTTGTGCATGCAGATGCACAACATGCATTTCCAGCACTGTGGCGGGCAGTGTTGTGAGCACCGCCCGCCACAATGCTGGAAATGGGGGATGCCACCGCCACCGTGGCGGTGGCATCCTAATCACATGTGCGGGACCGCCGCACACATAGCGGGCGGTCCCATTTACCGGGGCGATGGCGGGCGGACAAAGTCCGCCCGACATCGTAATCGACCCCATAGTATTTTTAATTTTTGCTATGCATTTTAGTATATATTTTAAATGTTTATGATATAATTTTTTTTGTTTAATTATTGTTTATGTTTCTTACTATATTATTTACATTTTTAGTAGTTATGACATTTTATTTAATTTGATTTTGTGTTTTTTAGTTCTGTAGTGAGTTGTGGGTATATACGATGGTAAGTAATTTAATTATAATAAATTAATGAATATATTTTATTTACTATTATTTATTTAATTGATATTTAACTATGTTAATTGTGCTATTAATATGTTTTAATGTAAATGTTTTGTGCTGGTGGTGGGGTTTATAGGGGTAAAGGGTGGGAAGTAATTCATTTTTAATTATTTAATATTAGTTGTTCATTAATATTAATTAAATATTTAATCATTAATTATGTTATTTGTTTAATTTAAAAAAACTAAGAGCAGTTTGTGGGATTTATAAGGGTAAACAGTGGGGAGTAAATTAATCATAATTAATTAATAATTACTTCTTAAATACTATTAATTATTTAATTGTAAATTAATTATTTTAATTGTGTTATTAATTTTGTTTAGTTTAATTTTGGGTGGGGGTTGTGGGATTAATAGGGGTAAAGGGTGGGAAGTTAATACATTTTAATGAATTTGTAGTTAATTTTTTATAAATAATATTTGTTTAATTGATAATTAATTGTGTTAATTGTAAAATTATTATTTTTTATTTTAGGTGGTGGTTGTGGGTTTTGTAGGGGGATGGGTGGGAAGTAAATTAATTTTAAGTAAATAATAATAATTGTTTAAGTAATATTAATGATTTATTTGATAATTTATTATGTTAATTGTATAAATAATTTTATGTTAAATTTTATGAGTGTGTTGTGTGTGTTGTGGGGAATATTGTGGAAAATACATTAATTAAAATTCATCAATAGTTAATATTTAATTAATGATAATTGGTTTGTTGATAAATATTTATATTAATAGTGTATATCATTTTTTGTTTCAGTTAAGTTTCAGCTGCAGGTTGTGAGTTTTGTGTGGTTATAGGGTGGGAAGTAACTAAATTAAATGTATGTAATAAATATTTTTTGGTTAATAAATACTTTCTAAATAAAAATGTTTATTTGAAAGAAAATTATTTGTGTATTTTATTTATAATAATATTTGTAGGTATTTGTGATTGTGATATGTATTTAACATTGCAATATGGTTTTATTTTTAATTTTTTTATATGAAATATATTTGTATTTTTTATTCAACATCTTTGGATTTTAATTTATCTAGGTTTTTTTCTAAATAATTTAATTTTGTTCCAGATATTTTATTTGTTTTTAATGTCGCACTGACTTTAGTGGAAATAGTAAATTTTGCCCCTCCGTAATCCAACACTTTCCCTACTGTTGCACTGACTGAGTGGGAATAGTACATTTTACCCCTCCACAATCCAACACTTTCCCTAATGTTGAACTGACTGGAGTGGGAATAGTAAATATATTTGTATTTTTTATTCAACATCTTTATATTTTAATTTATCTAGGTTTTTTTCTAAATAATTTAATTTTGTTCCAGATATTTTATTTGTTTTTAATGTCGCACTGACTTTAGTGGAAATAGTAAATTTTACCCCTCTGTAATCCAACACTTTCCCTAATGTTGAACTGACTGGAGTGGGAATAGTAAATTTTGCACGTCCGCAATCCAACACTTTCCCTACTGTTGCACTGACTGGAGTTAGAATAGTAAGTTTTACACCACCGCAATCCAAAATTTTCCCTACTGTTGAACTGAGTGGAGTGGGAATAGTTAATTTTATCTCTCTGAAATTCAAACTTTCTCTACTGTTGTATTGAGTTTAGTGGGACTTGTAAATTTTACACCTCCTGAGTATGACACTTTGGGCCTCATTTCGATGTCGGTCGAAAAGCCTCCGACCGCTGGTCAGAGTCTTACACTCCGACTGCCGAATTACAATGTTGGCAGTCGGAGTGTTAACCGGCTGGGGAAACTGACTCGGTTCTGACAGACTCAAGGAGCCTGTCGGCCAGTTGGAAACCGCTCATAATCCCTTAAGGTCGGTGTTTCCGCTGTCGGGATTATGATGTTGGTTACAGACAGCCTTTCCATAGTGGACTTACCAACATGGAAAGGCTATCAGAAAGCGACTTTGGGGGCCCCTAGCAGGGCCCCCTTCTCCCCTGGCCCTCCAGTTGTGGCCCTGGGGGCACCTATGATGCCCCCTTTCACATCCCCGCACCGTGTGGCAGGCATCATGAAATGCCTGCCACACGGTGCAGGGATGTGCAAAAACTTCCATTGTACAATGGGAGCTTGTGCTGCAGGCGGTTTCGGCCCGCCGCACAAGCTCCCATTATAAAATGGAAGTTTGCCACAGCACCATGTGTGGTCACATCCTAATTGCAGTGTCGGGACCGCAGACCGGAGGTCGGTCGGTTCCGCCTCCGCGCCGATGCTTCCGACTGACATCTTAATGAGGCCCTTTGTTTACTCTTGTATAAATTGTAGTGGGAATAGTATATGTATTAATTTAAAATTTGTAGTTCACTTTTGTAGTTTGGCTATTTAAAATTATAATATTTATATTTATTAATGTTTTTGAAATATTTGTTTTTATAAAACACTTTTTTAATTTGTTTCATTATTTAATTGTATTTAAAATGGTTTGTTTTCAAAACAAAATTATTGTATATATGTATATATATTTATTTGTTCTATAATTACATTTTAAAAAGTTTTAAATTATAATATAAATTAAAAATATTAACTTAATAACATTATTAAATTAGATATATGTAAATAAATATATATTAATATTTATGCTGTTTGAAATTTTTGAAAATAATCATTGTTATATTTTTCAAAAAAGTTATTAAATACATTTTATTTTTATTATAGTAGTATTATTTTTAGTTTAATTAACGTTTACTATTTAAATATATTTAAAAATCGATATTTTAGACAACTATATTAGTGACAATGATATATTTTTCCCGATATTTTTGTAATTTCAATTATAAGTATAGGAAGTGGATATTTTTGACATCGATATTTTTGACTTGATATTTTTGTATGTAGATATTTTTGTAATCGATATTTTGTCAGTGAACCCTTTACCTCTATTCTCATCTACTATATTACACCTATAAGTCTTTGTTTGTTGAGAATACCTTGAGTATAAACAATCTATTCTTAGATATCACACTTCACTAGACAATTGGAGAGAAAGGGGTTACTAACTGTAGAGGAGCATACATTTTTGCATGTTAATAAACTAGTGGCCCCATGTTTCTAGCTCCTCCCTAAAATACATAAGGACAAAGTGAACCCACCAGGTAGAACAACTATTTCAGCAAATTGTAGCCTGCTGAAAAACACTTCTAAATATCTGGATTTTTTTCTTCTTCCATATGTGCTAAAATGACCATCTTATTGTAGAGATAGTACAGACTCTCTCAAGAAAGTAAATGGGACACCATGGAAGGACAGTAACAATTTGGTGATTATAGCTGTAGCCCTTATATATTTGCATATAACATCATTTGGGAATCCAAGCATGTAGGCTATATTTCCGAGATAAAAGGATTTACGTGTATGACCACTCAATGATGCTACTCAAATATTATGTAGTGAGGCTGGGTAGGCTTCACTGTGTAATACTCTCACAATACCCCAAAGATTTTCCTTGGATTCACAATAATAAATCCCTAGCTCAGTCCTGGTAGTGGGGCAAAGAGCAGTCAGGCTTTACTGGAGGAGCATGTGTTAAGTATTTCAGAGTACCAACATGAACAATAAGTAAATTACATGACTCAAAAGAAATCCAACACCAATTTATATAAAAAAAGCAAATTTTCATATAAATTTAGACACCAAAGTGAAGACAATCAGATAAGTATAACCAGAGTTATGGATTTTAGAAAGAGAAATCAGTGCAAATCAAAACTGCAAAACCTTAGCATTGCTGTCAATGGTAAAAAGCACTAGTGGCAATTGGTCACTTGCAGGTCGAGTTGAATGGAACCCACTGGGGTTAACATGATTTGGGTCCCAGGACCAAACCACGACAGTAATTTGAAATTTACCTGTCTCGTAGGGCCTGGGTGCAGAGTTGCTCTGACTGCCCCTAGTGCTGAAGCGGTGGCCAAGGAGAACTGGCTTTACCACTTACACGGTGCTGGGGAGGAAATGGATGCAAAAAGTCAACAACAGGGCCACTGAGGTGGTCAAGTTGAAGGTGCTGCGGAGTTCCCTCGGGTTGCACCATCAAGTGACGGTAGTGTTGCCGGACTGGCCACCAACAAGCGTAGGCAGCGATAAGGTCAGCAAGAAGCCTCAGCAGCTAATCTGCCCCTAAGGTGATGACACCCGGGGGGTTTTCACCTTTGCTATCCAGAATTCTCTTTTCTGCCACTGTTAAAAATGGCATTAACTTTCTTTGGATGTACAGACCAAGTAGCCCGCCCTAGGGATGTTTAATGGACATGTCATAATTGATCTAATATATGAGGTCAAAAGCAGTGCATGGCAGAGTTGCAAGTTACAGTTAGCTCTGCTAACTATAACTGATGAATTTCTGTGTTTTCTTTAGTTCAAAACACTAATGTTGTCACTGACATATTCACCTAGCATAAGGTTACCTTAACCTTTGTTTTTTTCAAGGGAATTTTTAAGGTTTTTTTAAAAACAGAAACAGATCTTTTTTTATCAAAGCTAACTATAGCTTTACTTTAACCTTTGGTGTTTTCAGTGAATTTCTAGTTTTCTTAAAACCTAAAGTAATATTTTATTACCATACATAAAGCACCCCCCTCTCGCACAGACACAGGGCCTTATGTTTTTTAAAGGAGAGGGGGCATTGTGGCCCCCCTCCTTGAGCCTAATTAAGTCCATTAGGCCCTGGGGACCTCAGGGACTTATGTTTCTTAAAGGGGAGGGGGCAAGTAGCCCCCACCCAGCCTTATTAGGCCCTAGGGACCCCATCCCCCAGGGTTTTTCTTTAGGAGGGCCGCTTGGCCCCCCTCCATGAGCCTTATTAGGACCTGAGGACCCCATCCTCTAGGGCCTTTTTTATGAAAGAGTGGAGTGGCATACAATGGAATAGTGTACAGTGGAGTAGTGTAAAGTGCAGTGGCATACAGTGGAGTGTGGTAGAGTGGAGTGGCATACATTTTAATAGCATAGAGTGGAGTGAAGTACAGAGTAGTGGTGTGCAGTGGAATAGTGTAGAGTGGAGTGGCATAGAGTGGAATGGTGTACAGTAGAATAGTGTACACTGGATTGGGTTAGAATGGAGTGGCGTAGAGTGGAGTAGTGTTAATATCCGTGAATGCAATGATATATGCAGGCCCGACCAAGGCAACACCATAAATGCAATGTCAATGCACACCATAAAATGTGCTCACATAACAATTTTGATAACAGTAAAAACAATGTCAATTTATGCCATAATCTATGCATAATCTATGCACGCATAACAATGACAATATCAGTCAAAGCAATATCGATGTATGCTATGACAACTGTACGCACAATACTGAGGATGTCAGTACAAATGATGTCAATGACAGCCATATTAATTGTACACAATTTAGTGAACGCATGACATTTCTGTCGGATTCACCCAATGGGACCTCCCCATCTACCCTGAGTCAGAGATACATGGTCCGACAGGCCCTGTGACCTAAACTCGAGCTAACCTATTGACATGTCAAAGGTAGGGGTGGGCGGAGCTTGCAGAGTTTCACTTTGCAGAATTCCGAAGAGTGTCCGAAAAACATTGCTCGGCAACTTCAATACCCACATAAAGGTTTTTGTGTGGTGCTGGAACTCACCTCTCATTGGCAAAGGGACAGTTTTTGTAAACAGTGAAAACACGTGGGAATGCAAACAGCTGTAAAATGATATTAGCCATATAAAAATTGCCTTCCCATGCCCTGGCTCATGTCCCACCACACACTGAATGGATCTCATTCATCTTACCATCCTGGCAGCCCCCGCTCCCTCCATCCCCGTACCTGTTCCTCCTCTGGCGAGTCCAGGTCCTCTCTCTCTGTGTGCCTGCTGTTCAGCTCCAGGGCTTCAGTGTGACTGACAGCCCATTCTCCGACTCCTCTCCTCTCCCAGGCGGGATTTCTCTGCCTCTGGCCAGAGCAGGGAAGGCGTGAGGCCTGGCCGCTCTGCAGGAGGGGTTGGTGATTTGGAAAAGCTGATGCCCGTGCAGCGCTAGCTGAGGTAAGAGCTCACCTTCTCTCACCACCGAAGTGGGGAAGGTCCCCCACCACAGGCTGGAAAGTGGACACTACGACTACTGCAAAGTGGAAGTCAGGGCAGGAGGGGGTAAAAAGGGGTCTGGGACTCTGTGCACTGAGCTTGTGAACTGGGCTCTAGAGTGCTGAAGCTCTATGTACAAAACGTGTAGTGCACCTTACAACGGTGGCACAGGATGACACGCTAGGTCTGAGATGCTGAGCTTTTGCTGGGTGAAATGGTCTGCTTGCCACGCCCGGAAGATTTAGTCACCTGCGGCAACTGGGTTGGTGCTGTGTAGAGTGTAGACCTTCTCCCAACGCAGGATCATTGTGGCCGGAAATGTGGACCGCCCTGGTTTCAATGGCATAATTTGTCGTTGGAGCCTCTCGTCTGTACTTGAGTGAGTGTCTCACCTCTGCTCCACCCTCCTTCCTGCTGCTCTTTGAAACTCTGAAGGAACCCCTGAAAGAGAAACACTGCCCACCCCCATTCCTGGTGACAGCAAAGTGTGGGAAGGGGTGGGTGAGACAGAAGTTGGCGCCGGTAAACTCCGCTACGTGGCCTCTGGTGGAGTTTTTGCCAAATTTCACGCTCCAAGCAGACCGCAGAGTGGCAAAACTCAGCAAACTCCACTGGTGGAGCGGAGTTTACCACCCATCCCTAGTCACAGGTGGGGTTAAACTTAGCCCAAAGACAAAAGCGCACCCAGGGAAAACCCTAATCGATCCCACAGATAAGCAGTTACACCACAAACAGGTCAGAGGAAATTGGCCCCAATAAAACATGTTTGGCCAAAGGCACGTGTTCCCAAAATAAAACACAGATAGATACCATATACAGTTCAGATCACTCAGCTAATCAGTACACAGCATGTACGCCACAAGTAGTGATCATGCGCTCCCCACGCCGGAAATCTGGACACAAACTCACTGGCCGACACTAGCTTTCCCTGAGGTCGAGAGCCACCAGTGTCCCCCTTATCAGATGGATGCACTTGTTGTTTTTGACTAGGCCAAGAATTCCAGATAAGTTTATTTTACCTCATGAACAGTATAAATGGTCGGCCAAAACTTCTGTACAATGAGAGACTTTCTTCAGATGCTACTCATTTAATTAAACCAACTTGCTCCTGTACTGTCAATCGCCTCTTGTCTTTCCATTTTTTTAAGGTAAAGTAATATCCAAGCAACAGTGGTATAGAATGGAATAGCATAGAGTGGAGCGGCATATAGTGGAGTAGGCTACAGTGGAGTGGAGTAGAATGGAGTGAGGTACAGTTTAGTGTAGTATAGTGGATAGCATAGACTGGAGTGGCTCAGAATGGAGTGGCATAGAGTGGAGTGTTTTTTCGAGTGGGATACCATAAAGCTGAGTGTTGTAGAGTGGAGCGAGATAGAGTGTAGTGGGGTAGACTGTAGGGGCATATAGTGTAATAGTGTACTGTGGAGTGTTGTAGAGTGGCGAACAGTGGAATAGTGTACAGTGTAGTGGTGTAGAGTGGAGTGGCATGGAGTGTAGTGGCTCACAGTTGAGTGACATAGAGTGGAGTGTTGTAGAATGGAATGCCATAGAGTGGAATATTGTAAAATGGAGTGGGGTAGAATGTAGTGGGGTAGACTGAAGTGGAATACAGTAAAATAGCTTCCTGTGGAGTGGCATAGAGTGGAGTGTTGTAGAGCAGAGTGGCGTACAGTGGAATAGTGTACAGTGTAGGGGCATAGAATGGAGTGGTGTAGAGTGAAGTGGCATACAATGAAGTAGCATATAGTGAAGTGATGCAGAGTGGAATACTGTTGAGAGTTATTGGCGTACATTGCAGAGACGTAGATTGGACTGGCAAATGGTGGAGTAGCGTAGAATAGAGCGGCATAGAGTGGAGTGTCAGACAGTGGACTATTGTAGGGTGTAGCAGCGTAGTGAGGAGTGGCATAGAGTTGAGTAGCATTGAGTGGAATGGCATAGAGTGGAGTGATGGGCAGTGTAATAGCGTATAGTGGATTGTCGTAGAGTGGAGTGGCATATACTTGACTGGCGTAGAGTGGAGTGGAGTATACTGGAATAGTGTACAATGCAGTGGTGTCACTGAAGGGCATACAGTGTATGGCATAGAGTGGAATAGCGTGGAGTCTAGTGCTGTAGAGTGGAGTTGTGCATGGTGAAATAGTGTAGAGTGGAGTAGCATAGAGTGGAGGGGGTACAGTGGAATGGTGCACACAGGAGTGCCATAAAATGGAATGGCATGAAGTGTAGTAGCTTATAGTTTAGTGGTGTAGAGGGGAGTGAAGTAGAGTGGAATGGCGTACAATGGATTAGCGTAGAGTGAAGTGGTGTATAGTGGAGTGACGTTGAGTGGAGTGGTGTAGAGTATAATAGAGTGGATTGGCATAGAGTGGAGTGGCATAGAGTGGAGTCTGGTAATTGAAACAGTCATAGCGTGAAAGTGCATGAACTGATGTAGATGTAATGTGACAGGAAAATACATTATGAGGTATAAATGTTAATTTGTGGTAGTATGTGTGAATAGTGTAAGTAGTGTTAAAGTTATAAGTTTTAAAATAGTTATATGTTATGCCGAGGTATACTGCGGTAAGATTGCGGTATACCATGGTACATGCACATAATAAGGCAGTATGTGATTGGCTAATGACTGTGTTTACTAGACGTAAAAGGTAGCCATGTCGTTTTCAGCACAGTTTTGCGACGTTCTGGGTTAGGGTCTAAGATATAAGTAAGTAGTAGGTTTTATTGTTGTTTCCCACCTATTACGGCTCCAATAAAGTGGCAATAGCTAAGGAAGTGCATTTATAATTTTCTATATCTCTTTTCAGAGGTTTAGGAAGAACTGCACAATTTTCTTCAAGTTTTTTTTAAAAATAGTCCAGTAATTTTTAGAGGTTTACCGCGATATACTGAATAGTTTTTTTAACAGATTTAAATATGTTAAAAATAGACAGTAGTACACTATATCGATAAATTATAGTGTAGGGCAGTGTATTTTTCATTTTTAACAAAATTATTTTTTTTCAGATTTATTTTAATTACCATTGTACTCCAGAGGCAGTATCGCCATACTCTTTTTTAAAATATATTGAAACTTATAAATAATGTTCCCTCCCTATTACCACTTTAATAAACTATTAATAGTTAGGGAAAAAATATCAAACCTAATATATACCTATATCTAAGGGTGTAACGCAGAACATAGTCAATTCTAAAAACAACATGGCTGCCTTTAACTTTTGTAAAGGCAGTCATTAGCCAATCACATAATGTCTTGTCATTGCTATGTACTGCAATACTTCCATGAATTACACATAATTTCATGAAACTACTGCTAGAACAGATATCATTAAGTTAAAATGCCTTATAACTTAAAACATACTTACCCTGCTTACCTGTAGTACCCAAAAGGATCATCCTTGTAACATAATGTCTAAATCTGGTAAATTTCATGTAAATCCGTTCAGCTGTTTTTGTGCTACGTGAGATACAAAAGTCTATAGAAAACGCATTGGTGGAAAAACGCATTTGGGACCCCCTTTTATCTTTGCACCCCCCCCCCGACCAATCACGGCGAAAGCTTCCATCCTTCTACAATGTAGAAAAAGCTCTAGACATGGAAAGTTTTGAGGAGATCCATCAAATGGGGGCAAAGTACTTAGTGACCAAAATTTCAAGGAACTGCACTTGACAACACTGAACTGTACGAATCTCTACTCCACTGAACTCCATTTTATGCCTCTACACTCTACAACACTCTGCTACACTCTATGCCAATTTACGATAATCTACTCAATGACACTCCACTCCCCCACACTCCATTTCATGACACTCCAGTCAACAACATGCCATTGTACAATATTCATCTCTAATTTTCGACACACCATTACACTGTACAACACGCCCTTCCACTCTACTATACTCCACTCCATGATACAACACACCACTACACTGTGTAAAACTTTACTGCACTGCACTCTAGGTTACTCCACTCTGCTTGACACTAGACTCTACAACACTCTCCTTTAATGTACTATACTACACTCCACTTTGCGACACGCCAATGAATGACACTCCACACTGCGATTTGAAACACATTTTTATTAAAAAATAAAAGCCATTAACATACAATAAAAACAAACAAGGTTAGAAATACCTTATGTATTGTTTCTATGCAAAATCTAACTTAAAATACACAAACATTACAAATTATAAATTTATAATTATAACTACAATTCATTATTTATGCCCCACCTTCAAATTACTATAAGTAGCCCACCTCCGAAAACAGTCTTGTCACTTCACTTGCCACACTAGATTAACTACAACTCATACCTTTTCCATGCACTAGTTATGCCCTTGCATACTACATCACTTATTGTATGTGAAATCATATCATTCATAACACTTATTACTTCTCAAATGACATCATCTGTCAAAACACAGTGCATGGTAGTGGACAATTTGAAAGTGGTGGATAAATTGTAAATGAAAGTTATAACTATAACTGTAGAATGTTTAGTTTGTGTAGTTTAAGCTTGGTTTGTGTAGGAAAAAAGTTTTTCTAACTATAATTAATCTTTAACCTATGGTTTGTTCATTTAATATATATAAAGATATTATTTATATATATTTTTTGTCAATGAATTTTTGTTTTCTTTTTAAGTAAATGCGTGCAATGCACCATGGGCAGCCAGCACCGAAAGCACAAGGCGTTCTGGGGTGCACAACTGGGGTTGGCCATAGGAAGTGACATGCTGCCAGGCCCTGCGCTCAACCCTCCATGGATGGTCAACTCCATCTGCACATGCTTGCTGGCCGTGTATGGTCGGCGTGGCCTGCAATGCTTAGCCTTCATCAAGACCTAGTATGTAGAACTCTGAGAGAGGCTGAAACATGTAGACCTAATTCAGGATGTGCAAGACCATTTTCATCTCACTCACACCCACGTTTTGGGCCAGATGTACAATCGTTTTTTGTGGTCGCAAACGGGAAATTGGCCCTATGTACAAAGGGTCTGCTCTATGTACAAACCCTATTTTGCGAGTCAGTAACGTATCACCGACTCGCAAAATAGAGTTTGCGACTCGCTATTAGGAAGGGGCATGCCAAGGACGTCTCTTCCTAATAGCGAATCGCACTTCAATGTACGATTGTTTTGCGACCGCAATTGCGGTCGCAAAACACTCGCAGTTTACCACCTTCTTCAAGTAGGTGGTAAGCCACTCGCAAACGGGAAGTGGTCCCCAGGAGACCCCTTCCCCTTAAAGACTGGTAGCAGAAATATTTTTTAAGAGCAGGCAGTGGTTCCACGGACCCCTGCCTACTCTTGAAAAATGAAACAGAAACATTTAATCTTTCTTTTTTAAATCCATCCCATTTTCCTTTAAGGAAAACGGGCTGCATTTTAAAAAATAAAAACTGCTTTATTTAAAAAGCAGTCACAGACATTGTGGTCTGCTGACCCCAGCAGGCCACCATCCCTGGGAGTGCTAGCCCTTCCCAATGGGGTCACAAATTGCACCTGCGTTATGAACATTAATAAGGCAGACAATTTGCGAGCCCATTAGGAATCGCAAATAGTGTCTGAGACACTGTTGTAAATTCCATTTTGCAAGTCGCAAATTGCGTGTCGCAAAACAATGCAATTTGCGAGTCACAAATTGGAAAGGTCATACATCTAGCCCTTTGTTTTTAATCCTGCCCCAGGAACCCATTATTAAGTTTCTCCTGGCTAGGAGGGGTATCCTGGAGACAGTTTTGACTCACTTATTTTACAAATTGACACAGAAAATAAAAATCTGGCTCCGTTGTAATTAAGTGTCGAAGCACACCTAGGCTGTGCCCGTCACCCTTGAGGGGAACCCGATGATGAAGCATACCAGCAACTAGTTTGGTGGGTGAGGGATATTTTAAAAAACGTAAAGGGTTTATCTCACATAATAAATAATAATAATAACAAACTTATAAAGCGCATGGTTACACTAACCAGTGTGTCCCCGCGCTGCGGCACAAATTCAGAAACGCTGGCAAAGAGAAGGCACGAGATTTAAACCAGAGAGCTCAGAGGAGGAAAAAGCCAGGTCTTGAGTCTTTTCCGAAAAAGTGTCTCCACAGACTCCACACGGAGCCCCGGGGGGAGTTTATTCCAGTGTTTAGCAGCTAGAAAACGGAAAGAGCGGCCACCCATCCTCGCTCTTCTAATGCTAGGAATACAGACCTGCCCTGTCCCGCTAGATCTCAAATGACGGGAAGGAGAGTATGGGGTAAGGAAGTCATGCAGGTAGGTGGGACCCATTCTCTGTAAGATACGATGGCTCACACACATAGCCTTAAACAGGATGCGTTCCCTTACCGGGAGCCAGTGAAGGGAAACCAGGGCCTTATTGGAGGAGGCTCTCCTCGGTAACATTAAAACAAGACGAGCCGCAGCATTCTGAATACGCTGGAGTCTTTGCACACACTTGGAACTGGCTCCCAAATACAGGACATTCCCATAATCCAAGCGTGACGTCACCAGGGCATGGACCATAGTTTTCCTTGCTGCAACTGGCAGTACATCTAAGGTCTTCCAGAGACCTCTCATAACCCCAAAACATTTCCCCGCCACACGCCTTATATGATTATCGAAAGAGAGCTTGGAGTCCAGCCATACCCCAAGATTCTTCACCTGATCACATGGGGGCGGGGTAGGACCCAGTGTCTGTGGCCACCACGCTGACGACCAAACAGTGGGGGCTCTACCCAACACAAGAACCTCAGTTTTGCTGCCATTAAGTTTAAGGCAGTTGTCCGCCATCCAAGCTGCCAGTTCTTGAAGGCAAGTCGAGAAATTGATGGCAGCCTTCTCAGGCTCCTGTGTTAGGGACACCACCAATTGTGTGTCGTCAGCGTAGGACACAACACTAACCCCAAATTTTCTTGATGCAGTATTAATTTATTGAGCTTGTCTTTGTTGTTTGTTATGATTAACTAGGGGAGAAGAACGAGCATGTTTTGTTCCTCGCTCTCTCTATTTGTTTAAATGTACTCTGAGAGAGGTCAACCTCCTCTGCACAAGGGCTTCGACTTGTGCAGTAGGGGTTGACTGTAGATGGCTAGGCCATACACCCAACCTCCACTATACAAGGCCTTTTACTATGAGGAGCAGGTTATGACTGCAGGGCCTCATACTGCTGCAGGTGTCCAACCTCAGCTGTGCATGGTGTTGACTGGGGTCAGGTCCTGTTCCCAACCTGCTCTCTGTGGCTAACCCCTGCATGTGGCCATTGGAGAAGCACAGCTGTAGTGCACTGAGAACTTTTCTTATATTGTTTCAGGATTCTCGAATCCTGTGTGGGATTTGGGAATCTTGGGGCTCCAGGGTGGATCCAGGAATCACGGATCTCCCATAGGATTCCTAAATGTTGTTATAAAAATACTGTTTTGATATGTACTAAATTGTGGTGGTCTCTGTGGGACCCCACATGGTTCTGGGAGTTATGGTAGGTTCACCCTGCCCTGTTCCACCCTTTTTCTTTTTCCAACATGGTGCTCAATGCACTGTGTTGGATAATGGTGACTACAACAGAGATTTTCCTGTTATGTCCAGCCAATCAGAGCATGCAGAATCACAAATATGCAGCTGGATTTGCAACCCCGCAGTGAACAATGGGAGAAAGAGCTCCCAAGTCCAATAGAATGCCTTTGTTTTGGTAATTGGATTTGCAAATGTTCCATAGATTTGCAAATCAGCAGGGGATCTATTGATTAACAGTTCATTTATCTCTAAAATGAGTAGGCGCCCCCGCGCCTAGGGGAGGGGCGCCCTTAGTCGCGCCACGAAATCGAGCTTCCCCTAGGGGGCTGGTCGTGGATGGGATTTATCTGTAGGTGACGTGCACCACACGTTTGGAAACCGAAACTTACCATTATATAAGGCGGCATCCCTGGGGTTTCATCCTCTTTGTCTCCTTGGTCCCCAGAGAAGCCGCAGGAACGTTGGAATACGGCGAGGCGTGTGGCACGGTGGGTTAAGGAGGCCTGGCGTAGCGATAGTATTCAGTGAGTGGTAGCTCAGCGCACTAATGTCGTGCTGCTCGGATCTAATGGTTATGGGTTCGATCCCAATTGGCATCCTTTTAAAAAAAATTATAAGGGTAACTTTCAGTAGTTTAACTATTGTAGTATTTATTTGTTTATGTTGAAGGCTTTAGATGTTGAATTGCAGGCAGCCGCGTGGGGCAGGTCTGTGTGTCGGGGGGGGGCGTGGGCAGTGGCAGAGCATCATTGTCACCCCTGCGCTTCGGGCCCTCAACAAGGAGGCAGTTGCGGCTTCTGTTGCAATCTGTGTAGCCTTGAGAGCTGGGTGCTGGGCTCTCGCGTTACCAGGGTTCGGTTCCCTCCGCCGCCAACGCAGCATCGTTAAAAAAAAAAGGGGGGAAATGTTGTGTCACATATTCTGTGTGCATTTTGCGGTGCTTCGGCGGGCGCAGTCCTTGGGGGACGCTGCCTGCCCTAGGTTTTTGATACGCATTTTGCGGTGCTTCAGCGGGCGCAATGCCCAGGGGACGCTGTCTGCCCTAAACTTTTTTAATTTAAGCTGCGGGTGCAGTGTTGAGGCTGCCGCGTGCTGCGGGGAGGGCCCGTAAATAGAGGGGGCCGGGCCAAGTGGAGCGGATTGTGGCTCCAGGGTCGTTGCCTCGGGGGAGGTGAAAGGGAGGCAGTGGCGGGAAGCAGGCTGGAATGGCATGGCTGCCCGAGATGCAGGGGCCCGCCTCGGCTGGAAAGGGGCGGGGCTCCTGACATGATGAATTCATTCACGGCAGTTGGGGGGCGCGGCGGGACGCGGGCTCGCCATGCAGACTGCCTCAGATGCAGGGGCCTGCCCGTCTGTACAAAGGGGCGGGGCTCCAGCTGCCCGTGGGCGCTGTCTCCTACTTAGATACTTTTGATTGGGTGCAATGTTAAAGTTTGGTTGCCGGTCTTGTTGCTTCTGTCACCTATTTAGATATGAATGACTGTCTTTGCTGTCACCTATTTAGATATGAATGACTGTCTTTTCATTTCATGGATGGCAGCAAGGTCATTAGCACAGTGAGTAAGCCTGTGACTGGGGTGTCGGCAGTCATGGGGTTCGATTCCTGCCATCCCTAGGTGGGAAAGGTATATCTATGTAAAAAAAAAAAAAAAAAAGAGAAATACTTGTAGGATCGCGCTCTAGCTTTCCTAGGTCACGTGTGGCTGGGAATGCCGGGAGTGTGGGCGGAGTAGACGTGAGTTGGGAGTAGCCGGAGACAGAGTGTTGTGCGGTCCCGGCGCTCTCGTTGTATAGAATAAACGTGTTCCAGCGCACCTGGTAGTCTGCCTCATCATTACCCGAAAGTATACACTACAAATTGGCGACGAGGCTGGGGAGGCGGCCGCCGATTATCAACGTTACGTGCACTGCGCACGCAAAGGAGGAACCGCAATACATCGAGAGCGCGGCAGGGGCCCGGAATCGGCCACGCGCACCTCGCCGACGCTGAAAACAACAAGGCAGGTCTGCGAGCGGCGAACAAGCTGTACACCCACCCGGACAGCTAGAGGGACGTGGGCCCGCCGATTGAAGTCACGGCGCTATCTATCGGAGGTGCAAAGAGCACGCAGCACACAGTGGAGACCACGTGGGGGCACAGGTACCGGCGCAAGACACCAGTAGCGCTCCCAGCATACGCGCGCTTCCCGCAGAGGCCCCAGGACTATACTTTAATTACAGGACACACTGCTTTGGTCACAGCCTACCCAGCACGGTCCTGCCACACGCCATTACAGCAACCCGGCAAATGAGTGCTGAGAAGCGCACGGACCAGTGCAGACGACAGTGTTTAGCCCTCATACTGTGCGCTAACATCTGCCCCAGGGCACACGCCAGGAACGGACAGGAGTTGAGGGGAGATCACCGCAACTTGACGCACATTGGGTGTCCTGCACAAGCCCAGCAGTCCTTGAGCGTCTGAACCTGGCGCACCAAGGACGAGGCCGCCAGGGCGAAGAGCTCACGCTCCAGGCAGGAGCTGCAATCCAGCACGAACAGAGTGCCCCGGGGAGTCCCCCACCCAGAGGAGACGCACCACCAGGACGGCCAGCAGCTATGTGTGCACAAACGTTCTCCCTTACGAATCCGGTTCCCTTTCTTCCCAAGCCAGGGGAACCGGCAATGAAGTGGGAGGATTGGAAAGAGTACTTTCTTAACTATGTGTCAGCGCTGGAGGATAAAGGGGAGGAAGTATTCCCAAGTAAAAGAAAAAAAAAATCCTACTGCACAACCTAGGACCGGAGGGCATCAGAGTGTACAGGAACTTGGTAAAGAAGACGAGACCCCCGGATGATGAGGATGTGTTCCAGCACGCCATAGAAGACCTGGATGGCCACTATCAACCAGTAGTATGCACCGCAATCGACCGCTTTAATTTCTTTCAAAGGAAGCAGGTAGTAGGAGAGTCGGTAGATGACTACGTGGCAGCGTTGAAGAGCTTAGCTATCACATGCAAATTCGGAGGTCTGCATGATGACTTTATACGGGACCAAATCATCATGCACACAGTGAATACGTCCGTACAAGAGAAGTTATGGGTCAGCGGCGATGCCCCCCTTAAGGAGATAGTTGCCCTAGTAAAGAAAGCAGAACTCTCCAAACGGTGCGCGGAGGCTGCAAAGAAGGAGACGGCCAGCAGACCATTTGTAGGGAAAATAACAGAGACCCCGGTACCAGAGAGGAAGCCACAGGCGTCAAGCTACTCCAGGAAGCCCAAGAAATACGCAGTGAAAGCGCCAGTGAATTCTGGGCCCCAAGGGGAGGAAAAACAGAGTTGCTACAGATGTGGCAGCACAGCGCATGCAGCAAATCACAAAAGATGCCCAGCCTTCAGAGCTAAGTGTTTGTATTGTGGAATCATGGGACACTTCGAGAAAGTATGTAGACGCAAGCCCAGGAAAGCGACAGTGAAGTACGTCACTCAGGAATCGGACCCGGAAGACAGAGAGGAAGGAGAAGAGGACGACAATGTACTGTGCATAGAGGACCAAGTCCTAGGCATAGACTGCTCCCGGGCACGCAAACCGTTGTGTGAACTGACCATTGGAGGGATCCAAACCTCTATGGTGGCCGACTCAGGCTCGCCATACACCATTATCCAACGAAGCGTGTGGAGCCGTGACTTTGCCCAGATCATTGGCACCAATCTGCTTCCCCCGGACATCCATCCAGTCACCTTCACTGGGGAACCCATACCAATGGTGGGATTCCGGACTCTGCAATTTGAATTCAAAGGCCGCAGGGCAGAGGGGAAACTCTACGTAGCGGAGAAAGGACCATCAGTGTTGGGATGGATAGACCAAGGGGAACTGGGAATTCAACTCAACCCGGGAGGCCCGATGCAAGTGTTGATGATCGACCAAGAACAAACCTACGAGGCCGCCAGATGGAAAGCAGACTTCCAGAAAGTGTTTGGAGGGAAGATCGGAAAGCTGACAAAGTTTACTCACAAGATATGCCTCAAGGAAGGTGCCAAGCCGGTGAGTCACAAAGTGAGGAATATTCCTTTCAATAGCAGAGAAGCAGTGCAGCAAGAACTACAGCGCTTAGAAGATAACGGAGTGATAGAGCC
The DNA here is from genome assembly GCA_963921515.1 of Calotriton arnoldi. NCBI lineage: Eukaryota > Metazoa > Chordata > Amphibia > Caudata > Salamandridae > Calotriton > Calotriton arnoldi. The sequence continues at coordinate 936,751 of CAWUFW010002798.1, forward strand.
CATTGAGAGCGCGGAATGGTTGGCGCCACTGGTCGTAGCCAGGAAACCCAATGGCAGAGTGCGTTTGTGCATTGACTTACGAGAATTAAACAAGAACATCATTATAGATAAGTTCCCACTACCCAGGATAAATGAGATGTTAGCACAGACAAAAGGCATCAAGTGGTTCTCGACCATAGACCTGACCTCGGCATACCATCAGATTGCGCTACACCCGACATGCAAGAAACTGACTTCGTTCATCACGCCGTTTGGGTGTTATCAATTCCGGCGGATGCCCTTTGGGCTGGCATCTGCCGCCGCAGTATTCCAGAAGCTGATGCATAAACTCTTCAAGGGAACAGAAGGGGTACAGTACTTCCAGGACGACATCCTGGTCATGGGACGCACTAAGGCAGACCACGACGCCAAGCTCACCACAGTGCTACGCATACTGACTAACAATGGTCTCACAGCTGAATGGGACAAGTGCAGATTGGGGGTGTCTTCCGTGACGTACTTGGGTCACGAAATAAGTGATAAAGGAATCACTCCCAAATTGGCAAATGTGAAAGCCATCAAAGACGCACCCATTCCCCGAAACAAAGAGGACGTTCGATCCTTTCTTGGTATGGCAGAATTTTATAGTAAGTTTGTTCCACACTTCGCGACCAAAGCGCACAGCATGCGTCAACTACTGAAGGAAAAGACCGCCTTCGTGTGGACGGAGGACTCCGAAGCAGAATTTGAGCAAATAAAGAGGGATGTCTGCGGAGCAGTGCCGCTACATGGGTTTGACCAAACAGCACTATCGGTTCTCACCACGGAAGCGAGTGAGCGAGGCTTGGGAGCAGTTCTCATGCAGAAATCGGAGAGAGGAGAAATGACGACAGTCAGCTTCGCGTCTCGATCACTGTCTCCCAATGAACAAAAGTTCAGTGTAGTGGAGAAAGAAATGCTCGCAGCAATCTGGGCGATGGAACGATTCCGTCAATTCTTGTGGGGGTCCAGGTTTTTGCTCCGGACAGATCACAAACCGTTGGTCAAGGTGCTCACGTCCAGTGGGCATGCGAGTGCCACCCCACGCATAGCGAAGATGACCGTGAAATTGCTAGACTATGTGTACGACGTAGAATATATACCCGGTGCCAAGAACAAGGTTGCTGACTACCTCAGCAGAGCAGCGGCGATGGAAGAAGCACCTCAACAGGCCGAGGAAGACGACTACACCATACCATACCAAGACATTTATAAAGCGCTCGGCTACCACCAACGGCGGTGTCCCGGCGCTACACAGAGACAAAGAAAGATGAAGAAAGAGAAGAAGGCAGGCTAAGGGAGATCAAAAAGCCAAGTTTTCAGAGCACTCCTAAAAGTAGCAGAGGACCAGGAGGCAGTCCTAAGTGCGCAAGAATGGCGTATGGCATATGAAAACGACGCGAATCTCTCAGCGGTGAAACGCTTTGTAATCACAGGATGGCCGGAAAAAAAATTCTTAACCCCAGAACATCGGAAATTCTATGAAGTTAGAGAAGAACTGTCAGTGGGGGGCGACGACGTGTTCCTACTTCGAGGAGAGAAGGTAGTACCGCCGGCCCCTCTGGTGAAGCGTTTATTGGCAATCCTGCATGAAGGCCACTTGGGCATCGTAAAGACTAAGCAAAGGGTAAAACAAACCTACTGGTGGCCCGCAATGGACAATCAGGTGGAGAGATATGTCAGGGAGTGTGCACAGTGCAACAATGCGGACAAGTCCCAAACCACGATGAGACCTCCGCTGGGGAAGTTCCACAACCCGGCTAATCCATGGGAGGAATTAGCAATCGATATCCTGGGTCCGGTCCTAAATGCACAGAGTGTACCCAAATATGTGATCGCGTTGGTGGATCGGTATTCCAAGTGGCCAGAAGTGGAGATATGTGACACCGTAGACACAGACACTGTCCTAACATTCCTCACAGCATTGTTCTTGAGAGAAGGAATTCCCAGGGTCATAACCTGTGACAATGGACCCCAATTTACATCTGACAAGTGGAATGCCTTCATGGAGCGAAATGGCATCCAGATTAAACACACCCCTGTGTATCACCCCGCCGGAAATGGCTTGGCAGAACGTTTCAATAGAGTAATTATGGGGTCAGTGCAAGCTGCCATAAGCGCAGGAAAAAAATGGGAATCTGAACTCCAATGCACCATATGGGCCTACCGCATTACTCCGACCAAAACGGGATATAGTCCCTTCAAGATATTGCGAGGTCGCGATCCATTCACCCGAGACAACGTGGCATGGAAACAACGGACTGTACAAAGCAAGTGGTCACCCGCAGTTGTACGCTGCAACCTAGAAAAGGCCCAAAAGATATACACGGAGCATTACAACCGACGTCATAATGTCAAAGAAGAGTTGTTGGAAGAAGGAGAATGGGTCAGAGTGCGGTTGGCTCAGCTGAGAAGAAAGGGTGACAGTAAGTTTAGCGCACCCATGCAAGTAAGAGAGGCGTATGCAAGATCGGCCCTTTTGAGCGATGGGAAGATATGGTCCAAGGACAGGATGACAAGGTGCAACAAGATACTGCAGTGGGCGAAAGAAGGAGAAAAGCAGCCAAGAAGAGACGAGGGAAGGAATCAAGGAGCGGAAGGACTGATGGCTGGAGAGGGAGTCCCAGACAGCAGCACCCTGAACAGTACGGCAGAGGAGAGGAGTGAAAGGGATACCCCGGGGATCGATGATGACGCAGGATGACAGGTACAACAAGAGGACCAGGGGGGTGAGAGAATGGACACGAGGGTGCTAAATCGAGACTTACCTGATGATAATCCCGCCGGAGGCGGTAGAGACAACAAAGTTAGCATCCCGGAAAAACGCACACGCACAGGTAGAGCTGTTGTGCTACCCAAGAGGTACCAAGAGTATAATATGGAAGTATGACTGTGCAGCTGTTGTTCAATCTTCCAGGGACCCCTTTGTGTTTAGTTGTGGGTATTGTAAAGGGGGAAGATATGTAGGATCGCGCTCTAGCTTTCCTAGGTCACGTGTGGCCGGGAATGCCGGGAGTGTGGGCGGAGTAGACGTGAGTTGGGAGTAGCCGGAGACAGAGTGTTGTACGGTCCCGGCGCTCTCGTTGTATAGAATAAACGTGTTCCAGCGCACCTGGTAGTCTGCCTCATCATTACCCGAAAGTATACACTACAATACTGTTTTTTAAATGGCGCAATTTTGACTCAAAAAAAAAAAAAAAAACTGTTTGTTGGGCTGAATGGGAGTTCTCACAAGGTGTCAAGTGGGACCCCCTTACTGCAGGACAGGTGGGATGTGGCGCGGTTTTCGTTGAAGGGTTTTAGCTTGGTGTATAACATATTGTTTCTTTTTGATTAGTAGGTTCAAAGCATGGCGCCAAAGCGCGCACGCGCAAATCCTGGAAAGCCTGCATCCCAGGAGGATTTCCAAGCCCTGAACGCACTTTGGACGGCGGCAAAGCGGCACGGCATGGAGGCAGTGCTACAGAAGCTAGCAGGCGAGCCTGAACAACAGCCAGAAGTGGGGGTACCAAAGCGACGGAGGAAGGTCCCGGCTCGTTATAGGGAGGGGCAACAGGTCGAGCCCTGCGCGCAGACCACCGCAGTAGCCGCAGTAGGGGGTGAGTCACTTCCTCAAAGCATGGCCGCTCCCAGCTCGGACCAGGCGGCGCAGGGGCCCATACTTAACATGAGTGTGGGCGCAGTGGGGCAGAGCATAATGGCAATCTCGACAACGGCGGCGGCAGTAGCGTCACCGCAGGTGGGGGGAGCGCCAGTGGTAACACAAGCGGCAGGGAGCGCCACGGTCCACCAGACCCCGGTAGTAGCAGGAGGGGCACCGGTGCCCCCTCCTCATGTGCCAGGCATATCTACAGGAACACAAGGGGGGTTACACGCGGCAGGGAGCGCGACTGCCTACCAAGCTCCAGTAATACTGGGGGGGGCACCTGTGTCAGCTTTGTCGTCATCACCCGGACAACTGTCGGTCACGGGAGCGCAAGGAGGGGTGGCAGCGCAGGTGTGGGCACACCCAGGGGGGACACCGGCTCCGACTTCTACCACACTGCCAACAGTGGCGGCGAGCGTAGTCCAATCACCGCCCGTAGTGACCCCATTGATATTTGGGTCGTCGTCCTTGGCGCTGGCCCCTCCTTCAGCAATTGCATGGCACGTTCCACCGAGACGCACGACAGGATTCACAAAGGGGAATTTGTGAATGTATTTGACTTGATCAACGCAGGGGTGGTCCCAAGTAGGCCAAGAGCTAATAAGGAGAGTGAGTTAAAGCCTAAGACGGTGTGGGTAGAGTGGTCCTTGAGGAACTGGGTAACGGGATTCGCCATTTACGCGGCGATTCTCACGGAGAAAACACCATCGTTGGCCCCGCAATTATTTGGGTACATGTCCCTCATACATGGGGCGGCATCCGAGTTTCAAGGGTCAGCTTGGATGCAGTATGACATTAAGTTTAGGCAGATGAAAGCAGTTAGGCCAGAAATAGCATCGGACCAGAGGGAGATCAATATTTGGCATGCAGAGTTCCATATGTCACAAGCGCAGGGGAGGTCGCCTCAGTCCTTTCGGTTCGACAAAAGTTTGGGAGACAAAAAAGTGGCCTGCTGGAACTACAACAGGAAAGAGTGTAGCAAAGGGGCAACATGTAGGTTTAAACACCTTTGCGCTTTCTGCGGGGGGCAAGGACATCCAGAGTTCAAATGTTTCAAGAAGCTTGGCAAACACAGAGAGCAAACTACCCCTAAGGGTCGACTGCCCAATTAATGGTGCGAAGCTCCCCTCCCCAATTCGCCTACATGTGCTCAGGCATCTTCTTAGCCGATATACAAACAGCAGGGACGCACACATGCTGTATTATGGTTTCAGGGACGGCTTCTGCATTCCTTCCCGCGCACCCCCCACATCAGTCCCTCCAAATAATCAATTGTCTGTTTTGCAGCACCATGAGGTGGTCCAGGAAAAAATCATGAGGGAGGTGCATGCAGGGAGAGTGGCGGGTCCCTTTAATTCCCCCCCATGTGCTTCATTGGTATGTTCGCCTCTGGGTTTGGTTCCCAAGAAGGAGCCAGGCAAATTCCGCTTGATTCACAACCTCTCTTATCCCACTGGGTTATCTGTCAATGATGGTTTGGACCCCACTCTATGCGCAGTACGATACACCACCTTTGATGATGACATTTCAAAATTACAGAGATTAGGCAGGGGGGCCCTGATGGCAAAGTCTGACATTGAGTCGGCCTTCCGCCTTTTACCCATCCACCCAGATGACACTCGCTTGTTAGGTTTCACTTTTGAGGGTCAATACTTCCTTGACTTCTGCATGCCCATGGGGTGTTCCATTGCGTGTTCGGTGTTCGAGACATTCAGCAGATTCCTTGAGTGGGCTGTGAGGGACTTGGTGTCATCGGAGGACATGGTGCATTACCTAGATGATTTCCTGTTCATGGGTCCCCCCGGTGACCGGGCATGTGGGAGGGCCCTTCAGGGTTTCCGACAGTTGGCTCAGGCATTGGGGGTACCGTTGGCTGAGGAGCAAACGGAAGGCCCCACCACTGGTTTGTGCTTCCTGGGTATTGAGATTGATTCCACGGCTGGGCAGTGTAGGTTGCCGCGGGAAAAAGTGAGGGCATTCAGAGATGCGGTGACCACCTGCTTAGCGGCCAAAAAGGTTACGCTACATCAACTGCAAGTTTTAGTGGGGCAATTGAACTTTGCTTTACGAGTGATTCCAATGGGGAGAGTATTTTAAAAAAACAGAGCGCGAGCTATGTCAGGCCTTCGGGCAAGGCACCACCATACCAGAATGTCTGCAGAGGTCAGAGAGGACTTGGAGATGTGGAAGGGGTTCTTAGATAATTTTAATGGAACACAGTTATGGCAGCAACAAGCTCAGAGCAACGAGGAGATAGCCCTTTACACAGACGCGGCGGGTGGCATTGGTTTTGGCGCAGATTTGGGCTCTAGGTGGTGCATGCAGCATTGGCCGGGGGAGTGGATTACGTCTGGGCTCACACGCAACATTACCTTTCTAGAATTGTTTTCCATCATTGTCGCCCTACACATCTGGGGGGCGTCAATTGCAAGCACCAGAATAATTTTTTGGTCAGACAGTATGTCTGCGGTTATGGACATAAATAATCAGAGTGCGAGATGCAGTTGGGTGCTGCGGCTGCTGAAGCGTCTTATTCGCCTATGTCTGTTGCATAACGTGCATTTTTCTGCCAAGCATGTACCGGGTGTGGATAATGAAGTGGCTGACGCTTTGTCTCGATCTAAGTTGGCAGAGTTTAGGGCACGGTGGCGGCAGGCGGACGAGGTGATGGCGGAGTTCCCAGAGGAGTTGTGGAGGCTTGGTGCCCCATTGCCACAGACCTAATTGCAGCGGCGCTGGCACCCAAGACAAAACGTATGTACGAGAAAGCTTGGGGGGTGTACAGCGCCTCGTTCAAATCAGTCACCGATGTAGACAGATTCTCCCCGGAAGGTGTGCTAGGTTTCTTAGTGGGGCAGAAGGATGGGGGCAAATCACTGTCATTAGTGCGCCGGCAATTGTCCGCCATTGCTATCTTTGCTGGGTTGCAGGGAGTCAAGGATCCTACCAAAGATTTTAGGGTACGGAAGGCCATCAGGGGTTGGGAACCCATGGTACCTGGCGTACCAGACAGTAGGCGTCCTATAGACATGGAGAGGCTGGGGAGGCTTTTGGGAGCCCTACACCAGGTGTGCCATTCCCGCTATGGAGCAGAGCTATTCACTCTTGCCTACGTGCTGGCCTTCTTTGGGGCCCTACGCATTTCCGAGTTGGTACCATCGTCAGGAATGGGTGAAGGGGGGCTCGGTGTGGCGGATGTCCACTTGAAAGTCGGGGTGATCCAGCCCAGGATCAGTAGGTCTAAAACAGACCCATTAGGGAAAGGCACATGGGTGAAATTGCACGCGGCGCACAATACCGCTTTCTGTCCAGTGGCATTGGCAAAGGGGTACCTCAGGGGGCGCCCAATGGTGGCCTCAACCAGGTTTCTAGTACACCAGGATGGGAAGCCAATGACGTGGTACCAATTCACTAAAGTGTGTAGGCGGGCGTTAGCCAGCCTGGGTGAGGATTCTGCTCAGTTTAGTTCCCATTCCTTCCGAATAGGGGCAGCAACCACAGCAGAGGCAATTGGCCTGCCATCAGAAGCAATTAAGAGGGTAGGTCGATGGCGATCGGCATGTTTTGAGCGGTACGTGCGGCCCAGTCTCGTGTAGACGGTGGAGAATGCCCAGGGGCACAACAATCTTGGTGGTAACTGCAATTCTTTCTTTCTTTCAGTTGATGCCGGTGGCTCGGTGCACATTTGTTGGTGTGGGCATTCCTTGATTTGCAGAGTGGAGCAGCAATTCCGCGGGTCCAGTCTAGAGGAAGCACAAAAGGCTGCAGGGTTTTTACACCATTGGTTGGGGGTAGAGGGTCTGAGATTGCAGGATCTATTTGGTCACTTCGAACAAGCTTGTCAATCTGGAGCGTTTCCCCGCCCTGACATTTTAGTCATCCACGCTGGTGGGAATGATATGGTGCCCCTGGGCAGGCGAGGGGTGCGAGATACTTTGTTTGTAGTCATGGCTAAGTTTCGACAATACTTACCAAAAGCAGCAATATTGTGGTCGGAGGTGATACCGCGGATGGCCTGGGTGGGTGGGGCTCCGGTAAAAGCCATGAACCAATCGGTGAAGAAACTGAACCACTCGATCAAAAGCATATTAGCAAAGTCCACCATGAGTTCAATTAGGCACAACTTGTTACATCCTGGGATGAGGGAGTTGTTCCATAAGGATGGGGTGCATCTGTCTCCCAAAGGGATGGCGATCTTTATCCAAACTCTACTGGGGGCTATTGTTGAGCACAGTCAGCGCCTGGGGGGGGGGAGGGCGAGTGTGCCAGGGAGCTTCTCACCCTGTGGCGGAGCACTGACAGATAACAGCAAAGGGGGCATGCGCAGCTATGGAGGTTCAGCGACTGGATAGACCCCAGGAGGGGGTAGGATGGAACTGGGCAGAGGAGAGGCGGGGAGGGGACTGACCTGCTGGTGGTCCTGGACTCTACTGCCGAGGGTAGGCAGGGAGGGGACTGACCTGCTGGTGGTCCTGGACTCTACTGCACTAACCCGCAACGTATGGACTGTGTACAATTTTGGGGAGGATGCCTGTGTTCAGGTACCTCGGTGGGCCGGAGCGCAATGCGGTACCCTGTTTCTCAAGTAATGCAAATGTTTGCTGCAGCGCGTTGGGGCCTGCTGGCACAATGTGCGCAGCTGAGTGGGTCGGCCGAGTCGGCCAATAATTGAAGTACATATGTACGGCAAAGCTGAAGCCAATTGTAATGTTTGCCTAATTTCCTTTCTGCCTTTGACATGTGGATGTCGCAAAATCCAATGCTGTGTATAATGATTTATATCCAAGTAGAATACTTTACTCTCCTAGTGGTTGGGGAGATTTATATGCTTGATGTGAATAAAAAGTCTACGCCTTGGACAACAAAACTGGTTTCCGGATATTCTTGGGCCGCCCCAGTGGGCGCTGAGAGGTGTCAGAAGTGAGGGGAGTGAGTGTTACGTTGTGCGCGTACTATGTAAGATTTTCTTGCCCAGACCAGAACACATTTTAAACACCAATTTCTTGAAAACTTTTATACAGATTTACATTAAACCAAGTGATGGCACTACCTTGAGTAAAGCTCTTCTTTTGTTTGGGGTATTTCTGTTCATTCATTTTTTCTGTATCAAAGAGCCAAGAATCCTAAGGGAGATACAGTTGGAAATGTGACTTATGGGACAACTTCCACTACATTTTTAGCCCCGAATTCCAGATTTGCCCAAAACATGACATGAAGAAACCAAAACGGATGAACAATTCTTGGACTGTTTTATGCAAATTCATCAAATGGCACCAAAATTATTAAGAAAACCAAAAATGCCTTTCCAATGTAAACTCTGATGTTAATGTTAATGTTAATGTTAATGTTAATAAGACTTATTGAGCGCACGAATACCCGGGGGTGTCTTGGCGCTATTGACTGCCGCAATTCCTCCTAGTTACTCAGTTCTGGAAAAGCCACGTTTTTAGCTTTTTTCTAAAAACGGTGAGGGAAGCTGCTCCTCTCAACTCAGCTGGTAGTGTGTTCCACAGCTTTGCGGTACCGTAAGCAAGACTCCTACCGCCCCAGGACGTGGTGCGTATTCTGGGAACTATCATCAGTCTTGTGCCTGAGGACCGCAACTCTCTGGCCGGATGATCTAACCATAGCCACTATTGCTGCCTTTGTAATATATAGGGACAGAAACAGATTGCAAAAGAGAGAAGGAAGACAGATAGTCAGAGATAGGAAGAGGCAGAAAGAAGATAGGGTGAGTGAAAGAGAGATGGAAAGAGTAAGAGAGAAAGAGCAGATATGAAAAGACTTGGGAAAGGTAAGCAAGAAGAGAGTGAGAGTCGTGAAGGGAAAGTGAGAGGGAGAAGGATACAAAGAGATGGTAAAAGCGATAGTGAAGAAGTAGGGAGTGGCAGAAGTAATGAGAGAAAGAGATGAGGGAGAAATATATAGAATGTTACACTAAGACTGTCTGACTGGCTTTCCCTTCTTATTTATTATGTATAAGCCCCATCAAAGACCTCAGTCCAAAGACAGCGCCTCAAGCAATTGTGTTAGCTATTTGTGCTATTTTAATCCTAAACGAAATCACTTCAGAAGGATTCAAAATAACAACGAGAAGCCTTTGTTTCAATCAAAAGGAGAAAGTGATTCAAAGCTGTTAGATTGCCTTACCTGCTCCTTTTGCTTTGTTACTGGGAATATGACTGGACAAGGTTGGCCAGGCACTTTTGTGCATACATGAATATGTAATTTTCTTCATTATTACCATTTTGAAATGTTGCTATTAGTTCACTCAGACCTAATTGCCTCTTTTTTGTTGTTGGGTGCCATTACAATATATGGCCCAGATTAACTCATTTCCCACACACCGCAGTGTACTACCCACATTTGCTGTGCTGCATTGCACGAGGGGAAAAACTCACACCAGAGTCATACCTACTGCTATCATCTCCTGCGCTGGGTATTTGTTCTGAAAGCATACCCCACAAACTCATAACTTTCTCAGACATTGGATGTGTGCTGTGCACGAGCTTAGCCTCAAAAACTATAGCTGTTTGTGTTCGTCCGTTCGTGTAACACACCTTTGATGTAAAGCCATTCTAAGAAGAGCTAATTGGTATTTGCCTTTAGAAAAGAGCAACTTTCCAGCGTAAAACATCTTTTGCACCTGACAGTAAACAGCATGTGCTGCTTTGCATCTCTTTCTACTGGTGTAAAGTCTTAGTAACTATGGACCTATATGTTTATGTCATATCAATTGCTCTTCATTGCTGAACTCCCTGGATCGATTTGCAATCTGGTGCTAAAAAAGGAAAACGGAAGCATGATTTCTTTTAAGGAGTTGTTCACCAGTTCACTTCATTGTTCAAAGAAACACACAAACATAAATCCTGAAATATTAACCATGAAACCTCTGTCCTAAAAGACTTGGGGCCAGATGTACATAGCTTTGTGTTTGCTATTGCCTAATTGCGAAAATGTGCGATTCGCTACTAGGTAATCTCAAACAGCGATGTACAAATGTGTGTTTCACAAATTTAGCGATTCCCAGTGGGTCGCAAATAGTCCTAACTCATTGATATTTATGCGGTAGGTCTTGGATTGGTGGCCTGCTGGGGTCAGCAGACAACCATGTTTGTGGTTGCTTTTAAATAAAGCAATGTTTTGTTTTTTTAAATGCAGCCCATTTTCCTTAAAGGAAAATAAGGTGTGTTTCAAAAAGAAAAATTAAAAGTTTTCTTTTCATTTTTTAATAGCAGGCAGTGGTCCGTGGGACCACTCCCTGCTCTTAAAAAACGTTTTAACAAACATTCACATAGGGGAAGAAGCACCCTTGGGGGCCCCTTCCTGTTTGTGAATGGGTTACCACCTACTTGAAGTAGGTGGTAAAATGCAAATGTTTTGCGACCGCATTTCGGTTGCAAAACATGCACACATACCACTGTAAGTTGCTATTAGGAAGGGACGCCCTTAACAGGCCCCTTCCTAACACCGAATCGCAAACCCATTTTGCAATTCGGTAATAGGTTACTGAATCGCAAAATAGAGCTTGGCACACAGAAATATGTTTTTTTCCGGTCGCAAATGGTGCAATTCTGCAAATTGGGCTGTTTGCAACCTAAACAATGCATCGTATGTCTGGCCCACGATTCTGTCTATCCTCAGAAAGCATAGCTTTTTCTAGGGATTGTGGGTGGCACACGCATAGACCCATCTTTTACAATGGGATGACTTCGGTGATACATAATGATAATGATGATAGTAATAAACAGCACAAGTGGTGGAGGAGGCCAGCAAGCTTCAATTTGGAGGGTGTCCAGTACCAATCCTGCACCATTTTAAAAAGGCAAAACCTCATCCTGGCCTCCAGTACACCCCAGTCTAGGATCTCAGTCCAGTCCTCCTTGCCCGCAACTGGCGTGATTGATGCAGGGAGTATTTGTGACAGATCATCGGACTATACAGGCCCAACATCACGCTGCGGTAATGGCCCCACACCTGGAGGTAAGTGACAACAGGAGAGGAACTGAGGTCCCACAGAGGTGCCCCCAGATGGCTATGAAGGCAATGGTAGAGCTGCAAAAACTGCCAGTGCTGGCGTGCGGGTAGCTGGAAATCCTCCTGGAGGGTCGCAAAGACCATGAGGGAGCCATCCACAAGTAATAGGGAGAGCTTTCCTATGCCCGCCCATCCCATTCCGGGCAGTCAGGTGGGGCACCCCAACACAGATGCTAGCATTCTGCTACAGGGGGCAAACAATGGTCGACAGGGAAAAGGACATGCACCCGCCTCCAAGCGACAGCCATCGCCCTGAGCATTGGGTTAGCGGAGCACTCCTTGATGGCACCGTAGACATAAAGCAGGGAAAGGCCGGGCAGACTATTGGTGAGCCTCCTTTCTATCAGAATCCACGGGGGTCCATCACTTCCCGTTGCATGTAGGCAAGCTGCACCAGGTAGAGTGCCAAAAAATAACGTTCTACTGAGGGAAGACCCAGCCCACAATACTTCCTCTGGGCACCCAAATTTGAGATCGCTAGTCGCGCAGTGCCCCAGATAAAACCACTGATGAGTTGATCCACAAATCAAAGGAGGGAGATTGGGACCTGATAGGGCAACATGTTCAGAACATATGTAAATCTGGGGAGGGTGACCCTCTTAACCATCTGGATGTGCCACCAAAGGGAGAGAATGATGTGCGTCCCTTTGGCAAATCTGCCCAAATTCGCTCCAGAAGGGGCTCAAGGTTGTCCAATGTCATGCGTTTCAACTCCCTATTGACAAGAATCCACAGATACTTGAGGCGAGACACTGTCCAGCGGAATTGGTGGTCCTGAATTGCCGCTGCCGCCGTCATAAAGGAAGAGGGGGGGAGGGCCTCACTTTTCCCCCAGTTGATCCTGTACCCCAATATCTGTGCAAAATCATCTATGAGGGTAAAAAGAGCTGGAAGGGATTGGGGGAGATCTGTAAGTGTGAGCAAGATGTCATTGGCATAAAGGAGGATGGAGGAGGCCCCTCCTGGGGTCAGAATGCCCACAATACCCTGCAATTGACGGACAGCTGCAGTCAAGGACCCCAGGGCTAGGAGGAAGAGGAGCAGTGATAGAGGGCAACCCTGAGGTGTCCCGTGCCAGATCTGGAAGGGAACAGACAGGAACCTCCCGCAATTTAACTGTGCTGAGGGGTGACCATACAACAACTGGACCTTGGATACAAAGTCATCCCCCAAACCGAACCGGCGAAGAACCGCAAAAGGCTATCCCCACTCTATGCGGTTTATGCGTAGGGGGAGAGGGAAAGTCCATCATCTGGTAGGTCCTTTGTCAGCCAGAGGACATGAGCCAGGGTCCGTAAGTGGTTTCAGGAGGACTGTCCTGGAACAAAGCCGACCTGGGTGCGGTATATCAAAGTGGGTATGACCTTCTTGCGCCGAGCGGACAGCACACCGGCCAGGATCATAATATCCCTGTTCAGGAGCGAGATGGGGCGGTAGCTGTCACAAGATAGTGGGTCTTTGCTCAGCTTGGGAATCATTGTAATGAGGGCTTTATTGGAAATTGGGTCAGCGTCGCCCATCTCCTCTGCCTTTGTATAGGCTGCCGCTGGGGACTCTGCCACATCTCCAGATGACCATTTGTAAAACTCCGCAGGGAAGCCATTCTCCCCTTACTGTAAGGAGCAGCAGAGATGACCTGCGTAATCTCCTCTTTGGTGTTTGGTCCCGAAAGCATGGCCCTGCCATCCTTGTTTAGATGAGGGAGAGTGACCGTATACAGGAAGTGGTGGATGCGCGATATGTTGGTCACCATCTCTGATGCATAGAGGTGGGCATAGTATTCAGCGAAGGCATCCGCAATCCCTTGGGGGTGGGCGATGAGGTGACCCATGGGGTACCTGATGGCTGGGACAACGCAGGCTGCCTGATGTTGGTGGAGCTGGGTCACATGCAGCCAACCAGCTTTCTTGCCCTTCTGTTAGTATTGACACCAATGTTTGTGGAGGGCATGCTCTGCTTGAGCAGTGAAGAGGCAATTGAGGTCCAGTTTAGCCTTCTCCAGCCTCCTGTGGGTATGGTCCATGGGGAGGGAGATAAAGAGTCAAGTCAGGTCATGGATAGACGCCTCCAGAGAGGCCTGTTGCTCCACCCTGCATCTGTTATGGATGGCTGCATACCGCATGAGCTGCTCCCTGATGGTGGCCTTCACCGCCGCCAATAGCGTTCGCACGGACCCCACCAGCCTTCTGTTGTCATCAAGATACACTGTGAAATGAGACCGAAGAAGCTGTTTCCGGTCCGGCATCCAGTAAAAGGAGGTAATAAACCTCCAAGGTTTCTGTATCATGCATTTCAAGCCAAGGGTGAGCAAGAGGCTAGTCTGAAAGTGAGCCCTGTAAGATGCCGGCATCAACCACCACAAAGATCATACAGGAGTGCCCTATCCAGGCGTGCCTGAGCGGCGCTGCTGGCTCGGGGTCTTGTGGCAGGGCTGATCCCCAAAGGAGGTAGAAGGTTGCGCTGTATCAATGTCTGAGTCCTGCAACGAATCAAGAAAGGCCGTGACATCATCTGGTTCCAGGAAGTCTTTTGACCTGCCATCCATGGTAATCCACATGCGCGCCAACTCCAGCAGTCCGTATTTGATGTCTCACTTGCTCATGGCAGATGGAGGGCCAGGAAAGCATGGTCCTTGTTGTTCGTCTCCCTAGAGAAGTCCCCCACGATGTGTAACTCGTGGCTCTCATAGTCATAGGGGCCACGGGAGCAGGCTGCGTTCAGAATCTGCCAGACTTGGGCGTGGCGCAGGAAACAAGCAATGAGTGGGGAAGCTTGCCCGCAGGCACCCGTCGGCGGGCATGGATGCGATGCACATGCTGGACCTTCAAGGGAGGCATGAAGGAGAGTCAAAATAAGGTGCGCTAGAAGGTCACAAAGGAAGCAACCAGTGTCATCCTGCTCCACCTTCTCAGGAAACCCAAAGAACCTAATGTTATCCCACCAGATTCTGTCTTCCAGGTCCATGATCTTGTGGGAGAGGAACCAAAGTTCAGCTTCCTGGCATGAGATACTATCACCTGTGCCTCCAGCCAGTAAGACACGACTCCACACCATCCAGTTGGCCCTGTAACACTCTAATCGATCGATTAGGTATCGGTGGTAAGGTCAGTTCCTTAGCATCCATCAATTCAAGTTTTTGGCACATGAGCCGTGATTTTCTGCAGGATACGGTCCATTGGGTCATCCAAGCAACCCCGTTTGGCTGGTGCAGGAGACTTGTAGACTGAAACAGCCACTGCAAAGAGCAGCTGAAAGTAGGACACCTTCCCAATGGCCATGGTAGTGGCAGGCGGGAGTGAGAAATAAAGAAGCCCAGGATGGCCGAAAAGCACTCTAGGAGCCAGGATTTTTGAGAGGGCTGGAATCCAAGAACAGGGCCCACAGGCACTACTCGTCAACAAGGGGGGAGGACGGCCCCCACAGGGTGATAGGATAATCAGAAGAGTCCAGACGAGGAACCCCAGCAACCACAAGCCAGAAGGAGCTAGCCACAGAAGATGACCAGGAGTGCAACACAGGGCCGGTTGGGCAGCTAAAGTCAGTCAGCACAACACCCTGGCGGGCAGCAGAGGGGGGGATGACACCTGGTTCAGCCCGGAGGCTGAACCAGAATGCAGAGTGGATCCACCCGGGCAGGGTGCCTGCGGCCAACAGATGGGAGCCAGGACAGGCAAGGATTAGACCTGTAGGGCAAGAGGAGGGGCAGGCATGGGTCACGAAGGCTGCACAGGTCTACCCAGGAACTCCACCATCACTCATGGAATACAGAAGGGCCCCCCAACATGGGGAAGTGGACCCCTGCCACCTGTGCAAGCAATAAAGATCAGCCACAATGTCCCTGGGGCCAGATGCCCACACTCACCACCGATGAGGAAGGCGAGAAACAAAGCACAGGTAAGGGGCGGGGGCGTCTGAGCAGTCCAGGTTGGGTCTCTGTGGCAGCGAAGGGAGGAAGGGCCAGAGAAGGTGTGGCCGGGTCCAAAGTGGCAATTAGTAGGGGCTGTATCAGGCCGCACAAAGCCCTCAATGGGGCGCTGAAGGCAGGTTTCAGCAGAGCCCCCAAATAGTATGGTGCAGTCCTCCACCCCCGCCGGACAGACGAAGCCCAGAAATGTACCCTGGGACTGTGAAGTCCAGTCCAGAGTGGCAGGCAGCAGAGGCCGCGGTAGGCCTAAAAAGGCACCCCACCGGGGGATGGCACTGCCCACACCTCAAGGCAATATCAAGAGGGGGACCCCCAAATGAGCGACTCCTCAAAGTATCCAAAACAGGCCCACTACCTCAGCAGGTTACGGGGATGAGAGGTGAGCCCCACAAGGCAAAATCGCGCATGCCATCACAGCCTGCAGGAGTCCTCTACCTGGTCGTAGGGGATGTCCGGGCCAAGCGCTGGCCCAAGTATGGTAGGAGAGGGGGAGGTCCCAGACAGCCCAAACAAGGCCATGAGGCCTCTTGCTCCAGGGGGCGAAAGGAGGCACTGTCATATGGTTCCTACGAACTAAGCAGGGCTTGTATCCGGACAACATAAACATCAGAATATGTGTGGCATATTAAACAAAAATACCTAAAACTTTCTTCTTTTTGGTTTGAGGCTTTTGTTGTGGAAGTTTCTCATCCTTTTTATGATGATGTCAGATGCGCATTGGAAGTCCTTTCTCGGTTTTACATACTCTTCTGATCTGTGCTCTGATCATCCTCCTCTCTCCAAGCATTTTTCGAATGTGTCCTGAAAGGAACGATAAGGACATGCATCATTATACTGACACCTATCAGGCTGTTTAAGTGTTTAATGGTTACGCAGATTAAAGCACTTTTCAGTGGACTTTGGTTGGGCAGATTCACCCTGTGACTTTGTTTTTTCTTTATTTTTTGGCTTATCCCTGCGCTTTTTTTTGGAAGGCTTTGGAGCCAGTTTCGCATTATCTTTTTCAGAATTACCCTTAAGTTGTGGTTTATTTGGTCTGGTTTCCAAATTATCTCGACCTATGAATATATAGGTTTCAGCAATAATTTTTGGTAGCTCACGCTCTTAGTCCGCTACAGAATCTGCACAATGCATTGGCATACTGCCAAAGCTGCTGCTTCCACTTTCTATGTTACTTAAAATTATTGAGGCGAATGTGGCGTAGTTGCCAATTAGTTTTCACCCCAAATCCAGGGCAGGGACAGCCCTGTATTCTTTTTTAATTTGCTGTTAGCACTTCAAGCAAAACAGCTATGGATGGTGTACCTGTGTTATGGTATATATTGCAGCAAAAACTGTACCCCAAGTAGCACATTCATCTACCGGGGGAACCATCCCTAGTTATAGGCACATTGTGAGAATTCTATGTTTATCTTGGGGAAATACTGCTTCAAGCTGGTTCGTTTTTGAGCAATTCAGAACAAAATTTCCTTCCGTCTGGCGGGAACTTTGCCCATAAGTGCGTTAATGGTAGCAGGACTAATTGCAGGCACTGCTAAATGTGACTGCACAGCTGGAACAGCCCTCATTGGGGTTGAAGGTATTGTTTGGATAACAAACTGTTTTAAACGTCTGTATAGTCTAATAAGACCTGTGTAAAGAGCATGGAGCTCTACAACGGTGAGTGGTGCTAATATTGGATATGGTGTATAGCCGGCTAGGACTGGCCATGCTGCTCCCTCATTGCTGAGGGGACCCAGCCTTACATTGTTTAGATGTAGTAGGGCACCTTGAAACCAATTTGTATGTTCCTGAAATGTTAATGGTGTTTCTAAATCTTCATAGGCTCTGTATTGGCTTGGTATTACAGCTGCTATGTATGTATGAAATGTTTGTGTGTTGGCATGTGCTGCAGGAAAAGTGACTCATGATAGGAATACCTCTGTTTTGTACGCTTCCTGGGCCTCTACCATGAAGGTAACAGCTCCCCCTGAAAGAGGAACCCCTTGTTGTTGTAACATCTGTGTTACTGCATGTCTGCAATTGAGTGGAATAGCCGCTGGTAATTGCGCCATATTTATTGAATGGAATTCAAAGAAGGGAACAACTATAGCGGGGTGACCCTTTTAAAGAGGTTCAAGCTTGAACAACCTATAGACAAAAATCGGTGTTCCATATTTAGTTGAGGGGGATTAATCTCTAACACCATGGACATCTCCGTATAAGGTGACTAGAGCCTATGGGCACACGTAAGAACTATTCAGGAGACCCATTAAATAAGTATCTGACCTAGAATGTTGGTGGAGCCATGTCGCACAGTTCTTACGAATTAAGTAGGACTGTGTATCTGGAGAACATAAACATCAGAAGATGGGGACTGAGTCCACTCATATCATCAGAGTAAGTAAGCAAGTAAGTAATTTATTATTATGCTTGATTAATTAAAACCTTTGCAATAAATAAAACAATATTAAAACCCTCTTTAAACATTGTTTAAAATTACACAATTGGATTTAGAGCTCGTCAGCAAGTCTTAAAGTGCTTGTGCTTCCGGAAAAGGTAAGCTGGTTGTAATTGTCCTGAATTGGGCAGCAGTCCTTATCCGGCGTAATTAAAAGAGCGTTATTGCGCTTTTTGGCCATCATTGGTTTTAAAATGCCAGTGCGACTTAAAGGTGTTGTTTCCAGCATTATGGGTCTATCTTCATAGCCATTGTTTTGCATTTGTTGCCTTCGTTGATTAAGGTGCCAGTGCAGCTATAAAGTGCATTGTTGGTATTTTGAGCAAACATCAAGCAGTGCCTTGTTCAGCTACATTTAGTGTATCCACATGCAGCGTGTTTTTGAGTCTCTTTGTTACTGTCTCAAAACTTTTGTGAGCCGGCAGTTTAGCTGTACCACGGCTGGATTGGAGCACAGCTTTACAGCCTGCCTGCAAGTCCGGATACCGTGCCGCTTGAGGAATGGTCGTAATAAAATACTTCTTATATCCTTTAAATTGTGGCAAATGCTAATGATATGGATAATGTCCTCCTTACCACTTCCGCATAGGCGACAAAACTGCGGACTTCCTTTCCTTTCCCAAGGTGGAAGATGTGGGGTAATCGGAATGACGCCGAGTCGTAACTTTAAAAAGTTTTCCTTCGTCCTTATTTTGACTCCTGTTTTGAGGTAGGATTGCGATTGCAGTACTTCGTAATCACTGAGCACTATCCAGCCGTGTGCCCTTTTAGCAAGTGTTTCCTTGTCCTCTATGACAGATACAATTCGCGTGGATTTTTTCACAATTTTTTTAAAGGATGAATGATCAGTTGGAGTTCCCCAAAGATCGGACAATCCCAGTATTTTAAGGGAGTCAAACAGATATTCCCTGGCTGGTGATTTTCCGTGGTGGAGTAGCTCGAGCCAAAGATGGGAATTTAAGGACCAACCTCGGCGCTGCTAAACTTATGCCAACTATTTACGTACGCGCCCCTTCTTTCCACTGATTGTTTTTGGAGCCCAAATTCCAGCCGTATTTGGGCCGGTGAAACGTATTTTGGTAGGTGGAAAATTGCTCTATAGAAATTGGCTATTATTATGTCCAGAGCTGCAGCATCTTTTCCTTTAAGAGATTCACTCCCGTATTTTAAAGTTGACTGCAGTTTTGCACGCAATACCTGTAGCAAGGGGTCAAGTGTTAAATCGGGTAGTTTTTCCTTCAGTGATTTCATCGCCAGGAAAGTCATGGTTCCCTTTCCCCGGAGGGACTCCAGCTGTGGTTTAAATGAGTTTTTGTGGTCCAGAAGTACTCCAAGATATTTATAACTGGTTGTCTGTTCCAGGCATTGCCCATTTAAATACCAATTGATTTTTTTCTTTTTGAAATAATTTACTGCCACGTTTTTGGTTTTCTTAAGATTTATTTGAAGGGCGTTCCGTCTTGAGAAGCTGTTAGTCGTGTTCCGGAGATGTTGGAGGCCAATGGGGGTCTGACTTATCAGCACTAAGTCATCCGCATAGAGCAGATTTGACAATGGCATATTCCCCAATTTTGGAGCATGTGATGTGCACTTATCCAGTTCCCCTGATAGGTCTGCTAGGAAAAGATTGAATAGTAGAGGCGCTAGTACGCAGCCTTGTTTTAACCCTTTGGTTGTCGGGATTTGTTTAGAGAGGTGTGTTCCTGCTCCTAGTTTGATCTTAATCCAGGTATCTGTATGCAGCAGCTTGAGCCGGTCCAGGAGTAGTTTTGGTATCCCCCAACTTTCCAATTTTTGTCAAAGTTTGACTCGGTCAACATGGTCGAAGGCAGCAGTATAGTCTATAAAACAGAGAAATAAGGGGGTTTTAGCCTCTTTAGCTGCGTCCATTAACAGGGCTAGTGCCATGATGTTTGTTGTGGTTCCTTGGCCCCGGCAGAACCCCGTTTGATTTATTGGGATGATGGAGTTTTCAAGTGCCCAAGATGTTAGTTCATCCAGAATTGTTCCCGCGTAGTACTTTGCCTCTACGTCAATAAGAGCGATTAGTCGATAATTATTTGGGACTTTCCTGTCGCCCTGTTTAAAAATTGGACTGATGATTGATCCTTTCCAGGACTCCGGGATTACTGTTGTGTCTTTTATGTCTTTAAAGACCGGTGATAATGCTTTGCTCCAAAATTCCGTGTCGTGTTTGTACAGCATAGGGGGGATGCCGTTAGGGCCTGGGGCACCTGTAAGTCTGCCCCTGGCTATTTGCCTCTTTATCTGAGTTGCTGTTGGACCGGGGCTTTCCTCTTTGACGCAGGGTGAGTGGTTTGAGCCTACTGCCGGGTCTTTTTCCCTGTAATGTTGTTTTTTCCTGTGTGGGTCATGCTGCTCCGCTGGAATGAGGTTGCACGTTGTTTTTCCCTGCTGGTGTCGCCACTATCCTCTCTCGTATTCCCTGTTTCCTTGTCTGCATCATCATTTTTTTCCGCTTTGTTGTTAAAATGATTGAAAAGATTATCAGCCCAGACTTCCTCTGTTATGTTAGAGTTTATTCCAGGATGATTTGGACGCTTGATTCTGCTGATAGTTTGCCAAAACCTGGCGCTGTTTTTTTGTTTGGCTTCATGAAGTAGCTTGGCCCATTGTTCATTGTTCTTTGATCTTTTTCTTTCCCATTTCTTCCTTTTTATTTGTGCATATTCTCCGAAGGACATTTTGCAGGTCCAGGTTTAGTGGATTTTTGCGTAACCGTCTAAGGGGCACATGCATCAAAGGTTTTTCGCGATCGCAAACGGTGCGAATCGCAAAAATCGGCCGTTTGCGATCGCAAATTGGCCTTTAGAGATGCATGAAAGTGTTTCCTATGCGCAATTTAAGAATTCGCAATTAATTGCGAATTCCTAAATTACGATTGCATTTAAGGAATCGCAATTTGCGATTCCTTAAATGCAATGCTAGAAGCACTTTCAAATAGCGATTTCGCTATTTGGGACCGCAAATTACAGACAAATCAAACTTGTCTGTAATTTGCAAAACCTTCGAAAAATGCTCTAAAATGCATTTTTTAAGTTTTAGGTTACACACACACATGCCCTTGGGGCATGTGTGTGCGCAACATGGGTGCACATCACAATTTCAGGGTGCAACAGGGTGTCATTTTGACACCCTGGCACCCTTGAAATTGCATTCTCAATTTGCGATTCTCTAATTGCGAATCGCTAATTGAGAATGTCTTCCCATTCATTCCTATGGGCCTCTAGGCCCATAGGAATTAATGGGGAGGTATTCCTTAATTGCGACTCGCAATTAGCGAGTCGCAATTAAGGAATGTTTAGGAATCGCTATTTTTATAGCGATTCCTACATGCATAGGCTTTTGCGATTCCTTAATTGCGATTCCTTAATAATCGCAATTAAGGAATCGCAAAAGCCTACCTTGATGCATGTGCCCCAAAGTGTTTAGTTTATGGTACGTTTGAGTTCTTTTGATTCTGGGCTGGTTGACAGTCTTGTCGAGGTGTCCTCCGGCTGACCTGACTTTGTCACTACCCCCTTTGACAGTTTTCCACCAAGGGTCGCAATGAAGCTTTCCCATGCTTTCACTGGGTGGGTTGGGGTGTCTTTCCCTTGGTTATATGATGTTTTAGCAGTGGCTGATATTGCATCAATGTTACTAGTGTTACACCTTAGTCGCTTGAGATTTGAGGCCCCTTCTATATTGATCGTTTTGCTTGACTCTAGTGTAAAGGCTGTGTTGGCATTTAACGTCACTTCCTGGGGTAGGTGATCGCTGTATTCGTTGTTGCCTATTCTAAAGGTAGCGATTTTGCTAAACATGTTTAGGGTTGTGAACGTAAAGTCTAGGTAGGAAGATGTTTTTAATGAGTGGAACGTGGCAGCTGGTGGATTATCCCCCTGAAAGCGGCCGTTCAATGCTCTTAGGTTAAGATGTTCGAGTTGCTGGATCAGGTGTTTCGAGCATCTTCTGGATTTCTCGATTTTTGCTGAGCCCTGATTCGGTATTCCCCATGCAACAGTAAGATCTTGCGCAGGGGCATCGTCTGTTCCAGACCCTATAAGGTGCATGTTGAAGTCACCTGCCAGAATAATGTGATCAGTGTCTTGCTCATCCATAATCCTTTTAATTTCTTCAATCAGCTCTTTAGCTGCTTTCAATTTTTGTTTAGGGTGCACATAGGTGTTAATTACTATGACTTCTTGGCGTACCTTGTTGAACTCGAGCGTAGTCATCACTGCCTGAATGGAGCTTGGAGGTGCAATTTGGGCCTCTATAGGTATAATATCTCCTATTTTAATTATAGACGCCAGTATCATTAATCCCCCTGAGCGACGACCAAAGTCAGAGTCCTTTGTTGCTGGAACGCAATGGGAGGTGTACCCATGAAGCTCAAAAGCCTTGTCTTCCCAGGTTTCTTGGAGCAATATCATGTCAAATGCTTTTAGATAATTTAGTACCTCAAGGTCCTCGGTTTTACTGGCTAAGCCATTGATATTCCAAATACATATGCTAATTTTTCCCAACTCTGCCGGGACTGTCAGCGGACTGCACTCCCATTGTCAATTAGATCGCTCTATTATTATTGTTCGCTGTATTGGCGTCCAATTTTGTGGTATGGTTGATGAAGCAATACGTGGTTCCCTAAGATCTGTATTCAAGGTAAATGCTTTTGTGCGAGTGGTGTATGCCCCGGGGGTGCTGCTCCTTGCTCCTTTTAATACTGAGGTGGTGATTTTGGGTGATTTATTGATGTGGATATTTAAAAAGGGTGTCGGGTAAGGTGGTTTTGATTCGGCTTTCAGTTTTATCCCCCAATGTTTAAACTTGTTTTCTTCTTTTATGATTTTGTTGACTACCTCGCTGGAGTTCCATCTTGTTTTAGTTGCTTCTGGGCCTTGCGGATTATTGGTTGGTTGGAATTCTATGGAGAGGAGATCTACAGAGCTTATACTTTCAAGGCTCGTAATGGAATGTAAGAGCCGCAATACGTTCCCTCTGTTTAGTATATCAGCTCTTCCCCGGGATTCATACTCGGGGATGAATATGATAGTGGTTGTTCCTTCTGCGTATCGCGCCTCCGTTTCCTGGGTGGAAATTTCCTCATGTGGCGGGGGCCTTGGTTGGATGAAGCGGCTTGTGCTAGCTCCTGGGTTGTCATTAGTACCGAAGGTTAGCAAAGGGTCACTTTGTGCCCTTATTTTCCCTGACTCGCAGATTGTGTTCTCATTCCCTCTTGTTGGCTGTTGTGATGACTCCATGTGATTGATCTGCGTGTCATCGCAGTGCTTCAACCTCGGATTTTGTTCTACTTTAGTGATCTTGCTTAGAACTTGCTTTGGTGTAACTGGCTCCTTTCTTATTTGGGTTGAATCCTGCTTGTTATCGTTGGTTGGTACGTTTTGTGTTGGTAATCTTAGAGATGGGCCCTCGTCCGGTGGCAGGATAGTGTTAGATCTTACAGGGGAGTGCTCTGGCATATCAGCCGTGGTGGAAGTAGGGGCATGCCTGGAAGTAGGGGCATATCATCAGAGTATGTTGGCCCAATTCCTAGCTAGCTCACAGTGCGTTATCTGGAACCCTAACCTTACATGGTACCGAATGATGTCTACAACCTCAGAGCATTACCACTCTAGTTCCCCCAAGGAAATAGTGGAAACAGATCTACTGTTTCATTATTACTTAGGCATGTCCAAAGGGAGACACAAGAAATGTGTGAATTGGCAGTTTAAAACATTTATTGAAGCAATAGTATTCTTGTGTAAAAAACATGAGTTGCAATTATTAACAGGAGGAAACAAAGCATTGTAACCAGCATTACAAGAATGGTGAAATAGATAAACAGTTCAGCAATTATGACATTACAGTGATTATATGAATATATGCAAATATGTCATACCTATACTCCTATCTACACTATTGAGAGTATAGTGAAAGTACCCTCTACAAGATCTCTTTTTGCACACCAGCTCCCCATTCCTGTGTAAGATTTAGCATGAAGCAAGTCTGATGTAGAACAGGCTGCCTGCCTTTGCAGGATAGAGATTAGAGTCCGCAGGGCTGCATTTCTATAACAGGCAAGCATTCCAGGTTAATCCGTGGAAGTACTCCTCTGAGAAACTTGGCTCAGAGGCAGTTTATATAATCAAACCTTGGTTCCATTCGAGCTGTGTCAGAGGTGCAATACTAGTGTGATTGTTTGTCTTTCTGATTCAGAGCTGTCTCCAACCGGACAACAAAAAGCAAGGGCAACTTGCTCAGTGTTCCTTAGCCTTGGACAGAGTGTACAAGTGTCATGATAAAACGCTTACGAAAAAATGTGCTGGAAGCATGATATTTTCTAAGTAAGTTATCATGTACGTGCAAAGCATGTGGAATGTTACTGTTTAAAAAGATGTCAAGTTTGAACGCGTTTACAAAATGGAGGCTTCTGTTCACGGGTCCTGTTGAACCCCACAAACAGCATAGGGGCTGGAGTCAAGCAGGCGTGGCATGGCCGGAGCTGGGGCTGATCCCTCGTTGTGGCCGCTGCCGATTGTCACATGCTCACGCCGGAGGCGGGTGCCCTGCGGTCACCACGCTAGCAATGTTGGCCCCTGGTGGGGGAGAGAGAAGCACACTGCTGGGGCCAAGGATGCAGGCTGCTGGATGGGAAAGACAGCAGCTGGGCTGACACCCAGGCCGCAAGCTCAGGCACCAGGCTACGTCCCACAGGATCCACTCTCCTCGTGGAATCCGGGCCCCCCCCACTCAGGGCATGAAGAGCATCCAGGCCTACATTGGAGGACGAGAGGCATGGGTGCTGGTCCTCAGGGCTTGTATGTCCCCTGGGATGGCCCCATAGGCTGTCCTGTGGTCCGCGGTACCGAGGAGCTCTGGCTTCAGGCAGCCATCACTGTTGGCACCCAAACTCCGCCCCAGAGGCATGCCTTTGAAATACACAGATGCCCTGCCTTCCTGTGCTCCAGACTAATTACAGTAGGTATGCAGCCTTTTGTGTGTTGACAGGACACAGCCCGTTCAAGTGTAAGTGGGGCTGTGCCCAGCTCCACCCTCCCATCCTGCCAGTGATGGCCAGTCCAGTCACACCTAAGCTCCCATTGTGTGTGGCAGTCTAGGACGAATACACAAAGCCCAACTGTCATCCACACCCAATTATATGACCCAGAGGCAGGCAAACATGAGCGCTTAGTTACATGCACCTAATCTGTTTTCTGCCGAACCGATTCCATTTGCTGTGGAAGAAGCAATATCGATTTAAAAGAAAGCAATATAATGATCAAAGATTTTATAATCTTTAACTTGGAGATGCTCTGAGGAAGGGGTATGTCTCCGAAATACATGTTGGCTGTACGTGTGTCAAATCAGGCTGCATCATGGAAATGTTTTCTTCAAGAATATGAAAATAAAAAGAAACAATTTAGAGTGGAACCTACATGTGAATGGGACTTTTTTGGGAGGGTTTCTACAAATTGCCTCCTGGAGGACTCAATGATTTGGTAACGCACCATTGGGATAGGGGTGTAGGAGAAATCAAGGCACCGGGCTATGTTCCTTATTTGCCCTACAACTAATCTGCTAAGGGCTAGGTGTCTAGCCTCCTGTGTGAATTACAGGAACTTAACAAGCTCAAGAGACCACAAACTCTGCTCCTAGTCCCTGCAGGAGTGAGTCCTACCCCCCAAGTGGTGCCCCTAGGTCCTGGACCCTTGGAAGTGGTGTTCAATGTTTTTCTCCTGCCTAACCCTAAAAGTTGGGACTTCAAAGAAATTTCACCAAAATGTGCCAGAAGAACGGACAGAAGACCGGGACCAACCTGTCAACTGATCCGCCCAAGGTGCATAGTTGGTCAGCTTGACTTCTCAGTAGCTTTCACGTCGTTCTTCTCCGTGGCAGCAAATCCTGTTCAGTGGGATCTCCAAGCAATGGTATCCGCCTCATGGAGCCCTCTTCAGCTACAGCTTGCAGTTTTGACTTCCAAAAAGTTGTCTAAGGCCCTGATTTAGATTTCGGCGGAAGGGTTACTCCATCACAGCGGTGACAGATATCCCTTCCACCAAAAAATAAATCCCATAGGATATTCTGAGATTTATATTTCAGAGGAAGGAATCTCTGTCAGCGTTGTGATGGAATAAACCGCCTGCCAAAATCTAAATCAGGTACTAAGTCAGAAGGTAAAACTCTTCACTGGGTTCAAGGGCAACAGGTTCCACATCGATGACAATGCCCTCCTCAGCCTGGAAATCCAGCTTTTCCTTGCCTAAAGCTTTTTTCCGCCATTGTTGACAGCTTCACCGAGACTTCGTCCAGCAGCTCCCCCGACGACGATCACGCCTCCTTAGACAAAGCCTGTTGCCTGTTCCCGCTGAACTCTGTAGTCTCCTGGACATTTCTTCTGAAAAATTTCAAAGTCTGAAAGTAAGCTGAGACCAGGCCCTATCCACCTCGTGTAGCCAACACACACTCCATCGCAGTCAGCCTTAACTTTTGACTTTGTCCCATTCACTTGTGACCAGATGGTCTTTTAGATGCTAGATTTTACTAAAAACTTAAAAAATTCATAACTCTGGTTCTACTGATTGAATTTTAAATTGTTTTGGTGTCATTTTATTTTTTTAAGTTTGCTCTATGTTTCTAAGTTGGTGTGGGATTTTTTTGTTGTGTTTTCACTTTATTACTGTTTGTGTACTGCATAAATACGTTACACATTGCCCCTAAAATACGCATGACTGCTTTTGTGCCAAGCTACCACAGGGTTAAGCACATGTTAATTTAGTGATTTTTGTGGCTCACCCTGACAAAGATTGTGGTTGTTGCTTGAGAAGGGTGTTGGACAAGGTGCTTTTTGCAGGGTTATCCTCAAACTTTTTGCCTTCCTCTACCTATTTTTCTGACTTTCTTTTTGTTGGCTTTAGGACTCTGGGCACTTCACCACTGCTAATCAGTGCTAAAGTGCATATGCTAACGCTTCTAAAACATGCCATGTTTGGTTTCTCCATGATTGGCACATTTGATTTATTTATAAGTCCCTAGTACAGTGCACTCAATGTGCCCAGGGCCTGTAAATTAAATGATACTAGTGGGCCTGAAGCTCTGATTGTGCCACCCACATGAGTAGCCCTTCAAACCTTTCTCAGGCCTGCCACTGCAGATTCTGTGTGCAGTTTTAAACTGCCATGTCGACTTGGCAAGTTCACCTACTTGCCAGCAACAAACCTTCCCTTTTATTGCATGTACGTCACCTCTAAGGTAGGCCCTAGGTAGCCCATGGGCAGGGTGCAGTGTATTTGACAGGTAGAACATGAACTTTTGAGTACTACATGTCCTGGGAGTGAAAAACTGCTAAATTCGTTTTCACTACATTAAGGCCTATCCCTCCCATAGGTTAGCATTGGAACTGCTTTGTAAAACTTTATGAGTGTAACTTCCAATTGGGAGCAGATAGAAAATTTGAGTATGGTGTCCCTGGACTCACAATTTAAAATCACATCCTTTAGTGAAATTGTTTTTTAAATTGCAGGTCTGAAAATGCCACTTTTAGAAAGTTGCCATTTTTTTACTTTAACCATTCTGTGCCTCTGCCTGTCCCTAGAATACACGGCTGTGTGGGACATCAGCTGGGCTTTGTGAATTGACTCTAGACATTCACAGAGAAAGGGAGCTGAGCTGTGCCCTGCACATCCTGATGGCCCATCACCAGGCTGATGAGTCTTTCTGAGCTAGAGTGATGGGAGGAGTTGACACTTGCACCTAAATAGGGCTGTGCCTGTCCCCTCACAAAGAACTGCATACCCCCCTGTAGTGTGTCTGGAGCCAGGGCTAGGAAGGGCAGGGTCCTGTGCACTACAAAGACCTTTCTTTGACGTCTTCCTATTTCAAAGGCTAAAGTAGGTATACGTGCTGTACCTCTGACCCATATACTCAGAACACTTCTAGACTGAGGACATTCGGCCAGGAAGAAGAGCTGTTGTGCTGCCAGGAGGGACTGCCACTTTGCTGTGTAGGCCTGCTACCTGCTGCTTCATGCCTGGGAGTGGGAGGATTGGACTTTACTCTCTATATCCTGCTTTCTAAGGTTCTCCAAGAGCTTGACTGAGCTTGCCTCCTGTTGCTGAAGTCTCAGGGATATCAAAGACTTCACCTGCCTCTTGCTACGAGCATCTGGGCTCCTCTGCTGTGAGTCCTGCCCTGCCATGTGGTTCCAAATCCAGCCCTGGACCCTTGGAGGTGAATTTGGTGCTGCCACCAAGAAACTGACACATCGACTTCAAACTGCATCCCTGCGAAATTGATACATCGGCGCTGCCTGCACCGAAGCCGTAGACACCGCTTGCAACAACCTTGACATTCAAAGCAGCCTGACTTTGCTGCAGCGCCTCCAAAGAACTGCCACTGCATGAGTCCTGAGCACCTCTTCACCGAAGTCTGTGATGCACCGCTCTGACTCCGACGAAGCCCTGGCCCTGCGTGGCTTTCGACTTACGCATTGCCTTCTGCCCAGTGGTTCGACTTTGACGCCTTAAAATTGATGCATCCCACTTTTTTCATCGACACATCATCGATGCTGTGTCGCCTTTAGGAAGAGAGGCCTCACACCAGCAACCAATGCCTCACCTCCTCTGGGCAGCGCATCATCCCAGTGAGTTAAAGCTTCTACGACCTTACACCACCTTCAGGAACCGACGAATCATCTGCGTCCACGACGCTGCACCTCCTATGCACCACACATCGTCTTTGATTTCCGATGCATCCAAGGTACTGTAAGGGGATCTGCATGATTCCTGTATCCGGCCCGCACTCCATCACAGTCAGACTGAACTTTTGGATTTGCCCCGGTCAAGAGGGACCCGATAGCCCCAGTTGGAGCTATTGATTCTGAGCACTGCATTTTGATTTAATCTTTGAAAAAATCATATCTTGACTTGTGTGTGTCGGAATTATGTTGTTTTGGTCTTGATTTACTCAGATAATTATTGTCTATTTTACTAAACTGGTGTGGAGTACTTTTGTGATGTTTTCACTGTGTTACTGTGTATGTGTGCACAAATACTTTACACATTGCCACTTTAGTTTAGCCTGGCTGCTCTGTGTCAAGCAACGAGAGGGTGAGCACAGGTAACTTTTGGTGTGTACTACACTTACCCTGACTAGAGTGTGGGTCCCTACTTGGACAGGGTGAATACCTCTGCCAACTAGAGACCCCATTTCTAACAAAAGGTTTTCAATCCCCTCAACCAATAAACCGATTTCTTACAGTGGGTTTCAGATCCCCCTTGCCCTGAACTGCTTTCCGACAGACCACATAGAAAGAGGTCATTACCTGAATTTTCCCAAAATGTCTCAAATGCTAATATTTTATTTCAATTTCCCTCATACTGGAAGATAATCAGGCCAAAGGTTTGGTCTACATGCATATTCTCTTTGTCCTCTTGAGTATGGCAATTCCTTTCATATATAGATGTACATAGTGTCCTAGTTTCCACCTGTGTGCATTTCCCTGAACATGTTTTGGACACAATGTAGACCAATGGCCCTGTGTTTGTTTATAGACGACTCAGTGTCATTACGGAAACTAGACAAACCATGTATCTCCAAGCCTATATCGTTCTAGGAATCTGTTGGTGGGTGGAAGGCTTCTCTTGCCCTAACTGAATGGCATGGAAATTTGCAAAAACTGTGAAAGTTGCCATCCTTCATAATGCAAAGATGCCATTTTCTTGTAACTTACTTCACACAGTAGCACATAGGGGAGCCACCATCTTGGTTCAAGTGACTAAACGCTGGTACTTGCTTCTGACAAGAATAATAGACAATTGTAAAGCCACCGGGCCCGATTCACAGAAGTAATCTGAGACGAAAGTCTAACTTTACGACTTTCGGTATTCCTCAAGGAGCATTTACGAGTAGTAAAGTTATACTTTTGGTCTAAGTTTAGACCAAAAGTCTAACTTAGACAAAAGTCTAACTTTACTACTACTAAAGTTGTACTTTTGGTCTAAGTTTAGACCAAAAGTCTAACTTAGACCAAAAGTCTAACTTTACTACTACTAAAGTTAGACTTTTGGTCTAAGTTATACTTTTGGTCTAAACTTAGTCCAAAAGTCTAACTTTACTACTCGTAAATGCCCTTTGTGAATACCGAAAGTCGTAAAGTTAGAATTTCGTCTCAGATTACTTCTGTGAATCAGGCCCACCTTGTCTAGCATTGGCTACTCTCCTCTTGACCTTGTCAATGTTCGTTTCGTCATGATTTTGGCAAAACGTTATTGCTGGGGGTGTTGTTAATCTAAAAAATAAAACATTGGCTAAAAGCAAAAATATTTGTTTGATCTTGCAAAGCACACATTGCCAATATGGTCCATGGCAGTTAAAGGAACTATTTTGCCTGTGGTTGTGCTCCTCGTGAAAGAGCAGAATGCCCTATCTCACAGTGAAGTCAGCCAGTGGCTGAACTGGTCTGACCCATTGCCCCATGCTGATCTGCTGCTGTCATCCTCTGTGCTGGCACTCACTCAAAAAAGGCTACGTTGCACGATGCACAGCCTCACACCGTGGTGTAGAGGTGAGTGTGTGCTGTCTTGCATATGATTTTTCCTGGAAGCATACCCTTCTAGTACAAATTCCCCTGTGGAGACAGGCTCAGCAGGATCCCATGCATTGTATGTGTTATGTGCACTGCAGCACACATGCACCGCATAATTTTCGCTTGTTTGCGCCGCCTTCAAGTAGACGGTAATTTTGACCCAGAACCTTTCTAGTGCAAAGATCCTTTAGCGGTGGTTGCTTTTCACTGACACAAACCCTTAGTAAACTGGACCCCTTCCAAATCCGCCATGAGTGCTCGAATATCCAGAGTACTGTATGTTCCTTACTTCCCTGTCAGTTTTCTAATAAGAAGGTTGCGGCCTCATTATTCATATGATTAATATTCTTCTTGGGCTAATTTTAATTGCAGTATCTAATCAGAGCTCTAATCATCAATTATCCCCTGCAGCCTTAATTTAAATGTTTTCTTTATCAAAACCACTGGAAACTTCCTCGGTCTAATGAATCACTAAATACAAACTGATTTCTGTGGGTAATAGGCCAGCAAGGCCATGAGTTGAGCTGGGATATTATACATTAAGGGCAATGCACAGATAGACTATGTTATGGGAATAATGGGGATTTTCCTGACTGGTCATTGTGTTTGTACATAACATGAGGGCTGTGGGAGGATAACAGGCCCTGCCTTCCATCAGTATTTTAGGTCTGGCATCGAGACAGCTTTAATCTGTCATGGCAGAATCATGTTTCCAAAAAAATCATATTAAAATGCATACATATATTCATAAATACAAGGCCTTTAGGTCAGCATCACCGAAAGGCCTTGTAAGTATGAATGCCACTTGGTCTGTTCAAGTGTCATTCACATCTTGCTTCCACCAATCAAAACAAAAAGCGTAGTGCACGACGTCAGTCCACTTCACTCATTGGCTGTCTTGCTCTCTGAGTGGCAGCACCTTTTCCCTGATCACATGTGCACAGTCTCCTGAAAAGGAGTGCACTTCACAGCCAGGGCTGGTGTACCTGAGCTACTTGGCATCTATTTTATTTACATATTTGTTATATGTTTGCCAATTTGTTTGTTGATTGCAATTGATTTCAAATAAAAATAATGGCATGCTTTGCATGCTTACCAGGTCAGATCTATTGAATTTGACAAGACAAGTTGTATTATTTATTGTGAAACCCGCTTTTATTTTACATTCTCTCACTTGCCATCCCTCTACAGCACTATGGGTGCGCAAATATTTACGTGAGCAGGTTTTCAAGTAGGTCCCAGTTATTGGCCTTCACATAGTTCACGGTATTTCCCACTTCCCCTTGGCCTATGGTCAAAAGTAGCTTTTTCTGTGCGTATGGTTTGGTGGTGAAAACCGATGTGTCTTTTTTGCGACTTCTTTGAAACCACGACACTCTCATATCCTGTACATGTTTTGCATGAGTGCCTACTTTGCATAGTTTTGCCTCAAAAGTGACAACACTCGTTTGGAAAAGGTACATGAAATTACACTCACATACAAAAGCATCACAAAAGTCGAAATTTTCACACAAAAGCCCAACTTGCTTAAAACGTAGTGAACTTTGCACATTTTCATACTGGCTGGAATAAATACAGGGTGTTCACAAGAAAAGAGCTATGCAACATCACATAGCTTTTGCACCTTGTCCATTCCTTTGGGAAGAGTCGTTTCTCCAATACAACTTCGACTGTTATAGTTCACCTGGCTTTTTTCCTCACCTCAGGCCTGGGCATTTTGTTGCTGAGCAAGATTCTTGAAGCAGTCAGTGTCTCTGTGCTAATGTCACTGGGCCAGACCCAGGAAGAGTGGATAGGCAGCAGGAAAATACTGTTCTAGTGGCACATGTACAGTCTGCAATCTCACAAATGATGAGAGCATCCCTAGCCTATAAGTTAAAAAGTGCACCTCCAACCAATTCAAAGTCAATGAGTGGGTTCTGTCCCTCTTAATCCTCTCAGATTTTTTTTTTTTTCATTTTGGATGGTGTTTTGGATCTCTACTATGAGCGAAACTCAAAACTTATGTCTCATCCACTGTAAGTTTCTGGCCCAACACCACTTTAGAGCCGATTGTGGGGGTTTACCTTAATCACCCCCCAGGTGGGCCAGAAAGACTACTAGACACCACGGAAAACTGGTCACAAAAAAAAGAATAGGTTCGGAGTTGTTCGCTCGGGAATCAGGCCATGACCCCACCTAAAAACAGTCCCAGCAGTCTTTATGCCCCCCTCAGGTGGGAGATTGGGATAGTTTACCACAAATCTGCAATGAGGGGAGGCCAGAAAGCCTACTAGATATCAGGGCTATCTTTGTTTAAAAATATGAGGGAAATGCTTGATTTTAGCAAAAGTTTTAGCTTGGTGGGTATTCTGTTTTAGAAAATATTGTTCGATACATGCAAATCACACCACCCTGGACTCTCTGGCATATCCAGTTTTCAGAAATACTTGGGGCATATTAGCAACGCTTTGCGATAAATATCGCAAAGCGCGCTTAGCGCTTATTTTTTTATCGCCGGCTATCGCTGGATTTGATCACCGAGATAGCGCGTTATTAGCAACGCGTATCTCCAAGGCGATAATTAATCCAGCGATAGCGGCGGAATGCCAGTTAATCGCATGGAATCCAGCGATAATAGGGCAGCGATAGGGGAATGCTTGATGATATGCCACGGTGGACTCAGCCCCACAATCCACCTCCCATTGTGAAGATGGGTAAGTACTGTTTGGAGCAGGTGTAAAAATACCAGCGATGACCGCGGTTAGCGCGACTTTTGTCATCGCTACCCGGGTCCGGGGCCGCATTGCTAATTGGGGGTAGTTGTGTTAGAGGCTGTTTCTGTTGACTTTTGGTTGGGAACGCCTACTTTGCATGTCATTAGCGATAAATATCGCTGACATGCAAAGCGGCACCCAAAACGGCCGCTTTTGCCATTAAGCTGTCGCTAACAGCTGTTAGCGACAGCTTGCTAATAGGGCGTTAACAATATCGCCGCTTTAGCGGCAAAAAGTGCAGCTAAAGCGGCAATAACGCCCTTGCTAATATGCCCCTTGGTTTTGTAGGTTGTCCTGGGCGGAGGCTAAGTCTGGGTCAAAATACAATATAGTTTTCATATAATCAAAAAGGTTAATTTGTCATGGAGAAAAAGTGATGTCTCCATGTTGCGTATAGGAGCCTTTCTTGTCAGGGCAATCGGCCCACCCACAAAAGTGGGATATTATTGTTATTGGACAAAGTGTAGGAACACGGGTTGGTAGGAATCTTGTGGATTTCTGACGATCCAGGAAGCTTCCCTCACAGAAATGTGAGGAAAATGCACGATTTTAACCAAAGTTTGAGTACAGCAGGGCATACTGGGTAAGAAAATGTCATGAAATATACGCAAGTCATCCAACTTGGTCTCTCCTGAGTGTGTAGTTTCCAGAAATGTCTCAGTTTAGTAGGTCTTGCAGGGTGGGGACCGAGCTCAAGACCACATTCCACAGCTAGCCACACCACCAAATTGGGCAATTTTTCTTGGAGACAATTTGATGTTTCTACATTGTATTTTTGGGTCTTTCTTGACATTAGCAAGAGGCTCACATTCCCCAGGTGGGATACCATTTTTATCGGAAGAAGTGTGGGAATGATGGGATGTAGTTTTTTTCTGGAGATCTTAGATTCCTAAAGTTTCACTCACAGAATTGTGGGGGAAATGTGTGGTTTTAGCCAAGGTTTGAAGTTTGCAGGGCATTCTGGGTAGGTAAGCATTGTGAGATCAGCATAAGTCACACCACTCTGGACTTCCCTGGGGTCTAGTTTTCAGAAATGGCTGGGATTGCTATGTTTTCCTGGATAGTGCCTAAGCCCATGCCCAAATTCCACAGCTACCCACAGCATCAAAATGGGTCTGTATTAGTGAAGAAAACAGTATGTCTCCTTGTTGCGTTTTGTGACCTTTCTGTTCGTGGGCAGTATGCCCACCCATACAAGTGTGGTAGCGTTTTTATCATGAGAAGTGTGGGAATTCAGAATAGTAGAGCATGTGATATTATCAATTGAATTTCCCTACATGTTCTGCTTCCAAATGTAAGCCAGTGTGGTAGAAAGAACACATTTTGAAAGATGCCCTCTGAATCACATGATAATAGGGGGAACCACAAATTCAGAGTTGTATAAATAACCAGTATTTCTAAAATTAATATCTTGCACACATTTAAAAAATGCATGTGTCCTTAACATCCAATTTTAATTCATTAGATTTTACCATATGAATTACTCATGGTTAGCACACAATGAAAAAAAAATCATTATAAACTGCAGCTCAGTTGTTGGCTCGAGGAATCGTGTTTTTAGACAACAAACAAACACTATATATTAGGGGTGGGCGTTACTCACATAGTTCAGTGTAGCATAATCATGCGTAATAACCCAAGAATTCAGTGACATTATGCAGAATTAACACAGGAAGAGCAGCGCTATTTTTGTAGACAAAAAATGCCCCCTCACGAGTATACTGTCTTCCCAGCCGGGGTACCGGCCAATAAACACGCCACACACGGAGCTTAGTATTACACGTCTTTATTCTGCTGCTTGTAACTGCAAACTCAACATTTTAAAACAAGCTTTCATGGCATTGTGCTCTGACACCTACGTCACAGCTCTACGGAGTCTGTTAGGAACCAAAAGGGTTCAGTTCTAAAATATCGCAAGACACTACATCTCCCCTCTGTTAAATAAAATAAAAAATGAATTCTTTTTTAGAGATCAACATATATATATACATATATATATATATATGTGTTTATATATTATCTACTGGCGGTCGCCAGTAGATAGTTATAGTTAGGACCTATTTTCCATAGGAAATTCACAACATTCTATTTCCAATAACTTTGGCGCCGGTTGACGAATCTTCGCGAAATTTTCAAAACTTGTGGGGTGCTCCGGTCCCCTCGTATCCTGATAGTTTCGGGGTGATTCGGCAAGCGGGGGCCGAGAAAAAAGGGGGGTCCCAAAACGTGTTTTCTCCATGTTAATTCCCATAGGAAATTTTAGACACGGCTACAGCCCGAACTGCTGAACGGAATTACACCAAATTTGGCAAAAGGTAGCGCTTGGTTCAGAAAGCGACCTTTTTTTAAATGGTGTAAATCCGTTCAGTAGTTGCGGAGAAATAAAAAAATAAGAGTCAAAAAATCAATTTCCCATAGGAAACTTTATGCAAGGCTACAGCTCGAACTGCTGAACGGAATTACACCAAATTTGGCAAAGAGGTAGTTCTTGGTTCAGAAAGAACCCTTTTTGTTAAATGGTGTAAATCCGTTCAGTAGTTGCTGAGAAAATCAAAAGTAAAAACACATATATATCTATGGACGCGGAGGGTCCGCGCACCCTCCCGATCACGAGCTGTATGCTAATTGGCTGTCAACACTCCAAACCAGGAAGTGTTGGCAGCCATCTTGTTCCTCGGTAGAACCGAGGCACAAGAAATCAGAAAAACAATCACAAAAAACGCAAAAAGGGGGCAGGGTAGAAACACCCTGACCCCCTAGGCCTGCTCAGGGGGTCCCACAAGGACCCCCAGGGCCCCCAATTTTTTTTTTTTTAAAACAATCGGTGGGATGCGCTTAGGATGTTTAGGATACCGTTGTTATTTGGCCCCCAGGTGGGCCAAGTCCCGAGGGCATGCGGGGGTTCATAAAATATTTGTTTAGGGGGGCCCCCGGGGCTCTGATTTTAAAAAGGTGCGGGAGGGCACTTGGCCCTCCCGCAGCCCGGGGACCGCCACCCCCGAGGATTTATAAAAAAAAATTAAATGCCCTGTGTGGGGGGAGGGGGGGGGCTCGAGCCCCCACACACGCCCGGGGACCACCACCTCCCGGGGCACTAAGAATTTTAATGTGGGGGTCCGTTTCGGACCCACGAAGCCCGTGGACCACCACCTCCCCGGGGCTGTGCAATTGTTGGGAGGGGGCCGCGCGGCCCCCTCCTGGAGCCTGTGATGGCCCTGGGGACCACCACCCCCCAGGGCCGGCTCCTGCAGTGTCCCGGGGTGCTGACCCCGGGACACTGCTGTTTGCTATGATATGTTTGCGGGATTAGGTCACCTTGAATCCTGAGGGTCCCTGGGGCCCAACTAGCCCACCAGGTACTTCCAGTAAGCACCACAGGCCTGCGTTGCAGAGAGGTGGTCCGAGGCCACGCCCCTTTTTACACCTCTCTGCAACGCAGCTCTGTGGTGCTAACTGTAGGTACCTGGTGGGCTAGTTGGGCCCCAGGGACCCCAGGATTCAAGGGGACTTAATCCCGCAACTTAAAACGCACCACGGGGCGCGTTTGCACACATGTCACCTTAGGCCCCCCTCCCTTCACCACTGTGCAAACGCGCCCCGTAGCGCGTTTTAAGAGGTAGTTTTAATCCCCCTGCCCTATTATGTACTAGGGACTTACAGAGGAGGTCATGCTAATCACAGGGGTACCCCAACGCAGAGTGTTCCCTAGTGTATGTAGGTGTTTTCACTGTATTCTAAGTGTCTTTTAGCATAGCACTGGCTCTGGTTAGTCAGAGTCAGTTACCACCAGTACCCGTCTGAAAAAGTTGTGGGCACAAGATGATTTTGCAACAAGGCCTCTTTCTGCTCCTCTGTTGGTTCTTTCTGCACATCTTTTGCTTCTTTCTGCACTTTTCTTCGTCTTTGTGGACTTCTGTTGCTTCTTTCTGCATTTCTTTTGCTTCTTTCTGTGCATTTTTCTTCTTTCTTCACATGTCCTACCTCTGTAGGCATAGTTAGAAATTAGCATTTAAAAAACCTTTGAAATTCACTGAAAAAACCATAGGTTTTAGGGACAGTTATAGTTAGTTGGACATTTCACTCGTACAAAACCATAGAAATTCCCCCGTTATAGTTAGTTCAGCTAACTATAACTCGCGCTTCAGGAAAGCACTGCTGATGACGTCACATATTACATCACTCATGACATGGTCAGTGACATCACTGATGACATCACTGAGGACATCATCCAGTGACTGTGTGTTTCTGTAAAGTTTAAATATGTTTAATATATATAGGGAAAGGCATATTGAAGAATAAGTGGGTGTATAAGTGTCTGAATGGATGATTTAGTAGGTGCGTGACTAACTCTATAAGTGAGTGATTAAACATATCTTACTGAATGCATGGGTTAGTGACTAAACTGGGTGAATGTCTGTATCTGTCTGTCTGTTGCTGTGTAAGTGGCTGCATGGGTTTGTGAATAGCTACATGAGTGTCTATATGAGTTATTGATTGGTTGTCTGAGTATCTGTATGGGTGCCTGAGTGTTTGTGTGGGTGGGGTGTGTGTGACTCTGTGCATAGATGTGTGAGTGGGTGATTCACTGGGTGCATGGTTTCAAGAGTGCATCTGTGATGGACTGTATGGGTGGGTGAGTGTGTGTATGAGTGTGTTAGTGAGTGAATGTATATCTCAGTGGTACATGTGTGAGTAACTACATATGTGAAAGGCAGTATAAATGTGTGTTGGAGTCTATAAATGGTTATAAGTGAGAGTGTGTTATTGTGAGAGTGGCTGTATGGATGAGTGTGTACTTGTATCAGTGATTGCATAAGAGCATAAGAATGTGCTAGTATTTGTATGAGTAAGTGAGCTGGTGTGTGTATAACTGTATAGGTGAGTAAATGGCAGTGTGATTAATTATTTGCATGACTGATAAGGTGTGTGAGTACCTCTATGGATGAGTGGCGGTGTGTGAGTGTCTATGTAGGTGTATGAGTGCATATGATAATCCTGTACTGAGTGACCGTAAGTATGAGTGACTGTACGGGTGAGTGAGTGGATGTGTGTGTAGACCTAAGAATCAGTGAGTGGGTATGTAGTTATTGGTGTTGGAGTGTCTATGGTTTTGCGAATGGCAGTCTGTAATTTAGAGTGGGTGTATCAAAGGTTATATTAGGGTGTGAGGAGGTGCATCAGATTATCACGTGGATGATGTCATCAGTGATGTCATTTGAGATGTCATCAGTGATGTCATCAGTGATGTCACTGACCATGTCATGAGTGATGTAATATGTGACGTCATCAGCAGTGCATTGCAGGGGCGCGAGTTATAGTTAGCTGAACTAACTATAACGGGGGTTGTATGGTTGTATGGTTGTATGGTTTTTTCAGTGAATATATATTATCTACTGGCGGTCGCCAGTAGATAGTTATAGTTAGGACCTATTTTCCATAGGAAATCCGCGACATTCTATTTGAAATAACTCTTGCGTCGGTTTACGAATCTTCGCGAAATTTTCAAACTTTATGGCCCGCTCCTACCCTGAAAGTTTTGGGGTGATTCGTCAAGCGGGGGCCGAGAAAAAAGGGGGGTCCCAAAACGCACAAAGGGGGCAGGGTAGAAACACCCTGACCCCCTAGGTCTGCTCAGGGGGTCCCACAAGGACCCCCTGGGCAGAAAAAAGCATTTTTTTAAAAAAAATCGGCAGGATGCGCTCAGGGTGCGCGGATCCTGCCGAAGAAACATCGAAGCGCGGTCTCCGCGCTCGCTGCAAATTGCCCCCGGGTGGCCCAAGACCCGGGGGCATGCGGAGGTGGGTTTATTGTTTATGGGGGGCCTCTAAGGCCCCCAAGCCCGGGGACCGCCACCCCCGAGGCTTTTAAAAAAATGATGGCGGGATGGCTGTGCGCCCTCCCGCTGCCCCGAGGACCGCCACCCCCCGGGGCTGTTTTTTTATTTAAAAAACCTGTGTGGGGGGCTCCAGCCCCCCACACGCCCGAGGACCGCCACCTCCCCAGGGCACTAAAGATTTAAATATGGGGGTCCGTTACGGACCCCAGAGCCCGAGGGACCACCACCTCCCGGGGCTTTGAACAAGTTGGGAGCCGCTCGGCCCCCCTCCTGGAGCCAGTGATGGCCCTGGGGACCACCACCCCCCAGGGCCAGCTCCTGCAGTGTCCCGGGGTGCCTACCCCCGGGACACTGTAGTTTGCTATGACAGGACGGGAGCATCGCGGCTCCCGTCCTGTCATAGCAAACTTGGTTTGCATTTTGAAAGAGAGAGCAGGAAAGCAGCTCTCTCTTTCAAAATGCAAACCAATTGCTTTCCACACGGGGAGCAGCATGTTAGCTGCTCCCCATGTGGAAAAGCAATGCCGGCTCGCGCAGGAGGCGGGGAGCAGGCTGGGACTGTGGGGGATTGGGGACCCCCACAGTCTCCAACGAGAGGCCAGGCCCCGGGGATGGGGTCCCCGGGGCCATAAGTGGCCCGGGAGGGGGCCACGCAGCCCCCTCCCCAATTATAAAAAAGGGCAAGGCCGGCCCCGGGGGATGGGGTCCCCGGGGCCTTAAATGGCCTGAGGAGGGGGGCCACGCAGCCCCCTTCAAAATATATATTTTTTTTAATTAAAAAAGAGGGCATGCCCCAGGGGATGGGGTCCCCGGGGCCAATAGAGGCCCAGGGAAGGGGGGCCACGCGGCCCCCTTCCCGTTTTTTTTAATTTTAAAAAAAAAATAAAACAAAAAAAAATGCTCAGGCCCTGGGGGATGGGTCCCCAGGGCCAAAAGTGGCTGAGGGAAGGGGGGCCACGCAGCCCCCCTCCCATAAAAAAAAAGGAAATGGGAAAAAAAAAAACGGCATCGTGCCGGAGGCCCCGCCCCCCTCCCTGCAGCAGTGTGCAAACGCGCCCCCTGGCGTGTTTTAAGAAGGGGAAGTAATTCCCCTTGAATACTGGGGGTCCCTGGGGGCCAACTAGCCCACCAGGAACCTCCAGTATGCGCCAGGGGGCTGTGTTGCAGAGAGGTGTACAGAGGCCACGCCCCTTTATACACCTC
Source organism: Calotriton arnoldi (assembly GCA_963921515.1). Taxonomy (NCBI): domain Eukaryota; kingdom Metazoa; phylum Chordata; class Amphibia; order Caudata; family Salamandridae; genus Calotriton; species Calotriton arnoldi. The sequence continues at coordinate 977,201 of CAWUFW010002798.1, forward strand.
TCTGCAACGCAGCTCTGTGGCGCTTTTTGGAGGTACATGGTGGGCTAGTTCGACTCCAGGGACCCTCAGGATTCAAGGGGACTTAATCCCCCAACTTAAAACGCGCCACGGGGCGCGTTTGCACAGTGGTGAAGGGAGGGGGCGGGGCTTCAGGTGACATGTGTGCAAACAGGCTCCGTGGGGCACCATGGGGCGCGTTTGCACAGATGTCACCTCAGGCCCTGCCCCCTCCCTTCACCATTGTGCAAATATTCCTCTAAAATCAGCCGAACTACGAATTCCGATTTACTCACCTGTTATCAGGAGAGACCTCAGTGCTGCATCTTTGAGCCCAGTACTGATCCTGAAAAGTAATTTTAACCGTACTTACCAGTAACTTGAATTTCCTTCCATAGGCTAACATTGACTGGTTTCACTTGGAAATTCTTCTAAGTGTGGAGTTTTGGAACTTTATAATATTCCTCTAAAATCAGCCGAAATACGAATTCCGATTTACTCACCTGTTATCAGGAGAGACCTCAGTGCTGCATCTTTCAGCCCAGTACTGATCCTGAAAAGTAATTTTAACCGTACTTACCAGTAACTTGAATTTCCTTCCATAGGATATCATTGCCTGCTTTTTGCTGAAAAAGTTTCTAAGTGTCGATTTTTGTAACATACAAATATTCCTCTAAAATCAGCCGAACTACGAATTCCGATTTACTCACCTGTTATCAGGAGAGACCTCAGTGCTTCATCTTTGAGCCCAATACTGATCCTGAAAAGTAATTTTAACCGCACTTACCAGTAATTTGAATTTCCTTCCATAGGCTAACATTGACTGGTTTCACTTGGAAATTCTTCTAAGTGTGGTGTTTTGGAACTTTATAATATTCCTCTAAAATCAGCCGAACTACGAATTCCGATTTACTCACCTGTTATCAGGAGAGAACCCAGTGCTGCATCTTTTAGCCCAGCACTGACCTTGAAAAGTAATTCTAACCGTACTTACCAGTAAATTGAATTTCCTTCCATAGGATATCATTGCCTGCTTTTTGCTGAAAAAGTTTCTAAGTGTCGATTTTTGAAACATACAAATATTCCTCTAAAATCAGCAGAACTACGAATTCCGATTTACTCACCTGTTATCAGGAGAGAACCCAGTGCTGCATCTTTTAGCCCAGCACTGACCCTGAAAAGTAATTCTAACCGTACTTACCAGTAACTTGTATTTCCTTCCATAGGAATCCATTGTCTGGTTTTCAGCAGAAAAGTTTCAAAGTGTCGATTTTTGAAACATACAAATATTCCTCTAAAATCAGCAGAACTACGAATTCCGATTTACTCACCTGTTATCAGGAGAGACCTCAGTGCTGCATCTTTGGGCCCAGTACTGATCCTGAAAAGTAATTTTAACCGTACTTACCAGTAACTTGAATTTCCTTCCATAGGCTAACATTGACTGGTTTCACTTGGAAATTCTTGTGTGGAGTTTTGGAACTTTATAATATTCCTCTAAAATCAGCCGAACTACGAATTCCGATTTACTCACCTGTTATCAGGAGAGAACCCAGTGCTGCATCTTTTAGCCCAGCACTGACCCTGAAAAGTAATTCTAACCGTACTTACCAGTAACCTGTATTTCCTTCCATTGGAATCCATTGTCTGGTTTTCAGCAGAAAAGTTTCAAAGTGTCGATTTTCACAAACTACAAATATTCCTTAAAAATCGCCTGTATGACTTAAACGCATTCTTTCAACTGTTTACAGGAGATGCACCAGTGCTGGATACATGATCCACCACTGAGAAAGAAAAAGTAACGATAACACTACTTACCTGCTAAGTGAATCTCCTCCCATAGGATAACATTGGTGATTCTATGTGAAAAAGTTTCTAAGTGTCAACTTTTAAAATACAATAATATTCCTTAAAAATCACTACTGTAACCAAAACGCTTTTACTCAACTGTTTACAGGAGATGTCCCAGGACTGAATCTAGGATCCAGTCCTGTGGTTAGAAAAAGTAATCCATAAAGTAACTAATTGCATTTAACTAGAAATTCACATTGAGCTCAATGTTGCATTGTGTTTGAAATTGTGTTGCCCATTGCAACAACTGTAACTACTGTACTTAAAAGTCTATTGCCTATTTGCAAAGTATTTAAACTAAAGTAATTCATTCTGAGAAAGTATATTTTGTAATGTAATGTATAATGTAATTACAATGTAATTTAAAAATAAAATATGTAAAAATAAATAGTTTAAAAAAATGTAGTAAATCAGTATCAAAAAAATAAATATAACAATTAATACATTTAAAAATTGTCATTTACAAAACCTTTGAAATTCACTGAAAAAACCATAGGTTTTAGGGGCGTTATAGTTAGAAATTAGAATTTAAAAAACCTTTGAAATTCACTGAAAAAACCATAGGTTTCAGGCACGTTATAGTTAGAAATTAGCATTTAAAAAACCTTTGAAATTCACTGAAAAAAACCATAGGTTTTAGGGACAGTTATAGTTAGTTGGACATTTCACTCGTACAAAACCATAGAAATTCCCCCGTTATAGTTAGTTCAGCTAACTATAACTCGCGCCTCACAATGCACTGCTGAAGACGTCACATATTACATCACTCATGACATGGTCAGTGACATCACTGATGACATCACTGATGACATCTCAAATGACATCACTGATGACATCATCCATGTGATAATTTGATGCATCTTCTCACACCCTAATATAACTTTTGATACACCCACTCTAAATTACAGACTGCCATTGTCAAAACCATAGACACTCCAACACCAATAACTACATACACACTCACTGATTCTTAGGTCTACACACACATCCACTCACTCTCCCGTACAGTCACTCATACTTACGGTCACTCAGTACAGGACTATCATATGCACTCATACACCTATATAGACACTCACACACCGTCACTCATCCATAGAGGTACTCACACACCTAGTCAATCATGCACATAATTAATCACACTGCCATTTACTCACCTATACAGTTATACACACACCAGCTCACTTACTCATACAAATACTAGCACATTCTTGCACTCTTATACAATCACTGATACAAGTACACACTCATCCATACAGCCACTCTCACAATCACACACTCTCACTTATAGCCACTTATATACTCCAACACACATATATACTGCCTTTCACATATGTAGTTACTCACACATGTACCACTGAGATATACATTCACTAACTAACACACCCATACACACACTCACCCACCCATACAGTCCATCACAGATGCACTCTTGAAACCATGCACCCAGTGAATTACCCACTCACACATCTATGCACAGAGTCACACACACCCCACCCACACAAACACTCAGGCACCCATACAGATATTCAGACAACCAATCAATAACCCATGTAGACACTCATGTAGCTATTCGCAAACCCATGCAGCCGCTTACACACCCACAGACAGACGGATACAGACATTCACCCAGTTTAGTCACTAACCCATGCATTCAGTAAGATACGTTTAATCACTCACTTATAGAGTCAATCACACACCTACTAAATCATTCATTCAGACACTTATACACCCACTCATTCTTCAATACGCCTTTCCCTATATATATTAAACATATTTAAACTTTACAGAAACACACAGTCACTGGATGATGTCATCAGTGATGTCATTTGAGATGTCATCAGTGATGTCATCAGTGATGTCACTGACCATGTAATGAGTGATGTAATATGTGACGTCATCAGCAGTGCATTGCGGGGCGCGAGTTATAGTTAGCTGAACTAACTATAACGGGGGAATTTCTATGGTTTTGTACGAGTGAAATGTCCAACTAACTATAACTGTCCCTAAAACCTATGGCTTTTTCAGTGAATTTCTAAGGTTTTTTAAATGCTAATTTCTAACTATAACGTGTCTGAAACCTATGGTTTTTTCAGTGATTATATATTTACTATACTATGTATACATGTGAAAATGTGTCGGTCCACCTGTTTTCCTCGGTGGCATGGAAAAAATGGGTGGAACTGACGTCAGCACGCCGACGAGGTCCTCTTATGGCTCCTATGACGTCATACGGTGTCGCGAGCGGAGCCGTGCTATTATGACATCGTCGTCGACGTGAGAGAGCTAGGAAAGAATTTCCGCGGAATGCTGGCGCAGGGGATATTCACCTAAGTGTTCAGGCTAGTCCTTTGGGAGCAACTGTTTATGTTGCCACTCCAGAAACCGAAACCAGTGATCCGAGGGCAGAGGCCCTGCAGATGGCACACGAGGTGGGGAGCCCAGTCATGTGCACCGGCGGGGCAGCGGAGTGACAAGCACCACTACCCACAGAAAAGGTAACGAGGGCACTGAATAACACAGGATCTTCTCTTTGTATCTGGCAGGAACAACAAGGTTAAAATGCCCTAGTTCCAAAATGTAGAATTAGTGCTACAACGGTCTTCAAGAGGACCTGCGATGGATGCCGCTTCTGCCTTCCGTACACTGGAGGCGGCACATGGGTCACGGGGTACGGTCATACTGCGGTGAGACGCATACTCGTTGACCTCCCATGGCACTGCTCCACACTTCGGGGACAACGCTTTCCATTAGCTGTGTTTTCTGATGACGTGTCGCGCCGGCCCCGTCCAACAGCAGAACCCCTTTAGATCCAAATAGACTCTTCCACTCTCTCACCGGAAGTGAAACCAGGCCACGCGGACACTTTCACAATACAACAGCCAGGAATGCACTTTTCGGTAAAAAAACCACATTCCTTCCTCCTAATTTATCAAATAAATGACTCAGTGAAGAACAGGGTCCAGCTTCGATCAGTAAACAGCCGTTACAACGACTTTTTTACTTCGCGATACCATTACAACGCATGCATTACCACGCATGCGTTGTACATCACGAGAGTCATTACTACGCATTTTTTAGAACGCGTGGTCATTTACCACGCATGCCTTTACAACAAATTTTGTTGTAAAGGTATGTATGGTAAATGACCATGAGATCTAAAAAAAATGTAGACGATCCACGTCGTTGTAAGGAAACAGAGGCTGTTCCGTTTCCTCACAATGACGTGCACCACCCCTCAGAGATGACATGAAGCAGGAACCACAAGGAGAGAGGAACCACGAGGAGTGAGAGGTAAGGGGGATTGGGCATGGGGTGGTGGTTACTTTTCTAGGGTTTAGGGTAGTGCAGTGGTGTTTGGGTAGTGTAGGGGGTCGTGCTGAGAGTAGTGTTTTAGGGTTTAGGGTAGTGCAGTGGTGTTTGTGTAGTGTAGGGGTCGTGCTGGGGGTAGTGTTTTAGGGTAGTGCAGTGGTGTTTGTGTAGTGTAGGGGGTCGTGCTGGTGGTAGTGTTTTAGGGTTTAGGGTAGTGCAGTGATGTTTGTGTAGGGTAGGGGGTCATGCTTGGGGTAGATTTAGGGTTTAGGGTAGTGCAGTGGTGTTTGTGTAGTGTAGGGGGTCATGCTGGGGGTAGTGTTTTAGGGTTTAGGGCAGTGCAGTGGTGTTTGTGTAGTGTAGGGGGTCGTGCTGGGGGTAGTGTTTTAGGGTTTAGGGTAGTGCAGTGGTGTTTGGGTAGTATAGGGGGTGGTGCTGGGGGTAGTGTTTTAGGGTTTAGGGTAGTGCAGTGGTGTTTGGGTAGTGTAGGGGGTCGTGCTGGGGTAGTGTTTTAGGGTTTAGGGTAGTGCAGTGGTGTTGGTGTAGTGTAGGGGGTTGTGCTGGGGGTAGTGTTTTAGGGTTTAGGGTAGTGCAGTGGTGTTTGGGTAGTGTAGGGGATCGTGCTGAGGGTGGATTTAGGGTTTAGGGTAGTGCAGTGGTGTTTGGGTAGTGTAGGGGGTCGTGCTGGGGGTAGATTTAGGGTTTAGGGTAGTGCAGTGGTGTTTGGGTAGTGTAGGGGGTCGTGCTGGGGGTAGATTTAGGGTTTAGGGTAGTGCAGTGGTGTTTGGGTAGTGTAGGAAGTCATGCTGGGGGGAGTGTTTTAGGGTTTAGGGTAGTGCAGTGGTGTTTGGGTAGTGTAGGGGGTCGTGCTGGGGGTAGTGTTTTAGGGTTTAGGGTAGTGCAGTGGTGTTTGGGTAGTGTAGGGGGTCGTGCTGGGGGTAGTGGTTTAGGGTTTAGGGTAGTGCAGTGGTGTTTGGGTAGTGTAGGGGGTACTGCTGGGGGTAGTGTTTTAGGGTTTAGGGTAGTGCAATGGTGTTTGGGTAGTGTAGGTGTACTGCTGGGGGTAATGTTTTAGGGTTTAGGGTAGTGCAGTGGTGTTTGGGTAGTGTAGGGGTACTGCTGGGGGTAGTGTTTTAGGGTTTAGGGTAGTGCAGTGGTGTTTGGGTAGTGTAGGGGGTAGTGTTTTAGGGTTTAGGGTAGTGCAGTGGTGTTTATGTAGTGTAGGGGGTCGTGCAGGGGGTAGTGTTTTAGGGTTTAGGGTAGTGCAGTGGTGTTTGTGTAGTGTAGGGGGTAGTGTTTTAGGGTTTAGGGTAGTGCAGTGGTGTTTATGTAGTGTAGGGGGTCGTGTTTTAGGGTTTAGGGTAGTGCAGTGGTCTTTGGGTAGTGTAGGGGGTCGTGCGGGGGGTAGTGTTTTAGGGTTTAGGGTAGTGCAGTGGTCTTTGGGTAGTGTAGGGGGTCGTGCGGGGGTAGTGTTTTAGGGTTTAGGGTAGTGCAGTGGTGTTTGGGTAGTGTAGGGGGTCGTGCTGGGGGTAGTGGTTTAGGGTTTAGGGTAGTGCAGTGGTGTTTGGGTAGTGTAGGGGTGTGCGGTGTTTTAGGGTTTAGGGTAGTGCAGTGGTCTTTAGGTAGTGTAGGGGGTCATGCGGGGGTAGTGTTTTAGGGTTTAGGGTAGTGCAGTGGTCTTTGGGTAGTGGAGGGGGTCGTGTGGGGGGTAGTTTTTTAGGGTTTAGGGTAGTGCATTGGTGTTTGGGTAGTGTAGGGGGTCGTGTGGGGGTAGTATTTTAGGGTTTAGGGCAGTGCATTGGTGTTTGGGTAGTGTAGGGGGTCGTGCTGGGGGAGTGTTTTAGGGTTTAGGGCAGTGCAGTGGTGTATGGGTAGTGTAGGGGGTCGTGCTGGGGGGAGTGTTTTAGGGTTTAGGGCAGTGCAGTGCTGTTCGGGTAGTGTAGGGGGTCGTGCTGGGGAAGTGTTTTAGGGTTTAGGGCAGTGCAGTGGTGTTCGGGTAGTGTAGGGGGTCGTGCTGGGGGAGTGTTTTAGGGTTTAGGGCATTGCAGTGGTGTTCGGGCAGTGTAGGGGGTCGTGCTGGGGGTAGTGTTTCAGGGTTTAGGGCAGTGCAGTGGTGTTCGGGCAGTGTAGGGGGTTGTGCAGGGGGTGGTGTTTCAGGCTTTAGGGCAGTGCAGTGGTGTTCGGGCAGTCTAGGGGGTCGTGCAGGGGGTGGTGTTTCAGGGTTTAAGGCAGTGCAGTGGTGTTCGGGCAGTGTAGGGTGTCGTGCAGGGGGTGGTGTTTCAGGGTTTAGGGCAGTGGTGTTCGGGCAGTGTAGGGGGTCATGCTGGGGGTGGTGTTTTAGGGTTTAGGGCAGTGCAGTGGTGTTCGGGCAGTGTAGGGGGTCATGCAGGGTTGTGGTGTTTCAGGGTTTAGGGCAGTGCAGTGGTGTTCGGGCAGTGTAGGGGGTCGTGCTGGGGGTGGTGTTTCAGGGTTTAGGGCAGTGCAGTGGTGTTTGGGCAGTGTAGGGGGTCTTGCGGGGGTGGTGTTTCAGGGTTTAGGGCAGTGCAGTGGTGTTCGGGCAGTGTAGGGGGTCATGCTGGTGGTGGTGTTTCAGGGTTTAGGGCAGTGCAGTGGTGTTCAGGCAGTGTAGGGGGTCGTGCTGGGGGTGGTGTTTCAGGGTTTAGGGCAGTGCAGTGGTGTTCGGGCAGTGTAGGGGGTGGTGCAGGGGGTGGTGTTTCAGGGTTTAGGGCAGTGCAGTGGTGTTTGGGCAGTGTAGGGGGTCATGCAGGGGGTGGTGTTTCAGGGTTTAAGGCAGTGAAGTTGTGTTCGGGCAGTGTAGGGGGTCGTGCTGGGGGTGGTGTTTCAGGGTTTAGGACAGTGCAGTGGTGTTCAGGCAGTGTAGGGGGTCGTGCTGGGGGTGGTGTTTCAGGGTTTAGGGCAGTGCAGTGGTGTTCGGGCAGTGTAGGGGGTCGTGCTGGGGCTGGTGTTTCAGGGTTTAGGGCAGTGCAGTGGTGTTCGGGCAGTGTAGGGTGTTGTGCTGGGGCTGGTGTTTCAGGGTTTAGGGCAGTGCAGTGGTGTTCGGGCAGTGTAGGGGGTTGTGCTGGGGCTGGTGTTTCAGGGTTTAGGGCAGTGCAGTGGTGTTCGGGCAGTGTAGGGGGTGGTGCTGGAGCTGGTGTTTCAGGGTTTAGGGCAGTGCAGTGGTGTTCGGGCAGTGTAAGGGGTGGTGCTGGGGCTGGTGTTTCAGGGTTTAGGGCAGTGCAGTGGTGTTCGGGCAGTGTAGGGGGTCGTGCTGGGGCTGGTGTTTCAGGGTTTAGGGCAGTGCAGTGGTGTTCGGGCAGTGTAGGGGGTCGTGCTGGGGCTGGTGTTTCAGGGTTTAGGGCAGTGCAGTGGTGTTCGGGCAGTGTAGGGGGTCGTGCTGGGGCTGGTGTTTCAGGGTTTTGGGCAGTGCAGTGGTGTTTGGGCAGTGTAGGGGGTCGTGCTGGGGGTGGTGTTTTATGGTTTAGGGCAGAGCAGTGGTGTTTGAGCAGTGTAGGGGGTCTTGCTGGGGCTGGTGTTTAGGGTTTAGGGCAGTGCAGTGGTGTTCAGGCAGTGTAGGGGGTCTTGCTGGGGCTGGTGTTTCAGGGTTTAGGGCAGTGCAGTGGTGTTCGGGCAGTGTAGGGGGTCGTGCAGGGGGTGGTGTTTCAGGGTTTAGGGCAGTGCAGTGGTGTTCGGGCAGTGTGGGGTGTCGTGCAGGGGGTGGTGTTTCAGGGTTTAGGGCAGTGCAGTGGTGTTCGGGCAGTGTAGGGGGTCATGCTGGGGCTGGTGTTTCAGGGTTTAGGGCAGTGCAGTGGTGTTCATGCAGTGTAGGGGGTCATGCTCGGGCTGGTGTTTCAGGGTTTAGGGCAGTGCAGTGGTGTTTGGGAAGTGTAGGGGGTCATGCTGGGGCTGGTGTTTCAGGGTTTAGGGCAGTGCAGTGGTGTTCGGGCAGTGTAGAGGGTGGTGCTGGGGCTAGTGTTTCAGGGTTTAGGGCAGAGCAGTGGTGTTCGGGCAGTGTAGGGGGTTGTGCTGGGGGTGATGTTTCAGGGTTTAGGGCAGTGCAGTGGTTTTCAGGCAGTGTAGGGGGTCTTGCTGGGGGTGGTGTTTCAGGGTTTAGGGCTGTGCAGTGGTATTTGGGCAGTGTAGGGGGTCTTGCTGGGGGTAGTGTTTCAGGGTTTAGGGCAGTGCAGTGGTGTTTGGGCAGTGTAGGGGGTCGTGCAGGGAGTGGTGTTTCAGGGATTAGGGCAGTGCAGTGGTGTTCGGGCAGTGTAGGGGGTCGTGCTGGGGGTGGTGTTTCAGGGTTTAGGGCAGTGCAGTGGTGTTCGGGCAGTGTAGGGGGTCATGCTGGGGCTGGTGTTTCAGGGTTTAGCAGCAGTGCAGTGGTGTTCGGGCAGTGTAGGGGGTCGTGCTGGGGCTGGTGTTTCAGGGTTTAGGGCAGTGCAGTGGTGTTCGGGCAGTGTAGGGGGTCGTGCTGGGGCTGGTGTTTCAGGGTTTAGGGCAGTGCAGTGGTGTTCAGGCAGTGTAGGGGGACGTGCTGGGGGTGGTGTTTCAGGGTTTAGGGCAGAGCAGTGGTGTTCGGGCAGTGTAGGGGGTCATGCTGGGGGTAGTGTTTTAGGGCAGAGCAGTGGTGTTCGGGCAGAGTAGGGGGTCATGCTGGGGGTGGTGTTTAGGGTATAGGGCAGTGCAGTTGTGTTCGGGCAGTGTAGGGGGTCGTGCTTGGGGTGGTGTTTCAGGGTTCAGTGCAGTGGTGTTCGGGCAGTGTAGGGGGTCGTGCATGGAGTGGTGTTTCAGGGTTTAAGGCAGTGCAGTGGTGTTCGGGCAGTGTAGGGGGTCGTGCTGGGGCTGGTGTTTCAGGGTTTAGGGCAGTGCAGTGGTGTTTGGGCAGTGTAGGGGGTCGTGCTGGGGCTAGTGTTTCAGGGTTTTGGGCAGTGCAGTGGTGTTCGGGCAGTGTAGGGGGACGTTCCGGGGGTGGTGTTTCGGGGTTTAGGGCAGAGCAGTGGTGTTCGGGCAGTGTAGGGGGTCGTGCTGGGGGTGGTGTTTCAGGGTTTAGGGCAGAGCAGTGGTGTTCGGGCAGAGTAGGGGGTCATGCTGGGGGTGGTGTTTCAGGGTTTAGGGCAGTGCAGTGGTGTTCGGGCAGTGTAGGGGGTCGTGCTGGGGGTGGTGTTTCAGGGTTTAGGGCAGTGCAGTGGTGTTCGGGCAGTGTAGGGGGTCGTGCAGGGGTTGTGTTTCAGGGTTTCGGGCAGTGCAGTGGTGTTCGGGCAGTGTAGGGGGTCGTGCAGGGGTGGTGTTTCAGGGTTTAGGGCAGTGCAGTGGTGTTCGGGCAGTGTAGGGGTCTTGCTGGGAGTGGTCTTTCAGGGTTTGTGTGCAGTGGTGATCGGGCAGTGTAGGGGGTCTTGCTGGGGCTGGTGTTTCAGGGTTTAGGACAGTGCAGTGGTGTTCGGGCAGTGTATGGGGTCTTGCTGGGGCTGGTGTTTCAGGGTTTAGGGCAGTGCAGTGGTGTTCGGGCAGTGTAGGGGGTCTTGCTGGGGCTGGTGTTTCAGGGTTTAGGGCAGTGCAGTGGTGTTCGGGCAGTGTAGGGGGTCGTGCTGGGGCTGGTGTTTCAGGGTTTAGGGCAGTGCAGTGGTGTTCGGGCAGTGTAGGGGGTCGTGCTGGGGCTGGTGTTTCAGGGTTTAGGGCAGTGCAGTGGTGTTCGGGCCGTGTAGGGGGTTGTGCTGGGGCTGGTGTTTCAGGGTTTAGGGCAGTGCAGTGGTGTTCGGGCAGTGTAGGGCGTCGTGCTGGGGGTGGTGTTTCAGGGTTTAGGGCAGTGCAGTGGTGTTCGGGCAGTGTAGGGGGTCGTGCTGGGGCTGGTGTTTCAGGGTTTAGGGCAGTGCAGTTGTGTTCGGGCAGTGTAGGGGGTCGTGCTGGGGGTGGTGTTTCAGGGTTTAGGGCAGTGCAGTGGTGTTCGGGCAGTGTAGGGGGTCGTGCTGGGGCTGGTGTTTCAGGGTTTAGGGCAGTGCAGTGGTGTTCGGGCAGTGTAGGGGGTCGTGCTGGGGCAGGTGTTTCAGGGTTTAGGGCAGTGCAGTGGTGTTCAGGCAGTGTAGGGGGTCGTGCTGGGGGTGGTGTTTCAGGGTTTAGGGCAGTGCAGTGGTGTTCGGGCAGTGTAGGGGGTCATGCTGGGGCTAGTGTTTCAGGGTTTAGGGCATTGCAGTGGTGTTCGGGCAGTGTAGGGGGTCGGGCTGGGGCTAGTGTTTTAGGGTTTTGGGCAGAGCAGTGGTGTTCGGGCAGTATAAGGGGTCATGCTGGGGGTGGTGTTTCAAGGTTTAGGGCAGTAGTGTTCAAGCAGTGTAGGGGGTCTTGCTGGGGGTGATGTTTCAGGGTTTAGGGCAGTGCAGTGGTGTTCGGGCAGTGAAGGGGGACGTGCTGGGGATAGTGTTTCAGGGTTTAGGGCAGTGCAGTGGTCTTCGGGCAGTGTAGGGGGGTCGTGCTGGGGGTAGTGTTTCAGTGTTTAGTGCAGTGCAGTGGTGTTCGGGCAGTGTAGGGGGTTGTGCTGGGGGTGGTGTTTCAGGGTTTAGGGCAGTGCAGTGGTGTTCGGGCATTGTAGGGGGTCTTGCTGGGGGTGGTGTTTCAGGGTTTAGGGCAGTGCAGTGGTGTTCGGGCAGTGTAGGGGGTCGTGCTGGGGGTGGTGTTTCAGGGTTTAGGGCAGTGCAGTGGTGTTCGGGCAGTGTAGGGGGTCGTGCTGGGGTAGTGTTTTAGGGTTTAGGGCAGTGCAGTGGTGTTTGTGTAGTGGGCAGCGCTGCGTCGCTAGGCGAGACCTAAAAAGCATTGCACAAAGATGGCTGCCAACACTTCCTGGATTGAAGTGTTGGCAGCCAATTAGAGCCAAGCTCGTGCTTGTGTAGTTAGGTCCCGCCCAGATATATAAAGATTTTTTTCCTTTAATATCTCGAAAACTACTGAACGGATTTACACCATTTAAAAAAAGGGCACTTTCTGAACCAAGCACTACCTTTTTGCCAAATTTGGTGTAATTCCGTTCAGCAGTTTTGGCTGTAACCGTGTCTAAAGTTTCCTATGGGAAATTGATTTTTTTACCTCTATTTTTGAATTTCTCAGGAACTACTGAACGGATTTACACCATTTAAAATAAGGGCGCTTTCTGAACCAAGGGTTACCATTTTGCCACATCTGGTGTAATTCCGTTCAGTAGTTCGGGCTGTAGCCGTGTCTAAAGTTTCCTATGGGAAATAACATGGAGAAAACACGTTTTGGGACCCCCCTTTTTTCTCGGCCCCTGCTTGCCGAATCACCCTGAAACTTTCAAAATAGGATCTGACCCGAGCGGGCCATAAGTTTCGAAAATTTCGTGAAGATTCGTCAACCGGCGCCAAAGTTATTGGGAAAAGAATGTTACGAATTTCCTATGGATAATAGGTCCTAACTATAACTATCGCCAGTAGATAGTTATAAGTAGGACCTATTTTCCATAGGAAATCCGCGACATTCTATTTGAAATAACTCTTGCGTCGGTTGACGAATCTTCGCGAAATTTTCAAACTTATGGCCCACTCCGGTCCGCTCCTACCCTGAAAGTTTCGGGGTGATTCGTCAAGCGGGGGCCGAGAAAAAAGGGGGGTCCCAAAACGTGTTTTCCCCATTCATTTTCCCATAGGAAACTTTAGACACGGCTACAGCCCGAACTGCTGAACGGAATTACACCAAATTTGGCAAAGAGGTAGTTCTTGGTTCAGAAAGAACCCTTTTTGTTAAATGGTGTAAATCCGTTCAGTAGTGAAAATCAAAATGAAAATCACATATATATCTATGGCGCGTCGGATTCGCGCACCCTCCCGATCACGAGCTGCATGCTAATTGGCTGTCAACACTCCAAATCAGGAAGTGTTGGCAGCCATTTTATCCTCGGTAGAACCGAGGGACAGAAACAAGTGCGCAAAACGCACAAAGGGGGCAGGGTAGAAACACCCTGACACCCTAGGACTGCTCAGGGGGTCCCACAAGGACCCCCTGGGCAGAAAAACGCATTTTTTTTTTTTAAATCAGCAGGATGCGCTCAGGGTGCGCGGATCCTGCCGAAAAAAAAAAATCGAAGCGCGGTCTCCCGCGCTTCGATGCAAATTTGCCCCCGGGTGGCCCAAGTCCCGGGGGCATGCGAGGGGTGGGTTTATTGTTTATATGGGGGCCTCCAAGGCCCAAGCCCGAGGACTGCCACCCCCGGGGCTTAATTTTAAAAATGGTGCGGGAGGGCTCTCTTGCCCTCCCGCAGCCCGAGACCGCCACCCCCGGGGCTTCTTTTATAAATTGTAAATAACGTGTGGGGGACTCCAGCCCCCTACACGCCCGAGACCACCACCTCCCCGGGGCACATAGAAAATAAATGTGGGGGTCCGTTACGGACCCCAAGAGCCCCGGGGACCACCACCTCCCCGGGGCTGTGCAAATCAAGGGAGGGGGTCCGCGCGGCCCCCCTCCTGGAGCCCTTGATGGCCCTGGGGACCGCCACCCCCCAGGCCGGCTCCTGCAGTGTCCCGGGGTGCCTACCCCGGGACACTGTAGTTTGCTATGACAGGACGGGAGCCTCGCGGCTCCGTCCTGTCATCAACAAACTGCTTGGATATTGGAAGAGAGCAGGAAACCTGCTCTCGCTCCAATATCCAAAGCAAATTGCTTTCCACACGGGGAGCTGCATGTTAGCAGCTTCCCATGTGGAAAAGCAATGCCGGCTCCCAAGGGACGCGGGGAGCCGGCGGGTCTGTGGGGGATTGGGGACCCCCCCACAGTCCCCAATGGAGAGGGCCAGCCCCAGGGGATGGGGTCCCCGGGGCAAGCAGTGGCCCAGGAGGGGGGCCACGCGGCCCCCTTCCCCAAAATAAAAAAAAAAAACAAAGGCCGGTCCCGGGGATGGGGTCCCCGGGGCCATAAAGTGGCCTGAGGAGGGGGCAATGCAGCCCCCTCCAAAACAATAAAAATAAAAGAAGGCCATGCCCCGGGGATGGGGTCCCCGGGGCCGATTAAGGCCTCGGGAGGGGGCCACGCGGCCCCCTTCCAATTTTTATTTTTTTTAAATAAATAGGGGGCAGGCCCTGGGGGATGGGGTCCCCAGGACCAATAAATTAGAAAAAGAAGGGGGGCCACACTGCCCCCTTCTTTAAAAAAAAACAACAAAAAAAAACACCGGCATCGCGCCGGAGGCCACGCCCCCTTCTTTCACCACTCTGCAAACGCGCCCCCTGGCGCATTTGCAGATGGGGAACGAATTCCCCTTGAATACTGGGGGTCCCTGGGGGCCAACTAGCCCACCAGGAACCTCCAGTATGCGCCAGGGGGCTGCGTTGCAGAGAGGTGTACAGAGGCCAAGCCCCTTTTTACACCTCTCTGCAACGCAGCTCTGTGGCGCTTTTTGGAGGTACATGGTGGGCTAGTTGGAGTCCAAGGAGCCTCAGGATTGAAGGGGATTTCATTCCCCAACTTAAAACGCACTACGGGCGCGTTTGCACAGTGGTGAAGGGAGGGGCGGGGCTTCAGGTGACATGTGTGCAAACAGGCCCCGTGGCGCATTTTAAGATGGGGAATGAAATCCCCTTCAATCCTGAGGGTCCCTGAGGGCAACTAGCCCACCAGGTACGTCCAGAAAGCGCCACAGAGCTGCGTTGCAGAGAGGTGCAAAAGGGGCGTGGCCTCTGAACACCTCTCTGCAACGCAGCTCCTGGCGCATACTGGAGGTACAGGGTGGGCTAGTTGGACCCCAGGGACCCTCATGATTCAAGGGGACTTAATCCCCCAACTTAAAACGCGCCATGGGGCGCGTTTGCACAGATGTCACCTCAGGCCCCGCCCCCTCCCTTCACCATTGTCCAAATATTCCTCTAAAATCAGCCGAACAACGAATTCCGATTTACTCACCTGTTATCAGGAGAGACCTCAGTGCTGCATCTTTGAGCCCAGTACTGATCCTGAAAAGTAATTTTAACCGTACTTACCAGTAAATTGAATTTCCTTCCATAGGCTAACATTGACTGGTTTCACTTGGAAATTCTTCTAAGTGTGGAGTTTTGGAACTTTATAATATTCCTCTAAAATCAGCCAAAATACGAATTCCGATTTACTCACCTGTTATCAGGAGAGACCTCAGTGATGCATCTTTCAGCCCAGTACTGATCCTGAAAAGTAATTTTAACCGTACTTACCAGTAACTTGAATTTCCTTCCATAGGATATCATTGCCTGCTTTTTGCTGAAAAAGTTTCTAAGTGTCGATTTTTGAAACATACAAATATTCCTCTAAAATCAGCCAAAATACGAATTCCGATTTACTCACCTGTTATCAGGAGAGAACCCAGTGCTGCATCTTTTAGCCCAGCACTGACCTTGAAAAGTAATTCTAACCGTACTTACCAGTAACTTGTATTTCCTTCCATAGGAATCCATTGTCTGGTTTTCAGCAGAAAAGTTTCAAAGTGTCGATTTTCACAAACCACAAATATTCCTTAAAAATCGCCTGTATGACTTAAACGCATTCTTTCAACTGTTTACAGGAGATGCACCAGTGCTGGATCCAGGATCCACCACTGAGTAAGAAAAAGTAACAATAACACTACTTACCTGCTAAGTGAATTTCCTCCCATAGGATAACATTGGTGATTCTATGTGAAAAAGTTTCTGTCAACTTTTTAAAATACAATAATATTCCTTAAAAATCACTACTGTAACCAAAACGCATTTACTCAACTGTTTACAGGAGATGTCCCAGGACTGAATCTAGGATCCAGTCCTGTGGTTAGAAAAGTAATCCATAAAGTAACTAATTGCATTTAACTAGAAATTCACATTGAGCTCAATGTTGTATTGTGTTTGAAATTGTGTTGCCCATTGCAACAACTGTAACTTCTGTACTTAAAAGTCTATTGCCTATTTGCAAAGTATTTAAACTAAAGTAATTCATTCTGAGAAAGTATATTTTGTAATGTAATGTATAATGTAATTACAATGTAATTTAATAAATAAAATATGTAAAAATAAATAGTTTTAAAAAATGTAGTAAATCAGTATCAAAAAAATAAATATAACAATTAATACATTTAAAAATTGTCATTTACAAAACCTTTGAAATTCACTGAAAAAACCATAGGTTTCAGGCACGTTATAGTTAGAAATTAGCATTTAAAAAAGCTTTGAAATTCACTGAAAAAACCATAGGTTTCAGGCACGTTATAGTTAGAAATTAGCATTTAAAAAACCTTTGAAATTCACTGAAAAAACCATAGGTTTCAGACACGTTATAGTTAGAAATTAGCATTTAAAAAACCTTTGAAATTCACTGAAAAAACCATAGGTTTTAGGGACAGTTATAGTTAGTTGGACATTTCACTCGTACAAAACCATAGAAATTCCCCCGTTATAGTTAGTTCAGCTAACTATAACTCGCGCCCCACAATGCACTGCTGATGATGTCACATATTACATCACTCATGACATGGTCAGTGACATCACTGATGACATCACTGATGACATCTCAAATGACATCACTGATGACATCACTGATGACATCATCCATGTGATAATTTCATGCATCTTCTCACACCCTAATATAACTTTTGATACACCCACTGTAAATTACAGACTGCCATTGTCAAAACCATAGACACTCCAACACCAATTACTATATACACACTCACTGATTCTTAGGTCTACACACACACATCTACTCACTTACCCGTACAGTCACTCATACTTATAGTCACTCAGTACAGGACTATTATATGTACTCATACACCTATATAAACACTCACACACCGCCACTCATCCATAGAGGTACTCACACACCTAGTCAGTCATGCAAAATATTAAGCACACACCCATTTACTCACCTATACAGTTATACACACACCAGCTCACTTACTCATACAAATACTAGCACATTCTTACGCTCTTATACAATCTCTGATACAAGCACACACTCATCCATACAGTCACTCTCACAATCACACACTCTCGCTTATAGCTATTTATATACTCCAACACACATATATACTGCCTTTCACATATGTAGTTACTCACACATGTACCACTGGGACATACATTCACTCACTAACACACTCTTACACACACTTACCCACCCATACAGTCTATCACAGATGCACTCTTGGAACCATCCACCCAGTGAATCACCCACTCACACATCTATGCACAGAGTCGCACACACCCCACCCACACAAACACTCAGGTACCCATACAGATACTCAGACAACCAATCAATAACTCATATAGACACTCGTGTAGCTATTCACAAACCCATGCAGCCACTTACACAGCAACAGACAGACGGATTCAGACATTCACCCAGTTTAGTCACTAACCCATGCATTCAGTAAGATATGTTTAATCACTCACTTATAGAGTTAGTCACGCACCTACTAAATCATCCATTCAGACACTTATACACCCACTCATTCTTCAATACGCCTTTCCCTATATATATTAAAAATATTTAAACTTTACAGAAACACACAGTCACTGGAGGATGTCATCAGTGATGTCATTTGAGATGTCATCAGTGATGTCATCAGTGATGTCACTGACCATGTCATGAGTGATGTTATATGTGACGTCATCAGCAGTGCATTGCGGGGGCGCGAGTTATAGTTAGCTGAACTAACTATAACGGGGGAATTTCTATGGTTTTGTACGAGTGAAATGTCCAACTAACTATAACTGTCCCTAAAACCTATGGTTTTTTCAGTGAATATATATATATATATAAAATTCCAAATACGGAGCACTCGCGGGGTAATTGCAATTTCATAATATATGGGCTTAACGGTGGGACTGCTTAATGACAACATGGTTTTTGTAATAACTGTAACCGGTACTTACCCAACGGAAGAAATTATTATTGTGGGAGTTAAACTCATATATTATGAAATTGCAATCATGGGTACTGGTGTTTTTCTGCACGGACATAGCGGGTGAAATTAGCATGATGTTATTGCAGTCCGGTTTCTTTGGCCATGACTTTAAATTCACCAATGAGGATGGTGCTTATGTTACTTAAACAAATGAAATTCTGTGTGCTTTGAATATGCATTTGTGCATTGAGGAAGGCATTTACTCCGAATCGAGTATGCAAATAAATGTATTTTGAGGAGCACCCCGCGAGTGCTCCATATTTGGAATTTGATGTGTTAATGTGAGTCCTACCCTCACGCTTCACGGAGGCACCCGCTGTGAGTTCGGCGGCAACAGGTGGGACTGTTTTGGACTCATATGTGATTGCTGGCTGAACCGCCGATGAAAAGATCACCCCGCCGACCAATTGGTCATGAGTTATACAAACTCATGGCATCCAGGAAGGTGAATGATGCCTGCGGACATATCTTGGTTTAAAATCCATCGGCAGGCGAGAGGAAGGCAGCACGCAGACACAGTGACAGTCTAAGCATGGCAGGATACAACGGTGGGACTGCTTAATGACAACATGTTTTTTGTAATAACTGTAACCGGTACTTACCCAATGGAAGAAATGATTATTGTAGGAGCTAAGCCCATATATTATGAAATTGCAATCATGGGTACTGGTGTTTTTCTACACGGATATGGCGGCTGAAATTATCGTGATGTTATTGCAGTCCTGTTTCCTTGGCCATGACTTTAAATTCACCAATGAGGATGGTGCTTATGTTACTTAAACAAATAAAATTCTGTGTGCTTTGGATAAACATTTGTGCATTGAGGAAGGCATTTACACCGAAACGTGTCTGCAAATAAATATATTTTGAGGACCACCCTGCGAGTGCTCCATATTTGGAATTGGATGTGTTAACGTGAGTCCTACCCTCACGCTTCACGGAGGCACCCGCCACGAGTTCGGCGGCAACAGGTGGGAATGTTTTAGGCTCATATATATATATATATATATATATATATTATCTACTGGCGGTCGCCAGTAGATAGTTATAGTTAAAACCTATTATCCATAGGAAATCCGCGACATTCTATTTGAAATAACGTTGGCGCCAGTTGACGAATCTTCGCGAAAGTTTCCAACTTGTTGGGGCGCTCCGGTCCGCTCCTATCCTGAAAGTCTCGGGGTGATACGTCAAGCGGGGGCCGAGAAAAAGGGGGTCCCAAAACGCGTTTTCCCCATTCATTTTTCCATAGGAAACTTTAGTCGCAGCTACAGCCCGAACTGCTGAACGGAATTACACCAAATTTGGCAAAGAGGTAGCCCTTGGTTCAGTGTCGTGCCTTTTGCTTAAATGGTGTAAATCCGTTCAGTAGTTCCTGAGAAAATCAAAAGTAAAGTCACATATATATCTGGGCGGAGCCTAACCACACATGTCATCGTGAGATCTGATTGGCTGTCAGCACTTCATCCTGGAATTGCTGGCAGCCATCTTGGGACCAATATAAATGATAGTAACTCATTGAAATGCATTGTAGTGAATAGAAGATTTTGAGGGTCACCAAAAGGAGAACTATAAAGGGTGATAACAGGCTTTAGTTAGATTAGAATTTATTTGTTGATGGTACCATACTAATTTTAGGAATTGTGGTGTATTCTAAGGTGATTTTACCATGTGAAAAACCTTCTGCTGGGATATCATGAATCATGTTTGAGAGAACACTATTTTCTCATGCTTGTCCCATGGAGGTTTGGAAGGTGCTCCAGAAGCTAAAATGAGAGCATATTTTCTGTAAATTCACATTATTTTTCTCACTCATGTGAGAATGAAGTCTGACATTCTCAGTAAAACATGTACATCCAACAAGGGCAGAGACTGTCAGTTGATTCCTTTGTGTTCTACTGCAGCTTCCCAGAGTGTTCTAAAGAACAACTAGAGTGCTAACAGCCTTACTTATGACAAAAGTATGGCACACCTGAAGCCATCTTGATTGGAATAAACTGGTAACACTTAAACAATTTAATTTAAAAAGGAACAAAATGATGGGGTTCATTTTGTCATAGAAATTATGGTTAGTGCTGTAGAAAGAAAAATTAGGACATGTTTCAAGTGTGATCTCAAATATCTTCCTGTTATATTTCAACAGGAGCAGCCTGCCAGTTGATGCCTTTGTGTTCTACTGCAGCTTCCCAGAGTGTTCTAAAGAACAACTAGAGCGCTAACAGCCTTACTTATGACAAAAGTATGGCACACCTGAAGCCATCTTGATTGGAATAAACTGGTAACACTTAAAACATTTAATTTAAAAAGGAACAAAATGATGGGGTTCATTTTGTCATAGAAATTATGGTTAGTGCTGTAGAAAGAAAAATTAGGACATATTTCAAGTGTGATCTCAAATATCTTCCTGTTATATTTCAACAGGAGCAGCCTGCCAGTTGATGCCTTTGTGTTCTACTGCAGCTTCCCAGAGTGTTCTAAAGAACACTCTGGGAAGCTGCAGAGTGTTCTTTAGAACACTCTGGGAAGCTGCAGTAGAGTGTTCTAAAGAACACTCTACTGCAGCTTCCCAGAGTGTTCTAAAGAACAACTAGAGCGCTAACAGCCTTACTTATGACAAAAGTATGGCACACCTGAAGCCATCTTGATTGGAATAAACCAGTAACACTTAAAACATTTAATTTAAAAAGGAACAAAATGAGGGTTCTTTTTGAAATAGAAATTATGGTTAGTGCTGCAGAAAGAAAAATTAGGGCATGTTTTAAGTGAGATCTCAAATCCTCTTCTATTTCATTAGAAAATTCTGACATGCAGACTGAAACAATCACTTTCAATACCAGCAGCAGACTACCAGTTAACTCCCTGGTGAGCAGTAGCTTTACTCCAGTGATCTAATGAGCAACTAGAGTGCTAACATTCTGAATTTATGGCAGATGTGAGACACATCTGAATGCCTTCTTGATGGAATCAAAGTAAATAACTGAAAGCATTTCCTACTGAGGAGACTGCTGTAAATGAAGAAATTAGGAAACTTCATAACAAAGAAGTCTTCCAAGATGGCCACCAGTGAAAAAAGAGCCCAAATGTAGCACAAATATTACCCAGATGTAGCCCACATATAGCCCAATGACAAAAGTGTGCAGTTTTATGTAGTGCAGACTGGTCAGGTATTGGAGCATTGCATCTTAAAACATGACCCCCCTACACTACAAAAACACCACTGCACTACCACAAACCCTAAAACACTACCCCCAGCACGACCCCCTACACTACACAAGCACCACTGCACTATCCTAAACCCTAAAACACTACCCCCAGCACAACCCCCTACACTACCCAAACACCACTGCACTAACCTAAATCCTAAAACACTACCACCAGCACGACCCCCTACACTACCCAAACACCACTGCACTACCCTAAAACACGACCCCCTACACTACACAAACACCACTGCACTACCCTAAACCCTAAAACACTACCCCCAGCACGACCTCCTACACTACACAAGCACCACTGCACTACCCTAAACCCTAAAACACTACCCCCAGCACGACCCCCTACACTACACAAACACCACTGCACTACCCTAAACCCTAAAACACTACCCCCAGCACGACCCCCTACACTACCCAAACACCACTGCACTAACCTAAATCCTAAAACACTACCCCCAGCACGACCCCCTACACTACCCAAACACCACTGCACTACCCTAAAACATGACCCCCTACACTATACAAACACCACTGCACTACCCTAAACCCTAAAACACTACCCCCAGCACGACCCCCTACACTACACAAGCACCACTGCACTACCCTAAACCCTAAAACACTACCCCCAGCACGACCCCCTACACTGCCCGAACAGCACTGCACTGCCCTAAACCCTGAAACACCACCCCTAGCACGACCCCCTACACTGCCCGAACACCACTGCACTGCCCTAAACCCTGAAACACCACCCCCTTCACGACCCCCTACACTGCCCGAACACCACTGCACTGCCCTAAACCCTGAAACACCACCCCCAGCATGACCCCCTATACTGGCCGAACACCACTGCACTGCCCTAAACCCTGAAACACTACCCCCAGCAAGACCCCCTACACTGCCCGAACACCACTGCACTGCCCTAAACCCTGAAACATCACCCCCAGCAAGACCCCCTACACTGCCCGAACACCACTGACCTAAACCCTGAAACACCACCCCCAGCACGACCCCCTACACTGCCCGAACACCACTGCACTGCCCTAAACCCTGAAACACTACCCCCAGCATGACCCCCTACACTGCCTGAACACCACTGCTCTGCCCAAAACCCTGAAACACCAGCCCCAGCACGACCCCCTACACTGCCCGAACACCACTGCACTGCCCTAAACCTTGAAACACCAGCCCCTGCACGACCCCCTACACTGCCCGAACACCACTGCACTGCCCTAAACCCTGAAACATCACCCCCAGCATGACCCCCTACACTGCCCGAGCACCACTGCACTGCCCTAAACCCTGAAACACCAGCCCCAGCACGACCGCCTACACTGCCCGAACACCACTGCACTGCCCTAAACCCTGAAACACCAGCCCCAGCACGACCCCTACACTGCCCGAACACCACTGCACTGCCCTAAACCGTGAAACACCAGCCTCAGCACGACCCCCTACTCTGCCTGAACACCACTGCACTGCCCTGAACCCTGAAACACCAGCCCCAGCACAACACCCTACACTGCCCGAACACCACTGCACTGCCCTAAACCCTGAAACACCACCCCGTGCATGACCCCCTACACTGCCCGAACACCACTGCACTGCCCTAAACCCTGAAACACCACCCCAAGCGCGACCCCCTACACTGCCCGAACACCACTGCACTAAACCCTGAAACACCACCCCCTGCACAACCCCCTACACTGCTCGAACACTACTGCACTGCCCTAAACCCAGAAACCCCATCCCCAGCACGACCCCTATACTGCACGAACACCACTGAACTGCCCTAAACCCTGAAACACTACCCCCAGCAAGACCCCCTACACTGCCCGAACACCACTGCACTGCCCTAAACCCTGAAACATCACCCCCAGCAAGACCCCCTACACTGCCCGAACACCACTGCCCTAAACCCTGAAACACCACCCCCAGCAAGACCCCCTACACTGCCCGAACACCACTGCACTGCCCTAAACCCAGAAACACCAGCCCGACCCCCTACACTGCCCGAACACCACTGCACTGCCCTAAACCCTGAAACATCACCCCCAGCAAGACCCCCTACACTGCCCGAACACCACTGCCCTAAACCCTGAAACACCACCCCCAGCAAGACCCCCTACACTGCCCGAACACCACTGCACTGCCCTAAACCCTGAAACACCACCCCCAGCAAGACCTCCTACACTGCCCGAACACCACTGCACTGCCCTAAACCCTGAAACACCACCCCCAGCACGACCCCCTACACTGCCCGAACACCACTGCTCTGCCCAAAACCCTGAAACACCAGCCCCAGCACGACCCCCTACACTGCCCGAACACCACTGCACAGCACTAAACCCTGAAACACCAGCCCCAGCATGACCCCCTACACTGCCTGAACACCACTGCACTGCCCTAAACCCTGAAACACCACCCTCAGCATGACCCCCTACAGTGCCCGAACACCACTGCACTGCCCTAAACCCTGAAACACCAGCCCCAGCACGACCCCGTACACTGCCCACACACCACTGCACTGCCCTAAACCCTGAAACACCAGCCCCAGCACAACCCCGTACACTGCCCGAACACCACTGCACTGCCCTAAACCCTGAAACACCAGCCCCAGCACGACCGCCTACACTGCCCGAAAACTACTGTACTGCCCTAAACCCTGAAACACCACCCCCAGCAAGACTACCTACACTGGCCGAACACCACTGCACTGCCCTAAACCCTGAAACACCACCCCCTGCACGACCCCTACACTGTCCAAACACTACTGCACTGCCCTAAACCCTGAAACACCACCCCTCAGCACGACACCCTACACTGCCCGAACACCACTGCACTGCCCTAAACCCTGAAACACCACCCCAGCACGACCCCCTACACTGCCCGAACACCACTGCACTAAACCCTGAAACACCACCCCCTGCACGACCCCCTACACTGCCGGAACACCACTGCACTGCCCTAAACCATGAAACACCACCCCCAGCACGACCCCCTGCACTGCCCTAACACCACTGCACTGCCCTAAACCCTGAAACATCACCCCCAGCACGATCCCCTACACTGCCTGAGCACCATTGCTCTGCCCTAAACCCTGAAACACCACCCCCAGCACGACCCCCTACACTGCCCGAACACCACTGCACTGTCCTAAACCCTGAAACAGCAGCCCCAGCACGACCCCCTACACTGCCCGAACACCACTGCACTGCCCTAAACCCTGAAACACCACCCCCAGCACGACCCCCTACACTGCCCGAACACCACTGCACTGCCCTAAACCCTGAAACACCAGCCCCAGCAAGACCACCTACACTGCCCGAACACCACTGCATTGCCCTAGACTCTGAAACACCAGCCCCAGCAAGACCCCCTACACTGCCCGAACACCACTGCACTGCCCTAAACCCTGAAACACCAGCCCCAGCACGACCCCCTACACTGCCCGAACACCACTGCACTGCCCTAAACCCTGAAACACCAGCCCCAGCACGACCCCCTACACTGCCCGAACACCACTGCACTGCCCTAAACCCTGAAACCCCAGCACCACCCCCTACAATGCCCGAACACCACTGTACTGCCCTAAACCCTGACACACCACCCCCTGCACCGCCCCCTACACTGCCCGAACACCACTGCACTGCCCTAAACCCTGAAACACCATCCCCTGCACCACCCCCTACACTGCCCGAACACCACTGCACTGCCCTAAACCCTGAAACACCACCCCCTGCACCACCCCCTACACTGCCCGAACACCACTGCACTGCCCTAAACCCTGAAACACCACCCCCTGCACCGCCCCCTACACTGCCCGAACACCACTGCACTGCCCTAAACCCTGAAACACCACCCCCAGCATGACCCCTTTACTGCTCGAACACCACTGCACTGCCCCAAACCCTGAAACACCACCCCCAGCATGACCCCCTGCACTGCCCGAACACCACTGCCCTAAACCCTGAAACACCACCCCTGCACGACCCCCTACACTGCCCGAACACCACTGCACTGCCCTAAACCCTGAAACACCACCCGCTGCACGACCCCCTACACTGCCCGAACACCACTGCACTGCCCTAAACCCTGAAACACCACCCCCAGCACGACCCCCTACACTGCCCGAACACCACTGCACTGCCCTAAACCCTAGAACACTACCCCCAGCATGACCCCCTACACTACCCGAACACCACTGCACTACCCTAAACCCTAAAATACTCCCCCAGCACGACCCCTACACTACCCGAACACGACTGCACTGCCCTAAACCCTAAAACACTCCCCCAGCACGACCCCCTACACTACCCGAACACCACTGCACTGCCCTAAACCCTAAAACACTCCCCCAGCACGACCCCCTACACTACCTAAACACCACTGCACTGCCCTAAACCCTAAAACACTACCCCCGCATGACCCCCTACACTACCCAAATACCAATGCACTACCCTAATCCCTAAAACACTACCCCCGCACAACCCCTACACTACCCAAAGACCACTGCACTACCCTAAACTCTAAAACAATACCCCCGCACGACTCCTACACTACCCAAAGACCACTGCACTACCCTAAACCCTAAAACACGACCTCCTACACTACACAAACACCACTGCACTACCCTAAACCCTAAAAACAACCCCCAGCACGAACCCCTACACTACCCAAACACCACTGCACTACCATAAAACACTACCCCCAGCAGTACCCCCTACGCTACCCAAACACCACTGCACTACCCTAAACCCTAAAACACTACCCCCAGCAGTACCCCTACACTACCCAAACACCATTGCACTACCCTAAACCCTAAAACCCTAAAACACTAACCCCAGCACGACCCCCTACACTACCCAAACACCACTGTACTACCCTAAACCCTAAAACACTCCCCCAGCACGACTCCCTACACTACCCAAACACCACTGCACTACCCTAAACCCTAAATCTACCCCCAGCATGACCCCCTACACTACACAAACACCACTGCACTACCCTAAACCCTAAAACACTACCCCCAGCACGACCCTCTTCACTACCTAAACACAACTGCACAATTTGTTACAGGCGTTGCAACGCAGGCCTGTGGTGCTTACTGGAAGTACCTGGTGGGCTGGTTGGGCCCCAGGGACTCTCAGGATTCAAGGTGACCTAATCCCCCAACTTAAAACGCGCCACGGGCGCGTTTGCACAGTGGTGAAGGGAGGGCGGGGCCTCAGGTGACATGTGCGCAAACACGCCCTGTGGTGCGTTTTAAGTTGGGGAGTTAATTCCTTTGAATCCTGGGGGCCAACTAGCCCACCAGGTACCTTCAGTAAGCACAACAGAGGTGCGTTGCAGAGAGGTGAAAAAGGTGCGTGGCCTCGGAATGCCTCTCTGCAAATCAGCTCTGTGGTCCTAACTGTAGGTACCTGGGGGCTAGTTGGGCCCCAGGGACCCTCAGGATTCAAGGGGACTTAATCCCGCAACTTAAAACGCGCCACGGGGCGCGTTTGCACACGTCACCTCAGGCCCCCACTCCCTTCACCACTGTGCAAACGCGCACTGGCTCTGGTTAGTCAGAGTCAGTTACCACCAGTACCCGTCTGAAAAAGTTGTGGGCACAGGATGATTTTGCAACAAGGCCTCTTTCTGCTCCTCTGTTGGTTCTTTCTGCGCATCTTTTGCTTCTTTCTGTGCGTTTTTTCTTCTTTCTTCACATGTCCTACCTCTGTTGGCATAGTTAGAAACTAGCATTTAAAAACCTTTGAAATTCACTTAAAAATCATCGTTTTCAGGCACGTTATAGTTAGAAATTAGCATTTAAAAAACCTTTGAAATTCACTGAAAAAACCATAGGTTTCAGGCACGTTATAGTTAGAAATTAGCATTTAAAAAACCTTTGAAATTCACTGAAAAAACCATAGGTTTCAGGCACGTTATAGTTAGAAATTTGCATTTAAAAAACCTTTGAAATTCACTGAAAAAACCATAGGTTTCAGACACGTTATAGTTAGAAATTAGCATTTAAAAAACCTTTGAAATTCACTGAAAAAACCATAGGTTTTAGGGACAGTTATAGTTAGTTGGACATTGCACTCGTACAAAACCCGTGAAATTCCCCTGTTATAGTTAGTTCAGCTAACTATAACTCGCGCCCGCAATGCACTGCTGATGACGTCACATATTACATCACTCATGACATGGTCAGTGACATCACTGATGACATCACTGATGACATCTCAAATGACATCACTGATGACATCATCCATGTGATAATTTCATGCATCTTCTCACACCCTAATATAACTTTTGATACACCCACTCTAAATTACAGACTGCCATTCTCAAAACCATGGACACTCCAACACCAAAAACTACATACCCAGTCACTGATTCTTAGGTCTACACACACATCCACTCACTCACCTGTACAGTCACTCATACTTACAGTCACTCAGTACAGGACTATCATATGCACTCATACACCTATATAAACACTCACACACCGCCACTCATCCATAGAGGTACTCACCCACCTAGTCAGTCATGCAAAAAATTAATCACACACCCATTTACTCACCTATACAGTTAAACACACACCAGCTCACTTACTCATACAAATACTAGCACATTCTTACGCTCTTATACAATAACTGATACAAGCACACACGCATCCATACAGCCACTCTCACAATAACACACTCTCACTTATAGCCATTTAAATACTCTAACACACATATATACTGCCTTTTACATATGTAGTTACTCGCACATGTACCACTGAGATATACATTCACTCACTAACACACCCATACACACACTCACCCACCCAAGCAGTCCATCACAGATGCACTCTTGAAATCATGCACCCAGTGAATCACCCACTCACACATCTATGTATAGAGTCACACACACCCCACCCACACAAACACTCAGGCAGCCATACAGATACTCAGAGAACCAATCAATAACCCATATAGACACTCATGTAGCTATTCGCAAATCCATGCATCCACTTACACACCAACAAACAGACGGATACAGACATTCACACAGTTTAGTCACTAACCCATGCATTCAGTAAGATACGTTTAATCACTCACTTGTAGAGTCAGTCACTCACGTACTAAATCATCCATTCAGACACTTATACACCCACTCATTCTTCAATACGCCTTTCCCTATATATATTAAACATATTTAAACTTTACAGAAACACACAGTCACTGGATGATGTCATCAGTGATGTCATCAGTGATGTCATTTGAGATGTCATCAGTGATGTCATCAGTGATGTCACTGACCATGTCATGAGTGATGTAATATGTGACGTCATCAGCAGTGCATTGCGGGCGCGAGTTATAGTTAGCTGAACTAACTATAACAGGGGAATTTCACGGGTTTTGTACGAGTGCAATGTCCAACTAACTATAACTGTCCCTAAAACCTATGGTTTTTCAGTGAATATATATATATATATTATCTACTGGCGGTCGCCAGTAGATAGTTATAGTTAGGACCTATTTTCCATAGGAAATCCACGACATTCTATTTGAAATAACTCTTGCGTCGGTTGACGAATCTTCGCGAAATTTTCAAACTTTATGGCCCGCTCCGGTCCGCTCCTACCCTGAAAGTCTCAGGGTGATTCGTCAAGCGGGGGCCAAGAAAAAGGGGGTCCCAAAACGTGTTTTCCCCATTCATTTTCCCATAGGAAACTTTAGACACGGCTACAGCTCGAACTGCTGAACGGAATTACACCAAATTTGGCAAAGAGGTAGTTCTTGGTTCAGAAAGAACCCTTTTTGTTAAATGGTGTAAATCCGTTCAGTAGTTCCTGAGAAAATCAAAAGTTAAGTCACATATATATCTATGGCCGAGTAGGGTCCGCGTACCCTCCCGACCACGAGCTGCATGCTAATTGGCTGTCAAGTGGCTGTCAACACTCCAAATCAGGAAGTGTTGGCAGCCATTTTGTCCCTCGGTAGAACTGAGGGACAGAAACAAGTGCGCAAAGCGCAAAAGGGGCAGGGTAGAAACACCCTGACCCCTAGGTCTGCTCAGGGGTCCCACAAGGACCCCCTGGGCAGAAAAAGCATTTTGTTTTTAAAAAATCGGCAGGATGCGCGGATCCTGCCGATTAGAAAAACCCAGAAGAAACAAGTGCGCAAAACGCACAAAGGGGGCAGGGTAGAAACACCCTGACTCCTAGGTCTGCTCAGGGGGTCCCACAAGGACCCCTGGGCAGAAAAAGCATTTTTTAAAAAAAATCGGCGGGATGCGCTCAGGGTGCGCGGATCCCGCCGAGAAGAAACGAAGCGCGGTCTCCGCGCTTCGTTGTTAATTGGCCTCCGGGTGGGCCAAGTCCCGGGGGCATGCAGGGGTTTCTTTTTAATATTTGGGGGCCTCTAAGGCCCCCAAGCCCCGAGACCATCACCCCCCGGGGCTTAAAAAAATAATGGTGCGGGAGGGCTCTTTGCCCTCCCGCTGCCCCGGGGACCGCCACCTCCCGGGGCTTCTTTTAAATGATTTAACCTGTGTGGGGGCTCCAACCTCCACATGCCCCGGGGACCGCCACCTCCCGGGGCACTAAGAAATTTAAAATGGGGGTCCGTTTTGGACCCCGAAGCCCCGGGGACCACCACCTCCCGGGGCTTTCTAAATGTGGGGAGGGGGCCGCGCGGCCCCCTCCTGGAGCCTGTGGTGGCCCTGGGGACCGCCACCCCCAGGGCCAGCTCCTGCAGTGTCCCGGGTGCCTACCCCGGGACACTGCTGTTTGCAATGACAGGACGGGAGCCTCGCGGCTCCTGTCCTGTCATTGCAAACTTGCTTTGGATATTGAGGCGAGAGCAGAAGCCTGCTCTTGCTTCCAATATCCAAAGCAATTAGCTTTCCACATGGGGAGCAGCATCTTAGCTGCTCCCCATGTGGAAAGCAATGCCGGCTCCCGTAGGACACGGGGAGCCGGCGGGACTGTGGGGGTTTGGGGACCCCCCACAGTCCCCAACGAGAAGCCAGGCCCCGGGTGATGGGGTCCCCGGGGCCATAGTGGCCAGGGAGGGGGCCATGCAGCCCCCTCCCCTAAAAAAAAAATAATAATAATATTTAAAGGCCGGCCCGGGGGATGGGGTCCCCGGGGCCTTAAATGGCCTGAGGAGGGGGGGCCCCGCAGCCCCCCTCCAAATTTTTTATTAAAAAAAAGAGGGCTTGCCCCGGGGGATGGGGTCCTCAGGGCCAATACAGGCCCAGGGAAGGGGGCCACGCGGCCCCCTTCCCGTTTTTTAAAATTTTATTTAAAAAAACAAACTCCTCAGGCCCCGGGGGATGGGGTCCCGGGGCAAAAGTGGCTGAGGGAAGGGGGCCACGCAGCCCCACTCCCAATCAAAAAAAAAAAACGGCATCGTGCCGGAGGCCCCGCCCCCTCCCTGCAGCAGTCTGCAAACGCGCCCCTGGCGCGTTTTTGAGAAGGGGAAGTAATTCCCCTTGAATACTGGAGGTCCCTGGGGGCAAACTAGCCCACCAGGAACTTCCAGTATGCGCCAGGGCTGCGTTGCAGAGAGGTGTGCAGAGGCCACGCCCCTTTTACACCTCTCTGCAACGCAGCTCTGTGGCGCTTTTTGGAAGTACATGGTGGGCTAGTTGGACTCCAGGGACCCTCAGGATTCAACGGGACTTAATCCCCCAACTTAAAACGCGCCACGGGGCGCGTTTGCACAGTGGTGAAGGGAGGGGGCGGGGCTTCACGTGACATGTGTGCAAACAGGCCCGTGGCGTGTTTTAAGATGGGGAATTAAATCCCCTTCAATCCTGAGGGTCCCTGGGGGCCAACTAGCCCAACAGGTACGTCCAGAAAGCGCCACAGAGCTGCGTTGCAGAGAGGTGTAAAGGGGTGTGGCCTCTGTACACGTCTCTGCAACGCAGCCCCTGGCGCATACTGGAGGTTCCTCGTGGGCTAGTTGGCCCCAGGGACCCTCATGATTCAAGGGGACTTAATCCCCAACTTAAAACGCGCCACGGGGCGCGTTTGCACAGATGTCACCTCAGGCCCCGCCCCCTCCCTTCACCATTGTGCAAATATTCCTCTAAAATCAGCCGAAATACGAATTCCGATTTACTCACCTGTTATCTGGAGAGACCTCAGTGCTGCATCTTTCAGCCCAGTACTGGTCCTGAAAAGTAATTTTAACCGTACTTACCAGTAACTTGAATTTCCTTCCATAGGCTAACATAGAAGAATTTCCAAGTGAAACCAGTCAAAGTGTGGAGTTTTGGAACTCTATAATATTCCTCTAAAATCAGCCGAAATACGAATTCTGATTTACTCACCTGTTATCAGGAGAGACCTCAGTGCTGCATCTTTCAGCCCAGTACTGATCCTGAAAAGTAATTTTAACCGTACTTACCAGTAACTTGAATTTCCTTCCATAGGATATCATTGCCTGCTTTTTGCTGAAAAAGTTTCTATGTGTTGATTTTGGAAACATACAAATATTCCTCTAAAATCAGCCAAAATACGAATTCCGATTTACTCACCTGTTATCAGGAGAGAACCCAGTGCTGCATCTTTTAGCCCAGCACTGACCTTGAAAAGTAATTCTAACCGTACTTACCAGTAACTTGTATTTCCTTCCATAGGAATCCATTGTCTGGTTTTCAGCAGAAAAGTTTCAAAGTGTCGATTTTCACAAACCACAAATATTCCTTAAAAATCGCCTGTATGACTTAAACGCATTCTTTCAACTGTTTACAGGAGATGCACCAGTGCTGGATCCAGGATCCACCACTGAGTAAGAAAAAGTAACAATAACACTACTTACCTGCTAAGTGAATTTCCTCCCATAGGATAACATTGGTGATTCTATGTGAAAAAGTTTCTGTCAACTTTTAAAATACAATAATATTCCTTAAAAATCACTACTGTAACCAAAACGCATTTACTCAACTGTTTACAGGAGATGTCCCAGGACTGAATCTAGGATCCAGTCCTGTGGTTAGAAAAGTAATCCATAAAGTAACTAATTGCATTTAACTAGAAATTCACATTGAGCTCAATGTTGTATTGTGTTTGAAATTGTGTTGCCCATTGCAACAACTGTAACTTCTGTACTTAAAAGTCTATTGCCTATTTGCAAAGTATTTAAACTAAAGTAATTCATTCTGAGAAAGTATATTTTGTAATGTAATGTATAATGTAATTACAATGTAATTTAATAAATAAAATATGTAAAAATAAATAGTTTAAAAAATGTAGTAAATCAGTATCAAAAAAATAAATATAACAATTAATACATTTAAAAATTGTCATTTACAAAACCTTTGAAATTCACTGAAAAAACCATAGGTTTCAGGCACGTTATAGTTAGAAATTAGCATTTAAAAAAGCTTTGAAATTCACTGAAAAAACCATAGGTTTCAGGCACGTTATAGTTAGAAATTAGCATTTAAAAAACCTTTGAAATTCACTGAAAAAACCATAGGTTTCAGACACGTTATAGTTAGAAATTAGCATTTAAAAAACCTTTGAAATTCACTGAAAAAACCATAGGTTTTAGGGACAGTTATAGTTAGTTGGACATTTCACTCGTACAAAACCATAGAAATTCCCCGTTATAGTTAGTTCAGCTAACTATAACTCGCGCCCGCAATGCACTGCTGATGACGTCACATATTACATCACTCATGACATGGTCAGTGACATCACTGATGACATCACTGATGACATCTCAAATGACATCACTGATGACATCACTGATGACATCATCCATGTGATAATTTCATGCATCTTCTCACACCCTAATATAACTTTTGATACACCCACTCTAAATTACAGACTGCCATTCTCAAAACCATAGACACTCCAACACCAATAACTATATACCCACTCACTGATTCTTAGGTCTACACACACACATCCACTCACTCACCCGTACAGTCACTCATACTTATAGTCACTCAGTACAGGACTATCATATGCACTCATACACCTATATAAACACTCACACACCGCCACTCATCCATAGAGGTACTCACACACCTAGTCAGTCATGCAAAATACTTAATCACACACCCATTTACTCACCTATACAGTTATACACACACCAGCTCACTTACTCATACAAATACTAGCACATTCTTACGCTCTTATACAATCACTGATACAAGTACACACTCATCCATACAGTCACTCTCACAATCACACACTCTCACTTATACCCATTTATATACTCCAACACACATATATACTGCCTTTCACATATGTAGTTACTCACACATGTACCACTGAGATATACATTCAATCACTAACACACCCATACACACACTCACCCACCCATACAGTCCATCACAGATGCACTCTTGAAACCATGCACCCAGTGAATCACCAACTCACACATCTATGCACAGAGTCACACACACCCCACCCACACAAACACTCAGGCACCCATACAGATACTCAGACAATCAATCAATAACCCATGTAGACACTCATGTAGCTATTCAGAAAGCCCATGCAGCCACTTACACAACCAACAGACAGACGGATTCAGACATTCACACAGTTTAGTCACTAACCCATGCATTCAGTAAGATACATTTAATCACTCACTTGTAGAGTCAGTCACTCACGTACTAAATCATCCATTCAGACACTTATACACCCACTCATTCTTCAATACGCCTTTCCCTATATATATTAAACATATTTAAACTTTACAGAAACACACAGTCACTGGATGATGTCATCAGTGATGTCATCAGTGATGTCATTTGAGATGTCATCAGTGATGTCATCAGTGATGTCACTGACCATGTCATGAGTGATGTAATATGTGACATCATCAGCAGTGCATTGTGGGCGCGAGTTATAGTTAGCTGAACTAACTATAACGGGGGAATTTCTATGGTTTTGTACGAGTGAAATGTCCAACTAACTATAACTGTCCCTAAAACCTATGGTTTTTTCAGTGATATATATATATATATAAAATTCCAAATACGGAGCACTCGCGGGGTAATTGCAATTTCATAATATATGGGCTTAACGGTGGGACTGCTTAATGACAACATGGTTTTTGTAATAACTGTAACCGGTACTTACCCAACGGAAGAAATTATTATTGTGGGAGTTAAACTCATATATTATGAAATTGCAATCATGGGTACTGGTGTTTTTCTGCACGGACATAGCGGGTGAAATTAGCATGATGTTATTGCAGTCCGGTTTCTTTGGCCATGACTTTAAATTCACCAATGAGGATGGTGCTTATGTTACTTAAACAAATGAAATTCTGTGTGCTTTGGATATACATTGATGCATTGAGGAAGGCATTTACGCCGAAACGCGTCTGCAAATAAATGTATTTTTAATGACCGCCCCGCGAGTGCTCCGTACTTTGAATTCGACATGTTAACGTGAATCCTACCCTCATGCTTCACGGAGGCATCTGCCGCGAGTTCGGCAGCAACATGTGGGACTGTGTTGGACTCAAATGTGATTGCTGCCTGAACCGCTGATGAGTGATCACCCCGTCGACCAACTGGTCGTGAGTTATACAAACCCATGGTATCTAGTAATCTGACTGATGCCTGCGGACGCATCTTGGTTTGAAATCCATCGGCAGGCGAGGGGTAGGAGCACGCAGATACAGTGACAGCTTAAGCATGGCAGGATACAACTGTGGGACTGCTTAATGACAACATTGTTTTTGTAATAATTGCAACCGGTACTTACCCAACGGAAGAAATGGTTATTGTGGCAGTCAAGCCTATATATTATAAAATTGCAATTACGGGTACTGGTGTTTTTCCACATGGACATGGCTGCTGGAATTAGCATACTGTTATTGCAGTCCTTTTTCTTTGGCCATGACTTTAAATTCACCAATGAGGATGATGTTTATGTTACTTAAACAAACGAAATTCAGTGTGCTTTGGATATACATTGGTGCATTGAGGAAAGCATTTACGCCGAAACGCGTCTGCAAATAAATGTATTTTGATGACCACCCTGCGAGTGCTCCATACTTTGGAATTCGACATGTTAACGTGAGTCCTACCCTCACGCTTCACGGAGGCACCCGCCGCGAGTTCGGCAGCAACAGGTGGGAATGTTTTAGGCTCATATATATATATATATATATATATATATATATATATATATATATCTACTGACAGGTCGCCAGTAGATAGTTATAGTTAGGACCTATTTTCCATAGGAAATCCGCGACATTCTATTTGAAATAACTCTTGCGTCGGTTGACGAATCTTCGCGAAATTTTCAAACTTTATGGCCCGCTCCGGTCCGCTCCTACCCTGAAAGTCTCAGGGTGATTCGTCAAGCGGGGGCCAAGAAAAAGGGGGTCCCAAAGCGTGTTTTCCCCATTCATTTTCCCATAGGAAACTTTAGACACGGCTACAGCCTGAACTGCTGAACGGAATTACACCAAATTTGGCAAAGAGGTAGTTCTTGGTTCAGAAAGAACCCTTTTGTTAAATGGTGTAAATCCGTTCAGTAGTTCCTGAGAAAATCAAAAGTTAAGTCACATATATATCTATGGCCGAGTAGGGTCCGCGTACCCTCCCGACCACGAGCTGCATGCTAATTGGCTGTCAAGTGGCTGTCAACACTCCAAATCAGGAAGTGTTGGCAGCCATTTTGTCCCTCGGTAGAACTGAGGGACAGAAACAAGTGCGCAAAGCGCAAAGGGGGCAGGGTAGAAACACCCTGACCTCTAGGTCTGCTCAGGGGTCCCACAAGGACCCCTGGGCAGAAAAAGCATTTTTTTAAAAAAATCGGCAGGATGCGCGGATCCTGCCGATTAGAAAAACCCAGAAGAAACAAGTGCGCAAAACGCACAAAGGGGGCAGGGTAGAAACACCCTGACTCCCTAGGTCTGCTCAGGGGGTCCCACAAGGACCCCTGGGCAGAAAAAAGCATTTAAAAAAAAATCGGCGGGATGCGCTCAGGGTGCGCGTATCCCGCCGAGAGAAAAAACGAGCGCGGTCTCCCGCGCTTCGTTGTTAATTGGCCTCCGGGTGGGCCAAGTCCCGGGGGCATGCAGGGGTTTCTTTTTAATATTTGGGGGGCCTCTAAGGCCCCCCCAAGCCCCGAAGACCATCACCCCCCGGGGCTTAAAAAAAATAATGGTGTGGGAGGGCTCTTTGCCCTCCCGCTGCTCCGGGGACCGCCACCTCCCGGGGCTTCTTTTTTAAATGATTTAACCTGTGTGGGGGCTCCAACCCCCACATGCCCCGGGACCGCCACCTCCCGGGGCACTAAGAGATTTAAAATGGGGTCCGTTTTGGACCCCGAGCCCCGAGGACCACCACCTCCCCGGGGCTTTCTAAATGTGGGAGAGAGGGCCGCGCGGCCCCCCTCCTGGAGCCTGTGGTGGCCCTGGGGACCGCCACCCCCAGGGCCAGCTTCCTGCAGTGTCCCGGGTGCCTACCCCCGGGACACTGCTGTTTGCAATGACAGGACGGAGCCTCGCGGCTCCTGTCCTGTCATTGCAAACTTGCTTTGGATATTAGGCGAGAGCAGGAAACCTGCTCTCGCTCCAATATCCAAAGCAAATTAGCTTTTCACATGGGGAGCA
This sequence comes from Calotriton arnoldi, assembly GCA_963921515.1. Classification (NCBI taxonomy): domain Eukaryota; kingdom Metazoa; phylum Chordata; class Amphibia; order Caudata; family Salamandridae; genus Calotriton; species Calotriton arnoldi. The sequence continues at coordinate 1,014,049 of CAWUFW010002798.1, forward strand.
GCATCTTGGCTGCTCCCCATGTGGAAAGCATGCCGGCTCCCGTAGGACACGGGGAGCCGGCGGGACTGTGGGGTTTGGGGACCCCCCACAGTCCCCAACGAGAAGCCAGGCCCCAGGTGATGGGGTCCCCGGGGCCATAAGTGGCCAGGGAGGGGGCCATGCAGCCCCCTCCCCTAAAAAATAATAAAAAAAAATATTTAAAGGCCGGCCCGAGGGATGGGGTCCCGGGGCCTTAAATGGCCTGAGGAGGGGGCCCGCAGCCCCCTCCAAATTTTTTATTAAAAAAGAGGGCTTGCCCGGGGATGGGGTCCTCAGGGCCAATACAGGCCCAGGGAAGGGGGCCACGTGGCCCCCTTCCCGTTTTTTTAAATTTTATTTTAAAAAAAAACTCCTCAGGCCCCGGGGGATGGGGTCCCGGGGCAAAAAGTGGCTGAGGGAAGGGGGCCACGCAGCCCCACTCCCAATCAAAAAAAAAAAAAAACGGCATCGTGCCGGAGGCCCCGCCCCTCCCTGCAGCAGTCTGCAAACGCGCCCCCTGGCGCGTTTGAGAAGGGGAAGTAACTCCCTTGAATACTGGGGGTCCCTGGGGCAAACTAGCCCACCAGGAACCTCCAGTATGCGCCAGGGCTGCGTTGCAGAGAGGTGTACAGAGGCCACGCCCTTTTACACCTCTCTGCAACGCAGCTCTGTGGCGCTTTTGGAAGTACATGGTGGGCTAGTTGGACTCCAGGGACCCTCAGGATTCAACGGGACTTAATCCCCAACTTAAAACGCGCCACGGGCGCGTTTGCACAGTGGTGAAGGGAGGGGCGGGGCTTCACGTGACATGTGTGCAAACAGGCCCGTGGCGTGTTTTAAGATGGGAATTAAACCCCTTCAATCCTGAGGGTCCCTGGGGCCAACTAGCCCAACAGGTACGTCCAGAAAGCGCCACAGAGCTGCGTTGCAGAGAGGTGTAAAAGGGTGTGGCCTCTGTACACGTCTCTGCAACGCAGCCTCCTGGCGCATACTGGAGGTTCCTGGTGGGCTAGTTGGCCCCCAGGGACCCTCATGATTCAAGGGGACTTAATCCCCAACTTAAAACGCGCCACGGGGGCGCGTTTGCACAGATGTCACCTCAGGCCCCGCCCCTCCCTTCACCATTGTGCAAATATTCCTCTAAAATCAGCTGAAATACGAATTCCGATTTACTCACCTGTTATCTGGAGAGACCTCAGTGCTGCATCTTTCAGCCCAGTACTGGTCCTGAAAAGTAATTTTAACCGTACTTACCAGTAACTTGAATTTCCTTCCATAGGCTAACATAGAAGAATTTCCAAGTGAAACCAGTCAAAGTGTGGAGTTTTGGAACTCTATAATATTCCTCTAAAATCAGCCGAAATACGAATTCTGATTTACTCACCTGTTATCAGGAGAGACCTCAGTGCTGCATCTTTCAGCCCAGTACTGATCCTGAAAAGTAATTTTAACCGTACTTACCAGTAACTTGAATTTCCTTCCATAGGATATCATTGCCTGCTTTTTGCTGAAAAAGTTTCTATGTGTTGATTTTGGAAACATACAAATATTCCTCTAAAATCAGCCGAAATAGGAATTCCGATTTACTCACCTGTTATCAGGAGAGACCTCAGTGCTGCATCTTTCAGCGCATTACTGATCCTGAAAAGTAATTTTAACCGTACTTACCAGTAACTTGAATTTCCTTCCATAGGATATCATTGCCTGCTTTTTGCTGAAAAAGTTTCTATGTGTTGATTTTTGAAACATACAAATATTCCTCTAAAATCAGCCGAAATAGGAATTCCGATTTACTCACCTGTTATCAGGAGAGACCTCAGTGCTGCATCTTTCAGCCCAGTACTGGTCCTGAAAAGTAATTTTAACCGTACTTACCAGTAACTTGAATTTCCTTCCATAGGCTAACATTGACTGGTTGCACTTGGAAATTCTTCTAAGTGTGGAGTTTTGGAACTTTATAATATTCCTCTAAAATCAACCGAAGTACGAATTCCAATTTACTCACCTGTTATCAGGAGAGAACCCAGTGCTGCATCTTTTAGCCCAGCACTGACCCTGAAAAGTAATTCTAACCGTACTTACCAGTAACTTATATTTCCTTCCATAGGAATCCATTGTCTGGTTTTCAGCAGAAAAGTTTCAAAGTGTCGATTTTCACAAACTACAAATATTCCTTAAAAATCGCCTGTATGACTTAAACGCATTCTTTCAACTGTTTACAGGAGATGCACCAGTGCTGGATCCAGGATCCAACACTGAGTAAGAAAAAGTAACGATAACACTTTTTACCTGCTAAGTGAATTTCTCCCATAGGATAACACTGGTGATTCTATGTGAAAAAGTTTCTGTCAACTTTTAAAATACAATAATATTCCTTAAAAATCATTACTGTAACCAAAAAGCTTTTACTCAACTGTTTACAGGAGATGTCCCAGGACTGAATCTAGGATCCAGTCCTGTGGTTAGAAAAGTAATCCATAAAGTAACTAATTGCATTTAACTAGAAATTCACATTGAGCTCAATGTTGCATTGTGTTTGAAATTGTGTTGCCCATTGCAACAACTGTAACTACTGTACTTAAAAGTCTATTGCCTATTTGCAAAGTATTTAAACTAAAGTAATTCATTATGAGAATGTATATTTTGTAATGTAATGTATAATGTAATTACAATGTAATTTAAAAAATAAAATATCTAAAAATAAATAGTTTAAAAAAATGTAGTAAATCAGTATCAAAAAAATAAAGATAACAATTAATACATTTAAAAATTGTCATTTACAAAACCTTTGAAATTCACTGGAAAAAACCATAGGTTTCAGACATGTTATAGTTAGGTTTTAGCATTTAAAAACCTTTGAAATTCACTGAAAAAACCATAGGTTTCAGGCACGTTATAGTTAGAAATTAGCATTTAAAAAACCTTACAAATTCACTGAAAAAACCATAGGTTTTTGGGACAGTTATAGTTAGTTGGACATTGCACTCGTACAAAACCCGTGAAATTCCCCGTTATAGTTAGTTCAGCTAACTATAACTCGCGCCCGCAATGCACTGCTGATGACGTCACATATTACATCACTCATGACATGGTCAGTGACATCACTGATGACATCACTGATGACATCTCAAATGACATCACTGATGACATCATCCAGTGACTGTGTGTTTCTGTAAAGTTTAAATATTTTTAATATATATAGGGAAAGGCGTATTGAAGAATGAGTGGGTGTATAAGTGTCTGTATGGATGATTTAGTAGGTGCGTGACTAACTCTATAAGTGAGTGATTAAACGTATCTTACTGAATGCATGGGTTAGTGACTAAACTGGGTGAATGTCTGTATCCGTCTGTCTGTTGTTGTGTAAGTGGTGCATGGGTTTGTGAATAGCTACATGAGTGTCTATATGAGTTATTGATTGGTTGTCTGAGTATCTGTATGGGTGCCTGAGTGTTTGTGTGGGTGGGGTGTGTGCGACTCTGTGCATAGATGTGTGAGTGGGTGATTCGCTGGGTGGATGGTTTCAAGAGTGCATCTGTGATAGACTGTATGGGTGGGTAAGTGTGTGTAAGAGTGTGTTAGTGAGTGAATGTATGTCCCAGTGGTACATGTGTGAGTAACTACATATGTGAAAGGCAGTATATATGTGTGTTGGAGTATATAAATAGCTATAATCGAGAGTGTGTGATTGTGAGAGTGACTGTATGGATGAGTGTGTGCTTGTATCAGTGATTGTATAAGAGCGTAAGAATGTGCTAGTATTTGTATGAGTAAGTGAGCTGGTGTGTGTATAACTGTATAGGTGAGTAAATGGCAGTGTGTATAATTATTTGCATGACTGACTAGGTGTGTGAGTACCTCTATGGATGAGTGGCGGTGTTTGAGTGTCTATATAGGAGTATGAGTGCATATGATAGTCCCTGTACTGAGTGACCGTAAGTATGAGTGACTGTACGGGTGAGTGAGTGGATGTGTGTGTAGACCTAAGAATCAGTGAGTGGGTATGTATTTATTGGTGCTGAAGTGTCTATGGTTTTGAGAATGGCAGTCTGTAATTTAGAGTGGGTGTATCAAAGGTTATATTAGGGTGTGAGGAGGTGCATCAGATTATCACGTGGATGATGTCATCAGTGATGTCATCAGTGATGTCATTTGAGATGTCATCAGTGATGTCATCAGTGATGTCACTGACCATGTCATGAGTGATGTAATATGTGACGTCATCAGCAGTGCATTGCGGGTGCGCCAGTTATAGTTAGCTGAACTAACTATAACGGGGGAATTTCACGGGTTTTGTACGAGTCCAATGTCCAACTAACTATAACTGTCCCTAAAACCTATGGTTTTTTCAGTGAATTTGTAAGGTTTTTTAAATGCTAATTTCTAACTATAACGTGCCTGAAACCTATGGTTTTTTCAGTGAATATATATATATATATAAAGAAACCCTTTCAGGCATAGAGTGACGCATAAATTATGCAAAAGATGCAGAGAACTCTGGGTAGTTCTCAAGTTTAGGTGGAAAGCAGCTCCTGTATAGAACACCCTCAACACCAGCGACACTGTAAATTAGCTCACCTCAAATGGCTGCTATTCTATCAAAGTCTGTAAGCACAGGATTAGCACAGTGCCATCCAAGCTGAGATAGAAAGGGACAAAGTATTTTACTATTTCTACAGCAAAGTCTTTAAACATAGGATTACCACAGTGCTATCCATGCCGAGCTATATATATCTATATCTATATATAAATATATATATTAATTTCCACAAGTGCCCACGACTTTAGGACACACTCTCCATCGACAAACTCAGTTTTATAAGGCAACAGCGCAGACGACAATACATAGGCTTAAATCAACTTGCCTTACGCGTTTCAGACATATTTCTGTCCTTGATCACAGGCACGAGCGGCAGTGAAATGAAAGGCAAAAAGACTGCTGATGAACGTTGCAAATACCTTTATTGGCCACAGGTGAGGCCTCACACAATGTCAACTAATGCATCATGGGATCAGTAGTCTTTAGCTCAAAGCCTCAATTTCTGATAAAGTTAATTCTGCCAACTCGTAATTAATATTTTACAATTCAGCCATAAGTGGGCTCCCTATGGAATGCGTTCTGCGTTGCAATACAAATAAATGCCATACCAATGGACCGATCTTGGCTCGAACATCCAGAGTCCACCGGCCCGCTTCTCCCCCGGTGGTGCAATCCCCACGGCTGGATTGCTGTGTTTAATTCATTAATTTCCACAAGTGCCCACGACTTTAGGACACACTCTCCATCGGCAAACTCAGTTTTATAAGGCAACAGCGCAGACGACAATACATAGGCATAAATCAACTTGCCTTACGCGTTTCAGACATATTTCTGTCCTTGATCACAGGCACGAGCGGCAGTGAAATGAAAGGCAAAAAGACTGCTGATGAACGTTGCAAGTACCTTTATTGGCCACAAGTGAGGCCTCACACAATGTCAACTAATGCATCATGGGATCAGTAGTCTTTAGCTCAAAGCCTTAGTTTCTGATAAAGTTCATTCTGCCAACTCGTAATTAATATTTTAGAATAAAGAGCAATCTGCTTATGTACAAGGACCTTCGAGAGTGCGCTTCATTTCATAACTTATTGGATTACTAAAAGTCCGGTTTGGGTTTTACCGGCTTCGCGCACCACCTGACCACGGGCTCGATCCCGGAAGGACCCGCTCTCTTGGATGAATATATATATATATATCTATATTTATATTTAGAACAACTTCTATTTTTATATAAAAATGGAGTCGCGTACCTGATGCGTATCTTCACGTTTTGTACGCGAACCCATTTATTTATTTAAAAGTGTAAAAAATAGTGAAATTAATACTTTCTGTATATGTTAGGGGTAGTAGTTTAGTTGTACATCAATATAATGAGTATGTAGTTATACTAAACTATAATTAAATTTAAAATGTATGTATATCGCGGGTTCGCGATACCTCCGCGTACACTACCGGGCCTTACTTCCAGATCCGCGTACGAATCACGGCTCCAGCGTGATTTTAAACAGTTATATTTAAAAAAATGTATAATTTACACTTGATTATTACTTTAATATTTTAGTTTAAAGTAGATTAAATCTCCTTTTTTCTTTAAAAGGTTACAGTTTTGCTAAAATAGTATATAAACTTGTATATTAATAAAAGAAAGTGATTAAAACTCGCGATACGTCCGCATACATCACAACTTCCGGATTCGCGTACGGGACGCGACTCTAAAAGATTTTTTAAACAATATTTTATATTAATATAGCTTCATTTACTTTATTTTAAAAAAAGAGATACAATTATTTGTAATTAAAATATGATATGATAGTACTAGATATTGTTGAAATGTAAAATTCAAAGAAGTTGCGGAATCGCGTCCATACATGGTGGTACCGTGTAGGGGTCGCACACCCCATGTGACACAAAAAAAAAGATTTGATTGGCTAAAGATCCTGTCATCTTTAGGTTTGCTAGATCCCTCCCTCTTTCTTCTAATTTTGGTTGTGGTCGGCAACAGCCATACTTTTTCAGGCGCTTAACATTTTTGGAGGTGTTTTTTGGTGTTTAAAGATTTTACACTACAATTTGGATATGGCAAATTCACAGGATCTACAGGAGGAGGAGGAGGAGGAAACCCTTCTGGAGGAGGAAGAGGAGCCACGCCGCAAAAGGAAGGAGAGTGTGGTATGGCAATTCTTCAGCATACCCGAGGGCCAGAAGAAGGTGAATGCACAAAAAGTCACATGCAACATGTGCAAGAAGGTGCTGTCATGAGGATCAGACAGGAAATATTCCTGCGGTACATCGTCGATGTACAAGCATCTTAAAACCATGATGGGAGCCAAGTTGCACAGCATTCCACCTCAAGACCTGGCAACAGGTTGGAGTCCATCCCACCGACTCTTCCAGATTTCTCAAAGGCAGGACTTTTTTGTCCTAAGTGCATTACTGTACTAAGTATTGGAGAACAGGTTCTCCAAACCATGTTGGACACTATTAACAATCACCGTTGTTAATTTTGTTTTTAATCCGAATTAGGCATGTTGTTTTGTGCTTGTTTTTTTGTTGAACTTTTCTTTGTAATATCTAAAAAACACCCAAAAAACACAAAATGGTTATACAAAATATATAAAATAGTTTTTAAAAAAGAAGAAAAATAAACATTCGCACGGAACCACCTATTCTGGTTTAAAAAAGAAAAGGTATATGTTGTCTGAATACGTGAGTCAATGGATAGTGTCTGTGTGATTGGATGAAGGCGTACGTAGAGTCTGAGTCATTGGATGAGTAAATGAGTAGTGCTCGAGTGAATGGATGACTGCAAGATTAGTGGTTGTGTGATTGTGTAACTGAATGGATAGTGCTTGAGTGATTGGAAGAATGTGCGAACAGTGCCTGGCTGGTTGGATGATGCGTGGCTCATTAGGTAGTGCATGGTTAGTGTCTGAGTGATTGGATGAATGCATGGGTACTGCCTCGATGATTGCATGACTCCATGGACAGTGCCTGAGAGAATGGATGAGTGCATAGGTAGTGCCTGGATGAATGGGTGAGTGCAACAGCAGTGCATGGGTGATTGCATGACTGCATGGATAGTACCTGGGTGAATGGATGAGTGTATTGGTAGTTCCTGGGTGACTTGATGAGTGCATGCATAGTACCTGGGAGATTGGATAAGTGCAAGAGCAGTGCCTGAGTTATTCCATGAAGGCATGGGTAGTGCCTGGGTGATTGCATGCATGTATCAATAATGCCTGATTGATTGGATGTGTGTATGGGTAGTGGCTCCTTGATTGCATTAGTGCATGGGTAGTGCCTGAGTGAATAGATGAGTGCATGGGTAGTGCCTGAGTGAATGGTTGAGTGCAAGAGTAGTGCCTGAGTGATTGCATGAGTGCATGGGTAGTGCCTGGGTAAAACGATGACTGCAAGAGTAATGCTTGGGTCATTGGATGAGTGCATGGGTAGTGCCTGAGTGAATGGTTAATTGCAAGAGTAGTGACTGAGTGATTGCATGAATGCATGGGTAGTGCCTGGGTGATTGCATGAGTGCACGGGTAGTGCATGGGTGATTGGATGAGTGCATGTGTAGTGCCTGAGTGAAAAGATGAGTGCATGGTTAATGCCTGGGTCATTGGATGAGTGCATGGGTAGTGGCTGAAAGAATAGATGAGTGCATGGGTAGTGCCTGGGTGATTCTATGAGTGCAGGGGTAGTGCCTGGGTGATTAGAAGAATGTATGAGTAGTGCCTTGGTGATTGGATGAGTGCATGGGTATTCTCTGAGTGATTAGATGAATGCATGGGTAGTGCCTGAGTGATTGCATGACAAGTGCCTGAGTGATTGAATGACTGCATGGGTAGTGCCTGAGTGAATGGATTAGTGCAAGGGTAGTGTGTGGCTCATCCAGTGAGTACATGAGTAGTGCCTGGGTGATTGGATGAATCTATGGCTACTGTCTTGATGACTGTATAAGTCCATGCACAGTGCATGACTAAATGTATGTGTACATGGGCAGTGACTTAGTGAATAGTTCAGTACAGGAGAATTGCATGAGTGAGTGCATGGATAGAACCTTGGTGAATGAATGAGTGTATGGGAAGTTCCTGGGTGATTTGATGAGTGCATGGGTAGTATATATTAGGTTGCATGAGTGCATGGGTAGTTCCTGGGTAATTCCATGAGTGCATAGGTAGTGCCTGGGTGAATAGAGCAGTGCATAGATAGTGCCTGAATGAATGATTGAGTGTATGGTTAGTGCCTTGGTGATTGGTACACTACAAGTGTAGTGTTTGGGTGATTGAAAGACTGCATTAGTAGTATCTGGATGATTGGATGGATGGATGTATGCATAGTGCCTGAATGAATGAATCAGTACAAGGATAGTGTTTGAATGATTGGATGACTGCATGAATTGAGCCGTATACAGTAGATTCTATCCATTAAAACTTAGTCCTATTAGCTCTACAATATGTCTTAGAATACTTCTTCAAATGAGAAGATACATCATACTTCAAACCTGTCAAATTTTCAAATATAATAAAAAGCACTTTCAATAACCACCTGTCCTGTATAAGGAGGAGAAAGTAATATATACATCTTCTTGTACTCAAATTTGGAAAACATGTGGTATGAAACAGACATATTCTAGTATGTGTAGGCTTCTACATGTATTCTGACCTGTGTTGTGCATCTGATGACTCTAACTTCAAAACTATGTAGTGTTTCATAGAAGTGCACAAATCTTATCAGTTCTACCAGAGTATTGAGTCACAGAAGCAGGCATCTGTTATCTATGTATGCATGTGAGAAGTCCTTGGATAGAGAGTTCAATGCACACCTGTGCTGTATAATGGCAAGTAAATAACTTGCAACTAAAGCACTTTTATTGGTCTATGCATGTTCGTAAAAAGTAAGTGTAATACTGCTCCTCAGAAATATGATTCTACTTTCCAAATAGTCGAAAGGATGAACATTATTTATTTTAGAAACAAATAACATATAATTAAATTTAAATCATTTATCCATGTTATCATGCATATCATATTATGTATTCTTACCTTTCAAGTAATTTAGATACATTACTCAGCAAAACTATTTTAGAGTAATATTATCCTAAACAGCATAAAAACTGTTTTCAAAATTCAACAGGAGCTACTATAAAGAAGAAAAGGAAAACTGTTATTTAATGATAATATATTATAGAAATGATAATATTATATTTTTTAGAACACAACATAAATTTAGAATTCCATAACATTCTCAATTTCCCTTTTTGCTGTTCTCAGATTCCACTTAACTTCACCATACACAGTGATTTCAATGTAGTATCATTATTGAACAGCGGGGAAAAAAACAATCAAATTTATTGTAGAAATAAAAAACAAATCAGCATAGAACATCATTATCAATATGTGTAGCTACGTGTTTTCCTATCTACACTTTGTTAATTACTTCCTTCCTCTACGTTAACTCTATTATTTATCTCAAATACATTTGCCAAAATGTAGATTCTCATTTACATCTGGTACAATATAGACAACAAATATATAAACTATTTGTTTATAATCACAATTTTCCAAATGTAATATCAATTAGAGCAAATAATAATCTAAACACTAATTATAAATACTAATAGTTTGCACTGTTGTCTCACTTTCTGTTTACATCTTCCCAATAGGCCGAATGATGTACTCAAAACTTTGGCTGCAGAAATAACAAATATGAATTTGGTAATTCATAAGGCAATCTAGCTTTGAATTCCAGGTGGGCATCATTGCAAAGCGTCCATCCTTTGTTACACTTAAAATAAACAGTATAGTGTCCAGATATTGCAGTAAGTCCTTCATGAAAAATAATAGCTGCTTTTGTATAAGTTCTTCCTGAAATAGATATTTGACTTGCTTTGAAATTTGTAATTTTTGTTTCCAATTTTCTTCCATTTGCTCCACATCGTTGTAACATTAAAATGACATATTTTCCAAATCTTTCTATAAGTAATGTAGACTTCATCTCTGATCTACAATGTGAACATCTCATATCCTTATTTGCTGTTTTTATCGGTTTGTTAAAAGGTACTGATTCGCAGTCTGGTATTGGCAAATATAGGAATCATTCTGTTTGTATTTCAGTAGTAAAAGTAAATGAACACTCTTCACACTTATGGTTCCACTTGTAACTTAGCCCAAATAAGTTTTCAATGTGTATTCCTTCATGTTCTAATACTCCAAGCATAAGCATTAGAAATTTTTGTGCATCTTGTTGTATGTTCAGAGTAAATGTCAATGAACCAGTACATATATCTAAAAGATGCCTAAAGCCAGAAGCAGTATGCATTTTAGTTCTGTCATTTATCAACTGTTGAAATACATGATGTAGTAAAGAACAAAACTTTTTTTCACGATTTCCCATGATTTCATGATGAAGTTGTGGTAAACGAAACACAACATTCAGAATCACATTAGCATAATAGTTGATATCTGAACTGCTTTCTAACTGGTATCCTACAGTATCATCAACACTTTCTATTTTTTTTTCTTTATACTTTCAACTTTTTCTTCAGTTGCTTTCCTTTTTTGAACCTCTGTTGCATGTTTGACATATTTCCGTTTTGGACACACTATACGTTTATCATATATAGGATATTCACCTAAATCCGGAGCATAAAGTCTTTTAAACGACTGTACTCTCTTACACAATTTGCATCAGCACTAACCTTTTTCTTATCAAAATCTATCAAATACAAACCAGACAATTTTCTTACTCGAGACAATGCAACGTATGCCATTCCCTCTTTGAACACCGTGCTTCCAATATTTACAAAAGCTGTCTATACTTAAACCTTGAGATTTATAAATAGTTACTACATATGCTAAAGACAGAAGCAACTGTTGTCTGCGAACATACAAATCTTTTATAAGCAAAAAACATACAATACAATGCCCAATCTGTCTTACCTCCTTAATCTGATCAACATTTATAATCAAAAATTCTATTCCATCTCTATTCTGAAAATTTACAAAATTAACAACTTTTCCCATTGCTCCATTTACTAAACCTTCTTCTACATTCAAATTACACCGCAAAATTACCCGACAGTTTATACATACATGTAAAGTCTTTTCTAAGCCTGCAGTTTTAGATACAGACTTTTCCAAAGAATGCAATTTGGCCTGTAGTCGTCTGTAAGAAGAATAGTCACTCCCTGGTGTTCGACTTTATCAATAGCTTCAACTTCCACAATTTGTTGTTTTTCCAGTTTCAGAAGTTGTTGATTTAATGTAGAACACTCTTGCAGTGTAGGCATTAGGGAAACTATAGACTTGTTTTCTACAAGCATATTGTACATTACTTCAGCTGCTGTGTTTCCAGTTGTAAACAAGTTCCTTAGTAGCCGACTTTCTAAAGCTTGTTTACCATGTTCCGTCAAAACACCAATTCTTATGTCTTGAACAATGTTTCCATAATCTTCATCACTTGCTTTTCGCATATTCTAAACAAGTTCTTTAAATTCAATATGTAACCAAATGTTCACATTTCCAATACTTCCCAAAGATTTCCTTGTGTCTTCATGGACAAGTGTTTTAAAAACAGGTTGTCCTTTTACAGGAGTAAGTTGTAGTACGTCTCTGAATACAATTAAATGTTTTCTTCCAAACAGAACATCGTAATCTTTTTTTATAAATCTGTTGCATTCTAAAATATACAAAGGCAAGCATTATATTTGAGACCATGCTCAACTCATCAATGATTAAGGGCCAGATGTAGGTGGCTAAATACCGGTCGGTAACGCCGAAATTCGCAGAATTTCAGCGTTACCGACCGGTATTTAGCCATGTGCAATGTAGGAAACACCGAACGCCATCGCAAATAAGGAATCGGTAAAAATAAGGGAAACCAGTTACCGATTCCTTAATTAGTGATTAGCAGACACCAAAACCCCGAATTACCGAATCGGTAAATAAGAAATCCTTAAATAATCGCAAATCCGATGTACCAAAAATCGGTAATACCGAATTTCCGAAATTCGGTATTTAGGAGTCGCTAATTACCACTGACTCAAAGCAGGTGGTAATCAGGTGCACTGCATTTAAACAGCCCCAAAATGCAACAGTGTGAACACAATGGCGGCCCTCTACGTAATTGCAAGGCGGCTACGTTTGCAAGCAGCAGGACTGAGGATCTGGAGACGGGAGGAGCGCGTGTATAGACTGCGCGTTACACTCTTCCAACTGACTGAGGCTGAAATCCATGAGAGGTACAGGCTACACCCCCAAACCATCCTAGACCTGATACGGGACCTGCACCCACTCCTGGAGCATCAGACACCAAGGGCGCACACAATATCAACACATGTTCAGGTGCTCTGTAGCCTGCACATACTTGCATCAGGAAGTTACCAGGGGGTGATAGCTGTGGCAGGTGGTGTGTCACAGAGTTGCCTGTCCCGTTTCTTCAACTCTTTCTTGGATGCCATGATGCAAAGAATGCATCACTACATACGCTTCCCCAGCACACAGGCGGAACTGCACAAGACAAAGCAGGATTTTTACCAAAAGGCACAGTTCCCACATGTAATAGGGTGCATTGATGGGACACACATACCAATCTGCCCACCTGCAGCTACAGAGTATATATACCGCAACCGCAAATCTACGCATTCCATCAACGTGCAGGTGATATGCGATGCGGACCACATCATCACTGACTGGGATCTACACACGTCTGGCTGGGGGGTGAATTTGGAGAAGGATACCTGCTAGGTAAATCAATGTGACACACCCTGATGTATACCTTGGATGAATGTGTTGGTGACTCATATTAATGGCACTTCCTTTCTCGCTTAGGTGACAGCGCATATGCCGTGTGGGCATTTATCCTGACGCCATTCCTCAACCCATCCACACCAAGTGAGAGAAGATACAATGTGGCACATAAAAGCACGCGCAACGTTGTGGAGCGCACCTTCGGACTCTTAAAAAGCAGGTTCCGCTGCCGCCACAAAAGTGGAGGTGCACGTCAGTACCGCCCCATCATCTGCTGTAAAATAATAGCAACATGTGCCATGTTGCATAACCTTGCCACAAAGAAAGGAACAGCAGTTGAAATAACTGACTCTGAGGACGAGGATGAGGACTGTCCACAGCCAGAGCACAGCGCAGCAGGTGTGGCAGCAGCACCAGATGGGAGACACAGACGGGCAGAGATAACACGCAACTATTTCTGAGTAAGTAAGGAGACACAGCCAGTTACTGTAAGTGAGTGACTTTGTTTAATTAGCATAGCACACCACCACAACATGAAGGGCGTCACATGCCGGGCCTAATGTAAATGCAGTTTCCAAAACCAAAATGGGTTACACCACCCATTTTGGTAAGCCATGTGAAGGCTGGCATTACTACCTGCGCCCACGCGCTGCACTGCTGCGTCCCTTGGGCACACTGTCCTCACTGCCAGTCTGAACTGTGGCAGCGCTGTGCCATTCGCTGCGCCTCCTGGACTCTGTGATAGGTGGCGTGATGCTACTGCGGCTAGTAGCCTCCACACCCCCCATCACCTGCAGTGGCTACCTGGTTGGTTTGTAGCACTTCTAGTGCACTGGTCACTGTGACCAGCCCCCTTTCCACATCACGGCTGCAGTGGGCCATCTCCTCCTGCATGGCCACCGAGCGCCTGCAGAGCAGAGAGGCAGCAGTGGAGAGGCGGTTCACCGCCTTGGTGTAGTTGTCCAGTTTCTGCCTCTCCCTGCGCCTTGCCAGACGGTCCTCATCAAATTTGCTGCACAGCAGCCTCACTGCCTCGGACATGTCCCTCATGCCCTCAGCCACAGTATTGTTCATGGAACAGATGCCCTTCTCTATGCGCAGCATGTGCCCATTCATCTGTACCATCTGCCGCTGGACTGACCTTATGGCTTTTCCTTGCAGGCGCTGCACCTTGAGCATGTTCCCCTCAAGACCGGCGAACACACTCTCATCCTTGCCCTGTGAAGCAGGACTGGCTGCCCTTGCCCTGCGGCGTCTGGCACGTGTGTGGGCGCGCTCTGTGGGGGACTGTGAGCCTGCACCGTTGCCATCCTCAGCCACTGTGGACTGTTGGCCTCCTATGCTGTCCTCCTCGGACAACTCCATCTGCTGGAGGCTGGACACTTCATTCCTCCTGGCTCTTGGTGGTGGTGGCGTTGATGGTGGCACTGGTGATGCTGGTGAAGCTGGTGATGGTGGTGACGGTGGTGGTGGTGGTGGGGTGGTGTGCCCTGCAGGCGACAGGACCTCCTCCTCTTGTGTCCTCTCTGTCCTGGGTGCCTTTCGTTTGCTCCCCTCTGCAGCCCTGCGCCTTGGCTCGCCTGTGAAGACAGAATGTACATTTGCTCACTTCTCTGGCAGCATGTGCGTGATAATAAATTTCATGCCTGCCAATCAAACTGACTGTCCTCTGCTTGCTAATTGCTGATGTGTGTCACATCCCTTTGGGTTCAGTGGACTGACTGGTCTGACATGTGTTACTTCTGACTACATCTCCCATAATGCATTGCTGGTTTTCAGTAAAACATGTACTGGAGTGGGATTCACAATGCCTCATTGGGGATTGGGGTTAGGGAGTGGGGGCCACAGCAAGCAGTGCATGCATCTTACCTTGTTTGTTGCCAGCTCTGGCTGAGCTGTCTGCATCCCCAATCCCACTCACACTCTCCGGCTGGAGGGTGGACTCGACCAGGAGATCCAGGGCAGTTGGTGCAGGTGCTGTGTTCCTCCCTCCACCTGTAAGGTTGGCTTGCTGCTTTCTGTCTGCCAGCCTCTCCTTAGCACGCTTCCTCAGGTCATACCAGCGTTTCTTTAGGTCCTCAAAGGAGCGCTGGGTAACTCCAATGGCATTTATTCTCTCCTGTATGACCATCCAAATCTGCCTTTTCTGGGATTCAGGCACATGCAGGGACTGTTTCCCAAAGAGTTTGTCGTGGTCCTTTGTGACATCCTCAATAAGGACCTCCAGCTCCCTCTCACTAAATTTATGCTTCCTCTTTCTTTCAGCTGCATCCTTCTCCCTCTCCTGGTTGTCCATATTTGCTCAGTCTGGTCAGCAATATGTTTGTCTGGTTTCTCCTGGCTTGTTTGCTGTGCTCCCTGCCTCTCAAACAGCTTCAGGTTCAGTGCAGGTGCATGGGTGTGGCCACTTCCTGGTTGTGGTGTAATGAGGAAGCACAGGATTGGCTGAATCTTCAATTACCGTTTTTAAATTACCGATTCGCTAATTACCGAATCGGTATTGAGAATCGGTAAATATTTGTACCGATTCATTCCGATTCGTTATTTTTTAAAGATTATTACCGAATCGGTAAAACTTTACCGATTATTACCGATTCGGTAAATTTTTACCGATTATTGCCGATTCGGTAAATTTTTACCGAATATTACCGATTCTGTAAATTTTACTGATTTATTACGTACATCTGAAATACCGAGTTCTTAATAGCGATTCGGTAAAATTCGCTATTAAGGATTCGGTATTTCAGAATTACCTACATCTGGCCCTAAAAGTTTTATTTTCTTCAGTACTCTTGACACTTCATAACAGGCTTCTCCAGATAGTTTTTGATATTCCAAATTATTATCATGTTCAACAGGTAGCATAAGTAATCGATGTAAAGTAATCCCTTTAATGTTGTGTGCTGCTAATCCAGTTGGAGCTATTACAACACAAGATAAATCGCCCAACATCGCCTTCTTCACAGAGACCTGGACCAACGCCGCCTCCGCCCCAGACATCAACACCGCCATCCTGGTCGTTTACAAGATCCAGAGGAAGGACCGCCCCAGCCACCTGGGAGTAGGCCTCGCCATCGTCCACAGAAGCACCCTCCGCCTCATCACCTCCAGCGAAACCTTCCCCTCCGCCGAACACCTGCATTTCCAGATCCAGACCAGCCCTAAGACCACACTCCATGGAATACTCATCTACAGGCCCCCCGGCCCCCGGACACCCTTCGCCACCACCATCACCGACTTCATCACACCCCACGCCATCGCATCAATGAACTACATACTCATTGGAGACCTTAACTTCCACCTCGACACCCCATCGACCGCAACTCCACCATCCTTCGTGACAACCTCGCCAACATCGGACTCAACCAACTCGTCAACACACCGACACACAGAGCAGGACACACCCTCGACCCCATCTTCGCTGCAGGAAACAGTGTCCACTTCAGCCACACAACGCAACCACCATGGACCGACCACCACTGCGTTCACTTCACCGTCGATAAACCCAAGGCACCTAAACCAGCCCCCCGCCCGCCGCGAAGGAACTGGAGCAAGGTCACCGACGAGCAACTGAACTCCACCCTCTCCCGAGACAGCCACACCTGGGCATCCGACGCAAACACTGCAGCCAGAGAACTCCACACTTGGATCTCCAACTGCACAGACGAGCTTGTCCCGCTACGCAACCCCGGAAAACAACACCCCAGAAAAGCCGCCTGGTTCACCACCGACCTCCAAGAAGCCAGGCGCACCTGCAGACGTCTGGAAAAGAACTGGAGGAACACCAAGACAACCGACTACTACTCCACCTACAAGGATGCCATGAGGGACTACCATAACCAAATCAGAACAACCAAAAGGAACTTCATCCACAACAAAATCCTCACCAACTCCACCATCTCCAAAGAACTCTTCAATGTCATTCAGGAATTCACCAACCCATGCAGCGAAGCCACAGACATCACCCCGTCTCAAGACCTCTGCAACAAGCTTGGAACCTACTTCCGCCACAAGATCAGAACTCTCTACGACAACTTCATCGACCACCCACAAGACTCCTCAGCCAGCCCCCCGCCTCCCCAAGGCACCAGCCAGCCCACCATCTCCAACTGGACACCAATCACGACCGAGGACACCGCCACAGCCATGAAAGGCATCCACTCGGGGGCCCCCACCGACCCCTGCCCCCGCACATCTACCACAGAGCCGCAGACACCATCGCACCCCAACTGCAACACACCATCAACACCACCTTCAAAACAGGCACCTTCCCAGACGACTGGAAGCGCGCCAAAGTCAGGCCCCTGCTCAAGAAGCCTACGGCTGACCCCAACGACCTCAAAAACTACCGGCCCATCTCGCTTCTCCCCTTCGCAGCCAAAGTGGCAGAGAAAACAGTCAACAGGGAACTGACACTATTCATCGAATAGCACGCGGTCCTCGACCCGTCCCAATCCAGATTCAGAAGCAACCATAGCACGAGACCGCCTTACTCGCCGTCACATACGACATCTGCACTCTCCTGGACCAAGGCCACTCTGCAGCCTTTGACACCGTCTGTCACCGCACACTAGCCGCCAGAATACACGACGCCGGCATACAAGGAACTGACCTAGACTGGATCCGCTCGTTCCTCACCGGAAGAAGCCAAAGGATCAGACTACGGCCCTTCCTCTACGCCCCCACGGAAATCACCTGCGGAGTCCCACAGGGGTCATCTCTGAGCCCGACCCTCTTCAACATCTACATGGCCCCCCTCGCAAACATCGTCCGACAACACGGCCTTAACATCGTATCCTACGCTGACGACACCCAGCTCATCCTCTCCCTCACCAAAGACCCCACCATCGCAAAACTCAACTTCCAGAGAGGAATTCAAGAAGTCGCAGTCTGGATAAACAACAGCTGCCTAAAACTCAACGCAGAGAAGACAGAAGTCCTCGTCCTCGGAACCACCCCTTCAGCATGGGACAACACCTGGTGGCCCACCGCCCTTGGAAGCCCCCCCACCCCCTCAGAACACACCAAAAACCTCAGCATCGTACTCGATTCATCACTCACCATGAACCGACAGGTCAACGCCGTCACCTCCAGCTGCTTCAACACCCTCCGCATCCTCCGCAAGACCTTCAAATGGATCCCCCCGAGTCGAGGAAAACAGTCACCCACGCTCTCATCACCAGCAGACTGGACTATGGCAACGCACTCTACGCCGACATCAACAAGTCCCTACTCCGCAAACTCCAAACTATACAGACCACCACGGCCAGACTCGTCCTCGGCATCCCCCGCCACGAACACAACAGCCCACACCTGCGGCGACTCCACTGGCTCCCCGTGGACAACAGAGTCACCTTCATAATCCTCACTCACGCCTACAAATGCCTACACAACAGTGGACCCAAATACCTCAACGACAGAATAAACTTCCACGTACCCAAAAGAAACCTGCGATCGTCCAACCTCGCACTGGCTGAAACCCAGCGCATCCACAGAGCCAGAGCAGGCGGAAGATCGTTCTCTCACATTGCAGCCAAGACCTGGAAAGAGCTACCGGCAGACATCAGACGCGCCCCCTCCCTGAACACCTTCAAGAAGACCCTCAAGACCTGGCTCTTCGGCTGAATCGGAACGGCATAACCCCCCCCATAGCGCCTTGAGACCCTCACAGGTGAGTAGCGCGCTTATAATTCCCTGATTGATTGATTGATTCTGTAGTTTTGTGTAGATAACTGGCCAAAACTTTTATTAAGAAACATTTTCCTGTTCCAGCTTGACCACTGAGGTACAATAGAATAGGTTTAAATGATGAACAACGGCATTCCTTTTTTTCGTTCAGCAAACCATGTTGTATCTGTTGTTTGACTTGTAGATATATTTCTTTTTGTTCAATATTTAGTTGTTCTTCTAACTTTTCCAACTGAATAATATCCTGTTATGCTTGTTGCATTGCAGTTTCTACCTCATTCATGGCTATTGCTGCTTCATTTTCAATAATTGGTTGTCCCAGTGCATCTTGACTGAGTGCACCAGAACTTTCACTGCCTTGTGAACTTTTTCTAGCTATGTCAGTTGCAATAGTACTTTTTTGTTCAATCTCATCATTCAACATTTGTAGATAAGTTGGGAAAATTGTGCACTGAATGCTATCTTTAGTTGCATTAAAAGAATCTTCATAGCAGTCAAAATCTCCCAGTAATTCCGTTTCACTATGCCAAGGCTTGAACAGTTGCAGAAGTGCTAAATAGAAACATTCTCTCTTATCTGCACTTTCGCAACTGAGTTTTCTGTGGTTAATGAGATTTCCTTTGGCATGTTTTACTAAACATCCGTCACATCCAATTACTGCATATTTCTCTTCTTTTATACTTTCTGTAACTTACCATTTAAAGCTGTAATGTTGAAGTATTTCATACAGACATAGGTTTTCGAGACGTGGACTCCTTTTGAGATAGTATGTATCCAACATATTAGTTTTAACAATATCTGTACTTTCTGGTTCATTCTGTGCTAAGTATTTGATTTCTTGTAAAGATTTCAATACTTTTTTTCATGTGGAGGCAAGACCTAGACTTACCCAAATGATTCCTCTTGACTTTGAATATAAACTGGCAGAGCTCAAACGATCCAAACATTCATACGATCCAATCTCTCGATGGGAAAGCATTTTCAAGCTGAAGCTGTACAATTTCTTGCTAAGACCCTTCTCTGCTGAAATTTCTTCCCACATTTCTTTCATCTCTGTCTTTTCAGATTTGGTTATATATGATGTAACATAGCGAGCAACAGCAATTGAATTATCTGCGACATACTGAATATCCATGTTTACATTCCACATTTTCAAAATAACTGGATTGTAGTCATTAATGTACTTTGAAGCTTCTGTTCTTTTTAAGTTGTCTGTATTCTTGGGAGATTTCTGAGTTATTGTATGCCTTACGGCTGACAAAAAAATATTTACTCTTCCTTTAGAAATTATAGGACGTGGGTATCCAAAACGACATTTTGTATAAAACTTTCCTTTACAGCTGTATTTTTGTCTGCAGTATTTCCTACATCGATTACTTTGAAACCGTAAAACTTGTTGTCTCAAGCTCTTTTCTCCTCCATCTCTTGGAATGGCACATTTAACATACTGTTTGATGAAAGACAAAACAGTTTCATCAGTATCAGTTCCAAATTTTGGTGCATTCTTTATCCATAATAGCATGTGTATATGAGGAGCACCTCTGGCTTGGTACTCCTTTCTCCAAAAGAAATCTGTTACCTCTCCAAGAGGTGGAATATTTTTATTGCAGATAAATGACATCATAGCTTGAAACGCATGATTAAAATATCTGCACACATTTACAGGATCCAAGGAACACAATTCTCCAGCTGTCTTCAATTCAATGTTTTTAACATTTGAATTTGTTTCTCGTAGAAATTCAAGTAAATCTTCCCATGCATATTCACACAGCTAAGTGTTACAAACCATGTAGGAGTACTTAAGTTTCTTAACATGCATTTAAGTTCTCCATGACGATGATACCAATACTCATTGGTACCACGTTGGCACGCCATCAAATTAATGAACTGAGAATCTAAATTTTCATCTCTTTGTTCAACTTTGTCCATGAACACTTTTGCAGAAACATGTTGAAAATGAAGTCCTGTTTTTAATATGTGGTTCACTGCATATGAAAGTGCAGACAAATCGCTTTCAAACAGAAGATGAAATATATATGGAATGCATTTGCCGAAATCTTGCATCTTCACCAAATATTCTTGTTGATCGGTATTCTGAAGCTGGAATCTGTACATCTCGCTCATCAAATCATCCACCGTCTCCAGTGGAGAATAGCTGGGGTGAACAACGAGCTTCTAAACTTTTTTCCCATACACTCACGGGACTTCCCTTTGCTTTTTTCATTTGAAATAATTCAATACTGTTTCCAATTATTTCTTTTGAATGCAGAGGATGTATTGTATAATGTTAATAAATCTCTTCAGTTCTGCACTTGTCCACTTTTTCAATTTGTCCAGTTGAAATTACTGTTCCATCTTGTAAGCATTTTGGGCCAGATGTATGTAGCTAGCATTTTGTGATTCCCTAATTGCGAATCACAAGGATTCGCAATTAAGAAATCGCAAAATGCAATGTATGAAGGTGTTTAGTACACCTTTTGCGATTCCTACGATGTACGCAAATGACCTACCTCATGAATATTAATGAGGTAGGTCTCAATTTGCGACCCCCTAGGAATCGCAAAAAGCACGGGGATGGTGGCCTGCTGAGATCAGCAGACCACCATGTCCGTGATTGCTTTTAAATAAAGCAATCTTTTTTTTTTGAAAAGCAGCCCGTTTTCCTTAAAGGAAAACGAGATGCTTTACAAAACGAAAAATGAAAAGTTTTATTTTTATTTTTTAAGAGCAGGCAGCGGTCCGTGGGACCACTGCTTGCTCTTAAAAATAGTTTTACAAACATTCACAAAGGGGAAGGGGTCCCTTGGGGACCCCTTCCCATTTGCGAATAGGTTACCACCTACTTGAAGTAGGTGGTAAAATGCGAATGTTTAGCGACCGCAATTGCGGTCACAAAACATTCATACATACCGATGCGATTCGGTATTAGGAAGGGACGCCCTAAACACGCCCCTTTCTAATGCCGAATCATAAACCATTCTGCGATTAGGTAACAGGTTACCGAATCGCAAAATTAGATTTGCTGCATCGGAAAAGCAAATTTTGCGTTCGCAAACGGGCAGATTCTGTGAATCTGCCCTTTTGCGAACGCAAAAATGCTTGATACATCTGCCCCATTATGTATTCATCAACATTCACATTCTTATAATAAATGTTATTCTGTCTCAGGTATATTGTAGCCTTTTGAAGTTTACTAACATCTACAAACTCTTGCCAGATTTTTCGACTCTTTGTTGGTACACCATTTACTGGAATAACTACTGGCTCATTTTCTTCTCTGTCTACACCAACAGTTTCAATGTTTTTTTAAAAATCTAAAGGTAAGTAGATAACTCTTCCTTTGAGACCTTTTTGTAAATTTGTTGATGGTAACTTACCTGTTTTAGGCTCCATACGAACTATGGCCTGAAATGGGTGTACAGATTGAATACGAATAGACTCATATGTATTTAAATCTGCCAGTTCCCGAAGAATAGGTACCAACTCACAAGAGCACGCTGACCTTTAAACCTGACAGACTGCATTTCTCATATGAAGCAGACTCCTAAACATATATGGCCTACTTCAAGTGTACCTTTCCACAGACTCATAGCAAGTAGTCTAATCACTAATCCTTTTGCCACCATGACTTAAACCTCACTTTTCTCTTGCAGCTTCAGTTTTCACCAACTGCTCAGAATCTTGAGCCTAGCCAAATTTAAAACAGCAACCCTTTCCATGTCACCGTTATAAGTCGTACCATGTTTCTCAAAGCATTCATGTATCAGTCTGTGCCTTTTGCTAGTGGCATGCTACATTTAAAAACCATACAAATAGTTGAATACCTGTGTTTCACAGCGCATGCTCTCTAAATTTGTGTTGAAGAAAGTGTATGTATTCCTTTCTGCTCATAAAACAGGGCACCTGGGTATTGAACAGTCTATTTGAGGGGCTCTATAACACCTATATACAGAAGACATCACAAGCTGTGCGACCGAATGACAGAGCAGAACTGAGAAATTTGTCCACCGGTAGGAAAACCAACCAGGTTTTCAAGCTACCATCTTCAGATGCATAACACATGAGAAAATACATGTAACAAATATACACATACCTCACTCACAAGAGCACGCAGACCCTTAAACTTGACAGACTGCATTTCTCATTTGAAGCAGACACCTAAACGTATACGGCCTACTTCAAGTGTATCTTTCCACAGACTCATAGCAAGTAGCCTAATCAGTAATCCTTTTGCTAACATGTCTTAAACCTCACTTTTCTCTTGCAGCATCAGTTTTCACCAACTGCTCAGAATCTTGAGCCTAGCCAAATTTAAAACAGCAACCCTTCCCATGTTACTGTTATAATCCTAACCATGTTTCTCAAAGCATACATGCATCAGTCTGTGCCTTTTGCTAATGGCATGATACATAAGAAAAACATACAAATAGTTGAATACCTGTGTTTCACAGTGCATGAACTCTCAAAATTTTTGTTGAAGAAAGTGTATGTATTCCTTTCTCGTCATAAAACAGGGCACCTGGGTATTGAATAAGAGGCTCCACAACACCTATCTACAGAAGACATCACAAGCTGTCCGACTGAACAACAGAGCTGAACTGAGAAATGTGTCCACCGGTAGGAAAACCAACCAGGTTTTCAAGCTACCATCTTCAGATGCATAACACATGAGAAAATACATGTAACAAATATACACATACCTGTGTTAGAAGAGCACGCAGACCTTTAAACTTGACAGACTGCGTTTCTCATTTAAAGCAGACACATAAACTTATACAGCCTACTTAAAGCTTACCTTTCCACAGACTCATAGCAAATAGCCTAATCACTAATACTTTTACCAATATGTTGTGAACCTCACTTTTCTCTTGAAGCTTCACTTTTCACCAACTGCTAAGAATGTTGCGCTTAGCCAATTTTAAAACAGCAACCCTTTCCATGTCACTGTTCTAACTCACACCGTGTTTCTGAAGGCATGCATGCATGTGTGTATGCCTTTTTGCTAGTGACATGAGATATATAGAAAGAAACATACAAATAGTTGAATACCTGTCTTTCACATACATGCTCTCTAAATTTGTGTAGAACAAATGTATGTATTCCTTTCTGATCATAATACAGGAAACCTGGGTACACAGTTATATACACTGGGATACACTTTAATACATCTACCAACATGTTTTAAACATCAGTTTTCTCTTCTACTTTTATTAGACACTCAGCAACAACACATATTACTTTGCACAACCTATTTCAATCTTCATTTCAGTACAATAAAACAAACTACAATCCACATTCGTACTTTTGATTACATATTTCAAATATCACATTTTTCTAATGTTTTGCAAGCTTTGTAAGTAATGCATTACAAACTTAAAAATAGCATTACAAACACTGAAGCACTGCAACACAATATATAACACACCTTACACATTTGTAACTCACCTCTAAAATGCTATTGCAGCATATGAAAATATCAGAAACTCCAAAAGATTTTCTTTCCAACACAATAAATGTAATGTACCACTCTCAACAAAGTAAAACCAGCATTGGCAAACTTTCCCTCTCTTTTTCCACACAAATGAATGTAAGTAACAAATCAAAATGCTCCCTTCATTTTTTCAAATTCTGAAACCCACTTCTTTTGGATACATATATTAACCCGTTTATTACTCCCTTATAAAAGTGCCCAATCTGCTTCTGTAACTTACAGGAGTCGCAACTCCACTGTGGTGCCGTAGTGTGGGTTTGCGTACGAGTCGCGAACCTTGATGGGAGTTCAAAAACCTATTCTCAACAATACTAGTATTACTTTTTAAATACATACCACTTCTAAATATAGCACTGATTTAGAAAAACAAACTTTAAAACCATATTACTCATATATAACTTACCATTTCATACTTTAAAACCACAGTTAACTTCTAACCCTTCCCCCCATTCTGCATAACCCTAGTTTCCATAGTAACAGTTTCTGCAACATTCAACTGTACTGCCAGGTCACAAGTTCACCATATTTTCAAGTTCAGCACACTAGCTTACAAATGCAAACAGCAGGTGTGGTTGAGTCTTGCAAATATTAGCTTATTCTGTCTAATGTACCTTTCAAAATGTTTTTCTATACCCAATCACAAAGATGCTTTTTCTACAAAGTAACGTGCATCCTATTTTTGACTACACAATATTTTTGAACAGCCAATAAGCTATCTGCTTTTTCAAAAAAGCATATTCTCCACCATTTCAGATACCTTTCATTCTACCAACTGACTTACTCAGCTACATAAGTTTTTGGATCCCTTCCACTCATCCCTTCAAAATGCTAACAGTATGGATTGTAGGTCACAGCTATGTTTTCTGGGGCAAAAGGTATGCTGAAGACAGAGGTATTGACAAAGACCTACGTTTGCATAATGTGGATTTTAAATGGTTTGCCCAGAGAGGATTAAAGTGGCACCAATTGCTGCCTTTGGTTAAAACCTCCTTGCATCTCCAACCCCCTGACCTCATAATTGTGCACTGTGGTGGCAATGACCTAGCCACATTGACTGGGGTAGAATTGGAAATCACAATGAAGGATACCTTTGCACAACTGATGTCGCTTTTCCAGCACACTGTCTTTGTATACTCTAACATATGCCAAAGACAGAAATGGAAATGGTCAAATCAATTCTGTCCACAGATTGAGAAGGCTAGAATAATGGCAATAAAGCTGTTTCTGCTTTCCTCAGAGACAATAACATGGGCTCTATTTATAACAACAATTTTCGTTTTCACATGCATAACATCTACAGAAGTGATGGAGTACAATTCACAGATGAAGGGAACTGAGTCTTTCTCAACAACCTTAAGCTGTGCATCCCCACTTACATGTAGCTTCAACAAAGTCAAAATAAACACAACAGCTCTTCTTAAAGCCCCCCTATAACCCAACAGTGAAAGTTATATATTTTTTAACATACATACAATTTTTTATCTTTTTTCGGATTCGCAAACCCATCGCAAATTCGCAAAACAAAAGCACAAATTCAATGTACTACAACACATATAACCTTTCAACTTTAACTTTTAATTTACATTTTAAATATTATATCAAACTCTCACAATTTTAATGTGATTATGAAGTTCAATCTCAGTACATTTACAAAAAAGTCCACAACTGTAACACTACCTTCTAAATTAGTTAGTATTTGTTAGAACTGGGGGTCTCTAGTTGGCAGAGGTAGGTACCTTTGACCAAATAGGGACCCTTGCTTCTACATCAGGGCAAGGGAGTTACACTACTAGATAACCCCTGCTCACCCCCTTGGTAGCTTGGCATGAGCAGACAGGCTTATCTCTGAGGCAGTGTGTTAAGCATTTGTGAACACATACAGTAATACAGTGAAAACACTACAGATGGACACCATACAGGTTTTATAAAAATAAGTATTCTTTATATAGACTTAACAAAAGACCACAAACAACAAAAATACACAATACTGTCCTCAAAATAGACTTAAAGATGGTAGAAGTAACTTAGTTCAAGTTGATGGTAAATGCGACAAAGTTCTCACAAAAGTACCTGGATGCGTAACGCAAAACAAACAAAAAGGTTCGCAGGGATGGAGATGCGTTGGTTCCTTGCTTCGGGGGAGACGATGCGTCGAGCCTCAATGCTTGCGCAGAGAAGGGGATGCGTCTTGGTCCTTACCGGAGAAGAGGTGATGCATTGATTCTCGTACTGCGTTCCGGTTGCGATGCGGCAAGATGGCGCCTCGATGCGATGCGACGATCCGGTGCGATAAGATGGCGCCCTTGATGCAACGACGTGAAGACGGTGCGTGCACGCCCGGCGGCCGTGCGGCGACTCTGTAACTTTGGAGCCGCAACAGGCCCTGCGACACGCTTCTCCGGTGATGCGCTGGCGACCTCTGCGGCGGCGACACGCTTCTCCTGTGATGCGTCGGGTAACAGCTTTGACGAAGGCTCGCTTCTCTGGTGATGCGGCGGCAACACGCTTCTCCAGCGATGCGACGGCAACAGCTGCGACTGCGACACGCTTCTTATCGTTGAGTCGCGCTTCCAGCTCCCAGCGACATGCAGGCTTCTGCAGACAGAATTCCCAGCAAAAGAATTCAGAGGGGAGCTGGTGGTGAAGTCTTTTGTCCCTGAGACTTCAGCAGGAGGCAAGCACAAGTTCAAGCCCTTGGAGTAATATTCTGCAAGATGATGAAAGTTCTTTAAAAGTTCCTTCTCCTCTCCTTGGCACTGAAGACACCACTGTAGGCCAACCCAGCAACACAGCACTCTGGCAGGGGGGCAGGCCAACTCCGACAGCTTCCTTTGGTTCTTCTCCTTGGCAGAGGTTCGTCTTGTTGTTCCAGAAGTGATCTAAAGTCTTGGGGTCTGGGTCCCCATATTTATACTGCAAAATCCTTTGTCCTCTGAAGGCAGAGGGGCCTTTACCTGGTCCAAACCAGTTCTGTGCAGTCCTGGAGCACTTTGTTTACAGGACTCCTTCTTTCCTTTGACAGTGTGGGCCAGGGACATCAGACGCACCACAGGAGGTGGAGCCAGCATTGTGGAAGGCAGGCACAGCCCTATTCAGACCCAGGTGCAACTCCTCCCACCACTCTACATGCAGATAGGTCTATTCAGCCCTGTGCTGACTCACCCTGTCTCCTGTAATGCCCCAGCCCCTGTCACTCACAAAACCAGACACACAATACACAACCTAGCAGAGGCAGGCTTGGACAGTTAGGCAAGAAAATACCTACTTTCTAAAAGTGTTATTTTCAAACACAGAATGTTAAAACCAACTTTACTAAAAGATGTATTTTATCATTCTGAGTTCAGGCATACTAAATTCGTTTTTCTACCATGTTCCCTGGGTCAGTTAGGATTATAAGATGTTATAAACAAACTGCCCATTCTGGCCTATGGGGAACAGGTAGCCTTGCAATAGTGAAAAACGAAAATGACTGTAATTCACTATTAGGACATGCCACACACACCAGGGCATGTCCTACCTTATACTTACAATGCAACCTGCCCTTGGGCCTACCTTAGGGGTGTCTGATATGAAGATAAGGGAAGGTTTAGGGACTGGCAAGTGGGTGCACTTGCCAAGTCGACATGGCAGTCACAGACTGCACACAGGCTCTGCAATGGCAGGCCTGAGACACACTTTAGAAGCTGCTTCTGTGGGTGGCACAACCAGTGCTGCAAGCCCACCAGCAGCATTTGATTTACAGGCCCTGGGCACACCTGGTGCACTATACTAGGGTCTGACAAGTAAATCAAATAACCCAATCATGGAGTCACTAATCAATACATCAATTTAACATAGGGAGCACTTGCACTGTGGCACTGAATAGCAGAGGCACAGTGCCCAAAGCATCTAAAACCAGCAAACAGATCAAAAACAGAGGAGGCAATCAGAAAAAAGTGGAAGGGAGACTCACGCCAATGGTACCAGGTCTAACACGTGTCCCCTCCAGCTGAAATGTGGGGAGAACTACTCCTCCCCTTGGGAGTTCTCATCACTAAGGCAGAAAAATCTGGACAGACCATCAGCATTGGCGTGTTCTGTACCAGGGCAGTGTTCCACCGTAAAGTCCATCCCCTGTAGGGAAATGGACCACCTCAACAACTTTGGGTTCTCACCCCTCATCTGCATCAGCCATCTGAGGGGCCTGTGGTCTGTCTGAACCCGGAAGTGAGTCCCAAACAGGTATGGTCTCAACTTCTTCAGTTCCCAGACCACAGCAAATGCCTCACGCTTAATTGCACTCCACCTCTGTTCCCGTGGAAGTAACCTCCTACTGATGAAGGCTACAGGTTGGTCTAGGTCCTCTTCATTAATCTGTGATAGAACAGCCCCCACACCATGCTCTGAAGCGTCTGTTTGAACAATGAATTCCTTTGAGAAGTTGGGCGCCTGAAGCATGGGTGCTGTGCACATGGCAGTCTTCAGGGCGTCAAAACCTTTCTGACAGCTGTCAGTCCAGTTAACTTCCTTGGGCTGCTTCCTGGAAGTCAGCTCAGTCAAGGGTGCAACAATGTTGCCATACCCCTTGACAAACCTCCTGTAGGACCCCGTGAGTCCTAAAAAGGCTCTCACCTGTGTCTGAGTCTTAGGGGTTTCCATGCCAGGATGGTATCAATCTTGGGTTGTAGGGGCGCCACCTGGCCGCTCCCTACCTGATGCCCCAAGTACACCACGGAACACTGCCCGATCTGGCACTTACTCGCCTTGATCGTGAGGCCTGCCTTTCGCAGTGCCATCAACACTTCCCAGAGGTGGCGCGGATGTTCTTCCCAACTGGCGCTGAACCCTGCAATGTCATCCAGGTAGGTGGAACTGAAATCCTCCAGTCCAGCCAACACCTGGTTGACCAACCTCTGAAAGGTGGCAGGGGCATTCTTCATCCCAAAGGGCATAACCCGGAATTGGTAGTGCCCATCTGGTGTGGAGAATGCTGACCTCTCTTTGGCCCCATCAGTTAAGGTGATCTGCCAGTACCCAGACGTCAAATCAAACGTGCTGAGGTACCGTGCAGCCCCTAACCGATCAATGAGCTCATCAGCTCTGGGGATGGGGTGCGCGTCAGTCCTGGTGACTGAATTGAGTCCTCGGTAGTCCACACAGAACCGGAGTTCGGGTGTGGCACCAGGCGCGGCAGCCTTTGGGACCAAGACCACTGGGCTGGCCCAAGGACTGTGAGAGGACTCAATCACCCCTAAGGCAAACATCTTGGAGACTTCCTCCTTGATGTAAGCTCTGACCTTGTCAGTCACTCTGTAAACCTTGTGCTTCACAGGAGCACTGTCTCCAGTGTCCACATCATGGACACACCACTCAGTGACACCAGGAATTAGGGAAAACAAATCAGAGAATTGTCCCAACAGTTGGCGACAATCTTGCTGCTGATCAGGGGTCAGTGTGGCAGAGAGGCTGACACCATCCACTGACCCATCTTGCTCTGTTGCAGACAGGAGGTCAGGAAGAGGCTCAGTCTCCTCCTCCATTCCATCATCTGTCGCTAGGAGCATTCCCACTTCGGACCTTTCTAAGTGGGGCTTCAGGCGGTTAACATGCAGGACCCGCAAAGGGTTCCTTGGAGACCGCAAGTTCACCAGGTAGGTGACATCACTCTTGCGCTCCACCACCTCAAATGGTCCGGTCCACCTGTCCTGGAGCACACAAGGCTCTACAGGGGCCATGACCCAAACTTTCTGTCCAGGTTGAAGCTCAATCAGAGTGGCATTCTGATCATACCACCGCTTCATCTCTTCCTGGCTGGCTTCCAGATTCGCCTCAGCGAGTTGCCTGAATCGCCTGGTCTGGTTCCTGAAGGCCAGCATGTAACTGTATACATCCTGGGGAGGTTTCCTGGGAGATTGCTCCCAGCCTTTCTTGACTAGACTCAAAGGTCCTCTTACCCGGTGTCCATACAGCAGTTCAAAGGGGCTGAACCCTAGGGACTTCTGTGGCACCTCACGGTAAGCAAAAAGCAGGCATGGCAAGAGGACGTCCCACTTACGCCTCATAGGTTCCTCAAGACCCATTATCATGCCTTTGAGGGTCCGGTTGAATCTCTAAACCAGCCCATTACCTTGGGGGTGGTAAGGAGTGGTGAACTTTTAAGTAACACCGCACTCCTGCCACAGGGACTTCATATAGTTGGATATGAAGTTTGTACCACGGTCTGACACCACCTCTCTGGGGAACCTCACACGGGAGAAAATCCCCATCAGTGCACGTCCCACCACGGGGGCCGTCACTGTCCTTTGCGGGATGGCTTCCGGGTACCAAGTAGCATGGTCCACCAAGACCAGGATAAACCTGTTGCCCATGGCTGTCTTGGGGTCCAGTGGCCCCACAATGTCAATGCCCACCCGTTCAAAGGGGGTACTGACTACAGGGAAAGACTGGAGAGGAGCCTTTTGCTTCCTTCCACTTTTCCCACTTGCCTGGCAAGTTTGACAAGTCCTACAATGAGTGTCTGAACTCTTCCGCATCTGGGGCCAATAAAAGTGGGAGACAAGCCTTTCAAAGGTCTTGTTCTGCCCCAGATGT
Source organism: Calotriton arnoldi (assembly GCA_963921515.1). Classification (NCBI taxonomy): domain Eukaryota; kingdom Metazoa; phylum Chordata; class Amphibia; order Caudata; family Salamandridae; genus Calotriton; species Calotriton arnoldi. The sequence goes on from CAWUFW010002798.1 coordinate 1,045,106, forward strand.
CCAGCTAAAGGTACATCATGAGCCAAACCCAGTAGGAAGGCTCTGAAGCGCTGGGGTACCACCAGCACACGGGCTGACCCAGGCTCAGCAACCTTAGGCACGCTATACAGGAGGGCGTTCTCCCAGTAGATACAATGTGATCCAGACTGATCACCTGCTGCCTGGGCTGTGGCCTGTTGCCGCAAACCCTCAAGAGAAGGGCACTTCCTTTGTTCTGTACAAAACTCCTCCCTGGAGGGTCCTCCTTCTTGCTGCCAATGGGTCAGCTCAGGTAGGTCCCCCAGTTCAGCAACTTGCTCCCGTGTAGGTTTCAGGGCATCCCCCTCAAGGTCTGCCTCCTCCTGGACCTTGGGAACAATGGGGGCTGGTTTCCCACACCCCCTACTCTTCTCTTTAAGGCAGGTTCCTGGGCCATACTTTCAGGCTCCAGGATCACTTGAACACCCTTACTGGCTGCCATAGACCGAGTGGTCACACACGCCCACTCACGCAGACCCAACATCTCCAAATGAGACTTCTTCTCCACCTTAGCCCAAGGGGAGCTCTCTAAATCATTGCCCAACAGACAATCCACAGGCATGGCTGGCCTCACAGCAACTTGGAGAGTACCTGAGACCCCCCACTCAAAGGGAACTTGAGCCACCTCACACTGGCTCTGCGAGTTGTCCGCTGAAACTACAGGGAAGAATGCTCCTTGGACACCAACCGGCAATTGACAGCTGTCACACTAGCCCCGGTGTCTCTGAGAGCTTCCACCCTATGGCCATTGATGGTCACCCACTGCCTGTACTTCTTAGTGTTATCAGGCAGCTAGGTCTCAGGGACCATTTCAAAGTCTCCTAGCGAGACAAGGGACATTTCTGCGGGACCCCACCCACCTTGGGCACCCATCTCCTCCCCTCCCAGGGCTACACTCGCCATCTGACGTGCTGGTGCACGTGGTGGTGCTTTGGAATCCTTCATGGGACATTGTGCATCATACCAACGGTGGCCCACTTGACCACACGTAAAGCACTTGTAGGGGCCCCTCTGAACAGGTTTACCTGTCGGGCCTCTTGCTTCTTCTCAGGGGGAGGCTGGGAAACCTTCCCTTGGTTCCTTTGGGAATTACTTTGGGTCCCTTTCTGGAACTCCCTCTGTTTACCCTTGTCCCCCCCACTCTTCTGCTGGGGACCCTGCCCACCTTTGGCGGAATCTCCCACATGACCCTTGTGGACCCTGGTACTGACCCAGCGGTCCGCCTCCTCATCAAGCTTCCTAGGGTTAGTTAACTTGCTATCAATAAGGTGCTGGCGTAGCTCTGGAAAACAATTAGCAGACAAGTGCTCCCATGCAAACAAATCATAGAGCGCTTCAAAAGTATCCACTTTTCTACCCTTTACTCAACCATCCATGGCTCTGCAAAAGAAAGATACACATTCTACCCAAGTGGTTGCCTCCAGCTTCTTGCAACTCCTGAACCTCTGTCTATAGAGTTCTGGGGTCAAACCATACCTTGTCAACAGGGCTTCCTTCATGTGGGCATAAGACATCCTATTCTCACTGGGTAGGTCTAACAAAGTATCCCTCCCCTCACTCACAAAGCGGCCCCACAACCCAGCTTCCCAATCCTTCTCAGGGTCCCGGTGGGCCAACATTGCTATCTCATAGGCTGCAAACCACTGCCCAATATCTTCATGCTTATGGAAATCTTTGATGACATCCTTGGGGATATATACCCTGCCTTCTGAAGGCACAGATGGTGCGCTGCCACCAGAGGGATTGATCTCTAGACCCTTTGCCTTGATCTCTAACTCCCTCAACAATCCTCTCATGCTCCATTCTCATTCTCTCTCTCTCCAAGAACAACTTGTTATTCCCTCTGACCCTCCATCTTAAGCTTAGCCATCTCCAGCTTGTGCACCCTATTTCTCTCCCTGTCTTCCAACTCTTTGGGGGACAGGTCTTTGGAAGAGATGCTACTGCCAGGTGGGGACGGTACCCCTCCCCTGGCTGGAAACTCTGGCCTATCCAGTTGCCCATCTGCATCCCCAGCTGGCTCCACCACCAACTCAGGGGCATTTCTTGCTTCTACCCAGGCCCTCAGCGCCTTTTGGTAGTCATCCTTTTTGGAAATGCCTGGTGTAGCAACTTTCAATTTCTTGCAGAGATGCTTGAGCTGTTTCAAAGTGTAGGTTTCCAATCTCTCTTCCTCAAAATCTAGATCCATAGATGCAACAGATGCTGGTCTACTCAAGGCAGTAAGAATTGGCAGTTCTCAGGAAAAATAACAGTCCAAGGAAAAAAAATTCTACCAAAAAGTATGTGGTCGCGTTTGGTCTGCACTCACTAGTAGTGTACACCAATTACTGTATATGAGTCACAAATGCAAGTCCAGAATCCCCACCGCTGCCACCAATGTTAGAACTGGGGGTCTCTAGTTGGCAGAGTTAGGTACCTTTGACCAAATAGGGACCCTTGCTTCTACGTCAGGGCAAGGGAGTTACACTACTGGATAACCCCTGCTCACCCCCTTGGTAGCTTGGCACGAGCAGACAGGCTTTTCTCAGAGGCAGTGTGTTAAGAATTTGTGAACACATACAGTAATACAGTGAAAACACTACAGATGGACACCATACAGGTTTTATAAAAATAAGTATTCTTTATATAGACTTAACAAAAGACCACAAACGACAAAAATACACAATACTGTACTCAAAATAGACTTAAAGATAGTAGAAGTAACTTAGTTCAAGTTGATGGTAAATGCGACAAAGTTCTCACAAAAGTACCTGGATGCGTAACGCAAAACAAACAAAAAGGTTCGCAGGGATGGAGATGCGTTGGTTCCTTGCTTCGGGGGAGACGATGCGTCGAGCCTCAATGCTTGCGCAGAGAAGGGGATGCGTCTTGGTCCTTACCGGAGAAGAGGTGATGCATTGATTCTCGTACTGCATTCCGGTTGCGATGCGGCAAGATGGCGCCTCGATGCGATGCGACGATCCGGTGCGATAAGATGGCGCCCTTGATGCAACGACGTGAAGACGGTGCGTGCACGCCCGGCGGCCGTGCGGCGACTCTGTAACTTTGGAGCCGCAACAGGCCCTGCGACACGCTTCTCCGGTGATGCACCGGCGACCTCTGCGGCGGCGACACGCTTCTCCGGTGATGCGTCGGGTAACAGCTTTGACGAAGGCTCGCTTCTCTGGTGATGCGGCGGCAACACGCTTCTCCAGCGATGCGACGGCAACAGCTGCGACTGCGACACGCTTCTTATCGTTGAGTCGCGCTTCCAGCTCCCAGCGACATGCAGGCTTCTGCAGACAGAATTCCCAGCAAAAGAATTCAGAGGGGAGCTGGTGGTGAAGTCTTTTGTCCCTGAGACTTCAGCAGGAGGCAAGCACATGTTCAAGCCCTTGGAGTAATATTCTGCAAGATGATGAAAGTTCTTTAAAAGTTCCTTCTCCTCTCCTTGGCACTGAAGACACCACTGTAGGCCAACCCAGCAACACAGCACTCTGGCAGGGGGGCAGGCCAACTCCGACAGCTTCCTTTGGTTCTTCTCCTTGGCAGAGGTTCATCTTGTTGTTCCAGAAGTGATCTAAAGTCTTGGGGTCTGGGTCCCCATATTTATACTGCAAAATCCTTTGTCCTCTGAAGGCAGAGGGGCCTTTACCTGGTCCAAACCAGTTGTGTGCAGTCCTGGAGCACTTTGTTTACAGGACTCCTTCTTTCCTTTGACAGTGTGGGCCAGGGACATCAGACGCACCACAGGAGGTGGAGCCAGCATTGTGGAAGGCAGGCACAGCCCTATTCAGACCCAGGTGCAACTCCTCCCACCACTCTACATGCAGATAGGTCTATTCAGCCCTGTGCTGACTCACCCTGTCTCCTGTAATGCCCCAGCCCCTGTCACTCACAAAACCAGACACACAATACACAACCTAGCAGAGGCAGGCTTGGACAGTTAGGCAAGAAAATACCTACTTTCTAAAAGTGTTATTTTCAAACACAGAATGTTAAAACCAACTTTACTAAAAGATGTATTTTATCATTCTGAGTTCAGGCATACTAAATTCGTTTTTCTACCATGTTCCCTGGGTCAGTTAGGATTAAAAGATGTTATAAACAAACTGCCCATTCTGGCCTATGGGGAACAGGTAGCCTTGCAATAGTGAAAAACGAAGATGGCTGTAATTCACTATTAGGACATGCCACACACACCAGGGCATGTCCTACCTTATACTTACAATGCAACCTGCCCTTGGGCCTACCTTAGGGGTGTCTGATATGAAGATAAGGGAAGGTTTAGGGACTGGCAAGTGGGTGCACTTGCCAAGTCGACATGGCAGTCACAGACTGCACACAGGCTCTGCAATGGCAGGCCTGAGACACACTTTACAAGCTGCTTCTGTGGATGGCACAACCAGTGCTGCAAGCCCACCAGCAGCATTTGATTTACAGGCCCTGGGCACACCTGGTGCACTATACTAGGGTCTGACAACTAAATCAAATAACCCAATCATGGAGTCACTAATCAATACATCAATTTAACATAGGGAGCACTTGCACTGTGGCACTGAATAGCAGAGGCACAGTGCCCAAAGCATCTAAAACCAGCAAACAGATCAAAAACAGAGGAGGCAATCAGAAAAAGTGGAAGGGAGACTCACGCCAATGGTACCAGGTCTAACACGTGTCCCCTCCAGCTGAAATGTGGGGAGAACTACTCCTCCCCTTGGGAGTTCTCATCACTAAGGCAGAAAAATCTGGACAGACCATCAGCATTGGCGTGTTCTGTACCAGGGCAGTGTTCCACCGTAAAGTCCATCCCCTGTAGGGAAATGGACCACCTCAACAACTTTGGGTTCTCACCCCTCATCTGCATCAGCCATCTGAGGGGCCTGTGGTCTGTCTGAACCCGGAAGTGAGTCCCAAACAGGTATGGTCTCAACTTCTTCAGTTCCCAGACCACAGCAAATGCCTCACGCTTAATTGCACTCCACCTCTGTTCCCGTGGAAGTAACCTCCTACTGATGAAGGCTACAGGTTGGTCTAGGTCCTCTTCATTCATCTGTGATAGAACAGCCCCCACACCATGCTCTGAAGCGTCTGTTTGAACAATGAATTCCTTTGAGAAGTTGGGCGCCTGAAGCACGGGTGCTGTGCACATGGCAGTCTTCAGGGCGTCAAAACCTTTCTGACAGCTGTCAGTCCAGTTCACTTCCTTGGGCTGCTTCCTGGAAGTCAGCTCAGTCAAGGGTGCAACAATGTTGCCATACCCCTTGACAAACCTCCTGTAGGACCCCGTGAGTCCTAAAAAGGCTCTCACCTGTGTCTGAGTCTTAGGGGTTCCCATGCCAGGATGGTTTAAATCTTGGGTTGTAGGGGCGCCACCTGGCCGCTCCCTACCTGGTGCCCTAAGTACACCATGGAACACTGCCCGATCTGGCACTTACTCGCCTTGATCGTGAGGCCTGCCTTTCGCAGTGCCATCAACACTTCCCAGAGGTGGCGCGGATGTTCTTCCCAACTGGCGCTGAACACTGCAATGTCATCCAGGTAGGTGGCACTGAAATCCTCCAGTCCAGCCAACACCTGGTTGACCAACCTCTGAAAGGTGGCAGGGGCATTCTTCATCCCAAAGGGCATAACCCGGAATTGGTAGTGCCCATCTGGTGTGGAGAATGCTGACCTCTCTTTGGCCCCATCAGTTAAGGTGATCTGCCAGTACCCAGACGTCAAATCAAACGTGCTGAGGTACCGTGCAGCCCCTAACCGATCAATGAGCTCATCAGCTCTGGGGATGGGGTGCGCGTCAGTCCTGGTGACTGAATTGAGTCCTCGGTAGTCCACACAGAACCGGAGTTCGGGTGTGGCACCAGGCGCGGCAGCCTTTGGGACCAAGACCACTGGGCTGGCCCAAGGACTGTGAGAGGACTCAATCACCCCTAAGGCAAACATCTTGGAGACTTCCTCCTTGATGTAAGCTCTGACCTTGTCAGTCACTCTGTAAACCTTGTGCTTCACAGGAGCACTGTCTCCAGTGTCCACATCATGGACACACCACTCAGTGACACCAGGAATTAGGGAAAACAAATCAGAGAATTGTCCCAACAGTTGGCGACAATCTTGCTGCTGATCAGGGGTCAGTGTGGCAGAGAGGCTGACACCATCCACTGACCCATCTTGCTCTGTTGCAGACAGGAGGTCAGGAAGAGGCTCAGTCTCCTCCTCCATTCCATCATCTGTCGCTAGGAGCATTCCCACTTCGGACCTTTCTAAGTGGGGCTTCAGGCGGTTAACATGCAGGACCCGCAAAGGGTTCCTTGGAGACCGCAAGTTCACCAGGTAGGTGACATCACTCTTGCGCTCCACCACCTCAAATGGTCCGGTCCACCTGTCCTGGAGCACACAAGGCTCTACAGGGGCCATGACCCAAACTTTCTGTCCAGGTTGAAGCTCAATCAGAGTGGCATTCTGATCATACCACCGCTTCATCTCTTCCTGGCTGGCTTCCAGATTCGCCTCAGCGAGTTGCCTGAATCGCCTGGTCTGGTTCCTGAAGGCCATCATGTAACTGTATACATCCTGGGGAGGTTTCCTGGGAGATTGCTCCCAGACTTTCTTGACTAGACTCAAAGGTCCTCTTACCCGGTGTCCATACAGCAGTTCAAAGGGGCTGAACCCTAGGGACTTCTGTGGCACCTCACGGTAAGCAAAAAGCAGGCATGGCAAGAGGACGTCCCACTTACGCCTCATAGGTTCCTCAAGACCCATTATCATGCCTTTGAGGGTCCGGTTGAATCTCTCAACCAGCCCATTACCTTGGGGGTGGTAAGGAGTGGTGAACTTATAAGTAACACCGCACTCCTGCCACAGGAACTTCATATAGTTGGATATGAAGTTTGTACCACGGTCTGACACCACCTCTCTGGGGAACCCCACACGGGAGAAAATCCCCATCAGTGCACGTCCCACCACGGGGGCCGTCACTGTCCTGAGCGGGATGGCTTCCGTGTACCAGGTAGCATGGTCCACAAAGACCAGGATAAACCTGTTGCCCATGGCTGTCTTGGGGTCCAGTGGCCCCACAATGTCAATGCCCACCCGTTCAAAGGGGGTACTGACTACAGGGAAAGGCTGGAGAGGAGCCTTTTGCTTCCTTCCACTTTTCCCACTTGCCTGGCAAGTTTGACAAGTCCTACAATGAGTGTCTGAACTCTTCCGCATCTGGGGCCAATAAAAGTGGGAGACAAGCCTTTCAAAGGTATTGTTCTGCCCCAGATGTCCAGCTAAAGGTACATCATGAGCCAAACCCAGTAGGAAGGCTCTGAAGCGCTGGGGTACCACCAGCACACGGGCTGACCCAGGCTCAGCAACCTTAGGCTCGCTATACAGGAGGGCGTTCTCCCAGTAGATCCAATGTGATCCAGACTGATCACCTGCTGCCTGGGCTGTGGCCTGTTGCCGCAAACCCTCAAGAGAAGGGCACTTCATTTGTTCTGTACAAAACTCCTCCCTGGAGGGTCCTCCTTCTTGCTGCCAATGGTTCAGCTCAGGTAGGTCCCCCAGTTCAGCAACTTGCTCCCGTGTAGGTTCCAGGGCATCCACCTCAAGGTCTGCCTCCTCCTGGACCTTGGGAACAATGGGGGCTGGTTTCCCACGCCCCCTACTCTTCTCTTTAAGGCAGGTTCCTGGGCCATACTTTCAGGCTCCAGGATCACTTGAACACCCTTACTGGCTGCCATAGACCGAGTGGTCACACACGCCCACTCAGGCAGACCCAACATCTCCAAATGAGACTTCTTCTCCACCTTAGCCCAAGGGGAGCTCTCTAAATCATTGCCCAACAGACAATCCACAGGCATGGCTGGCCTCACAGCAACTTGGAGAGTACCTGAGACCCCCCCACTCAAAGGGAACTTGAGCCACCTCACACTGGCTCTGCGAGTTGTCCGCTGAAACTACAGGGAAGAATGCTCCTTGGACACCAACTGGCAATTGACAGCTGTCACACTAGCCCCGGTGTCTCTGAGAGCTTCCACCCTATGGCTATTGATGGTCACCCACTGCCTGTACTTCTTAGTGTTATCAGGCAGCTGGGTCTCAGGGACCATCTCAAAGTCTCCTAGCGAGACAATGGACATTTCTGCGGGACCCCACTCACCTTGGGTACCCATCTCCTCCCCTCCCAGGGCTACACTCGCCATCTGACGGGGTGGTGCACGTGGTGGTGCTTTGGAATCCTTCATGGGACATTGTGCATCATACCAACGGTGGCCCACTTGACCACACGTAAAGCACTTGTAGGGGCTCCTCTGAACAGGTTTACCTGTTGGGGCCTCTTGCTTCTTCTCAGGGGGAGGCTGGGAACCCTTCCCTTGGTTCCCTTGGGAATTTCTTTAGGGCCCTTTCTGGAACTCCCTCTGTTTACCCTTGTCCCCCCCACTCTTCTACTGGGGACCCTGCCCACCTTTGGTGGAATCTCCCACATGGCCCTTGTGGACCTTGGTACTGACTCAGCGGTCCGCCCCCTCAGCAAGCTTCCTAGGGTTAGTTAACTTGCTATCAATAAGGTGCTGGCGTAGCTCTGGAAAACAATTAGCAGACAAGTGCTCCCATGCAAAAAAATCATAGAGCGCTTCAAAAGTATCCACTTTGCTACCCTTTACCCAACCATCCATGGCTCTGCAAAAGAAAGATACATATTCTACCCAAGTGGTTGCCTCCAGCTTCTTGCAACTCCTGAACCTCTGTCTATAGAGTTCTGTGGTCAAACCATATCTTGTCAACAGGGCTTCCTTCATGTGCGCATAAGACATCCTATTCTCACTGGGTAGGTCTAACAAAGTATCCCTCCCCTCACTCACAAAGCGGCCCCACAACCCAGCTCCCCAATCCTTCCCAGGGACCCGGTGGGCCAACATTGCTATCTCATAGGCTGCAAACCACTGCCCAATATCTTCATGCTTATGGAAATCTTTGATGACATCCTTGGGCATATATACCCTGCCTTCTGAAGGCACAGATGGTGCGCTGCCACCAGAGGGATTGATCTCTAGACCTTTTGCCTTGATCTCTAACTCCCTCAACATCCTCTCATGCTCCATTCTCATTCTCTCTCTCTACAAGGACAACTTGTTATTCCCTCTGACCCTCCATCTTAAGCTTAGCCATCTCCAGCTTGTGCGCCCCATTTCTCTCCCTGTCTTCCAACTCTCTGGGGGACAGGTCTTTGGAAGAGATGCTACTGCCAGGTGGGGACGGTACCCCTCCCCTGGCTGGAAACTCTGGCCTATCCAGTTGCCCATCTGCATCCCCAGCTGGCTCCACCATCAACTCAGGGGCATTTCTTGCTTTTACCCAGGCCCTCAGCGCCTTTTGGTAGTCATCCTTTTTGGAAATGCCTGGTGTAGCAACTTTCAATTTCTCGCAGAGATGCTTGAGCTGTTTCAAAGTGTAGGTTTCCAACCTCTCTTCCTCAAAATCTAGATCCATAGATGCAACAGATGCTGGTCTACTCATGGCAGTAAGAATTGGCAGTTCTCAGGAAAAATAACAGTCCATGGAAAAAAAATTCTACCAAAAAGTATGTGGTCGCGTTTGGTCTGTACTCACTAGTAGTGTACACCAATTACTGTGTATGAGTCACAAATGCAAGTCCAGAATCCCCACCGCTACCACCAATGTTAGAACTGGGGGTCTCTAGTTGGCAGAGGTAGGTACCTTTGACCAAATAGGGACCCTTGCTTCTACATCAGGGCAAGGGAGTTACACTTCTGGATAACCCCTGCTCACCCCCTTGGTAGCTTGGCACGAGCAGAAAGGCTTATCTCAGAGGCAGTGTGTTAAGCATTTGTGAACACATACAGTAATACAGTGAAAACACTACAGATGGACACCACACAGGTTTTTATAAAAATAAGTATTCTTTATATAGACTTAACACAAGACCACAAACGACAAAAATCCACAATACTGTACTGAAAATAGACTTAAAGATGGTAGAAGTAACTTAGTTCAAGTTGATGGTAAATGCGACAAAGTTCTCACAAAAGAACCTGGATGCGTAACGCAAAACAAACAAAAAGGTTCGCAGGGATGGAGATGCGTTGGTTCCTTGCTTCGGGGGAGACGATGCGTCGCGCCTCAATGCTTGCACAGAGTAGGGGATGCGTCTTGGTCTTTACCGGAGAGGAGGTGATGCATTGATTCTCGTACTGCGTTCCGGTTGCGATGCGGCAAGATGGCGCCACGATGCGACGATCCGGTGCAATGCGATAAGATGGCGCCCTTGATGCGACGACTTGAAGACGATGCGTGCACGCCCGGCGGCCGTGCGGTGACTCTGTATCTTTGGAGCTGCGACAGGCCCTGCGACACGCTTCTCCGGTGATGCGTCGGGTAACAGCTTTGACGAAGGCTCGCTTCTCTGGTGATGCGGCGGCGACCTCTGCGGCGGCGACACGCTTCTCTGCGATGCGACGGCAACAGCTGCGACTGCGACACGCTTCTTCTCGTTGAGTCGCGCTTCCAGCTCCCAGCGACACGCAGGCTTCTGCAGACAGAATTCCCAGCAAGGGAATTCAGAGGGGAGCTGGTGGTGAAGTCTTTTGTCCCTGAGACTTCAGCAGGAGGCAAGCACAAGTTCAAGCCCTTGGAGTAATATTCTGCAAGATGATGAAAGTTCTTTAAAAGTTCCTTCTCCTCTCCTTGGCACTGAAGACACCACTGTAGGCCAACCCAGCAAAGATATTGGCAAATCAAAAAACGCTTTTCCTATGGAAATTAGGTCCTAACTATAACTACCTACTGGCGACTGCCAGTAGGTAATATATCTATATATATATATTGTGAACAAATGAGGATGTCAAGTGCAGAGAGTTCTAAAATAAGTTCGGGGGATAAAGGGCCCACCAACAGTCGACAAAGAATGGATTTTTCAGGGGAGATGAATCTTCTCCCGATGACCACATGTGGGAAAAGCAGAGGATCACAATTAAGGGGAGAACAGCAACAAAAAGAATAAGACGGAGCCGCAAAGAGCAAAGGGAGAAAAGCCAAAGATGTGAAGAAATAACAAGGATGGGCGAAGACACAAACGCACCTGCTAAAGATGAGTTTGTTATCAACTTGTCATCTAAAAATTTAAATCAGAAACGTCTGAATCTATTGAACAAAGGACTGACATTTGGTCCCTCAAATGGGATGGACCTTGCTACAATTAGGGTGGATTTATATAAATTCTGCCGGAAGTTGAAATTAAAAAAATATTTTGCAACCAAGGCCCCTAGGTTAAAGGATCATGGATACCCGAGATCCTGTCACCACTAACATCTGAAGACATAACACCATTAAAAACATTATACACTCTGGAATATGAGAATCAGAAGGTGACATGTCAGTAATAAGAGAGAATATTACCAATGATGAATGGTGTAACAGGATGGCAATTGAAACAAATAAATTGGTCTGTAGCAAATGTAGGATGCGTTCCAAATTTTGCCCCCAGCTGCCACCCGGTAATAGGGTGGATGTTTTTCAAAAACTTATGACTGAGGATCTTCAGAATATTCTGTTAAGAGAAAAGAAATGGAAACATCTAAAAAACTGAATATGAGCGGTGATGATTGGTGGGCTCTAAAAGATCTTTGCAGTGATGGTAATACCATCATTAAACCATCAGATAAGGGTGGAAATAGCGTAGTGATGGATTGCCAAAAAATATTATCAGGAAATTAAAAGACAACTCAATGACTCTGTGAATTATGAGATATTAAAAGAGGATCCAACTTCACAAATCATGCAGGCATACCAAACTATGTTAAATAATTGGCACAGACTAGAGCTCTTGGGTGATGATGAATTAGGGTATCTACTAACGGCTCATCCCATTACTCCCACAATATATGTGCTTCCCAAAGTCCACAAGAGTCTCGACAACCCCCCAGGTCGTCCAATAGTGAGCTCATGCGGCTCCTTACTAGAAAATACGTCCAGCTTTGTGGACATTTTTCTGTTTCTATATGTTGAAAATTTACCCTCCTCCATTCGTGATTCAGTGGATTTTTAAATCGAATTGGAGATATACCATGGAATATTCATATAATATCACATTTCTTCAATCAACCTTCTTATATATAATATCACATTTCTTCAATCAACCTTCTTGGTGCTTTAATTACTCTGCCTGATCTGGTTTTTGGAAGCTGGGAGCTGTCATCTTCACTGTCAGAGATCTTCGAAGATGGTGAAGAAGTAACAGCAGTCGCTGGGTTCTCAAGTTCAGTCTTTTTTTCACCATCTGGATCAGGAGACCGATGAATAAAATACCAAAAGTGAGAAGAGTCTCTGGTAACAGACTTCCCAGGATGCTGAGCAGTCACCATATGTCCCTTGATGGACACAATGTGGAAATGTGCAGCATCATATGGAGCATCAGATTTTCTACTTTGCAGTGGGTGGGCGATCACTAGATCTTCTGTCTTAAATCCAATGTTCTTTGCATGTCGGCTCTTGTCAGCATACGCTTTTAACTTTTCTTTATTAACCAAGTCCTTCATTCGAGTTGTAATATCACCTCCTTCTCTTTTGTTGGTCCATTGAGGTAATTTGGTTGTTTTTACTCTCCTGAGCATCAAAGTCACAGGACTTTCACCTGTAGTTGAGTGGGTTGTTGACCGATAGGCTGTTCAGGTGGAATTCAACACAGTTTGCATATTGAGCCTCTCAAGAGTTGTACACTCTGCTGCTTTCTTTAGTGTACTTATAAAACGCTCAACGAGGCCGTTGGCCTGAGACCACAAAGATGCACTCTCCTGATGCTTTACGTTCAGATGCTCTAGAAAATCCTTGAATTCTCTACTGTTGAACGGCGGGTCATTATCAGGCTTCAGAATGGCTGGAACGCCCAATGTTGCAAAAAATGCCATCAAGTATCTCAATGACTCGCTCATGAGTCATGAATAAGAGTTCCTCTATTAATGGAAATCAAGAGTACTCATGCACAATTACCATCAAATGATGTTCATTGTCAAGTGGACCAAAGAAATCGATGGTTATTCTCTCCCATGCATGCTTAGTGAGTTCTGACATTGTAAAAGTATGTTGAGTGATGTTCGTAGAGACGCAGTTACATAGATGACAGGCCTTGAGTTCCTTTTCAGCCCTCTCATCTAAATATGGAAACCAGACTTGATCTCTGGGAGCTGTCTTGGTGGCAACAATGCCATGATGGCCTTCGTGAGCCACTTCAATTGTCTTATGTCTTCAACTCTCTAGAATTAGGATTCCCAACCCTCGCAGTATAACTCCTTCCTGAGTTATAGGCAGTTCATCTTTAGCGTTTTTGTACTTTTGGTATTCACCATCACCGGTGAGAGGTCGAGTATGTTGGTTCAACGACTGATGTGTAATTATATCTTTCAACTTCAGCATGTCACTATCATGGCTTGAGGCCGTGATGATCTGGGCTAATGATATTGCAGTGGCGTATTTTACTTTACAATGAAATTAATGTAGGCTTCAGCCGTTTTGGATGGAGTACCTTGACCTTGTATACGCACTCCGGAATAGTAGTCAGCAGGGTTTTGATCTTTTCCTGGACAAAGTACAATGGTGCAATCATACTCTTGTAATTGGAGTCCCCACCGTTCAATGCAAGCAGGCATCTTGACTTTTGGATTGCCAAGGATAGTCAGTAAAGCTTGATGATCTGTTACCAGCGTAAAAGGCTTTCCATAAAGAAATACATGAAAATGCTTACAAGCCCATACCATGGCCAAACTTTCTTTCTCGGGTTGAAAGTAAGCACGTTCTGTTTGGGATAGACTTCTACTGGCATATGCCACAATGTAAAACCAAAGGGGATGATGGACGGAGTGTAGAACATTGCAAGCACTTACCCCCAGTCAACTGATCTAGGTTTAATCCATCATCATTCTTTAGCTCACTCCGCCACCCCAGTTCAGACATGGCCATATGCAAATCAGTCTGACCCTGTGCCTCATGGGAACAGTCCAGCCCGAACTGCCAAGCCATGTGTTCCCTGGACCGGAAACAAGCATCCTGGGACCGGTTTCTGGCTTTCAGCCGTCATCAGCCAGGCTATCTTGAATCCAGTGGCAAAGTGAGCAAGGGACCCACGTCTGGGCATACCCTGCCAACTTAGGCTGAACATAGCAAAACCAAAGGGGATGATGGACGGAGTGTTGAACATTGCAATCACTCACCCCCAGTCAACTGATCTGGGTTTAATCCATCATCATTCTTTAGCTCACTCCGCCACCCCAGTTCAGACATGGCCATATGCAAATCAGTCTGACCCTGTGCCTCATGGGAACAGTCCAGCCCGAACTGCCAAGCCATGTCTTCCCTGGACCGGAAACAAGCATCCTGGGACCGATTTCTGGCTTACAGCCGTCATCAGCCAGGCTATCTTGAATCCAGTGGCAAAGTGAACAAGGGACCCACGTCTGGGCATACCCTGCCAACTTAGGGCGAACATAGCAAAACCAAAGGGGATGATGGACGGAGTGTTGAACATTGCAAGCACTCACCCCCAGTCAACTGATCTGGGTTTAATCCATCATCATTCTTTAGCTCACTCCGCCACCCCAGTTCAGACATGGCCATATGCAAATCAGTCTGACCCTGTGCCTCATGGGTCCTTGTGTTTGCTTTATATGCCACAATGTGCCTTTAAGCATGGGGGTGTCCACTGTGCTTTTCTAGGATAGGGCCTAACCCAAAGGGGCTAGCGTCGACAACAGCCTCTGTATGAAGCTTTGAATTGAAATAGGCCATTTCAGCAGCAGTTTCAATGGCTTGTTTGATTTTGTTGAAACTCCTTTGACATTCCTGTGACCACTTGAATGAAACATTTCTGTTTGTTAACTCTTGTAAGGGAGCGCTTATGGTCTCAAAGTCTCATATGTATCTTGAACAGCAACTGGCCATGCCAAGAAATGAACGTATCATAGAAACTATTTGTGGGAGAGTAGCATTAGACAATGTTTGTTCTTCAGCCGGATCGGGTGTCATAGCCCCATCAGAAAAGATGTGACCACAGAATTTAAATTTAGTCTTGTGGAACTCACACTTGTCTGCATTCAAAGTCAGGCCTGAATCAGTCAGTAAGCGACAAACTAGAGCGAGAGCTTTATCATGCTCCTTTTGTGTATCTCCGGGAATCAATACGTCATTGCTATAGTTGAATGCATTCACAACCGGCTGTATGACACGTTGAATTACGTCTTAATAAAGTTCTGCAGCCAATGACACACCAAAACTGAGTCTTTTATATCAAAACAGATCTACGTGTGTAGAAAAGTTTGTAATATACTGTTAGAAATGGGGGTCTCTAGTTGGCAAGGGCTTGCACCTTTGTCCAAGTAGGGCCCCTTCTTCCTAGTCAGGATAAGGGAGTTACACTCCTAAAATAACCCCTGCTCACCCCCTTGGTAGCTTGGCACAAGCAGTCAGGCTTATTCTAGAGGCAGTGTGTAAAGCATTTGCACATAACCAACAGTAATACAGTGTAAGCACTACAAACTGACACCACACCAGTTTAGAAAAATATCCAATATTTTTATATACTTAAAACAAGACCAATACGATAAAAATCCACAGTACAGTACTTTAAAAATCTTCAGTTATCACAGTGTCCTTTAAAAACAATTCCTTGATGTCGATAGCTCCGTCCGGGGCTATCACGGCGTCGAGAACAAACAAATCCAAACAGTTCTGGCTGACCGCGGCGTCGCGGGTCAGCTACGGTGTCGGGAAGACCCGCAAACAGTACCTTTCAGAAATGCAGGGCGTCGATGACCTCGCGGTGAGCTTCCGAAAACACGGCGTCCGCAGGCGTCGGTTCCGGAGGTCGGTGCAGGCGTCGTCGGGCCCTTGAAGTCACACGCGTTGCGGATCGATCTCCTCTCTGTTGAAGTCAGGAGCGCTGGTGTCGGCCAGCGTTGGGTGCTGCGGTGTGAAGTGCAGCGGTGCGGCGTGCGGTGCCCTCAGGTCGCGGTGCGAGCAGCGGCTCGTTGGCAGCGTCGGATGGCGGCGTCGGTGAGACCAGGGTCGCGGTGTGAGATGAAGGCGGTGCTCGTCACGGTGCTGGCAGGTCACGGTGCAGCAGCGGCATCGTCGTAGCTGCAGCGCTGTCGTCGGCTGATGAACTGGAGTCGATGGCACCAGTGTCGGTGGGCCAAGGTTGCGGTGCGGGATGAGGGCGGGGCGTCGTGTAACTTACAAGCGGTGCCCCCGAACCACGGTGCAAGCAGCGGCGTCGAGTCTGGCGTGGAGCGGTGTCGTCGGGGTACCACGGGGTCGTCGTGAAGCGAGGCGGTGCGGAGTGCAGTGCCCACAGGTCGCGGTGCGAGCAGCGGCTCGGTGGCGGCGTCAGCAGGCGTCGTCGGTGAGACCAGGGTCGCGGTGCGGCGTTGCGGCGGTGCCCTCTGCGGTGCCTTCAGGACACGGAGTCGGCAGCAGCGTCGTAGACGGCGTCGGGCTTGAAGTCTTTGCTGTTCCTGAGACTTCTTGAACAGGGGGCAAGCTCTACCTCAAGCCCTTGGAGACACTCACAAAGTAGATTGCAGAAAGTTCAGTTCCAGTCCTTTCACTGCCCAAGACAGAAGCAGCCACTGCAGGCCAACACAGCAAAGCACACAGCAAAGTGGTAGTTCCTCCTCACAGCTTCTCCAGCTCTTCTTCTTGGCAGTCTTCTTGATCCAAAAGAGTTCTAATTTTCTGGGGTTTGGGTCCCCCTTTTTATCCACAATTTCTCTTTGTCCTCTGAAGGCAGAGAGGCCTTTGCCTAGTCCAAACCAGTTCTGTTCAGTCCTGGAGCACTTTGTTGACAAGTCTCCTTCTTTCCTTTCACAGTGCAGGCCAGGGACATCAGACGCACCACAGGAGGTGGAGCCAGCATTGTGGAGGGAAGGCCCAGCCCTATTCAGGTCCCAGGTGCATCTCCTCCTACCCATCTACATGTAGATCTTGCCATTCAGCCCTGTGCTGACTCACCCTGTCTCCTGGCATCCCCCAGCCCCTGTCACTAACACTCCAGACAAGGAATACACAACCTAACAGAGGCAGGCTTGGATGGTTAGACAAGAAAATACCCACTTTCTAAAAGTGGTATTTTCAAACACAGAATGTTAAAACCAACTTCACTAAAAGATGCATTTTATCATTCTGAGTCCAGGCATACTAAACTCGAATTTCTACCATGTTCCCTGGGTCAGTTAGGATTATAAGCTGTAATAATCAAAACTGCCCATTCTGGCCTTTGGGGGACAGGTAGCCTTGCAATAGTGAAAAACGAAATAGGCTGTAATTCACTATCAGGACATGCCACACACACCAGGGCATGTCCTACCTTTCACATACAATGCACCCTGCCCACAGGGGTACCTTGGGCCTACCTTAGGGGTGACTAACATGTAGAAAAGGGAAGGTTTAGGGACTTGCAAGTGTGTGCACTTGCCAAGTTGACATGGCAGCCCCAGGCTGCACACAGGCTCTGCAATGGCAGGCCAGAGTTACACTTTACGGGCTGTTTGCGTGGGTGGCACAATCCAGTGCTGCAGCCCACCAACAGCATTTGATCTATAGGCCCTGGCACTCTCAGTGCACTTTACAAGGGACTGACACATAAATCAAATAGGCCAATCATGGAAACACCAATCCATAACACATTTTATACAGGAGCACTTGCACTTTCCCACTGGACAGCAGTGAGGAAAGTGCGCAGAATCGTTACACCAGCAAAAACAGAGTCAAAACCAGGAGGTCAGAAAGCAAAAAGTCAGGGGAAACACGCCAAAAGATGCCAAGTCTAACATATACGTGCACTCTTCTTCGAGTTCCGGATGATAACCTTTGTTCAAATAAAGGCGAAAGAAATCATTAGGACCGCTCAGTTGCGTTTTCATGTCAGCAATATGTGGATCTGGATGTCGTTCTCATTTAATTGCCTTGTTTGCTTGGCGCATATCAACGCTATGCATACAGCTCCTTCAGTGTCCTTTTTAACACTACCACTATGGGAGAAACCCATGGCGTTGGACCAGTTGAAAACTCAATAATGTCATGTTTAAGTAATGATTCAAGCTCTTTTTCAACAGTTTCTTGTAAATGAAAAGTAACTCGTCTATGTCTCTGAGCAACAGGACGGACATCGTCATAAATGTGTAACTTTTCTTTCATTGTCTTTAGCTTTCCCAAACCATTAAACAATAAAGGAAATTGACTTACTATTTCGTGGTGAGCATTCAGGTTGTAATTGACAGAAATCACTTCCATATCAGCAGCTTTACTGAAACTGAGCAGATAGGCACTTGCTGCTGTACCATGAAGCACATGGATAGGTACTTGCATCTTAATTTTCTTGTGTTTCAATGTTGCTACAAATGAACCTTGAACTTTTATGGGTATTGATGCAGCCCATATGTACACTTTGGTTTTCGATGGTGTAAGTCGAGGTAATGGAGACAATTCATGATATTTCTCTTCAGACACTATATTTATCGATGCGCCACTGTTGATGAAGAAAGGTATTGAGTAGTCATTTATTTTTAATGTTAGTTTCAGACAATGTTTATATAACTTTGGCGCTTTGGCATGTCGACTTTTCTTTGATTGGCATTTTTCCTTGCATGCGGCCAGTTCGACATGCGCGCTTTTTCTGAGGTAAACATTGACATTGCGCAACCATCTTCCCCACTTTCACTGGATACTGAGGTGGACAAACTGTTTGACGATGATTCAGATGACAGTCAACTTCGTTCAGTGTCAATTTGCCTCAAATGATGTCGCTGCTTGGCCTTGAGGGGTTGCGTTGAATGTTGCCTCTAGAATTTTCTGGCTGCCATTTTGTCTTCATGCCATGACACACTTGCTTTTTCCTTTACTTTACAAACTGTCACACAATGGTTCTCTTTCCCAGTCCAATGACGGGACATTTACCTTCATGTGGAAACGAAAATCCACATCTAAAACGTAACTTCTTTTTTCTTGTAGACTAGACTTTGTGTCCTTCAGTCTTTTGTTTTGGCTTAATTTCTATGCTCATGATGCATTCACTTTGTGGCAGCTCCAGCCTCCATGTCAGTGGCTTGTCTTTCAGCATGCTCCTCAGCTCTGGCAGCCATCAACACTCGCTCGAGACTAAGAGTTTTTCTCAGCATTCGTCGTCTTAATGAATCTGACAAGCATCCATCCATAACTCTAAGTTGAATAGCTTCCTCATCATTAAATTCATTGAACTTACAGTGTTTGATGAGTGTAACAAGTCTCTCCACAAATTCATCAATGGTTTCACCAACTCTGACATTCTTGACTGAAGATATATCTTTTGTAATCAGCGTTTGGTACTGGATTGAACTTTAGATTCTGCGTTTCTTTAATCTGACTATGTGTAATTTCTTTGTCAGTTCATGACATTTTCCTTATGATTTCTTTCACACCATCACCAGCAAGATTTTTAAAATACTTGATTATCTTTTTATTATCAGTCTCTTCAAGTGAATCAGTGAAATCATCAAATGTCTCTATCCACGCAGACCATCTTTCGCCAATATTTTGCTTTTTAACAGTATCGAAAGGTGGTGGTGGTTTCAGGAATGGAGCAGCATTGTAGACCAGTTTTGAACTTAATGACACCCCGGGTGGTTCCTTGTGACTTGGAGCTTGCAATTCGTCTGTGAGACCCTGCGATGTGCAGGCCTCCGACGCATCTTTAATGAAAGCTGGAAATGTGACTTTCTTCGCAGCCATCTGAAAAATTTTCTATTCCAAAAGTTGTTCTCAGATATTTGTTCTTCGAAACCTGTGAAGTTGCTCTGTGCCCCACTCTGCAACTTCGCGAGTGAGCCGCTTCTAGTATGGACGGCTCTGTCAGCACAACCCCGAACACTTCTCCTTGAGCCACCTTCGCTGAGTGTGGTAGTATGAGCTCTCTCTTTAGGGCATTCAGTAAGTCATTTTTTCCTTTTTGTTTAAATGGCAATTTGGTTTTTGTAACACCTGGTTGATCTTCACCTTGCAGCACTTCTGTTCATGGTGTTATTTTTTAGGTTATGATTATCAGCAGCTGTACTTTGTAAATCAGGTTGTAACCACTTTCAGCGTTAACACTCTGTATAATGTACAACCTTACCTTGCGTGACAGTGCAATACCTTTGTGTATGGCTTGACCATCAGGTTCTCGACCATCAACGTGTAAATTCTCTGCAATGCTTCCATTGTCTTCATGTGCTTTACAGCAGATGCTGGAGTTGTACTTTAACTCCACGTGCATGAAGTGTCGACTCCGACCTTCAACAGTAAGACATGTGGCATGCGCAAGCAGTTTGCTTGGACCAAGGCAAACCCTCTGTTAGAGCACGGTCGTTCTTTGGCTTACTTATCCCCTCTGTCGTCACAATTTGTAGCCGGGGTACCTGTCAAGAACCACTCCACACATGGAACCTAGAATTACAAGTCTTTATTTTGCTGCGTTTAACTGCAAACTCAACATTCTAAATCAATTATTAATGGCATTGCCTTCTGACACCTACGTCACTGCTGTACAAAGTCCGTTGGGAGCCAAAAGGGTTCAGTTCTAAAATATCGCAAGACACTACAACAAGGATGCATTTTACACTAAGAAATAGCGCTAAATCTAAGAGAACATGAATAGTGAGAGCAAGCAGCGGCTCGCTAAATGTTTATTTTGGGTAGGATTTTCCCCGACTTTCTCCGAGCATTTAGCTCTATTTTCTTAGTGCAAAATGCATCCTTGCGTCCACATAGCGCTAAATGCAACAGAACACAAATAGCGAGCATGAGCAGCCACTTGCACTCTCTAAATGTGCTCTCGCCATTGGATTTTTTCTACAAATTCCTCTCAATTATGCCAAAGGGTGTAATTGCATTATTATCGGTAACCCTGCATCAAAGATTAAAGCAGAATTACTAAAATTACTCAGATTACTCTGGCATAATTTAAATTTTGCCTTGGGCTTATTATGTATCCCTGGGACCAGAAGGGTCTGAGGGACGTAATGATATATTACTTTTAAAAATAGCTCATCGGAGTAAAAAATTACAGATGAAAACATTGTCAACTATTTATTTTTTTCTGGCTTATTTTCACTTTTTTTTAACTTCAACGATTAGATTCTTCTGGAAAACCATGAGCTCTCCACACAAATGACCCCTTGCTGACTTTGAAATTTTGTCTAGTTTTCAGAAACATTCTTTTCTGGGTTCGCCCATGAAGTTCACATCTGTCTCCACGACAAACTTCAAGTGGATAGAAACTGCAAAATGTAGGAAAAATAGACTTGGCGCAGAGCAGGCAGGCTTATCATCAGAAGCAATGTGTAAACACGCTCACACAGAAACACAATGACCACACCACAAAAAAGGCTCCATACAGGATTATATGAAAATACGTAGTATATTATACATAACATAGACCAAACCAACATGAATCAGAAATACTGTGCATATTATGCAAATTCTGAAATAGTACTCATTATCCTGACAATGCAAGAATCAAAATGACATACATAATATCAGTGCATGTAATGCCAGTCTAGGTTAGGGAAAGAGAAAACACATAAATAACCATATTTCACCATAAAATCATAAATACTTTGCAGGCAATGCAGTCTTGTTCAGAGGCAACCACATGAAATTCACAAGTAACCACAAAACATAGGGCCCAGTGCCTCTGTGCTCCTACCATCAGTATTACAGTAGATTTGGATTTATGCATGAAACGTAGGGCTCAGGGACACCTGTGCACCTACTACCTGTTATACGGCAATTAAGGCAGTTAGTCTCTAAACCAGCAAAATGGGGACCTCCGTCAAGGTCTCCCCGTAATGTGGAGTCACAGGCCAAGTGCACCACGGAACAAGCACCCCCAGGTTTGTGCCAAAAGGGGATGGGGCACACTTTGAGCCCAACTCACAACTGCAACTGCCCGCGAATGTGCGGTGCAGCTGCCAAGCCCAGTACCTTCTAGGCTCCACAGAGATCTCTCCTGGTGCGGCGTCATGCGTAGCAAGAAGGGACTCAGAAGCAGTCAGAGGCGGGATTCGATACAGGGCTAGCGTCATCTTCGTTGAGCCAACAGGCCCCGCCCACCACCTGATGTTAGCGGAGTTCCTCTGCTCCAATCTCGCCCCCCCTCCTGGGATTTCCCTCGCGTCTGAGGTGGCTCTCTCCCAATGGAGAGGTGGCGCGGGGAACCGAGGAATGAATAGGAAGCACAATTATGCCACAACAGGACCGGGCCTTACAGGGCTGGTGTAGCACCAATCATGAGGGATACGCCTGTCCCCGGGGGTAGTACGGAAGTGCACACCACCCGCTGGGGCAAGCGAGGAGCAATCCCAGCCACACACTGGCTGGAAAGAAAAGCACTCAACCTGTGCTTTTTGAATCCACGAGAGGCAAATAACAGCGCTCACCACGGGCTGACTGTAACACACAAGGAACGCAGTAAATAGTGCTCACCACATGGTGAGATTCCTTGTAGGTCACTTGGGGGCACCCTGGGAGCGGCAGGCAGGCATGAACATCAAGGTCCTTGGCAAAGTGGCAAAGTGACTAACAGGCAGTAGGCCAGAACAACAAGCAGGTAGTCCTAATGGCAGTTCCTACTCGCAGCACAGCACTCCTCTGGTGCAGTACGTAGAGCCAGCAGCGTCTGGTATCATGTCCCACTCACTGTCTGAAACCATAGGGTCAGAGCCCCTGTACTTATACTCAAAATTGTCTTTGATGAGAGGGTGACTTCAAAGGAACCCTTAGAAGTGTGCAACAACCCCTTTCAACCCAGCACTGCCCCCAGATGATCTGTGGGGGTAAATCAGCTGTTTGTGTGAGGGCAGGACACAACCTCTACAAATGTAAGTGTGCCCACCTCTCCTTCTCTCAGCCCAGGAACACTATCCGTATACAAATGCATGCAGATGTATCCCCTGTCACATGCAGCCCTTCCTGTGTTGTGGCTTTCTGGAAAGCATGCACCAAGTGAAGCTGTCACCCTGTCCCATGAGGAACAGGGTCAAGACTGATTTGCATATGGCTGGGTCCAAACTGGGGTAGCGTGGTGAGTAAAAGAACAATGGATTAAACCCAAATCTTTGTGACTGGGGGAGAATGTTTGTGCTGTTCAGCATTCCGTCCATCATTTGTTCCTTTTGCTTTTGTTGCCCTGAGTGGGAAGGGTGTGCTCAGATGTGGGTCCTGTGCTCACTGCACCACTGCATTCAAGCTAGCCTGGCTGATGAGGGGTGATACCCTAAAACCGGTCCTAGGATGCTTGTTTCTGGTTCAGGGAGGACCTGGCTTGGCAGTTCAGGCTGGACTGTTCCCATGAGGAACAGGGTGAAGACTGGTTTGCATATGGCTGGGTCCAAACTGGAGAGGCGTGCTGAGCAAAAGAATGATGGATTAAACCCAGATCTTTGTGACTGGGGTGAATGTTTGCATTGTTCAGCATTCCATCCATCATTTGTTCCTTTTACTTTAGTGAGTGGCACAATAAGTGCTGCAGCCCACTAGTAAAAAAATTTCACAGGCCCTGGGTACATATGGTAACACCTTCTAGGGTCTTATAGGTAAATTAAACATGCCAATTAGGGACATGCAAATTCTTCTTTGTTCAGAGATGAGAGCGCAAGCACTTTACCACTGGTTAGCAGGGGTAAAGTGCACAGAGTCCTATGGCCATCAAAAATGGGTTCAGCAAAACAAAGCAAAAATCTGGGGGCATGCCACGCAAAAGATGGGCATTTCCAAGAGTATCGTTTTTGTTGATGCAGATTAAAATTAAAAAATGACAAAAAAGGAACCTCTATCTTTTACGAAATTGAAAAAGTGTCATTGTAATAATACGTATATATACTATCAGTAGAGCGTTCGTGTGAGGTTCTTTAACAGTCGAGTACGACATACTACTAGGGATATTTTCGCAGTTTTCAGCTCAGACAAGGAGACTTTAACAAACTCCACTGCCTACCTTGCACCAAGCGAGACCTCAAAGCAGGACCGTATTGCTTAAATAACCTTCTAAAGATTAAATAAAAAGTACATCATGTCTGTCCTTCAGATTAATAAAATCCTCAGCACAAAAATTATACTGCAACATAGATCAGGCAAGGCAATTAACCAAGTGACAGAAAACATGAAAGATGCTTTAAAAAAACGATGGTTATAATTAAAAGTCAAAAGATTGAAAAAAAACACCTCAAGATGTGGAAAGGGGGAATCTCGAGCCCTGCTGCGGCGATTTGGATTTTTTCTGTCATCTCTAATTGGCCGGTTTCACAACTTTAATTAAGAGCAATTTTCCTAAGCCAAGCTGAACGAGACAGTCAATTTGCTAGAGCTGCAGTTCCTCGGAGAGGGAATACAAAAAAAATGCTGAAGTGATTTCCGTTTCTGCCCTCCATCCAACGCTGCCTCCCCTGTGCTGTGCGCAATATGCCCACCTGATTTATGGAAAGTCTGCAGCAAATACTCCTCCCCCCATATTTTCTAGTGCTGGAGTTACAAATATACATATTTTAGGCCTTCAGAAACCTGGTTGAGCCCACCTCCCAAAGTCAGAAACTAAGATCCTGCAGGAGTCATTCTGAAGTCATCAGATGACTTCAGCTTGGCTGTTCCTGTAACGAACTGGTGTAGTTTTTGCAGATAATTCTGCAGTATATGTATAGGGCGAAATATGTCAATGAGATGACTGAAGAGTCATCAAAATAACTGCTACAGGTTGGTGTTCTGATTACTTCCATGACTACTTCAGGATATGATGTTATTCCTTCACTATGACTCCATTAGCACTTCCGGATAGGTATTTATTGCTCCAGTATTCTTCCATGATGAGGGCTTGAACATTAATTCTGTGACTGATTGGTCTCCCTCCTATTGTCGCTCCACTAGAGCTAGATTTTAAATGAAGCGATGAAAATGATCTTTATTGTACGGTTAATTAAAACCTCTACAATTATGTTTAAAAACATGTGCATAATAAAAAGCATTTTCAAATCATGTAATAGGAAAACACATTAGTTAAAAAAAGCAAATAAACAATGGAATCTAAGCAGCAATGTTGTGGTCAAACTGACTCACTGGAGTAACAACATATCCTAACAAAAAGAGAAGTCCATAATAGTGGCTAAAGTGAAGTCGCAGCTGGTCTCGTGAATCACTAGTGGGCGGGGCGGGGGGGGAGGTGTGCTTTTGGCAGAAAATAAAAAAAATAAAAATCACTTACCTGTCGGCTGGCCGGCCGCAGCTTCTCTTCAGTCCTCTTCCTGACTTCTTCTGGAACAGGAAGCAGGATAGACTCCCCTGAGCCAATCACAACGCTGCGATGCAGCACTGTGATTGGTAATCAGCCAGGCTCCCCTAAGCCAATCACAACGCTGCTAAGCAGCATTGTGATTGGTCGGAGCACCGTGGTTCGGCGCTCAGATGGGGAATGGAAGACTGGGCATTTTCTCAACCCAGGCTGTAATGCAGCCTGGGTGCAGAACATGCTACATGCAGATGAATGTTTGGCCTGCCCCAGAGAGCCGGCCAAACATTCATACACACTTAGGAGGGTGTCTCCACTCCTCCCCCCTGCGCAGCCCAGCCCCGCCCCACAAAAAAGCCCCAGCACAGAAAAATAAAATTATAAAAAAAATTCGTTATTATAATTTTAATTTTCCTTTTTTGCCGTGCTGAAAGGCAGTGAGGTGACGCCCCTCCGCCTTAGCGGAGGAGCCGCCCCTGCTAAAGTGATGATATATCCCGATGGGGAAAGACGACCATGACAATACAAATGCTTTCAAATAAGTAAACATTTCAACTAGAGGATGACGTACCTAAGCCACCATCAAAGTGCTTGTGCATAACCAATTAATAAAACAATTCACTAGGTAAAAAAGTGCTGTCTAGCATGGCATTAAAAAATCCTGGTTAAAAGATGACATATTTAGATCACCAACAAAGTGCTTGCGCATAACCAGTTAGTAAAACAAACAATTCATAAAGTGAAAAAGTGCTGTCAAAAGTAGCATAAGGATCGTTAGCCCCTGTTAAAGGGCGCATGGGGTTCACTGGATAACAACCATTCTTCATATGGGAGAAACTATCTTGCAGCATTTAAAAAAATGTCCACCACTGTCCACTGGAACTTTCAAAGAAAAAACAGGAGTTAGATTGCGGGACAGTGAACTAAAGCATCAGTTACTAATAGCTCAGCTTGCTGAGGGGCCCTCCGTACTGAGCCGAGCTCGGTCTGCATAGTTTCCTGAGACTGAGCAAAGCTCCCCGGCAGGTCCTTTATTTGGCTTAACCTATTGGTGGCAAAGGTAATGAATTTGGATGTATGACGATACAACATAATTCTATTGCAACGCATGCCTTTACCACGCATGCATTACAATGCGAATGCCATTACCACGCATAACCTTTACCACCCATTTTTTTACAATGAATATGCCTTTACCATGCATGCCTTTACAATAAATTTTGTTGTAAAGAGCAGGATTGTTAAACGCATATGCGTGATAAAGGTTATCCCTGACTCCTGCCCTGAGCCCTAAAAGTGGACCCCAGCTAGACCCCCCTGGCCCCCAGCCCTTGCCTCGCGCAGCTCTGCCAAGCAGCTGCTGCCCCCGCTGGTGCTGCTGACCCTCTGGTCAGGAGTTCGAGGCCCTCCTCCACCCGCAGACTCCCTCCTGGGCCTCATCCCTGGTGGTCTAGTGGTAGAGCATCACAACTCTGCTGCTTGCCTGCCCTTCCATCTCTCTCTTTCTTCTGATTTTCTCTGCCTCTTTTGCCTTTCTTCTGCTTCTGCCTTTTTTCTGATTTTTTTTGCTATTTTCCTGTTTTTTGCATCTTTGCCGACTTGCCGCTGCGATCCCCCGCAGCCCTGCCCCCCTCTAGTGACCCTACCCGCGTTTCCCGCCTTCCAGCTGTCCAGCCCCCACACACTGCTTAATGGCGACCGCGCCGCTGTAGCACCAAAGGCAAGCCTGTTTGCGCCCGTCCAGGCTTGGACCGCGCCCACGCAGGGGACCCTGGTTCTCGGACCTTCCACCGATAAGACGCCAGCACCCTCCTCACCCTCAACACAGGACGCCACACCACCTGCCACCTCGCAGCGCCAAAGGACACCCAAGGACCCTTCTGCCGGAACTGCAACCACACTCTCACCTACCCCAACACGCCAGCTCCTCTCGCCACCCAGCTGACCAACAGCGCACCCTACCAGCTCAACTGCATTCTCCTCAACATGCGATCCTTCACAAACACGTCACAGAAATCTGGGACCTCCTCGACGCCACCTCTCCCAACATCGCCTTCTTCGCGGACACCTGGACCAACCCCAGCTCTGGTCCAGACATCGCCACTGCCATCCCAGACGGCTACAAAATCCCCGCAAGGACCGCACTGACCGACCAGGAGGACGCATTGCCATCGTCCACAAGAACACCCTGCATCTGACCACTCGCTCGAACGACCCTTCGATAACCATGGAACACCTCCATTTCCAGATCCAGACCAACCCCAACACCACCCTCCACAGCACCCTCGTCTACAGGCCTCCCAGACTCCGCCCGCCCTTCACCGACGCCATCGTAGACCACATCACGCCCAAGACTCTCGCATCCACCGATTACATCCTACACGGCGACCTCAACTTCACCCTGGACAACCCCAGTGACCAGAACACCACATCCCTTCTGGAGAACCTCGCCAATATCAGACACAAGCAGCTAGTCACCACCCGACCTTCGTAGCAGGACACACGCAGGACACACACTCGACCCCGTCTTCACCGCCAGTGGAAACATCACCTACAGTCACACCACCGAACTCCTTTGGACCAACCACCACTGCGTGCACTTCAGCTTTGCCACTCCCACTGTCCACCACCACCTTCACCTTCCCCCCATCGTAGCTGGAAGAAGGCCACCGAAGAACACCTTACCACCTTCCTCATCACTACCACACCGCTTACATCAACAGACACCAACACCTCAGAACGCAACCTTCACCGATGGATCTCCAACTGCGCCGACAGTCTGGCACCCCTCAAGAAGGCACCAGGTAAACAACACTCCAAGAAAGCCTGCTGGTTTACCCCCGCCCTCCACAAATCCTAATGCACCTGCAGACGACTCGAAAAGAGATGGATGAACAACAAAACCCAGGAAACCCACGCAACCTTCAAAACCGCCGTCAACGCACACCACCTCTCCTCAAAACCACAAAGAAAACGGCCCTCCAAGTCAGAATCAATGCCAATGCACACAACAGCAAAGAACTCTTTGCCATCGTCAAGGAGTTCTCCAGGCCCAACAGCGAGACCACTGACGTCCCACCCTCCTAAACCTCTGCCACAAACTCACCACCTTCTTCCACCACAAGATTAGGCAAATCTACGACAGCTTCGACACCTAAGACCCTGCCACAACACCCTTCACCACCACACGCAATCTCACTGCTCCCCAACACACCCTGCTCAACTGGACTCCGTTTACCACAGACGACACACTCAAGACCATGAAGAGCATCCACTCCGGAGCCCCATTGGACCCATGCGCGTATCACATCTTCCATAGAGCAGCCATCTCCATTTCCCCAGAGCTTCGCTGCACCATCAACTGCTCCATCGAAACCGCCATGTTCCCCGATGACTGGAAACACGCCGAGATAAACCCCCTGCAGAAGAAGCCATCCACCAACCCGACAGACCTCAAGAACTTCAGACCCATCTCCCTCCTCCCCTTCCCAGCCAAGGTCATTGAGAAGGCCATCAACGCTGAACTCTCCGAGTACATCGAAGAGAACCACATCCTGGACATCTCCCAATCCGGCTTCGGAAGTAACCACAGCACAGAGAACGCACTCCTCGCCGCCACCGCGGCCCTCATCCTACTGGACCTCTCGGCCGCATTCAATACCGTTCCCACCACACCTTAATCACGAGACTCCACAACGCCGGCATTCGCAACAAGGCCCTGGACTGGATCTACTCCTTCCTTACAGGCCGAACACAGCAAGTCAAACTGCCTCCATTCCTCTCAGAACCTACAGAGATCATTTGCATAGTGCCCCAGGGCCCCTCCCTGAGCCCCACCCTCTTCAACGTCTACATGGCCCCCTCGCGGCCATCGTAAGAAAACACGGACTCAGCATTGTCTCCTACGCTGATGACACCCAGCTGATCCTCTCCCTCACCAACGAACCCACAGCCGCCAGAATCAACTCTCACAGCGGGATGAAGGCCGTTGCTACCTGGATGAAAGACAGTTGCCTCAAGCTGAACTCGGACAAGACCGAAGTACTCATACTGGGACCCACCCCCTCAACCTGGGATAACTCCTGGTGGCGAGCCGCACTGTGAACTCCTCCCAAGCCCACGGACCATGCATGTAACCACAGCATCATACTGGACTCCTCACTCACAATGAACCACCAGATCAATGCCATTTCCTCATCCTGCTTCCACACGCTCTGCCTACTTTGAAAGAGTTTCAGATGGATCCCCACAAAATCCAGAAAGACGGTCACCCATGCACTCATCACCAGTAGACTTGACTACAGCAATGCACTCTATGCCGGTGTCACCTAGAAACAGCTCGGGAAACTTCAGAACGTAAAAAACGTCTCATCGAGACTGGTCTTTGACATCTCCCGCCGCAGCCACATAACACAACACGTCCAACAACTCCACTGGCTCCCAGTCAACAAGAGAATCACCTTCAAGTTCCTCACACATGCCTGCAAAGCTCTCCATGACACAGGACCAGCATATCTGAATCACTGAGTCTCATTCCACGTACCTGCCAGACAACTTTGCTCCGCCCAACTTGCCCTGGCCACCATCCAATGGATTCACAAGACCAGAATCAGAGGGAGATCCTTCTCCTACCTTGCCACCAAGACATGGAACACCATGCCCCTCCACATCAGGCAATACCCGTTGCTGACCTAATTCAGGAAGGATCTCAAGACCTGGCTCTTCGACTGAACCTCCACGCACAGAGGGATCATCATCCCCCTGTGCGCCTTGAGACCCTCACGGGTGTGTGGCCGCGCTTTACAAACTCCTGATTGATTGATTGATTGATTGTAAAATATATCCCTCCCTTGCCCTGAGCCCTGAAATCGGACCCCTATGTGACCCCCCTGACCCCCAGGCCTTGTAAAAAATACCCTTCCCTTGAGCCCTAAAAGTGGACCCCCACCAGCCCCCTTGTAAAAAATACCCCTCCCCTGAGCCCTAAAAGCGGACCCCTTCGTGACCCACCCAGCCCCATACCCTTGTAAAAATACCCCTACCTGCCCTAAGCCCTAAAAGTGAACCCCTGCATGACTCCCCCCGGCCCCCAGCCCTTGTAAAAAATACCCCTCCCCTGAGCCTTAATAGCGGACACCTGCACAACCCCCGGCCCCCAGGCTTTTTAAAAATACACACACCCAGCCCAAAATCCCTAAAACCGTAGCCCCCTGCCCCAGGCCCAATCCCCCTTACCTCTCCACGATGACCAGGCAGCTCTTCTCAGGCGCAGCACATGTCGTAAAGAGGAAGCAGAAGGGTCTCAACATTTCCTTTTAACAACGCCAATAGCCTTCACCACCCTTACCACACACATGCCCTTACCACCAGTACCACACATATACCTTTCCCATACATGCCTTTACAATGTAATTCTTTGTAAAGGCATGCGTGGTAAAGGCATATGCGTTGTAAAAAATGTGTGGGAAAGGCTATGTGTGGTAACGGTGCATGCGTTGTAACGCATGCGTGGTAAAGGCTATGTGTGGTGACAGTTGCGTTATAATGGCTGTTTCCCAACTAATTTAGTCAACAGAGAATTTTAAAAAGTGTTGTCAGGGTTGAGGGAGGCAATTATAGCCTGCCAACATGTACGGACTCAAAGCTTGTTCCACTCACGCTTTGGCCTGCTTTTTTTCATCCAACAAAGCTGGGCAGAGGCAGACCACATGTTCAAATGCTTCCTCACCCTGACCACACCCTCTGCAAGTTGTTTCTTCCATGAGGGAACGCCAAGTGGCAATATGACTCAAAAATGGAAACTCCCAAGCCTGAGAGCCATTAATCTTGCCTTTGGACTAACAGGGTAGGTGCAGGCAAGAAAGGATGTGGGGGACGCCGGCTGGTAAGTGTTTGTAACGGCCCACGCATGTTTGTGCTTGGCTAGGATAGCCCTGTCTGAATGGTATGTCCAGAGGTGTATGTATTTTTTAATACCTAATTTAAAGGCTGAATGGCTCGGATTAATGGCACAGACTTCACTCACATCCAGGAGGCACAGGCAGTCCTCGAGAAACAGGTGGTGCAATCGGCTTGGGCTGCCGGAGTTGATTTCGGCTCATAACAGCGCCTCTAGGCAGTCACTTCTGGCCGCCTGGAATTTATGACACAGTTTGAGGTAGGCACCTGCCCTAGATTTTAAATGCACTGGAGTGTACTGTTAAACAAATATATGAATGTCCTGAATTAGTGTATGTCAGAAACCTGTGCAACATAATGTGGTAATATTACAATTCCAATAACTGTATCACTGATATTAAAAGTGATTGCCATACGTTTAGCATTAAATAGGGAATAACCCTTGGAAAGTGCATTTTCATACATTAGTCCCAAACAGTGGCATAACACAAAATCATGGAGCCTCCTGCAGAATATGATGAGGGGCCCTGAGTCTCATGTATATCAGAGATATTCATTGACCAAGGTCTTAACCTGCCCCCCCCCCTTTAAGGGCTGGGGGCCTCTTGAGGGGTTGTCCCCCCATGCCGCAGGGACTGCAGGGGCCTGCTGTTAGACTTGGCTACCTTGGCGGGGTTACCCCTGACTTTTTGCCTCTACCTCCTGCATTTTGGACAGTTTACTGTTTTTTTTTGCTGGTTTGATGCTTTTGGCCCTTCACCACTGCTGATCAGTGTCAAAGTGCAAGTGCTCCCTGTGTTAATAGTGATTATGATTGGTTATCCATGATTGACATGGAGGCCTTCTCTAGGGGTGACCGGCATATATTAGAAATTGTGCTTTGACCTTGCCACACATAGTGAGGGCAAAGTCTTGTTCAGGCAGTTTGCACTGCTCATGCAGTCTGCAATGGCAGGACTAACGTCATCTGTTTACTTGGGTCACTCAGGGTGTCACAACCAGTGCTTCAGGCCCTGGTGACCCCTTCAACTCCTATGATCTGGGGACCACTGGTACCATTTACCAGGGACTTATAAGGGGGTTAAAGTCCTTGACAATTGTGGTTACTGTTAGACTTGGCATCTTTGGCATGGTTTCCCCTGACTTTTTGCCTCTACCTCAGGTATTTTTGATGCTGTGCTGGATGTAGTTTTTGCTGGCTTAGATGCTTTGGGCACTTTGCCACTGCTGATCAGTGTCAAAGTGCAAGTGCTCCCTGTGTAACTTATTACAATTTGTTCTTTCTGATTGGCATATTTGATTTACTGGTAAGTCCCTAGTAATGTGCACTGAGTGTGCCAGGGCCTGTAAATCAAATGCTACTAGCGGGCTTTCAGCCCTGCAAATGTGTGTCAGACCTGCCACTGCAGTATCTGTGCATGCAGTTTTAAACTGATCCTTCATGACCATATTGCTGGGCCCATTTTTTCCACCTGCTGTGTGCAGATCCAGTGGCACTCCCACCCCGTGCTGTGTCGGGAGGCCCAAGGTCAGGGAAAATCACTAATCACCAGTGCGACTGCTAGTCAGCGTAGCCAGTGCAAAAGGAGACCCTGGCGTTGCCAAGCAACCAACGAGGCAGCTCGGAGTTCCTGGTGTTGCACAGCAACACCCCTCCGCTGGAAGCCGCAGAAGTCCCACAGCTCCCGGGAAGAAGACATGGCATCTGCAGGAGCTCTGACCAGTGAGTAACCCAGCACCACCGAGAAGAGTCCTCGGTGCGAGGCAGAGTGGGGACGCTCCCCGTGTGCAGGAGCCCCACCGCTGCTCACACCGCCGCGCCAGTCCAGCGTGCCTCCGGGCACCCACAAAAGAGCGGTGCCTTGTGAGGCAGTTGTTGGTTGGCCGTGACAGGACGGTCCACGTGAGTTCTGGTCTTCCCCCCTCTCATTTTAGTCTCATTGGGGGCACTCGGTCCTGTTTGCCGCATTTCGCTGGGTGGGAAGGAATCCTCAACGGAGGACCCGCACTGCCCTTTTCCTCCCCCAGCGGCAGAGCCTGCAGTCCTAGATGGGCAGGCGGCCCGATAACCTACTGGGCGATCAAAGCACAGGGACGCTGTGCCCAAGGCCCCTGGGGAAGGAGCATATATATTTGGCAACTCTGGTATTTTCCTCTAATGCGCATATTGCTTGATGGTTGTAATAACGGTTGCCTTACTCCCCTTCTGAAACCAGAGCAACAAGTGTCCTTTTGCTGAATCTGCCTACTATAAGCTGTGGAGTGGTTTTGCGACTAACTGTTCTGATTATGACAATTGCCTAGTTGACAAACAGATTGTGATTTATGTGATTATGGTCTACTGTGTTTATATATAAGTGAGATTTTTATATAACCTGGAGTAGAGTCTCTTTTGTGGTGTATTTAGTGTGTCACTGGTGTGTGGGTGTTACACAAACGCTTTACACATTGCCTCTGGGAAAGCCTGAATGCTCTGCCAAGCTACCAAGGGGTGAGCAGGGGTTATCTTGGGTGTGTAACTCCCTTACCCTGACTAGAGTGGTGGGTTCTGCCTGGCTTAGGTGCATACCTTAGCCAACCAGAAACACCATTTCTAACACCTGCATTATGCCCCTCGTTCCAAATTAAAGGGGCAAAGATCACACCAGCTTTTAGTGAAGTGTAGTTTCATCGTTTTTTTAATCTAAATTAAAGCAAATCCACAGTCATCCACTTACAGCTTTCTCCACACGATTTGTTTCCTAGAACAAGATATAATTGATGGCTAGAGAGAACTACCACCATGACTTTAGTCCACTTATTGTTCTCTTGCTGTCCATCCCTTATTTCATTCTTGTTGGCTGTGTCTGAGCAGTGACAGCTAAATATAACAGTTGTGGTAGAGGAGTATTGTGAGGAGCTATGGGCGAGGGGGTGTTGATAAGCAATTTCAGTGGGCTTCATATGAGGTCTAATAGACACAGTGGTGTGTATTAGGGGGTGCAGTCATTGGAAAAGGGTGACAGAGCTAAGTTTTATTACAAACGTCTTTGGGTGGTTAATCATGAGTGTATCGGTTTACAAGTTCATGGTGTTGTGTGGGTGAATGGTGTAGAAAGGTATGTGAAAATCGGGCAGTGGTGTTATGAGGGACTACTGTGGGTGATGTAAAGAAGATTATGGAAAAGTAAAGGGATTTGAGCGCCCGCAGGCAAGTAGTTGGATTAGGATGATGTGAATTTCTGAGGAGCATTCAGTAGATTGTGTTGTTAGTGGTCATCAGAGGCTGGTGTGGATATGTTTTGTTGACTGGTTGTGAGCGGTGCTCAGAGTAACTGTGGGATGTAGTAAGTGAATGATAATGCATGGTTGGGGGCAAGAAGTGTGAGCAGCTGATGAAAATGGTGGTGTTGCAAGTGTTTGCCTGTGAGTACAGCGTGCACCAAGTGGTATTTTAAGTACCTTTTGGCAAGTGTTGATAAGAGTGATTTATTAAGTTGTGCTGTGAGTGACGCTGCATTGGGATTGCATGAGTGACAAGTATGTGGCATAAGTGACTGTAGACAAATGGATTTAGGTCTGGGCAGTGAACTCCACTCCGTTCTTGGAGTTTGTGGAGTTTTCTGCACTCCGCGCTACGCGGAGCTCACGGAGTGCAGTTTTTACCTAGCTCGTGTTCGCCAATGGTAAGTTGGCGAGCGCAAGATGCCACTCGGCTAGAATTCTACTCAAGCGGCAGGAAGATCAGCGCAAATGGCTCTTCGTGCCGCACTCTGCTGCTTGCGGAACTCCACAGAGTTTTTTTGTCAATTCGCGGAGTTCATTTTAATTAGGTGTCAGCTAGTGATTTGGGTGAGGGATTGAGGGCTGTAAGTTGTGAGAGTGTGACATAAATGCCTGTTGGTGAGCCATGCAGTAAATAGAGGTCTGAATCATAGGTGCTGAATGGTATAATTATTTCTGTTAATCTTTCACTAAGAATGGGGTTTAGGTGCAAGTGGATGTTAATCTAGACTGCTACATGGTGAGAACACATTCATATAGAAAGTGTTTATGGAGAGCACATGCCGAGTAGGGAGAAAATATATAAACAGGTGTTATGTAGTATTAGGCAAAAAAGCATGGGAAAGCAGTGTATTTAAGTTGCATATTAATACTGAATGTGCAGAGGGGAGTTGAGAACTGTTTGTGCATGTGGAGCATTGCAGAAGAGTAAGGATATGGCATGTGAAGTGTGTTATTCGGAGCCAGGGTCACTGAAATTATGAAGCAATCAAACACCAAATTAAGCAATAGGGTTGACTAAGCTATGTGGCAAAAATGACAAATTATGCAGCATTATGCAGAACATCCTGTGATAATTATTATTGCGCTATGAACTTTAGCACGCATTCACACACATTAATAGAGTCTTTGCTAAGACTCCATCTCAATAGCAGCATCTAACACCTGGATCATCAAATAAAAGGTAACCAGCTAACCTGTTTAAATGATCTGTAATTGGGCAGCACCACTTACGTCATTTTTATTTAGTGACATTGTATCCTTTTGTGCTAGAAATAATTTTGAGGTCTGAGTTAGTCAAGGCCTTTAGATTTTAATAAAATTAGATGTATAATATATTTACTGCTAGGGGCTTTTTGCCAGCCCTATTCACCCATTGGTAGTTATTCTGTCATTCACACTGTTCTCCCACCCACTGCAGGTTGTACTGGAGTGACGGTATTCTCCCCTTTCACACGGACGCACAAAGTAGTTCCTTTAAAACCAAACGACTACAACGGCAATGTGTGTTTTGGAGACCCAAAATGTATTTTGCTTTTACCCAACATTTTGCAAAAACCATGACACAAAAAAACAAGCACTGATAAATTCAAAAGGTCAAACTTATTGGCTTTGAGACTGCTTTATTTTGCTGAATTATGCAGTGGAAGTTGGACGATGTGGCAAATGCAGTAAATCTATACATGTGCGGAAAACACCACAAACACAGAGTCACACAGTTCCCGTGGCTCTGATTACCACACAACAGTAAACCAGCCCCTTTAAATCTTACGATTTTCCAACAGGCCAGCCTTTCTAATCACCCGTGGTGTTCACGCCGCACTGACTGCCTCGCGGCAGTTATTTTATTTTCTGGCGTTCGCGTTCCTCTGCTTCATTTTTATTGTAAAGTACTCCAGGACACAGCGTAGCCCATAAATCACCCGCAATTGAATCCGACTTCTGAATAAGTCAAAATATGGTAATTGCTCGCTGTGCTTTCCTCTCCTCCGTGCATGTGTAACTTCCGGGGTAATGTAATATTCGCGGAGCCAAAAGACATAACAAGCCGGCTCGAGAACAACGCTTCGAAGAGGAAAAGAAAGGAATGAGCGTAAGCCTTCTTAAGGAAATACAATTTGCAACTCTGTAGGCAAATGTGGAAGCCAAGTAGGCTGTATAGGAAGGAGACAAGTGTGTTCTGTATATGAATCTCATCTGATATATATGCACGGCCTTGCAGAAAGCCTCCGTATCCCAAAAACAGAGATTTTTTATGATGCTTTCATGATTGCGATTTCCAAGCTGCAGACTTTGGCTAACATTTTGATTGGCTGTTGACTATTGCTCAAATTAAGAGTTTCACAGAAACCCATAATATGGTTCAGCATTTAATTTGTGGGAAAATAAAATGCAGCGGCCCAAAGTTTGTTTAGGAGCCTGCCAGAGGCGCTGCCGAAGGCCAGGTGGCCACATGCAAAGGCTATCTAGTCTAAATTCCCCATCCTCATGCTTCTTCTTTCCACCCCCTACACTTCCGGATCCATTTATATCAAAGGAGCACTGGGAGTAAGTCCTAATGCAAGACAGATATCTGCCATAGTTGGGGCTGATCAGTGTCTTAAATTGTAGCAGAGCCATAGCAGCGCCATGTTAAATGATTGTTTATCACTGGAATTTTAAAGGAATCTTCTGCTTTTGTATTGTGTTGTATTGTAATTGCATTGATATGCTGCTTACTACCTCTGACGAGGTGTCAAAGCGCTTTTTCTGCAAATAGCACGCTACTCCGGAACCCATAAAGGATTAGTGGTGAATTAGTATAGGGATATATCAAATTAATTTGAGCAGTGGACGTGTGAGTTTGTTATTTGGATTAAAAAGGATAGTAGGGGGGTAGAAGAGGGAAGGGTTTGCATATATAGCTCTTGCTCCCCTGATGAGGTGTTGAAGTGCTTTTCGGCAGCTAGCACGCTACTCCAGAACCCAAACAGGATTAGTGGTAAATTAGTGTAGGGAGATATGAAATTAATTTCAGCGGTGGACATGTGAGTTTATTTGGATTGAAAAATACTGAACCCAAACAGGATTAGTAGGGAATTAGTATAGGGAAATATGAAATTATTTGAGTGGTGCACATGTTAGTCTGTTAGTTGTATTGAAAAGGATATTGGAGGGATAGAAAAGGGAAGGGTCTATAAAGTTCTTTTTTTTGGAGCTCCTAGCAGTGGGAGGAGGTTTGGGATGAAGAAAAGGGGAGGCGGAGGGGGAAGAGTCAGAGGGAAAGGTTTAGAAAGACTTGTTTGGGAGATCTGAACAGTAAAAGAGGTTTGATATGATGCAAGGTGGGGTAGAGGAGGGAAGAGTGTAGAAAGGGTTATTTTGTGG
Organism: Calotriton arnoldi; assembly: GCA_963921515.1. Lineage (NCBI taxonomy): Eukaryota > Metazoa > Chordata > Amphibia > Caudata > Salamandridae > Calotriton > Calotriton arnoldi. The sequence continues at coordinate 1,082,919 of CAWUFW010002798.1, forward strand.
ATCATAGTAGTAGAATAGGGTTTGAGATGAGTCAGAGAGTGGAGGTATAGGCTATATTGAGAGCGGTATAGGGTGAGAAATAGGGTAGTGCATTGGAGAGAGTAGTAGAATGAGGTTTGAGATGAGTCAGAGTGGAGGTGGAAGATATATTGAGAGAGGTATAGGGTGAGATATAGGGCAGTGCATTGGAGATGCTGAATTAGGGTAGTGCATTGGAGATGCTGAATTAGAAGTAAAGTAATAAATATAAATACACATAAGTACATGGATGGCATATATGTATAAGGAAGGGACTATATGTATATTTAAGTTGTATTTAATAAACTCAGACTTTCAAGTGTTGCTGTACTTTAAGTTAATTTATTTGTTTTTATATTTTTTTGTTATTCAATAGTGAAGCAGTTGTCGATAAATAGTTATGATAAACGATTTACTTATTCATGCAGTCACCTATATACATGCTGAACATAGAATAATATAATCATAAGTAATATGTACAATTGTAAAGCAGAACTAAAAATATCTATATATTTATAAACATAATTATTATACAGGTTTATACAAAGCAATACACATATGTAGGTACACATCCATAGTCCAAATACATGCTTATATGCAGAGGGATATGCTGTATATAGCTGTTTGAGTATGGTAGTTATGTGGGGAGGAGCCACTGTTAAGTAGTTTTCTGAAGATAAGGTAGTTATCTGTGGATCTTATGTTTGGGGGTAAGGAGTTCCATAGTTTGGCTGCTTGAACAGAGAAGGATGTGTCACCTATGGTTTTTTTCTTGTATGGTGGGATTTTGAGGGTAGGTGCCAATCTAGAGCGGAGGTTCCTTTGTTGAATGTATCTTGTGATTTTTTTCTGATGAAGAGCGGTCCTGTTCCATGTATCGCTTTGTGGGTGATACAAAGCATCTTGAATGTGGATCTTCTGGCAACTGGTAACCAATGTAGGGCCTTCAATGTGGATCTTCTGGCAACCGGTAACCAATGTAGGGCCTACAAGGCAGAGGAGACATTGGCTTGTGGCTTTATATGTAAGAGTAGTCTGGCAGCAGAGTTCTGAATCCGTTGTATTCTTTTCATAGTTGTTAAAGATGATCCATGGTCAAGGCTAATGGCGTAAACGAGTTTAGACAGAACAAGAGAGATAGTAGCCTGGACCTTGGGTGGAATTCCCTGCTGGGGGTAGATGCTTTGTAGAGTTTTTATAATAACGAAGATTGATCTTGCTAGTTTGTTGACTTGGGCATTCATTGAAAGTTTGGAGCCCATTGTAATTCTGAGTTTTCTTACTTCCTTAGATACTTTAGGCAGTTTTCCCAGATTGTCAGGCCAGGCGGCGAGTGGGTCATCATTTTTCCAATCGCCACACGTGAATATTTCCATTTTGGAAGCATTCAATTTAAGATGGCTCCATGTCATCCACTGATCCACTGCTCTGAGACAACTGAAAATTTGTGAGTTTCCAATGTCATTGGGACTTTCCAGTTTAAGGAGTATTTGTGTGTCATCTGCATAGTTATAGCATGTGAGGCTAAACTGATTGATCAGGGCCGGTAATGACTTCATGTAAATGTTGAAAAGCATGGGTGATATGATAGAGCCTTGAGGTATCCCTGCTTTTGTGAAGTATGGTTTGGATGAGAAAGCGGGGCTTTGGATGACATTAGTTCTGTTTTGAAGGTAGGATGTGATCTAGTCGAGAGCAGTCCTCTCTGTGCCAGCTTCATAGAGTCTTTGTATTAGAGTGTCATGGTCAACCATGTCAAAGGCAGCTGAGAGATCCAAGAAAAGTTGAGCAGCAACCCCGTTTCGGTGAACTGTGTTTTTAAGGTCATCCCGGATGGCGACGAGGGCAGAATCTGTACCTCTTCCTGGACGTAATCCTGTCTGAAAGTCTGAATGTAGGGAATTATCTTCAATGAACTGTGACATCTGAGCGGATGAGCTCTTTCTGTCAGCTTGCCCAGAAAAGGTCCATTTGTAATTGGTCTGTAGTTGTTGGGGTTAAGCGGGTCCAGGCTTGTTTTCTTTAGTAATGGGCGTGTGTATGACTTTGTGAGATCTTCTGGAACTGTTCCCGTAGTTAAGGAATTGTTGATGATTCTTCTTACTGGTGTGGCAGTAGAGGTAGTTAGAAGAAGTTTCGTGAAGGTTTGTGGAGCACACTTGTCAGAAGGGCTGCCGGCAGTCCTGCTTGCTTTGACCAGGTCCATAAATTCATCATGTGATATTTGTTGGAAGGAATGGAGAGGCTGTGTTTGAGTATTCCTGGAGAGTTTGTTTGTAAAAGGGTTGGTGCTGGTGGTTTTTCTTTGTTTTAAGTAGGAGTGCAGCGTGTCTGCTTTGGTCATGTAATGAATTGCCAGTTTGTCTGTGAAATCTTGAGTAATGGGATGAGCTCCTTCTAGGCAATTTGGTTTAAGAAATTTGGTGAGAATTTTATAGATTTCTTTATTTGCACATTTAGCATTTTGAATTCTGTCTGAATAATATTTTGTCTTAGCTTTTTGATTGCTGAATTGTATAATCTGTTAAATTTCTGTAGGTGAAGTTTGTCTTGATTGGTGTTTGTTTTGAGCCAGGTACGTTGCAGCTTTCTAATTTGCTGTTTTATCTCTTTTATCTCTATTTCTTCAAGGTGCCTGTTTTCTTTTGTTCTGTTGAGTTGTTCTTAGTGGTATTAGGATATTAAAAGCTTCCTGTATGCACTCATATAGTTTTTGATCAGAGCGTATTGTGTCTAGATCTGGACTGGATGTTAGTTGTGTTTCTAAGTGTTCAAAATTGAGTTTGTTCCATGGTCGATAGGTGGATGCAGGTAAGGTGGCTTTAGATGTGTTGCTTTTTTGTTGTTTTATGTTGGAAAGCAAGCAAATGGTGGTCTGACCATGTGACTGGAGTCATTGTTTGAAAGGTAACTAGTTCCGTATTAGCAAAAATGACATCTAGGATGTGTCCAGCGATGTGTGTGGGTTTGTGGACGATCTGATGTACGTTCAGTGCGTCTAGACCAGTGATTATTGTTTTTGGGTGTGGCATATTGGGTTTGTCAAACCAAATGTTTAGGTCACCCAGAATGCATAGGTTGGAGTGTAGTGTTATATGGTTTGAAACTGTGTCTAGAAGTGTGTCTGGGAATGTTGCATTGCTAGGTGGAGGTCTGTAAAGGAGCAGGAAGTTACAGGAGGAAGATGGTGTAGGGTTGCATCTGGTGAAGAGGGCCTCACAACCTTGTATGGAGACGTTGTCAGCTTTAGTGATATTTTATATTTGCTTGAATACAACAGCTAGGCCACCTTCTCTTTTGCCTATACGATTTTGTGTGGTAATTTGATAGCCTAGAGCAATGAATTCATGCAGCACTGGAGCCATGTCATCTCCCAACCATGATTCAGTTATGAAGAGTTAGTCAGGTTGTGTGTCAGTGAGAAGGTCGTAGATGTGATGCTTGTTTTTGAGAGTGATCAAGCATTTATTAGTAGGCAGTTTAGAGAATGTGCTTTGGTGATAGTGTTACTTTGTTTTGGTGTTGACAGATTTGTTAACATTTCGAAAAAAGCAGCAGAAAATAACACAATAACAAAAATGTAAGCAGCATAACACAACTTAAACATAAAAAGACAGAGCAAAAGAGTCAAAACAGAACACTACACATCTGCCACTGTACTGCACGCTACAACACAATGCAATAATACAGCACAACAGCATAACAAAATGCAAAACGCACCACCACCACAACTAATATACACATGCATTCTTGTCACATATTCCAACCTCTAGATAATATTTTCGTAATATGGTGGAAAAAGATGTTTGCTATAAGCACTACCTTACTTACCACAAGGACATGTAATAGTTCCAGTCAAAAATGTTTTGTGATACAGCCTCATTTCTCTTTATCTAGCTGTTAAATCTTTTTTTCATTCCTGCTCTCTCTTTTTGTCACTTTTTCTTATCTTCCTCTTTCTCTATCTTTTTGTGCAGGTCCCACTTCCAACACTAGTGTCGCCTGCGCGGACAATGCCTATAGCTCCATTGCAGCAGGCCAGCCCCTCTTTCTCACTGGGAATTTGGAGAGGTTCTCTCCCAAATAATTCTTTTAAAGAATGGGGTTAAGTAATGCATTTTATAAACTAATTTAGCTTAAATTTGCTAAAAAGACATACACCCTAAAAGGACAACCTGAAAGGGCGCAAATAATACGTGATGTCACTTCGACTACCCTTTGCATTATGGTGAATGGATGTCTGTTCATTGCTTCTTAATGAATAAACATATTAAGTGGCCATATTATGCCGCTTTACTGGCTGCTCAATAAAGAAAGAAAAATCCAAATGTCCTAATGGCCACCAGCTATGAATTACCCTCAAAGCAATAAATTGGATGTCTACAGTCAAGGGATGCACCAAGTGCCATAATGTGTGTTTGATCAAAATGATTGAATCCCTGACAAAAGATGCAATAAGTAAATTTTATACGTTCAACATATCTATGCAAGTATTGTGAAACATGTCTAGCAACATCCTAAATAAATATGCATACCTATTTTTCATGCCTTCATAGCAGTGGCACATTATATAGAGGAACTAGCAATGTTGCATGACAAGCAGCTAAAAAAAACCTTAAACTGTTCCATCAACAAGACCCTCACGTTCACAGAAAGATATGGACACATAGTACCCCCTTTCTGTCACATATTCTCCCCATCTTTTTCCTCTTTGTCCCAAACTCTCCAGATTTCTCATGCTCTCCCTCTCTCTCTCTGCTCACTTTCTCTTTGGCTGAGTGCATGAGTGGCCTGGCCTATAGGGATGTCAGCTAGTGACCGACGGGCTGGTCTGACAGGTCAGTGTGTGGGCCGTGTTTTTTTAGCTGTTTGTGGACCTGTTTTATGGCCTGTTGGGTCAGTTTTTACTGTTAAGTTCTCCTATATTAAAACAAAAATGGCTTGTAGCAAGCTCAAATCCATGCAGAATTCAATACCTTCCAAAACACTTATACAGCTTGTCTTTCAAGTTCAAAATTGTCCCAAATTTGCAAACATGGGCCACTTTTTTAGTTATCTAATTCAGAAATACAGGCCACTTATATTTAGGTGGACAGGCCTATTTTCTGTCCCTGTCTGACCCTAGTTGAGTGGCCTATTTTCCATCGATCCATGATGAAGGTGTTCAACTCCCTTGTCAGTCTAACTCTGACCTCTGATCATTCAACAGGGCATGGCTGGGCTGCAGACTCTTGGCCCGAGAATGAGATTGTCAGACTGTGGAAGCAAACATGAAATCGTCCCCAGCACACGTCAAAAGGTGTCTCATAAATTACAGTGCATGCACAGAGTAAGCATAAATTCTTTAAAACATATATGGATTCTCTTGTTTTATTTCTTTAAGTCTTCAGACAGAAACAGCCGACACGTGTTTCGTCACAAAAGGGGTCAATATCCCGCGACTTTTTCAAGGCTCTGTCCTTTCAGTCGATAACTATAATCTGTGGTGATATTTCCATCCCACAGGGGGTTCTGTATCTCGCGACGTCTCTCTGTAATGGGTCTCTAGTCCCAGGATTAAAATATGTCCCAATAACACTGAATCGTGAACGTGAAGTGCCTTCGCTCGAACGTCGCTCTCCGTGTAATGCCGAGTACGGTACCGTACGGCATTTGTGGGTGACAAAAAGAGATCTCTGATATCTTTTCATCTTTATTGCTACATATGCAAAAATAATCCATACAGATTTTAGACAAATTCTTTTTAAGTTATCATATTTTTTGACAAAGCCTTTGAATATGGGGAATCCACTACGTAGAAGAGTGGAAAGAGGAGAGAGAGGTGAGACCCATACCCCTTTCAAATGAGACTAGAAAAATCAACAAAAAACATAATTAGAAAATTAAGTTATCTTCAGCTCCACAGAGAATAATATCAGAGCAAATGAGCGCAATTAACATCTTGAACGGGAGCTTGTAAGAAATTGGATTATTGGTCGAAGGGGGTGAGACACCACTTGAAATTATAAGCATAATCCTTGTCAGGATGAACCACAAAAGTTGCTTAATACACCTGTGGCTATCCCTCTTTCAGCTTTGCACAAAAGCAGTCAGGCTTAACTTAGAGGCAATGTGTAAAGTATTTATTCAGTACTCAAGCAGTAATAAAGTGGTAACACAACACAAGAAAAATCCTAAACCAATTTGGTAAAATAGAGTAAATTTTAATAGATAAAATGAGACCAAAATGATCATAGAACCGTGGTATGAATTTTCAGGTAAAAAATAGGGAGAGAATAGTAGCAAGAGGCGATGCACCAACTCCGGGTATCTGGTTGTGCTGGATTGGGACAAATTCACAAGTTCAGGCTGACTTCAATTGATCGTGGGCTGGATACAGGACTACTTTGATATGAGGACTTTGTGGCGTGACTCTGGGAGGCTCTGCATGGCCCTGCATCTCTCTGTTTTAGATCCAGTGAAGCTCTCAGTCAGAAGCTGCAGGGCGTTGCTTAGAGTCATATCCAGTGAAGTCTTTTGTGAGAAGCTGCACAACATGACTCTTTGGGGCTCTGTGTACCTTGGCGTTGCGCTGCCTTAGATCCCGTGTAACTTTCAGTGGGGAGCCGCATGGCTCTGCTGGGCTCGGCTTCGCATGGCATCAAATGCTTTAAAGTCTTTAGTGAGAAGATGCGTGACATGGCTCTGAAGGGTTCTTTGTCCCTCTATGTCGAATCGGAGAAACCTGCAGTTAGGCAGGGAGAAGTCCAGAACTCTGGGCAAGAGTGCAGAACCTTGAGGTCAGGATTCAGCACTACAGAGGCCAGCAGGGGGGGCCTAGTCAGGTCTAGTTGGATCTGGTCAGCTGCAAAGCAGGAAAGTATTCTAGAATCCTGTTATGTCCCTGTAGCTCAAATAGGTGGTCAGCCAACTGACCCTTGGAGTCACTTCTGTGGTCTCGGGTTCAAGGCAAGCATGTCCAGTCTTTCTTCAGGATTTTCAGGCATCTGGATAGTCCTTCTTCTGATTCTTCACAGGTACTGTAGTGTTCTGATTTCTGGTTATGCCCATTTTATGCCCAGTGCCCACCTGTGGGTTGGGAACACCCCTTTGTCTAACTCTAAACTAGTTATGGTCAGTTCTTTTCTTTCCCTTGGGTTTGGCTCCAACCTGGCTAGTGAAACAAAGGGCAGGCACGCGCAAGTCTGAGATGCATCTGCAAGTGACAAGGTAGGCTTCCTCTGAATTCAGGAAAGGCTGGGTACAGCCCGCAGGCTACCCTCTGAAGTGGAATCAGGGCAGCGGCACAGCTCCTCCCCAGCCATTCTGTCAGGAATGCCCACACATTTCCACACCCAGGTCCTTCCTTTGTCCACTGTCTGGGAGCAATTCACATCACACCACAGGAGAGCCATTAACAGCCAGGGACCCTGGACACTGGCAGAAAAGCACATTTGGCATAGGCAGGAAAATGGCAACTTTCTAACAATGGCTTTTTCAAAGTAGTAATATAAAATCAGTCTTGATCATTAGGTTGGATTTTTAATTCACACTACATTGAGTCCTCCAATCATTTTTCTAACTAATCCCAAACTGCAGCTGCAGTTATGGATTATAAGGTGTTATAATGTAACCTAGTGCTTTTCTATGGGAGCCCTAGCCTTGCCACAGTGAAAAATTACTTTGGATGTTTTTCACTGCCAGGACATGTAAAACTTGAAATATACATATTCTACTTTTTAAATACACTGCACCCTGCCCTATGTGCATTTAGGGCCTACTCTGAGGGTGACTTCAAAATATGAAAAAGGATGGTTTAGGCCTAGCAAAAGGTTTATTTTGTCAGGTCAAAATAGCAGTTTAGCAAAACTGCACTACAGACTGCAATGCCAGGCCTGAGACATGTTTGTCAGTGCTACTTTAGTGGGTGGCACAATGAGTGCTGCAGCCCACTAGCAGCATTTAATTTACAGGCCCTGGGTACAAGTAGTATCATGTACTCTGGTCTTATAAGTAAATTGAATGTACCAATAAGGTGTTCACCAATTGTACTATGTTTGGAAGGGAGAGTCTGAGCACTTGACCTCTGGTAAGCTATGGCCAACCTAAATGGGTTCTGCAACAGACGGCAAATATATGGGGTGATCCTACAGTAATGGCAAATTTCCAACAGATATCATACATCCCATTGCAATACAAAAATAACTAAGATGCTGATTGTTGCAAAATGGCTCTCTCCTCTTTTTGCTGAACTCTTTTTGTTGGCCTTTGGACTCTGATCACTTTACCACTGCTAATCAATACTAAAGTGCATGTGCTTCTTTCCTAAACATGTGTGTAATTTGTGTATACATTATTGGCATATTTAATTTACTTGTAAGTCCCTTGTTAAGTGGTATACCATGTACCCAGGGCCTGTAAGTTAATGCTACTAGTGGGCTGCAGCACTGATTGTGCCACCCTCAGAGGGAGCCTTTCAAACCTCCCTCAGGGCTGCCACTGCAGTGCCTGTGTGTGCAGCTTACTGCCGTTTCGACTTGCCATTTTAAACTACTTGCCAAGCCTTAAAACTCATCTTTTATTTCATATGTCACCCCTAAGGTAAGCCCTAGTTAACCCTAAGTGCAGGGTCCTATGTAATTAAAAGGTAGGACATGTACCTAGTTGTGTTATATGTCCTAGTAGCAACAAGCATTCAAATGTGTTTTTCACTACTGTGAGGCCTGCCCCTCTCATAGGTTAACATTGGGGATTCATTAAAAACATTTAAGCAGTAATTCCTGGTTTCAGAGGAGTATCTGCTTTATGTTTTGTATCTTTGGATTGTTAAGGACAAATCCTCTTTACTGGTAAAGTTGGATTTGACATTACTAGTTTTGCAGTGCATCTTTAGAAAGTGGGCAGTCCTCTGCTCCTAGCTCTTTGTGTGCCTTGCAGCCTGTCTCCAATACAAGTCTAGGGTAGGGTGACAGCTGCTCTTAGCATTCCCTCTAGACAGCCACAAACACAGGATGCCTCAGGGCATCTGCACTTATCTGCATACTGATGGGTCGTCCTGGGCAAGAAGGAATAAAGGGCTGATTCCTGCACTTTAATAGGTAGTGTCCTGTCCTCACACAAAGCACTGATCAACCCCCACAGATGGGCTGGCAGACAGGACTGGGCTGAAAGGGGACCTGGGCACTTCAAAGGCTTTGCTTTGAAGTCGCCTCCACATAAAAGGCAATTTTAAATATAAGTACTGGGTCTCTGACCCCCTAAAATCAGAAACTACTGGGCGTATAACTAAGCTCTGCCAGAGGAACTGCTGTGCTGCCTGAAGGACTCAACTGTGAGCCTGCTGCTCTCTGACTTTGTTGAAGGAGAGCTGGACTCTGCCTTCTGCCAAAGTAATTTCCAAGGGCTTGCTGGCTTGCCCCCTGTTCCTGAAGTCTAAGTCCATTAAAGATTTCACCTGCCTACTATTGCTGTGGGACTCTGCCACTAGTGAGTCCGGCAGCTGTTGCAAATACTAGTGCATGCTGCATCACCAGTGTGCTCTGGGAAAAGGAAGAGCGTTTCAATTGTCAAGGATCGAGCACCCCGTTTTTGCAAAAGACACCGCAGCGCCAATGGAATCCCCATTTCAGCACAGCCCCACCTGGTTGTCTTGATCAGGATCGAGCACTCTGTTTTGTTGGGTCCGAGCACCCTTGTTCTCCAACAGATGCCACAGCACCAAGGAAGCCCTTTCAGCACGGCCCTTCAAGTTGCCTTGACAACGGGAAGCTTCTTCGTGTTAGCTCCGTCAGCCCATGTGATCAGAACAAATGCTGCATACCGACGAGGCCCTGCTGCATCAGATGAAGGATCTGTGAACGACAAAACCCATCAGATCTCTGCAACCGACCTGTCTGACATCACAAGCGGCTAGTTCTAATTCACATATACCTGTCTCGAGGAACCTTCCATAAACGTACTAACCACAGACTTTTGGAGTATCGTTTGTGCACTCCAACATTAAAAAACCCAATTTGCCTTTTTTTAGCATTACCGCAAGGAACCTAATAGAAGCAAATGTGTTTTCCGCACTGTGTCTAATTTTATGCCTTTTCATGTAGTAAAATAAAACGACTTTGTTGGATTTTTGTTGTTTTGGTCTCTTTTTGTTGACAATGCAATAAACCTGTGTGTAGTCTTTTTGTGGTATATTCATTGTCTTACTGTGTGTATTGCACAAATACTTTACACATTGCCTTTTTAGATAAGTCTGACTGCTCTGTGCTAAGCTACCAGAGGATGAGCACAGGCTATCTCTACCGTGTGCCAGCTTACCCTGACTACAGTGAGGATTGGCCTGGCCTGGCTGCATACCTCAGCCAACCAAGAACCCCATTTCTAATGATCAGCAGTGAGGATAGGACTTTTGTTTGTGCAATACCATATAGTAGCTCATTGTTCACTACAACGCTATACTTGGACCATTTCAATTTCTTTTTAAATCTCCCGTGATTGGCCTTTTGCTTTTTCTTGCCAAATTATGTCTCAATCTGGAGAAGCAACACCTGCACCTGCACCTGAAGTTTTGGAGTTCGATCTGGCCAGGTTAGAGTCTTACGCGGTGGCTCAGATGAAGATTTTCTGCAAACATTTTCAGGTCTCCACCCGGTAGATGGAGCTACAGAAAGCCTTGAGGGCCTAGGCAGAGTCCAATGTTGCAGGGGATGATAATCTAGATGGGGAGGAGGAGGAAATTCTTGAGGAGGAGGAGCTGATTCTGGGGTCTGCTGTGGCTCTGGACCTGCCTGTAGAGGGGGCCAACAACTTGCCAGGAGCAGTACTAGGTTCCAGAGCAGGGAGAAGCGTTTCCTCCAAGAACCTGAGGAGGAAGAGGAGCTGGCAGACAGGAGGGAGGAGAGAAAGTTAAATCTGTAGCTTGCCAAGCTAAAGCTAGAGAAGGTGCAGGCTATAGCGGGCATGAGGATGGCTCTAGAGGAGAGGACACTTACCCATGAGCTCAACCTCAGAGAGCTGGATATCAGAGCCCTGTAAATAGTGTCCAGCAACAGTACTGGTGGCAGCATACCTGCAGTGTCTTCTCATGAGTCAAGGGTCAGAATACCCAGGGATTTGGTGCCTAACAACATGGTGGGTGGGGTGATGTGGACAAGTGGTTTGCAACCTATGAAGTAGCTCTAAGAGTGCACAAGGTCCCAGAGACGTTCTGGGGTGGTAGTCTATTGAGGTACATGCCCACGGTTAGGAGGAACACTCTTCTTACACACACGAATTGGGGCACCAGACATGCTACACTGCTAAGAAGGCCGTCTTGACTAGTAAATTTTGCCTGGTACCTGAGCAATACCAACAGAGGTTCAGGGCAGTCACAAGGTATCCAAACAGAGCTGGGTTGACAACTTAGACTTTGCTGGTAAGGCACTGAAGCACTGGGTGAGGGGCAGCAAAGTAGATGACTATTCAGGGCTGTACAACTTAATTTTAAAGGAGCACATGATTGATATTTGTTTTACAGAGCTGCGCTAAAACCTAGTGTATGGTAAGCTTACTGATCCCAGGAAGTTTGCTGAGGAGGCAGACATCTGGGTCAGCAACAGAGTGTCCAGAAAGGTACCTGGGGGTCAACCCAAGAAGGGAGGTCAGGTTCCTCCCAACAGAGTGAGGGGAGGTTCAAAGAGACCCAGACAGGTGGCAGGGTAAGGGGGAAGGGTTCCCATGTCCCTTCTGAGAAGAGGGAGGGATGGTCTGGTGGGCGGTGGCCCCGGGCACCCCATTTCCAACCCAGCTGCTTTGATTGTTCTCAATTAGAACACAAGCAGGGGGACTCTGTCTGTCCAAACAAACCATCTACTGCTGGGAACCCAACAGGGGTGGCCAATGTGGCCTTAGGGGGAAGTAGCCCCAGGGGCAAGTCAAAGAACATGCCATGAACTCCCTCAGCTGGGAGATAGACTCAGAGGGTAATATGGTGATCCCTGAGGGTGGAAGTGGTCACTTCCACCAGGTGGAAGTGAATGGGGTCCCAACCACTGCTATGAGGGATACTGGGGCTAGCAGGACCATGGTTGTGGAGGAGCTAGATTTCCCAGAGCAGTACACCCTTGAGGTGTGTAGAGTGACTCCAGCCCATGGGCAGGACTTATTCTGGCCTATGGCCCTCGTGTCCCTAGAGTGGGGTTGGGACGTGCCCCTAAGAAGAGTCTTCATTAGTCCCCAGATGGCCATTAACTGCATTCTGGGGAATGAGTTGCCCCCAGTGTCAGGAGAACTGGTAGGGGCAGTTGTGACTAGGCACCTTGACAGTTCAGTTTCCTGGGGATACAACTCCCAAAAGGAGGGTACAGAAATTAGTGTCTATTGAATTTGAATTTGTGTCTAACTCAATACTGCAAATCTAAAGTGAAATGTTGTCACTTCTAACACTGGCGCAAAAGTATAAATAACAGGGACAAAATGTATTTGCACCCATTTTGCGCATATTATTTATGCGTTGTTCACACTTTTGCACTCACAGCTACCACCAGGCAAAAAATTGTAGCAAATGCAAGGAAAACAGCAAGCATTCAGGTAAGAGCAGTGGGGCGGGGGGCGATGAAGGGGGAGTTGCCATACGATGACGAAGGAAACTTAAATTAAAAAAAGAAACCATGGTTTTCTTTTTTTTTAAAGTTTTCCTCGTCGTCGTATGCCTACTCCCCCCCCCGCCACACCGCTCTTACCTGCACGGGCCGCGCCTGCAAGTATGTGCAATATCTTTCGAAGTCTTAATGGGTGCTAGTGTTTATACCAGGTGCAAATACAACTCTGTGGTGTATGTGGCCCTTTTGGTAGGCATGCAAAAAATGTAAATGGTAGGATGTTGTAGAAAGAAATATAAAGAGGCCCACTCTTTTGACAATCACAGCACTTTACATCATGGCGAATTTATGCAAAGATAGATTGCCATCTACATAATGTCATTGTTTTTAAAGTCTGTATTATAACTAGGGCTCACGGTTTTACAGTATTTATATTTTGGACATTTCTGTCTGTTTGTATCATATTTATGTTTTGCTAATCTTGTCTTTATTTATCCACATTTATTTTGGGGTTTGCAAAAAAATGAAGCTGAATTTGGTATATTTTCACTTTTACTGACTCAATAAATGTACACTTTTACTTGAATGCCCAACAGGTTCCAGTGGAATGAACACCTACAGATGACAAATCAATATACTTATATGAGAACATGCAGATTTTAGTAACATCTTTGTGCATATCTACTGGTGCCTCATTACTGAAATGTATTTCTTTTTACCTCTCTTACCTGTCAATCAGAACTGCTATTGGTCTGGCAGTCATGACTTGAGAGCATTTAAAATCACTCAAAAAATAACCTAATTTCTGTTTTTATTCACATTTAAAAATAAATACAGTCAGGAAAATAAATGGTTTTCTGTCTGTATTTATCTGTAAATTCGGTAAAAACTGAAAACAGGGAGCCTTAATTATAACTTTGTGTGGAAGTGGAGTGTCAGAATCTTCCAAGTGTCTGTGCAAATATGCAACAGAGTTTTTACTTACCCCACCATCCAAAATTTTCAACATTACCTTTGCGCTGTTTCGTTATAGCCTAGAATTGGTTGCCCTGCATTACCAACCCTTGTCTTTGGTTTAACGCCGGTGGTTCGATTGTACTGTCTTGTTCTGAGAGCTGAGGTCTCTACTGGTTTTAGGTGTATTTCAAGCACCTTATGATCAGGTTTCATACCTGATCCCCTGTTCTTAATCTTATTTCACTTGTGCTTCCTGTCACTATGGTGCCAAACTTCCGCTATCGCCAAGGAAATTCCAACACGGGAGCTGGTCTTGTGCCTTACAATAACCGTATGCAAGTATGTGTTGGTGAGGAATGTGAGTTGTGCCAATAGTCTTTATTTTGCTATTTGGGTGCTTCATTTCCCATAAACACAAGGCAAATTGTTATAATAAGGAGCCCTCTTGTGGTCATTTATAGATGCACCTTTAGGTAGCTGGCTTCAGTGTAGACCCAGCCCAACGGTGATGCAGATGTAGAAACAAACTAGGAAGATGATACATCAATGGAACACGCAGATGAGTGACGGAGTGTATGAGGAGAGCTATGGACCCGGCTATTCGTCTCTGTGAAGGTTAGCGAGAAATGATTGAAACCAATTTAAGATATGAGCTGATCTACCCTGGCTGATTCTGAAATGTCTAACCGGATGATGAGATCACGTGTGGCTAATGAAGATGACAGGATCATCTGACGTATTAGCCCACTTTTCTCACTGAACTGCAGAAGTCAGTACATTGTGTCGATATAGCACCTTCTGTGCTTTGAACTGATCTGGGACCAGATTGTGATAGGTGCAACTTTATTTATTCGGTCTGAGCTACTACTGTGGCGTGCCAGTGAATGCCATGATTTCATTGAATAGAGAGAATTGAGTTGGCTCATAGGGAAAATTTAGATTTACTATTCCAAACTTCATATCCAAATACCTTGGTGATATATATATATATTTATATATTCAGTGAATTTCAAAGGTTTTTTAAATGCTAATTTCTAACTATAACGTGCCAGAAACCTATGTTTTTTTCAGTGAATTTCAAAGGTTTTTCAAATGCTAGTTTGTAACTATGCCTACAGAAGTAGGACATGTGAAGAAAGAAGAAAAAACGCACAGAAAGAAGCAAAAGAAATGTAGAAAGAAACAGAAGTCCACAAAGACGAAGAAAAATCCAGGAAGAAGCAAGACATGTACAGAAAGAACCAACAGAGGAGCAGAAAGAGGCCTTGTTGCAAAATCATCCTGTGCCCACACCTTTTCCAGACGGGTACTGGTGGTAACTGACTCTGACTAACCAGTCCTAGAGCCAGTGCTATGGTAAAAGACACTTAGAATACAGTTAAAACACCTACATACACTAGGGAACACTATGCGTTGGGGTACCCCTGTGATTAGCATGACCTCCTCTGTAACTCCCTAGTACATAATAGGGCAGGGGGATTAAAATTACCTCTTAAAACGCGCTACGGGGCGCGTTTGCACAGTGGTGAAGGGAGGGGGGGCCTGAGGTGACGTGTGCAAACGCGCCCCGTGACGCGTTTTAAGTTGCGGGATTAAGTCCCCTTGAATCCTGAGGGTCCCTGGGGCCCAACTAGCCCCCCAGGTACCTACAGTTAGGACCACAGAGCTGAGTTGCAGAGAGGCGTTCCGAGGCCACGCACCTTTTTCACCTCTCTGCAACGCAACTCTGTTGTGCTTACTGAAGGTACCTGGTGGGCTAGTTGGCCCCCAGGGTCCCTCAGGATTCAAGGGGAATTAATTCCCCAACTTAAAACGCACCACAGGGCGTGTTTGCGCACATGTCACCTGAGGCCCCGCCCCTCCCTTCACCACTGTGCAAACGCGCCCGTGGCGCGTTTTAAGTTGGGGGATTAGGTCACCTTGAATCCTGAGGGTCCCTGGGCCCAACTAGCCCACCAGGTACTTCCAGTAAGCACCACAGGCCTGCGTTGCAGAGAGGTGCTCTGAGGCCACGCCCCTTTTTACACCTCTCTGCAACGCAGCTCTGTGGCGCTTACTGGAGTTACCTGGTGGGCTAGTTGGACCCCAGGGCCCCTCAGGATTCAAGGGGACTTAATCCCCCAACTTAAAACATGCCACAGGGCGTGTTTGCACACATGTCACCTCAGGCCCCGCCCCCTCCCTGCACCACTGTGCAAACGCGCCCTGTAGCGCATTTTAAGTTGGGGGATTAACTCCCCTTGAATCCTGAGGGTCCCTGGGGTGCAACTAGCCCACCAGGTACCTCCAATAAGCGCCACAGAGCTGCGTTGCAGAGAGGAGTAAAAAGGGGCGTGGCCTCTGAACACCTCTCTGCAACGCAGCTCCCTGGCACATACTGGAGGTTCCTGGTGGGCTAGTTGGCCCCAGGGACCCCCAGTATTCAAGGGAAATTACTTCCCCATCTTACAACGCGCCAGGGGCCGCGTTTTTAGAGTGCTGCAGGGAGGGGGCGGGGCCTCCGGCGCGATGCCGGTCTTTTTTTTTCTTTTTTTTTTTAGAAAGGGGGCTGTGTGGCCCCCCTTCTTTTTAATTATTTTGGGCCCTGGGGACCCCATCCCCCAGGGCCTGACCCCCTTTTTTTTGTGAAAAAAAAACGGAATGGGAAGGGGGCCGCGTGGGCCCCCCTCCTCAGGCCAATTTCGGCCCGGGGACCCCATCCCTCAGGTCATCGCCACATTTAAAAAAAAAAAAATTTCATGGAGGGGGGCTGCGTTGCCCCCCTCCTCAGGCCTCCTTAGGCCCCAGGGACCCCATCCCCCGGGGCCGGCCTTTTTAAAAAAAAAAATTAATTTTTTGATTCTTTGGGGGAGGGGGGCCGCGTGGCCCCCCTCCCGGGCCACTACTTGCCCCGGGGACCCCATCCCCCAGGGCTGGCCCTCTCCGTTGGGGACCGTGGGGGGGTCCCCAATTCCCCACGGTCCCGCCGGCTCCCCGCGTCCCTCGGGAGCCGGCATTGCTTTTCCACATGGGGAGCTGCTAAGATGCAGCTCCCCGTGTGGAAAAGCAATTTGCTTTGAATTTTGGAAGAGAGAGCAGTTTTCCTGCTCTCTCTTCCAAAATTCAAAGCAAGTTTGCTATGACAGGACGGGAGCCGCGAGGCTCCCGCCCTGTCATAGCAAACAGCAGTGTCCCGGGGGTGGGCACCCCGGGACACTGCAGGAGCCGGCCCTGGGGGGTGGTGGTCCCCAGGGCCATCACAGGCTCCAGGAGGGGGGCCGCGCGGCCCCCCTCCCAACATGTGCAAAGCCCCGGGGAGGTGGTGGTCCCCGGGGCTCGGGGGTCCGAAACGGAGCCCAACATTAAAATTCTTAGTGCCCCGGGGAGGTGGCGGTCCCCGGGCGTGTGGGGGCTCGAGCCCCCCAAACAGGTAATTTAATTTTTTTAAAAGAAGCCCCGGGGGTGGCGGTCCCCAGGGCTGCGGGAGGGCCCAGTGCCCTCCCGCACCATTTTTAATTCAAAGCCCCGGGGGGTGGCGGTCCCCGGGGCTTGGGGGGGCCTTAGAGGCCCCCCAAACCATTTTTTTATTAACCCCCGCATGCCCCCGGGACTTGGCCCACCCGGGGGCCAAATAACAACGAAGCGCGGGAGCCCGCGCTTCGTTTTTTTTTTTCACGGCGGGATCCGCGCATCCTAAGCGCATCCCGCCGATTTTCTTTTTAAAAAAATGCTTTTTTTGGCCCTGGGGGTCCTTGTGGGACCCCCTGAGCAGGCCTAGGGGGTCAGGGTGTTTCTACCCTGCCCCCTTTTTGCGTTTTTCACGATTGTTTTTCTGATTTCTTGTGCCTTGGTTCTGCCGAGGCACAAGATGGCTGCCAACACTTCCTGGTTTGGAGTGTTGACAGCCAATTAGCATACAGCTCGTGATCGGGAGGGTGCGCGGACCCTCCACGGCCATAGATATATATGTGTTTTTTACTTTTGATTTTCTCAGCAACTACTGAACGGATTTACACCATTTAACAAAAAGGGTTCTTTCTGAACCAAGAACTACCTCTTTGCCAAATTTGGTGTAATTCCGTTCAGCAGTTCGGGCTGTAGCCATGTCTAAAATTTCCTATGGAAAATTGCATGGGGAAAACACGTTTTGGGACCCCCCTTTTTTCTCGGCCCCCACTTGACTAATCACCCCGAAACTTTCAGGATAGGAGCGGACCGGAGCGGCCCACAAGTTTTGAAAATTTTGCGAAGATTCGTCAACCGGCGCCAAAGTTATTTCAAATAGAATGTTGTGAATTTCCTATGGAAAATAGGTCCTAACTATAACTATCTACTGGCGACCGCCAGTGGATAATATATATATATTTATATATATATATATTCACTGAAAAAACCATAGGTTTTAGGGACAGTTATAGTTAGTTGGACATTGCACTCATACAAAACCCGTGAAATTCCCCCGTTATAGTTAGTTCAGCTAACTATAACTCGCGCCCCCGCAATTCACTGCTGATGACGTCACATATTACATCACTCATGACATGGTCATTGACATCACTGATGACATCACTGATGACATCTCAAATGACATCACTGATGACATCATCTAGTGACTGTGTTTCTGTAAAGTTTAAATATTTTTAATGTATATAGGGAAAGGCGTATTGAAGAATGAGTGGGTGTATAAGTGTCTGTATGGATGATTTAGTAGGTGCGTGACTAACTGTATAAGTGAGTGATTAAACGTATCTTACTGAATGCATGGGTTAGTGACTAAACTGGGTGAATGTCTGTATCCGTCTGTCTGTTGGTGTGTAAGTGGCTGAATGGGTTTGTGAATAGCTACATGAGTGTCTATATGAGTTATTGATTCTTTGTCTGAGTATCTGTATGGGTGCCTGAGTGTTTGTGTGGGTGGGGTGTGTGCGACTCTGTACATAGATGTGTGAGTGGGTGATTCACTGGGTGCATGATTTGAAGAGTGCATCTGTGATGGACTGCTTGGGTGGGTGAGTGTGTGTATGGGTGTGTTAGTGAGTGAATGTATATCTCAGTGGTACATGTGCGAGTAACTACATATGTAAAAGGCAGTATATATGTGTGTTAGAGCATTTAAAAGGCTATAAGTGAGAGTGTGTGATTGTGAGAGTGGCTGTATGGATGCGTGTGTGCTTGTATCAGTTATTGTATAAGAGCGTAAGAATGTGCTAGTATTTGTATGACTAAGTGAGCTGGTGTGAGTATAACTCTATAGGTGAGTAAATGGGTGTGAGATTAATTTTTTGCATGACTGACTAGGTGTGTGAGTACCTCTATGGATGAGTGGCGGTGTGTGAGTGTTTATATAGGTGTATGAGTGCATATGATAGTCCTGTACTGAGTGACTGTAAGTATGAGTGACTGGACGGGTGAGTGAGTAGATGTGTGTGTGTAGACCTAAGAATCAGTGAGTGGGCATATAGTTATTGGTATTGGAGTGTGTATGGTTTTGCGAATGGCAGTCTGTAAATAAGAGTGGGTATATCAAAAGTTATATTAGGGTGTGAGAAGATGCATGAAATTATCACATGGATGATGTCATCAGTGATGTCATTTGAGATGTCATCAATGATGTCATCAGTGATGTCACTGACCATGTCATGAGTGATGTAATATGTGACGTCATCAGCAGTGAATTGCGGGGGCGCGAGTTATAGTTAGCTGAACTAACTATAACGGGGGAATTTCACGGGTTTTGTACGAGTGCAATGTCCAACTAACTATAACTGTCCCTAAAACCTATGGTTTTTTCAGTGAATTTCAAAGGTTTTTTAAATGCTAATTTCTAACTATAACGTGCCTGAAACCTATGGTTTTTTCAGTGAATTTGTAAGGTTTTTTAAATGCTAATTTCTAACTATAACGTTCCTGAAACCTATGCTTTTTTTCAGTGAATTTCAAAGGTTTTGTAAATGACAATTTTTTAATTGTATTAATTGTTATATTTATTTTTTAAATTACATTGTAATTACATTATACATTACATTACAAAATATACTTTCTCAGAATGAATTACTTTAGTTTAAATACTTTGCAAATAGGCAATAGACTTTTAAGTACAGTAGTTACAGTTGTTGCAATGGGCAACACAATTTCAAACACAATGCAACATTGAGCACAATGTGAATATCTACTTAAATGCAATTAGTTACTTTATGGATTACTTTTCTCACCACAGGACTGCATCCTAGATTCAGTCCTGGGACATCTCCTGTAAACAGTTGAGTAAAAGCGTTTTGGTTACAGTAGTGATTTTTAAGGAATATTATTGTATTTTAAAAGTTGACACTTGGAAACTTTTTCACATAGAATCACCAATGTTATCCTATGGGAGGAAATTCACTTAGCAGGTAAGTAGTGTTATCGTTACTTTTTCTTACTCAGTGGTGGATCCTGGATCCAGCACTGGTGCATCTCCTGTAAACAGTTGAAAGAATGCGTTTAAGTCTTACAGGCGATTTTTAAGGAATATTTGTAGTTTGTGAAAATCGACACTTTGAAACTTTTCTGCTGAAAACCAGACAATGGATTCCTATGGAAGGAAATACAAGTTACTGGTAAGTATGGTTAGAATTACTTTTCAGGGTCAGTGCTGGGCTAAAAGATGCAGCACTGGGTTCTCTCCTGATAACAGGTGAGTAAATCGGAATTCATAGTTCGGGTGATTTTAGAGAAATATTATAAAGTTCCAAAACTCCACACTTAGAAGAATTTCCAAGTGAAACCAGTCAATGTTAGCCTATGGAAGGAAATTCAAGTTACTGGTAAGTACGGTTAGAATTACTTTTCAGGGTCAGTGCTGGGCTAAAAGATGCAGCACTGGGTTCTCTCCTGATAACAGGTGAGTAAATCGGAATTCGTAGTTCGGCTGATTTTAGAGGAATATTATAAAGTTCCAAAACTCCACACTTAGAAGAATTTCCAAGTGAAACCAGTCAATGTTAGCCTATGGAAGGAAATTCAAGTTACTGGTAAGTACGGTTAAAATTACTTTTCAGGATCAGTACTGGGCTCAAAGATGCAGCACTGAGGTCTCTCCTGATAACAGGTGAGTAAATCGGAATTCGTAGTTCGGTTGATTTTAGAGGAATATTTGCACAATGGTGAAGGAAGGGGTGGGGCCTGAGGTGACATGTCTGCAAACACGCCCTGTGGCGCGTTTTAAGTTGGAGAATTAATTCCTCCTCAATCCTGAGGGTCCCTAGGGGCCAACTAGCCCACTAGGAACCTCCAGTATGCGCTAGGGGCTGCGTTGCAGAGAGGTGTACAGAGGCCATGCCCCTTTACAACACTCTGCAACGCAGCTCCGTGGCGCTTACTGGAGGTACCTGGTGGGCTAGTTGGCCCTCAGGGACCCTCAGGATTGAAGAGGATTTAATTCCCCATCTTAAAATGCGCCACGGGGCCTGTTTGCACACATGTCACCTGAAGCCCCGCCCTCCCTTCACCACTGTGCAAACGCGCCCCGTGGCGCATTTTAAGTTGGGGGATTAAGTCCCCTTGAATCCTGAGGGTCCCTGGAGTCCAACTAGCCCACCATGTACCTCCAAAAAGCGCCACAGAGCTGCGTTGCAGAGAGGTGTAAAAGGGGCGTGGCCTCTGTACACCTCTCTGCAACGCAGCCTCTGGCGCATACTGGAGGTTCCTGGTGGGCTAGTTGGCCCCCAGGGACCCCCAGTATGCAAGGGGAAATCGTTCTCCATCTGCAAACGCGCCAGGGGCGCGTTTGCAGACTGCTGCAGGGTGGGGGCGGGGCCTCCGGCACGATGCCGTTTTTTTTTTTATGGGAGGGGGGCTGCGTGGCCCCCCTTTTCTTGGCCTCTTTAGGCCCCGGGGACCCCATCCCCCGGGGCATGAGGATTTTCATTTTTTTTAAAAATTAAAATAAAACGGGAAGGGGGCCGCGTGGCCCCCTTCCCTGGGCCTATATTGGCCCCGGGACCCCATCCCCCGGGGCATGCCCTCTTTTTTTCATTTTTACATATTTGGAGGGGGCTGCGTGGCCCCCTCCTCAGGCCATTTAAGGCCCCGGGGACCCCATCCCCCGGGGCCGGCCTTTCCTTTTTTTTTTTCTAAATTTTTTTTGTTTTTGGGAGGGGGGCCACGTGGCCCCCTCCCGGGCCACTACTTGCCCCGGGGACCCCATCCCCGGGGCTGGCTCCTCTCTGTTGGGGACTGTGGGGGTCCCCAATCCCCCACAGTCCCGCCGGCTCCCGCGTCCCTTGGGAGCCGGCATTGCTTTCCACATGGGGAGCTGCTAAGATGCAGCTCCCCATGTGGAAAGCAGTTTGCTTTGGATATTGGCGTGAGCAGGTTTCCTGCTCTCTCTTCCAATATCCAAAGCAGCTTGCAATGACAGGACGGGAGCCGCGAGGCTCCCGTCCTGTCATAGCAAACTACAGTGTCCCGGGGTAGGCACCCCGGGACACTGCAGGAGCCGGCCCTGGTGGTCCCCAGGGCCATTACAGGCTCCAGGAGGGGGGCCACGCGGCCCCCTCCCTTGAATTGCACAGCCCCGGGGAGGTGGTGGTCCCCGGGCTCTGGGTCCGTAACGGACCCCCACATTTATTTTCTATGTGCCCCGGGGAGGTGGTGGTCCTCGGGTGTGTGGGGGCTGGAGCCCCCACACGTTATTTAAAATTTTAAAAGAAGCCCCGGGGGGTGGCGGTCCCCGGGCTGCGGGAGGGCAGGAGAGCCCTCCCGCACCATTTTTTTTATTAAGCCCCGGGGGGTGGCGGTCCCTCAGGGCTTGGGGGCCTTAGAGGCCCCCCATATAAACAATAAACCCACCTTTGCATGCCCCCGGGACTTGGGCCACCCGGGGCAAATTTGCATCGAAGCGCGGGACACCGCGCTCGATTCTTCCGGCAGGATCCGCGCACCCTGAGCGCATCCTGCCGATTTAAAAAAAAAATGCTTTTTCTGCCCAGGGGTCCTTGTGGGACCCCTGAGCAGACCTAGGGGGTCAGGGTGTTTCTACCCTGCCCCTTTGTGCGTTTTGCGCACTTGTTTCTGTCCCTCGGTTCTACCGAGGGACAAAATGGCTGCCAACACTTCCTGATTTGGAGTGTTGACAGCCAATTAGCATGCAGCTCGTGATCGGGAGGGTGCGCGAATCCGACGCGGCCATAGATATATATGTGATTTTCATTTGGATTTTCACAGAACTACTGAACGGATTTACACCATTTAACAAAAAGGGTTCTTTCTGAACCAAGAACTACCTCTTTGCCAAATTTGGTGTAATTCCGTTCAGCAGTTCGGGCTGTAGGCGTGGCTAAAGTTTCCTATGGGAAAATGAATGGGGAAAACACGCTTTGGGACCCCCTTTTTTCTCGGCCCCCGCTTGACGAATCACCCCGAAACTTTCAGGGTAGGAGCGGACCGGAGCGGGCCATAACGTTTGAAAATTTCGCGAAGATTCGTCAACCGTCGCAAGAGTTATTTCAAATAGAATGTCGCGGATTTCCTATGGAAAATAGGTCCTAACTATAACTATCTACTGGCGACCGCCAGTAGATAATATATATAGTAGCTATATATATATATATATTCACTGAAAAAACCATAGGTTTCAGACACGTTATAGTTACAAATTAGCATTTAAAAAACCTTTGAAATTCACTGAAAAAACCATAGGTTTCAGACACGTTATAGTTACAAATTAGCATTTAAAAACCTTTGAAATTCACTGAAAAAACCATAGGTTTTAGGGACAGTTATAGTTACTTGGACATTGCACTCGTACAAAACCCGTGAAATTTCCCCGTTATAGTTAGTTCAGCTAACTATAACTCGCGCCCCCGCAATGCTGATGACGTCACATATTACATCACTCATGACATGGTCAGTGACATCACTGATGACATCACTGATGACATCTCAAATGACATCACTGATGACATCATCCAGTGACTGTGTGTTTCTGTAAAGTTTAAATATTTTTAATATATATAGGAAAAGACGTATTGAAGAATGAGTGGGTGTGTAAGTGTCTGTATGGATGATTTAGTAGGTGCGTGACTGACTCTATAAGTGAGTGATTTAACGTATCTTACTGAATGCATGGGTTAGTGACTAAACTGGGTGAATGTCTGTATCCGTCTGTCTGTTGCTGTGTAAGTGGCTGCATGTGTTTGTGAATAGCTACATGAGTGTCTATATGAGTTATTGAATGCTTGTCTGAGTATCTGTATGGGTGCCTGAGTGTTTGTGTGGGAGGGGTGTGTGCAACTCTGTGCATAGATGTGTGAGTGGGTGATTCACTGGGTGGATGGTTTCAAGAGTGCATCTGTGATAGACTGTATGGGTGGGTAAGTGTGTGTAACAGTGTGTTAGTGAGTGAATGTATGTCCCAGTGGTACATGTGTGAGTAACTACATATGTGAAAGGCAGTATATATGTGTGTTGGAGTATATAAATAGCTATAAGCAAGAGTGAGTGATTGTGATAGTGGCTGTATGGATGAGTGTGTGCTTGTATCAGTGATTGTATAAGAGCGTAACAATGTGCTACTATTTGTATGAGTAAGTGAGCTGGTGTGTGTATAACTGTATAGGTGAGTAAATGGCAGTGTGTTTAATTATTTGCATGACTGACTAGGTGTCTGAGTATCTCTAAGGATGAGTGGCGTTGTTTGAGTGTCTATATAGGAGTAAGAGTGCATATGATAGTCCTGTACTGAGTGACCGTAAGTATGAGTGACTGTACGGGTGAGTGAGTGGATGTGTGTGTGTAGACCTAAGAATCAGTGAGTGGGTATGTAGTTATTGGTGTTGGAGTGTCTATGGTTTTGCGAATGGCAGTCTGTAATTTAGAGTGGGTGTATCAAAGATTATATTAGGGTGTGAGGAGGTGCATCAGATTATCATGTGGATGATGTCATCAGTGATGTCATTTGAGATGTCATCAGTGATGTCATCAGTGATGTCACTGACCATGTCATGAGTGATGTAATATGTGACGTCATCAGCAGTGCATTGCGGGCGCGAGTTATAGTTAGCTGAACTAACTATAACGGGGAATTTCACGGGTTTTGTACGAGTGCAATGTCCAAGTAACTATAACTGTCCCTAAAACCTATGGTTTTTTCAGTGAATTTCAAAGGTTTTTTAAATGCTAATTTGTAACTATAACGTGTCTGAAACCTATGGTTTTTTCAGTGAATTTCAAAGGTTTTTTAAATGCTAATTTGTAACTATAACGTGTCTGAAACCTATGGTTTTTTCAGTGAATTTCAAAGGTTTTTTAAATGCTAATTTCTAACTATAACGTGCCTGAAACCTACGGTTTTGTCAGTGAATTTCAAAGGTTTTGTAAATGACAATTTTTAAATGTATTAATTGTTATACTAATTTTTTTCATACTGATTTACTACATTTTTAGAAACAATTTTTTTTTACAGATTTTATTTTTTAAATTACATTGTAATTACATTATACATTACATTACAAAAAATACTTTCTCAGAATGAATTACTTTAGTTTAATTACTTTGCACATAGGCAATAGACTTTTAAGTACAGTAGTTACAGTTGTTGCAATGGGCAACACATTTTCAAACACAATGCAACATTCAGCTCAATGTGAATTTCTAGTTAAATGCAATTAGTTACTTTATGGATTACTTTTCTAACCACATTACTGGATCCTAGATTCAGTCCTGGGACATCTCCTGTAAACAGTTGAGTAAAAGCGTTTTGGTTACAGTCGTGATTTTTAAGGAATATTATTGTACTTTAAAAGTTCACACTTAGAAACTTTTTCTCATAGAATCACCAATGTTATCCTATGGAAGGAAATTCACTTAGAAGTTAAAAACTGTTATCGTTACTTTTTCTTACTCAGTGTTGGATCCTGGATCCAGCACTGGTGCATCTCCTGTAAACAGTTGAAAGAATGCGTTTAAGTCATACAGGCGATTTTTTAGGAATATTTGTAGTTTGTGAAAATCGACACTTTGAAACTTTTCTGCTGAAAACCAGACAATGATATCCTATGGAAGGAAATTCAAGTTACTGGTAAGTACGGTTAAAATTACTTTTCAGGATCAGTACTGGGCTGAAAGATGCAGCACTGAGGTCTCTCCTGATAACAGGTTAGTAAATCGGAATTCGTATTTCGGCTTATTTTAGAGGAATATTTTAAAGTTCCAAAACTCCACACTTAGAAGAATTTCCAAGTGAAACTAGTCAATGTTAGCCTATGAAGGAAATTCAAGTTACTGGTAAGTACGGTTAAAATTACTTTTGAAGATCAGTACTGGGCTGAAAGATGCAGCACTGAGGTCTCTCCTGATAACAGGTGAGTAAATCGGAATTCGTATTTCGGCTGATTTTAGAGGAATATTTTAAAGTTCCAAAACTCCACACTTAGAAGAATTTCCAAGTGAAACCAGTCAATGTTAGCCTATGAAGGAAATTCAAGTTACCGGTAAGTACGGTTAAAATTACTTTTGAGGATCAGTACTGGGCTGAAAGTTGCAGCACTGAGGTCTCTCCTGATAACAGGTGAGTAAATCGGAATTCGTATTTTGGCTGATTTTAGAGGAATATTTTAAAGTTCCAAAACTCCACACTTAGAAACTTTTTCAGCAAAAAGCAGGCAATGATATCCTGAGGAAGGAAATTCAAGTTACTGGTAAGTACGGTTAAAATTACTTTTCAGGATCAGTACTGGGCTGAAAGATGCAGCACTGAGGTCTCTCCTGATAACAGGTTAGTAAATCGGAATTCGTATTTCGGCTTATTTTAGAGGAATATTTTAAAGTTCCAAAACTCCACACTTAGAAGAATTTCCAAGTGAAACCAGTCAATGTTAGCCTATGAAGGAAATTCAAGTTACTGGTAAGTACGGTTAAAATTACTTTTGAGGATCAGTACTGGGCTGAAAGATGCAGCACTGAGGTCTCTCCTGATAACAGGTGAGTAAATCAGAATTTGGATTTCAGCTGATTTTAGAGGAATATTTGTATGTTTCAAAAATCAACACTTAGAAACTTTTTCAGCAAAAAGCAGGCAATGATATCCTATGGAAGGAAATTCAAGTTACTGGTAAGTACGGTTAAAATTACTTTTGAGGATCAGTACTGGGCTGAAAGATGCAGCACTGAGGTCTCTCCTGATAACAGGTGAGTAAATCGGAATTCGTATTTCGGCTGATTTTAGAGGAACATTTTAAAGTTCCAAAACTCCACACTTAGAAGAATTTCCAAGTGAAACCAGTCAATGTTAGCCTATGGAAGGAAATTCAAGTTACCGGTAAGTACGGTTAAAATTACTTTTCAGGACCAGTACTGGGCTGAAAGATGCAGCACTGAGGTCTCTCCTGATAACAGGTGAGTAAATCGGAATTCGTATTTCGGCTGATTTTAGAGGAATATTTTAAAGTTCCAAAACTCCACACTTAGAAGAATTTCCAAGTGAAACCAGTCAATGTTAGCCTATGAAGGAAATTCAAGTTACCGGTAAGTACAGTTAAAATTACTTTTCAGGATCAGTACTGGGCTGAAAGATGCAGCACTGAGGTCTCTCCTGATAACAGGTTAGTAAATCGGAATTCGTATTTCGGCTTATTTTAGAGGAATATTTTAAAGTTCCAAAACTCCACACTTAGAAGAATTTCCAAGTGAAACCAGTCAATGTTAGCCTATGAAGGAAATTCAAGTTACTGGTAAGTACGGTTAAAATTACTTTTGAGGATCAGTACTGGGCTGAAAGATGCAGAACTGAGGTCTCTCCTGATAACAGGTGAGTAAATCGGAATTCGTATTTCGGCTGATTTTAGAGGAATATTTTAAAGTTCCAAAACTCCACACTTAGAAGAATTTCCAAGTGAAACCAGTCAATGTTAGCCTATGAAGGAAATTCAAGTTACCGGTAAGTACAGTTAAAATTACTTTTGAGGATCAGTACTGGGCTGAAAGATGCAGCACTGAGGTCTCTCCTGATAACAGGTTAGTAAATCGGAATTCGTATTTCGGCTGATTTTAGAGGAATATTTTAAAGTTCCAAAACTCCATACTTAGAAGAATTTCCAAGTAAAACCAGTCAATGTTAGCCTATGAAGGAAATTCAAGTTACTGGTAAGTACGGTTAAAATTACTTTTGAGGATCAGTACTGGGCTGAAAGATGCAGCACTGAGGTCTCTCCTGATAACAGGTGAGTAAATCAGAATTCGGATTTCAGCTGATTTTAGAGGAATATTTGTATGTTTCAAAAATCAACACTTAGAAACTTTTTCAGCAAAAAGCAGGCAATGATATCCTATGGAAGGAAATTCAAGTTACTGGTAAGTACGGTTAAAATTACTTTTGAGGATCAGTACTGGGCTGAAAGATGCAGCACTGAGGTCTCTCCTGATAACAGGTGAGTAAATCGGAATTCGTATTTCGGCTGATTTTAGAGGAACATTTTAAAGTTCCAAAACTCCACACTTAGAAGAATTTCCAAGTGAAACCAGTCAATGTTAGCCTATGGAAGGAAATTCAAGTTACCGGTAAGTACGGTTAAAATTACTTTTCAGGACCAGTACTGGGCTGAAAGATGCAGCACTGAGGTCTCTCCTGATAACAGGTGAGTAAATCGGAATTCGTATTTCGGCTGATTTTAGAGGAATATTTTAAAGTTCCAAAACTCCACACTTAGAAGAATTTCCAAGTGAAACCAGTCAATGTTAGCCTATGAAGGAAATTCAAGTTACCGGTAAGTACGGTTAAAATTACTTTTCAGGACCAGTACTGGGCTGAAAGATGCAGCACTGAGGTCTCTCCTGATAACAGGTGAGTAAATCAGAATTCGGATTTCGGCTGATTTTAGAGGAATATTTGCACAATGGTGAAGGGAGGGGGCAGGGCCTGAGGTAACATCTGTGCAAACGCGCCCGTGGCGCGTTTTAAGTTGGGGGATTAAGTCCCCTTGAATCATGCGGGTCTCTACGGGTCAACTAGCCCACCAGGAACCTCCAGTATGCGCCAGGGGCTGCGTTGCAGAGACATGTACAGAGGCCACACCCCTTTTACACCTCTCTGCAACGCAGCTCTGTGGCGCTTTCTGGACGTACCTGTTGGGCTAGTTGGCCCCCAGGGACCCTCAGGATTGAAGGGGATTTAATTCCCCATCTTAAAATGAGCCACGGGGCCTGTTTGCACACATGTCACCTGAAGCCCCGCCCCTCCCTTCACCACTGTGCAAACGCGCCCCGTGGCGCGTTTTAAGTCGGGGGATTAACTCCCCTTGAATCCTGAGGGTCCCTGGGGTGCAACTAGCCCACCATATACCTCAAAAAGCGCCACAGAGCTGCGTTGCAGAGAGGTGTAAAAGGGGCGTGGCCTCTGTACACCTCTCTGCAAGGCAGCTCCCTGGCGCATACTGGAGGTTCCTGGTGGGCTAGTTGGCCCCCAGGGACCCCCAGTATTCAAGGGGAATTGTTCCCTCTCTGCAAACGCGCCAGGGGGCGCATTTGCAGAGTGGTGAAGGAAGGGGGCGGGGCCTGCGACCCGATCGTTTCCCCCCCCCCCCCTGAAGGGGGGCTGTGTGGCCCCCCTTCCTTTTTCCTATTTTTAGGCCCTGGGGACCCCATCCCCCAGGGCCTTACCCCTTTTTTTTAAATTAAAATAAAATTAAAAAACGGGAAGGGGGCCGCGTGGCCCCCTTCCCTGGGCCTGTATTGGCCCCGGGGACCCCATCCCCCGGGGCATGGCCTCTTTTTTTCTTATTTGGAGGGGGCTGCGTGGTCTCCCTCCTCAGGCCATTTAAGGCCCCGGGGACCCCATCCCCCGGGGCCGGCCTTGCACTTTTTTTTCCTTTTTCCTTTGGGGAGGGGGCTGCGTGGCCCCCTCCGTGGCCACTTATGGCCCCGGGGACCCCATCCCCCGGGGCCTGGCCTCTCGTTAGGGACTGTGGGGGTCCCCAAACCCCCACAGTCCCGCCGGCTCCCCGTGTCCTACGGGAGCCGGCATTGCTTTACACATGGGGAGCAGCTAACATGCTGCTCCCCATGTGGAAAGCATCGGCTTTGGATATTGGAAGAGAGAGCAGGTTTCCTGCTCTCTCTTCCAATATCCAAAGCAAGTTTGCAATGACAGGACGGGAGCCGCGAGGCTCCCGTCCTGTCATTGCAAACAGCAGTGTCCCGGGGGTAGGCACCCCGGGACACTGCAGGAGCCGGCCCTGGGGGTGGCGGTCCCCAGGGCCATCAAGGGCTCCAGGAGAGGGGCCGCGCGGCCCCCTCCCTACATCAGCACAGCCCCGGGGAGGTGGTGGTCCCCGGGGCTTGGGGGTCCAAAACGGACCCCCATTTTAATTTGTCTTAGTGCCCCGGGGAGGTGGTGGTCCCTGGGGCGTGTGGGTGGGCTGGAGCCCCCCCCACATAGGTTTTTAATTTAAAAAAGAAGCCCCGGGAGGTGGTGGTCCTCGGGGCTGCGGGAGGGCTCAGAGCCCTCCCGCTTCATTATACATAAAGCCCCGGGGGGTGGTGGTCCCCGGGGCTTGGGGGCCCTTAGAGGCCCCCACACATAAAATTAACCCCCCCCAGCATGCCCCCGGGACTTGGCCCACCCGGGGGCCACTAACATCGAAGCGCGGGAGACCGCGCTCGATTTTTTTTTTTTCGGCAGGGTTCGCGCTCCCTGAGCGCATCCTGCCGATTTTTTAAAAAATAAAAAAATTTTTTGCCCAGGGGGTCTTTGTGGGACCCCTGAGCAGACCTAGGGGGTCAGGGTGTTTCTACCCTGCCCCCTTTGTGCGCTTTGCGCACTTGTTTCTGTCCCTCGGTTCTACCGAGGGACAAAATGGCTGCCAACATTTCCTGAATCGGAATGTTGACAGCCAGCTGACAGCCAATTAACATGCAGCTCGTGCTCGGGAGGATCCGCGGCCCTAGATATCACTATCTTTTTACTTTTGATTTTCTCAGCAACTACTGAACGGATTTACACCATTTAACAAAAGGGTTCTTTCTGAACCAAGAACTACCTCTTTGCCAAATTTGGTGGAATTCCGTTCAGCAGTTCGGGCTGTAGCCGTGTCTAAAGTTTCCTATGGAAAATTGCATGGGGAAAACGCGTTTTGGGACCCCCTTTTTCTCGGCCCCCGCTTGACGAATCCCCCCGAGACTTTCAGGGTAGGAGCGGACCGGAGCGGGCCATAAAGTTTGAACATTTTGCGAAGATACGTCAAACGGCAAGAGAGTTATTTCAAATAGAATGTCACGGATTTCCTATGGATAATAGGTTGTAACTATAACTATCTACTGGCGACCGCCAGTAGATAATATATATATATATCAGCAACGTAGATATATGTGGATTTAGGTATAGAAAATCTATCTATACTTATTTACCCTTCGATAATTTGGATTCAATATTTTGTTCTCAATATTTGCATGCCTCGATATTCTGGATTCGATATTCTGGGTGCATGCCCTCTATAGCATCCTTGTAAGGCTCGTGTGTGCCAGAGCATCTCCAGTGTGCCCCTAAAGGCTTACATATATAATGGCTTATCATGTCCATGCAGTGCCTGTACACACGGTGCTGAATCAGACCTGATTAGAAATAGCGTTTAATTCTTCTTCCTGATAGAATAGTACATAGACAAAAGTTTTGCGGGGGGGGGGGGGGGGGGTGGGGGAGGCTGCGATGGCCAGGTGCATTTCCTGCAGTTCCCCCGTGCAGAGAGCAGCGCTGTTGCTCCAGCAGGCTGCGATTTTGAGGTCGAGTTCTGGGAACATTACCCTGCGGTTAGCTCATAAACAGAACATGCTGTTTTTCACCCTGGTGAGGAAATTGCTTGATGTTTTGCCTGGGCCGTGGCAACGTGGAAATACGTCAAACCAAGTAGGATGGAACGTGCCCGCTCTATGTGAACTCAACAGTGACAGGAACGCTATGAATGACACTGCCGATCCGTCTCTTCCAGTTAGATTAATATTTTGAATACATTATTCTATCTGTAGGACACCCGAGGCAACCTCATGCCGCCACAATTTACAATTGAGAAACAGCAGAAGAGCAAAGTCTGATACTGCCCAGGATCAGATATATGTCGGGGGCAGAGAGGGGTGTGAATTCAAATAATGCATGGCTAAATGTTGTGTGGAACCTTAAATTATACTCGAATAGAGTTTGTATCTAAAAATGTGAATTTGTAAACGTATAACTGTTTAATGAATTTCCTTGGCAATAAAATATATGGCTCATTTAACTGCCCACCTTTCTCCAATCTGTGAAAACGACCGTTCAATCGATAGCTGTTTACAACAGACTCCAAATATCGACCTTGCTAATATGTGCTCAAGCAGAACATAACTACTCGCACTATAAAGAAATGAGGCATGTTCCCAGCATATGAATAAAAAAAAACATAAACAGCTGTTTGTTTTTGATGGCAGCACGAGCTAAGTGTTTGGAACAAATCATGATAAGCTGTGCATGAAGGATTTTGGCGCGCACCATATCATGTGCTTCCTGTGTCCAGGATGTGACGCAACACACTGCCTTGTGGACCCAGTCTACTTTATTATTACATTTAGATTTCCTTGATTAAAATACAAAAGTGTCAATCTCTGATTTTTTTTCTAAGGTGCATCGTGTTTTTAAAAGTATTTACCAAACGTTTTTTCCATGGCTGTTTCTCTCATATTTCACTGAGCGGATGACGTTTTTATTTCCTCCTAGCAAGTGTGTAAAAAAGGAGTGTATGTGGGCACATTATGGCCTTCACTCAATAACGTGAGCTGATTGGATCATTCTATTTTGTGGTCTCAGTTAGTCTGTTGTTGTGTTTGTAAGGCACGGCAACGTTGCATCTCAAATTTATTGGAGAACTATACTGTGTGGAACCAGAAATTCATGGGAAACGGTGAACGGTGGCATCAGCAAAAACAAGGATGAGTCCCTGCTCACGGGATAAGAAAAGCCTGTTTGTGAAACCAATGGGCATATTTACAATGAAGTGAACGGAGTGCGGCGTTAGCCTTCCTCTCACTCTGCCACTTCAGAACCGCATGGCTGAACCATAATTACAACAATATGGTGCAGCCCTGCGTTTCCCTCTGCGCTAGCGCTAAACTTGGCAGCCTAGCACCAATGCAGGCACCCTTGCACCATAGTCCAAGGGTGTCTGTGTTGAGGGGAAGATTGTTTATGTGCAGGTAGGTCTTCCTTCCAGCACATACACAATCTTTAAATGACGTTTTGTAACTTTTATGTGCGCTGCTTAATGCAGCACACATAGAAGTTGCAAAACGTAATTAATTTTTTGATTGTTTATGTGCAGGAAGGGTTACCTTCCTGCACATAAACAATCAATGGCAATTTGCTGTTTCTATGTGTGCTGCACAATGCAGCACACATGGAAACAGCAAAAACGAGGAGAAATAAAGCATTTCTCCTCATTTCACCTGTTTAAGACCAGGTTTTCTCTGGTCTTAATTTTGGCACTGTCTTCTATTTACGCCACCCTTGTAAATAGGGGGCAGCATCAAAATCAATGGGTGTTGCGGTGGAACGCCCACCGCAACATCCATTGTCCTCCCCTTTCACGCTAAGTACAGCGCGAAAGGGTGCCTTATTTACAAGGCAGCGTTAAGCCACGTTAAATGGCTTAACGCTGCCTTGTAAATAAGGCGAAGCCCCTATCGCCACCACAGCGTCACTAAAAGTGATGTTGTGGTGGCGATGGGGGCTTGTAAATATGCCCCCAATGTGTGAAAATGTTTTCCTGGATTTCAAGTTACAGCGGTACTTAGGATGGTCAATCACATAAAGCAAGCTAAATGATTGACTTTTACCCAGACTGGCAGCCCTTCTCATCCCCACTCTCCCAGAGTCGGCCCTACGTATTACCAGGGAGTGACAAAAAGTTGCATCAAACCCTCCTGCTGGGTTGATTCTCCTACAGAGGTCTGCACAACAGAATGGTCAAGTTGTCAATGTTTTACTGTCTATTTCAGAACATAAGAAAGTGCAAATGCTAGCGGGTAAAACATTGACTTCCTCCTATTTTAGCACACATCCTAGACCGTTCATCACCAAATCATGTAACCAGTGTGACAAAGATACAATCTTACAATGAGTTAAGGGAAAAATTATTAGCAGCACAAAGGTTCTCACACCTTAATTTAGCTAGATTTCATCACAGTAATCCAGGGTGATAGAAAGGAATTTTTGCAGGTAATAATATATATCCCAAGAAGAGGTTTTAAAATACTATTCTCGATCAGACTCATCTGAAAACCATTCACAAAGTCAATCCTTCTTCAACGCTTACTCTGGAGGGTTGTACGACTGAACAACGCAGGAAAATACATTGCATGCCTTAAGCACGCATATTTTCCCACGCAATGTTTTACAACGCATATGTTTTACAACGTATGCCATTACCTACAAAGTATTTGTGGGGGGAGACCCCCCCACACCCCCGAACTTACCTTAAATGCATGGTTAAGGCATGCATTGTTGAAACATTCACGTGGTAAAAACATGCGTGCTAAAAATGCGTGGTTAAGGCACAATGTGGTAAAAACCTCGTTGTAAAGGCTGTTTCCCACTCCGGAGAGTCAAATATATTCAAATAAAAACATGTAATGTCAAGGGGATACTTACCATGTATGTTACTGCCGATTGGTAAAGAGTTGTCCTTATGGACAAGATTGGTCTTCATGGCATGATTTCAAATCCAAGGTATCTGGCTAACCACCTACATTTGCTCACTTATGTGTGCTTCATCACCATTGTCAGGCAGTCAGTCAGTCAAAGTTTCTTTATTTCACAATGTTTCCAAAGCATATAAAGTACACAGAATACAACAATAAACACAATTTATGTAAAAATCGAATACATGTATAAAACCAGATAAAAACCATTAAAATGCCATCCAGGCCAGCATCATAATCAAAAGCATTATAAAGTGTCTGGCTTGAGTTTTGTGTTTTCATCAATCGCTGTGATCAGAGCAAATGTCTAAAGCTCTTCACAACCAAACAGTTCTAGATCGAGCACCAATGTGTTGCGCTGAATTGTGCAAAGGCAAAACGAAGTTCAGGATGAGCAAAAATCATAGAATGAAAAAATGATGCTCCTCCATAGGATACCTGAGCTAAGTGGCCAAGGAGAAAGTCCATACCACTACATGTGCTTCTCATTCGTGCTTCAAACTTTGCGTAACTTTCCAGGTTATGTAAAGGGGAGAACCATAAAAGCATCTCACGTGGGACCACTCAAAGAAGCACAAAAGCCATGCGTGGGCTGTGCAGGGAGGAAGGGTGTAGGAGTATGGACTAAAGGCCTGAGCAGCTGACTTTGTAACTAGGGAACCAAGTGTGAATCCCGGCGTCACCTCAATGTCCTGTGAATCTGGGCAAATCACTAATCTCTCCATGCCTAATTTTTTTTTTTTAAATCTGACCTTTTTGTAATGTAATCTGGTGTTCATGTAAAGTGCTGTGATGCCTTAGGGCCAAATTTGTGCTATATAAACTTGCAAAAATAAGAGATCTCAAGTCTTGCACCTTTGAGGGCAGTCTGACACATGGGGATCATATTATTTCTCATTAACCAAAAGCGTTGGATCCAGCACTTAGACCATTAATTCTTAAGGCTTTTGCAGCGGAATACTGGAAAATGAGAGAGCCAGATCGAATCCTCTAAGAGAAATTCCTAGATTGTAAAATTTAATTCCACAGATTTGAAATTCTCGGCTCAGAAGCGCTTGCTCATTTGTCTCCAAACCGCCTGTTTCCTAAAAAGCTTTTTGGGATTAGAGGGCTTTTCTTTAGGACAATCTTGCCTCCCTACGTCATTCTTCAGACAATCATGTGGTTTAAGAGGCAAAGAAAAGCCTGATGTGTGCTCGCTCTGGATAATATATTAAGAGTGCCCTTTACAGCAGCACACACGACAGCATAAGCAGACTCGCGCTTTATTGACAGCTGTTATTAAATTCAATGGTCTGGGTTTTTTGTTGACCTACACAGCAGGATGAATAGTTTACACAAGCAGATTCATTGAGATGCATAAAATGAAGACCTCTGCTAACTTTAATGATGTGGGGGCAGATTTACAAGCCCCTTGCGCCACTTTTGCGTCATTTTTAACATGGGAAAAGTGACGTACGGGTGGCGCAAGGGGCTTGTAAATGAGCCCTGTGGTTAATTACTATTTACTCCAGCCTCACTTTGATGCTTGGATACGTTGTTCAGCACACCTAAGTAAATCTTTCTGTGCCTTTATACTACTTCTA
The DNA here is from genome assembly GCA_963921515.1 of Calotriton arnoldi. Lineage (NCBI taxonomy): Eukaryota > Metazoa > Chordata > Amphibia > Caudata > Salamandridae > Calotriton > Calotriton arnoldi. The sequence continues at coordinate 1,118,707 of CAWUFW010002798.1, forward strand.
AAATGCAGAAACACCCTACAGGGACATGTCTTATAGCGTTGTGGTCCTCATACTGGTTACGTTTGTCAGGTTCAGTCAGCGATTGCCAGAATTCTGGGGACAGGTCCGGTACCCACAGAATGAGTTAACTGCGCTTAATTTGTAAACAATTATAAGTGAAAGTGCCTACAAGGGATTTCGTTTGAGAAATATAACTTTTGGTGTACTATACATCAAATGACTTAGTGGTTCAGTCCAATCAGATCCTGAGCCTTTGAAAAATCAATGCATACGTCTAAATTAAGAAAATCTAAACATTCAATGAATGTGAAAACAGAGAAACACGGGGATATCTTTTTGAAAAAATACAACATTTTTTATATAAACCAAATTGAAGAGGGTACAATCAAGAGAAATTAATCCAGCAAAACATCATGAAAGAGAGTATAAAAATTGTCCTGCAAATCATGAATATATACATCCATTCCAAAATAATTAAAGAAGTAACATGTCTGGGGATACAGGTAACAGTTACTCAAATACAATAAATATTTGGGAAATAGATGATGGAGTCGACGTTTCGGTCTTTCGTGGCGTTTGTCCGTCAGACCATCTTCAGGACGTTGAATATTGCATATAACAAAGACCCTTTGTGAAGGTCCGGTAAATGAATTGGACTCAGGAAGATTATAACAATTTTCAAAGGAGTCAAATTAGCCCCGAGATTTCAATGTCAGAACGTACACGGAGCGTCAGTCCTGTGAAAGCAGAGAACTACTCTGCTTTCACAGGACTGACGCCCGTGTACGAGCTATCTTGAGTCCAATGACCGTTCCGACATTGAAATCTCGGGGCTAATTTGACTCCTTTGAAAATTGTTATAATCTTCCTGGGTCCAATTGACTGAACCACTAAGTCATTTGATGTATAGTACACCAAAAGTTATATTTCTCAAACGAAATCCCTTGTAGGCACTTTCACTTATAATTGATCTAACTGCCCAAGCCTCCAAGGGTATATTGGGTCTCCCCACGTCCTTATCCTAATTTGTAAACAAGCAGGGCCATATTTCTCATTATATCGCGCAGCAAGTCACCTTGCTGCCCTGCGTGATAGGAAAAGGACACCTTCCTGCACAAAAACAATTCCTTAAAGCATTTTTCTTTTTCTATGTATGCTGCAGAACGCAGCACACGTAGAGAGAGGATATAACAAGGAGAAATAAACACATTTCTCCTTGTTACGCCTCACCTGGGGAGGCGTAGCAGTTATTGCGCATTTCCAGGTCTACCACTTATGGCAAATCTGGGAATGCATCAAAATCCATGGGTTTTGCAAGGGAACACCATGCACCACCCATGGAATGCCTCCCTGGGGCAGAGTAACGCAATGCAGGGATTTGCACAGCATTATGTTACTCTGGATTTACCAAGCCACTCTGGGCCATGCAAGGATGTGGCGCAGCAGTCAGAGCTGCCGAATCGGGCGCGGGGGATCTGGGTTCGAGTCTCAGCTCAGCATCCTGTGGTTGGACAGTGCCTGGTACCTTCACGGGTGATAAGCAGCGCTATATAAATCTACAAATGTAATCTAATTTAAAAAAAAGTAGGCCTTGCGTGGCTTGATAAATCGCATTTTAAGGGTTACATTGATTTTACGCCGTTGTGTGGTGCAAAATCAACGCAAGCCCTTGATAAATATGGCCCGCAGTCCTGGGCCCAAAGTTTTACTCAGAAGCACCTGGCAAAGTGCCAAATGTCAAGGGTGTGTAGTCTTGATTCCACCTCATTCCCGTTTCATTCACCACCAAACAGATACTCCCTGCCAATTTATATCACTCTTGCGGGGTCTTGCTTTCTGCCTGTGTTGCTGTTTTTCAGTCTTTGTCTTCCTCTTTTATTTCCCCTTTTGTATTTTTCTCTCCCTTGCACTGGGTGAAAGTCTAATGAGATAAAATGAGTGCTGGTGTACAAAAATGAGTGCCGTAGGCCCCCACTGGCCACCATTGACTCAAATTAAGCACTGTATACACACTCACACAGACACACACACACACACAGATGCGCATAGACAGAGAAATACACACATGACACACATGTGCACATACAGACATGCAGAGAAATAGACACACATACAAAGACACATGCACACACACACATATGGTGACCTACTTGAGAATTTTTTGTAAGTGATAAGAGATAATCAGATGTAATGAAACTAAGGGGCCATTAGGGAGTCATGGAGAGGCGTATAAGAATGATATTCTTGTTAATGTAAGTAGTCTATCACGTGAGCGAAAGCTGTTCACTCATCACTATGGCCATTTGCGTGAGCGGGCCTTGATAGAGCATTCAACGACATGAAGAACAGCAGGTCAGGGTAAGTGGCAATTGGTAAATGGAAATATATGGTAAATATCACCATTATGTGTGTGGATAATATACATAAAAATTTCACTAAAATGTATATATTATGCATACTTAGGGCATTGTGTAGGGGCGCTTGATGTGATTAATAGGCACGGCATGTCATTATAATCAGCTGTATGACCATCTATGCTTCAGAGTTGTTTACCATCTACACTAATGGGAGATCTCCAGCAGAAATTTCAGGCGCCATTTATGGGAGGCACTTTAAATGGAAGCCTCAAATCATTACTCACATAAAAAAGACATTACCATCGACTTCCTAGTTTTGTCCGTTCTCTTTATGCCTTTCATTGATTTTCTATGATCTGTCCTGTTTCCTATATTTGCATATTTGAGAATGAATTCAGTGCAGTTTTTTTTTCTCTAAAAGGCCTCAGTATTTATTATCCCGTCCCCTATACATTCCTTATGGGACATCCATATTGCTGTAATCAGACAGGGTCAGAGGCTTTTAACTGGCTGGACCTTAATCCTAGCCATGCAAGAAACACACCTGGCAGAGTAAGAAAGCAGAGGAGGTCCAGGTGACACTATAACAGAAGAGAGAATACATTTCAAATTGTCAGAGGTGAAGGGCCGCCGCACTATACTGTCGCCAGAATCACAATATTTTGCGTGGTAACGCACAGAACAAAAATGCCGGAACCGCACCCGACTCCTGTATTTACTAATAATCTTCCACGTGTCTGTGATATGTGATCATTTTTCAACAAAATTTCTGCATCCGACAATCTACTGCACCTGCGTCCAGTTCATGCATGCACATTTACATACTACGGGGCCTATATATGAGGCTGTTTGTGGTCCTCTTGCACCACGCAACGTGCAAGAGCGACGCAAACCTTAACTTTGCATGGCTCTGAATGGCTCCAAAAATCTGGGGTACTGCAATGCAGCACAAATCGCTGCATTGCATTACTCTGCACTGGGTGGGTTTCATGGGTGTTGCATGGGTGTTCCCATGCAACTCCCATGGATTTTAACGCATCCCCAAATTTACAGGAAGTTGTAAACCTGGGGATGTGCCAAAAACGTACACCTTCCCAGGGGAGGGGTAACGAGGAATAATATCTCTATTTCTCCTCGTTTCTTCCTCTATCTATGTGTGCCTCATTCTGCAGCACATATAGAAAGAGGAATATGCCACCCAGTATTTGTTTTGTGTATGAAGGTGTCCCTTCCTGCACAAAAACAATCCTGCATGCAACACAGGCACCCTTGCACAATAGTGCAAGAGTCGCTGGGTTGGAGCTAGGCTGCCAAAAGGGCGCCAGCGCAAGGTGACTCACTGCACTGCACTATGTGACTTCCGCATAAATGAAGCCCCTAATGCATTGGTACTTTCAATGTCCTTTCCCAGCCACGAACAGACTGGTAGCTTGGTTGAAACAATAATGTACGCTACTGCAGGCTTGCCCAATGATAGTGGTGCCTTTGACTACACACAGAAACTCATGGCACAACTGAAAAATGCAGCACACCAATATATCCAAGCTAGATTTGATGCAAAGCTTTGCGTCACTCTTTGTAACGTCTGGGGGTCCACAGTGTATTTAGCAATGTTGAATAGTTGTTTACCATGTTTACAGGGACAATGCACCATTATAATATGCAGCAACTGAGTATGTAAGTGCAAAATCACATACTCTTTCACAATATTACACCACCGAGCACAGTATGTTCCCTCTAGTACATCAATGAAATTGTTGGCATTGTGATCACTGCACATGTATGACAGTGGCAACTCCACACAATGTCACAATTGTGCACATTGGGTGGATGCAAACTATGGGAATCATAAACGGCTTTCCGGACAGTGCCAAAGAATTTACACCAAATCTCCGTAGCTGATGTGCACAACACCTCCAATGCTGTATAAATGCAAAACTTTTCCCTTCTCTATCCCTCCACTATCCTTCTCAATCCAAATAACAGAATAACATATCCACCACTCAAATAAATTTCATATTTCACTATACTATTTCACCACTAATCCTTTATGGGTTCCGGAGTAGAGTAGAGTGCTATATAAATGCAATTACAACACAATACAATACAATATCCAGTACATGCGTTTGGTAGAGAACATCTGACAGTAGTACCATTGTAGGTGCATCTCCAAGTGCTTGACTTTGCACTCTTAGGCAAAGAGGCACAAATGCCAAGAATTCATTTAGAAATGAAGCATCCTTGCTGTTTATCGATGGCAAATGGAGATCACTGCTACCGTGGTTGGTGACACCTGCATGCCAAATACAACTATCAAGGTGTTGGACACATCCAGATGAGGACAACCGTCCAACAAGCATGTAGGCTTTTTAAGAACCAATTTCATTGATTACACAAGGGTGGGTGCCATTCAATTAAAACTTGACAAAGTGTGTAGGATTATAGTACTACTGCGTAGTAGCACTACACGTAGCTACGCAAGGTACCTTTTGAACTACACGTAGCTATGCAAAATGCATAGTGCATAGCTGTGTGCTTGACTGCACTGTACAATAATTGCCAAAGGCATTTGCACAGTACAAGTTAAGATAAAATAAATATCTCTGTCCTTATATGCTAAAATGCATATAGTCATTTTACAAAAGTAAAAATGATAAATTAACAAGCAGTGAGAGAGGTGATGATTTTGGGATCCTCCCTAACCTAGGGAGAGAACCAAGCAGATGCCTTGAAAACAAAAAGCACATCTTTTGAACGATTCGGTGGTGGTCCCATCCTCTTAGGACCACCCCAAGCACAGTTATTGGCAAAAATACTATCCCAACCAAAGCCCCTGCAAAGCATTATGGGACGAGATTAGCAGTGGGCAGTGAATATTATAGTATCCAATATCAAAATAATTCTACAAAGAGCTGCAGTTCCACTAGTCGCTACTAGATGTCCTCACGAGTCAAAATGCAAAAGCTTCATGAAAGGGTTTCAATGCTTTTGCATTTGACTCGTGAGGGACATCTAGTAACGACTAGTGGAACTGCAGCTTGATGTATTAATAATTTCAATGCTTTTGCATTTGACTCGTGAGGGACATCTAGTAACGACTAGTTGAACTGCAGCTCTTTGTTGAATTATTTTGATATTGGACACTATAATATTCACTGCCCACTGCTAATCTCGTCCCATAATGCTTTGCAGGGCCTTTGGTTGGGATTGTATTTTTGCCCATAACTGTGCTTGGGGTGGTCCTAGGAGGAAGGGACCACCACTGAATCGTTCACATGATATGCTTTTTGTGTTCAAGGCATCTGCTTGGTCCTCCCCTAGGTTAGGGGGACCCCAAAATCATCACCTCTCTCATTGCTTGATATTTTATTGTCAAAGTTCACTTTTGTGAATTGGTTATATGCTTTTTAGCATAGAAAATTGCTTTATCAAAGCATTTGCTGGTGTTTATTATACTACTGCTACGCTATGTCAATTAGCACAGTTTTTCATTCTGCTATGTGCAATTTGGGTAGTAGCACAAACTTTGCATGCTCTGTGAGCGTAGCGAAGTATTTTGCCCAGGGTTAGAGATACACATTACAGCAATAAAGTGAGAGGTACCCAGGCCACCAACAGATGAGGTGGGTCTGGACGAGAAGATGAAGAACCCAGGCAGTGTCCAACAAAGTGGGGTGCACAAATGGAACAGCCATGAGCTATTGAGCAAATATTGTTAGTCTGTAACTTCGAACACACCCGATGTTTGAAATTCATGGGCCGACTAGGAGGGGGAGACTAGCCTAAGACTTTTATACATACTATTAGAAGAGTCCAGAACACCCTTTTCAGAAAGTACTTGCTTCACCGTACTAAACTTATTGCCTCACCGTAAGTAGTTTGGTCAAGCAAAATACTTATTCTGGGGGAGGTGATCGTGGGATGCTACATGGAAGCCTGTGGTACAGATATAAAAAGAAACTGACTTTAATATTCATATTACCGTCCATATGTGACTGCAATACTTTCATAAGAACGTGGCATCACAACTCTAATGTAATACGATATTACAGAGTTGTGACATCACAGTGCTTTTACCTGAGGCTTTACATAATGTGAAAGGAATGACGTTCACAAAAATTGAATATGCTGCTTAAAGAAATAAAGTGAAAATTTGCTTTTTCCCTTGCTTTCTACTGAACCTTTTCCCTGAAAATCACCTTCATCTGGAGAAGAAGCTATTTATGGTACCATGCTTATTTATTGCACTGCTGGGGCTCACTTTAAATAACATCAGTGTATCTACATGTTACCATACATCTTAACACACTGTCAGTTTTGACTGATTTACATTAAACTGCTCAACCTAAGAGTTTGCTCAAAATTACAAACTGCACATTGGTGAATTTCTGTTCACACTACAGATTTCACATTTGTCATTACAAGGAGCACGAGCCAATGAATTTAAAGTAACATTCCTGGACTGAAAGTGTGATGGTGTGTGGCCATGTATTATAAAAAAAAATCAACACACCCTCCATATGTAACAAGCACTGGAAATGCATTGGTTTCGCCTATGCAATAAATAAAAAATAGTTTTCATCAATCATCGTCCGGGAGAAGGAAAGAGATAACCCAGGAGTGGAGAGGATGTGGCACACTGGCCAGAGCTGCGGACTCGAGAGCTGGGGATCCCGGTTTGAGTCTCGCCAGCGCCACGCAACATCCTGTGATTCCATGCAAATCACTTGGGGGCATATTAGCAAGACCGGCGATAAAATTATCGCCGTTTTAGCGGCAGGAAACTGCCGCTAAAACGGCAATAATGGGCTTGCTAATATGCATTATAGAATTCCAATAGAAGCCCAGGTTAGATGTGCAGGACATCTAACCTGGGCTTCTATTGGAATTCTATAACGCATATTAGAAAGCCCATTATCGCCATTTTAGCGGCAGTTTCCTGCCGCTAAAACGTCGATAATTTTATCGCCGGTCTTGCTAATATGCCCCTTAATCTCTTCGGGTGATAAATTGTTATATAAATGTGCTGCAATAGTAAAAAGCAAAACTTTTTTAAAATATAGTTCCAAAAAAGCGGATGTTAACAGTATTTCGGCGGCGGGAAACTGATAAGAGAAGCAGAGGAGGAACAAGCATTGGTAAATGCAGGAAAATATGCTGCAGCCAATAGAAATGGAGGAAAGGTAAGTGGCACACTCAGGAACCCATAAAAAGCCAGGAAAGAGAGGAGGGGGGCTGTAAGTCCCTTTTAAGTTTATATTAAAAACAATAGATTTCTCAAGCACTGCACAAGTGATGTGCAGGCGACACCTAAAAAGGATTTTGCAAGTCACCTCGTAGATCAGCTATCTTATAAAGACACTCAGCCATTTGCAAGATTCATCTACAATGTAATGAACTCTTCTGTGACTTGTAATACCCACGTATCATACAGGACATTATCGGATAAATAACTGCTCAACAACTCCAAAAACCATTGAATTAAAAGAATAAAAAAGGCCCAAACTATGCCCATAAAAAAATACAAATGTTTTAGTGAACTACTAAAAGGCATTGAAGAAAGTAATTAAAGGGGAAATCGGAGAAAATAGTTTTAACTATTTCTATGCAAATCAATGAAAGTGCCCATTAACATGAACGTTTTTGGAACCTGATGTTATCCTATGAGAAATGATGAAACATTAAGATAAGTGGCTAAGTGCTTTCATGGCTTTCGCAGAATTGAGGCATAAATGTGAACTCATGAGTAGAATGTAGTAGAATGGGCAACATGGGAATTAGAGTTGAAGAAGTCATGTGGAAATGAAGATATCTCAAGAGGGTTAAAATACATGAAAAGCTGGGGAGGTTGTGTCTTTTCCAAACAGGTTCAGAAGCAGAAGGTACCTCAAGGTAATTGCGCAGTACGGCCTTACAACTAGTGATATTGGGTCGTCTATAGATAGTAGTTTTGCAGACATGAAAACCCTCAAATTATCCATGAGTCTTCAAGATTATTGCCATTGGACCAAACCTCAGGACAGCATCGGATTAGCGAGGGCCAATGACTCCTCCGCTCATTCAGGGAACATATAGGCACTGATCCTAAAACCGGTAGGGGCATATTTACAAGCCCCTTGCGCCGCCGGTGCTTCACTTTTTTTGACACACCTATGGCGCAGAGAGCTGGCCTATATTTACAAGGCCACGCAAAACCACCTTGAGTGGCTTTTCATGGCCTTGTAAATACGGCCCCTTTTCACGCATCACTTTGTGATAAAGGGGCGTACCATGGGTTCTGCTGTGGGTATTCCCACGCAACATCCACGGAACCTGATGCATTCCCAGATTTACAACATTTTGTAAACCTGGGAATGCATCAGAATCCTACGCCTCCCCGTGGGAGGCATAAGGAGGAGCACCGAGGAGAAATACTTTTATTTCGCCTAGTTTTTTCCTCTTTCTATGCGCGCTGCATTCTGCAGCACACATAGAAAGAGGAAAACACCATTAATTATTGCTTTTGTGCAGGAAGGTGTCCCTTCCTGCACAAAAACAATGATCCATGTAACGCAGGGACCCTTGCACCATAGAGCAAGGGTGCCTGCATTGGCACATGGCAACCAATTGTGCGCCGGCGCAGGGGAAAGCCCAGGGATGCGTCATATTGCTGTAAATATGACGCATCCTTGTGCTTTTAATATGACGCAGCTTGGCGCAGCAAAATGGCTTGTGGCACCGTGCTGTGTCATTTTCTTGTAAATGAGGCCTGTGATATCTTAATTTCAAAGAGTTTCCCTGCATGTCAGTAGATCCTTTACCATTCCGGAATCTGTGGCTACTAGTCCACCAGGCGTCTTTGGTCTTGGTGCCTGAGCAGCAGACATAACACCAATTTTAGCCACTGTCCCTCATGGTAGCTCAGGAGTCTGGATACTTCAGCTCTGTTAGGTGAGTTCCAAGCATGAGAGGATGATGGTGAAAATGAGAACAGCTTGTTTCACCTTTTTAATCCAGGTAATACGGAACTGCTTCCTGACCCGAAACTGCTTCAAGATTCATTCGGTCCAGCTGAGAATTTTATACATGAAAACCCCAATGACAATCGTGTAATGTTAAAATCATTACATTACATCAGTACATCAATGTTTTCCTAAGCTGGCCTTAGCCCCCTCATGTTGTCCCAAGACTAAATTTCAGGAGATTGTGGGGCATATTACCAAGGATAGCGATATTTATCGCTAACCGCGCTTAGCGCGTTATTTGGTAACTCCACCTATCGCTGGAAATTATCGCTGAGATAACACCCTATTAGTAAGGTTTATCTCCATAGCGATAATATTTCCAGCGATAGCGGCAAAATGCGAGAATATCGCTGGAAAACCAGCGATATTCTTGCATTAACGCTACGGTGGATTCAGCATTAGAATCCACCTCCTATACTTCAAACAGGTAAGTCATCCTCACTAGCAGCTGTTAAAATCTAGCGATAAACGCGCTTAGCGCGAATTATTATATCGCTTCGCCTGCCTTGCTAATAGGGGGTAGTGGTGTTAGCGACTGTTTTCAGTCGCTTTTAGTAGGGAACGCCTTCCTTGCATGTCATTAGCGATAATTATCGCTGACATGCAAGGCGATGGAAAACGCGGCCTCTAACGCCTGAAAGCTGTCGCTAACGCCTGTTAGCGACAGCTTGCTAATAGGGCGATAAAATTATCGCCGCTTTAGCGGCAAAAAGTGCCGCTAAAGCAGCGATAAAGCCCTTGATAATATGCCCCTTAATTTGGGGCAGTTAGCGTCACACAGTCGATTTGTTGCTAATTCTAAAATTGCTCACTTATGTAATTCCTGCCAAGAGCTAGCGCTGTCTCTTTGTCTCTGTCTCGGTCGCTGTCCCTCTCTCTGTCTCTCTTTGTTTCTCTCTCAATCCCTCTGTCTCACCTTTGTTCTCCTCCCTTGCTACATCATAATGCAAAGGTCATCTGTCAGTCAGGACAGGAGGAGAAGCTACCTAAAAGGCTTTGATACACTGGACTAATCCAGACCCAATTCTGGTTTAATTAACACATTTATTGACCATCCTAGGTCGTTCAACGCAAAGCCATTCAGATATTTACCACTTCAGCCGCAAGCATCACATGGACGTCAATACGCACGTAAATATCAATCACAAATCTCTCCGGCTGAGGATTTGTTTATTAGCCTAGCTGGCTGACTGTGTTAAGGTAAACATTTTTAACCTCTGACCAAATTTTAATGTAGTATAAAAATCTCACCTAGTAAAATTCAGATAGATGAGTTTCATATAGAGTTACATATATTTTATGATGTATGCACATGCTCCCATCAGAGTGGTGTGAAAGTCTGCTTGCTTCCAGTTCAAAAGTTAAACGATCTTGCCTGCAAGCTTTGTCTGTTATCATGTCCTGAGAAGTGAAGCCAAGTGGAAATAGTAGCACTTGGAGGGGAATAAGTATTTCTCATTAGGCTTAATTTTAAGGTAGTGCAAGGCTTAACAGGAACCTTTCACAGATGCACAAAATGCACAAGGAACACTTTTCTATGTGCACATATAAGAACTTTACATGCATGTATATACTGATCCTTCTATCATCTTACGCCTCACTCAAAATACTAGTGTGGCTTGTATTAGATTATTGGGTTTGGTAAATTTCACAGAAGCACACATTCATGTGAATATGGGCCTCTGTACTCACTGTACATCAAAACATGGTGCAAAAACAAAATGTCTGTGGTTTCCCAGAATAAGTTTTTCATTGGACCCATATACCATGACGTAACCACTATAATCATCGGACCTCCCCTCCAGTCCCGACACAGTCATGGATACTCACTTAAGACATTGTTCCGCCTCCCAGCCACAAAATACTTCATCAATAAAACCCACAAGCATCGTACTCCCTCAATAATTTTCAAAAATCCAATTGCCGATGCAACTCCTTCTTGGTTGGATCCATACACCTGAGTAGGTTGACCATCATGCTTGTATGACACAATGAGCCTGATTCACAAAGGGCCTCTGCACTCGTGGTGGAGTCGCCTCACTCGGGGCGGAATCTCAGCAATAAGAATTCTCATTGCGGAAATTCTGACCCGAGTGTGGAGACTCCCCCATGACTGCGGGGCCTCTGCCACAAGTGCGGGGCCTCTACCACGAATGCGGGGCCTCCGCCATGAGTGCGGAGGCCCTTTGTTAATCAGGTCCAATATTGACAGCAACAATATTATTGTACAGATCTATCGCTGCCTGAATATTGCCTACATTTTGCATACAAAACTATTGTTTTTGTATGTTCACTATGTAATACTCAATATATCAACATCAGAAGCATTATTTCAGAAACATTGGAAAATCAACAATATTTTTCAGAAAAACACTAACTACAAATGAATATACTGTAATAAAATCTAATGTGACTTAAGAAACATAGTAAACATATTGTCTTCGAAAACAGGGACAAAATATTTTTAGAAAATCACACATAACATCAAAATACATTTACATACATATCTCTTAAATGTAAATATAAAAGTTGGGGAAATGTTGCATTTTGGAGGCGATTGGATTTACTATTTTCACTCCAATGTACGCAAAATCAGGAAAGGTGTTGGATTTTGGATACGTTAGATTTACTATTTCCACTCCAATGAAAGCGAAGGGACCCACACCCTCTACCAGTGACACTTGGAGAGCGGTGCCCTCTTAAGTGCCCACATCGTCTGCTGAATCCCAACTGGTAGCATAGTGTGAGCGTGGAACTAAGTATTGTGCCTGGAGACCGGATTGCCTGGTGCAGGGCCCCAAAAGTGCTGCCCTCATCTCAGGAGTGTGACCCCCTGCATCGTGGGACCTCGATACACATAAGCATCTTTTTGGTGGTGAGTAGATTCACCAGTTGCGTGACCCCACGTGGCCCACTTCGTCGATCGTGCTGCATCTCTCTGATGCAACACGCTAACTGCATACTCATTGCATGCGGTGTCTGATTCACAGGTTGTGACCCTCGGAGCTGAGGGCGTACTCGTAGTAGTGCCTCATTCTACCTCATGTGGCACTGCTGAACTTGCACCTGTGTGTGTGACCGGAATTGTCTGGTGCAGCTCAGATCAACGCGCACCAGATGTTGTGCTTCATTTCCAGGGAGGCGTGAAATTTACAACTCTTTGTTGTGTGTAACAGAAATCCGGTTGTGGGCTCAACTTCGCCTGCACAATGTTTGTCCCTAACGTTATTTAAAGTGCTCACTCCTTCGGGTCAACCGAAAAAACCCGCAAGCTTCAACATACAAATTCACAATTTTGAGGAGCACACTAAAATTCTTTTTAGAAGAGTCTAGACGAGAACACTTATAGTTCACAAAGTCTGTACAATACATCTATTAAGGTCAAAAAGACAGCAAAAGACTTTCACTTGTCATATAGCACAAAAGTTACATTCACGACTTGATTGTTTCTCATCCTCTTTATTAATCCGCTTTCACCGCTGTCCCGGGACAGCGGTGAAAGCGGACGGCTACAGGGTTTAGGGGGCACAACACGCCCTAATGGCTAAAGAAGAGTACGGAAGAGGCTGATATAAATTGATGCCTGAAGATAAGAGGACTTTTTGAGCAATACACTCAAAGGCTTTCGTTACATGGAGAGAAAAGGAATGAAATCCCGTGCTTGACATTGACTGTGCTGTAGATGTGCCTAACAAGCAGTGGATCTACATAAGGAGTTTGTGAGATTTCAACATATAATGAAAAACCAGCGTCCGTCGTTTTCTTGAAGAAAAGGGAATTTATAGTATTACATGTTGCCCTGAAGAAGTCCCATGTGAAAAGGGACGAAACACGTAGGCTGTTTCCATCTTGGATTTGATTTTCTGTTTTATTATAAAGCTGGATTAATAAAGAGGATGAGAAACAATCAAGTCGTGAATGTAACTTTTGTGCTATATGACAAGTGAAAGTCTTTTGCTGTATTTTTGACCTTAATAGATGTATTGTACAGACTTTGTGAACTATAAGTGTTCTCGTCTAGACTCTTCTAAAAAGAATTTTAGTGTGCTCCTCCAAATTGTGAATTTCTTTGTTGTGTGTGCCCGGAATTGTGTGGTGCGACTCAAATCAACACACACCGGACATTGTGCCTCATTTCCTGGGAGGTATAGAATTTGTAACTCTTCATTGTGTGTGAACAGAATTGTCTGGTGCAACTCAGCTCAACCTGCACCAGATGTGGTGCCTCATTTCTATTGAGGAACTAGTTACTGTTCTGCATTGTGTGTGACCGGAACTGTCTGGTGTGACTCGTACCAACGTGCACCAGATATTGTGCCTCGTTTCCAGGGAGATGTGAAATCTATGTTTCTCTATTAGGAATAAGGATGATGATTATTGGGTTCTTCTCTGATTTATAGTTATTTTCATTTTTGAACTAACACAGAGCTGGGCTCTATATACATTGCGGAAGAATACCACCAAGCTTCAGTTTATCCATGGTTCAAACAAGACCAGGTTTCATCTATTAGTGGCTATTTTAAAAATTCTGACTGGTTTATTTGTGCACCGCGTTTTTGATTTTTCGAATATTTCTGTCAAGGTTTGAGGTATAGGTCATTGCAGCAGTTACGTGTGTTGTTGAGTATAGACCTTTTTACATTATAAGTGTAAGGAAAATTACTCTTAGACTTGTAATGGTTATTGTTAACATTTTCATGCCATTATTTGTTGTTTATCAAATGTGGCACCCTTACTGAAAATGATCATTAACTTCTGTGCTCTGTTTTCTGAGACAAGTGTGAGTCTGAAACTAAGGGCAAAACATATCAATATTTTTACAAATTCTATTAGCTTTGTTTATGTAGGCAAATGTATCCTAGTGGGTTAAATGTTGACTGTGAAATCAACAGGCTAGATCTGTAAGTCATCCCCTTCCATCCAAGATCAAATTGTATGAGCCTTGTAAGCTCAGCTGGCTTCCCTATGTTAACCTTTTCTTATCTGCCAAAATTGGGTGCACAATGAAGCAAGACACTTTTTAGCAATAAGTACTATACAAGGGATAGGCAAGTTTTCTACTAAGCTTGACTTTGCTTTGCTGTACACTGTATTCCTGTTTTTCACGTTTGTGTAATAGCACAAAACATAGTAACCTTTATACATTTTAACTATGTAAATTTCTTCTAATTTGAACTCCCATTTCCGGTACCCTGATATTTCCCTATTCTTTTAGGTTTGATGTACAAGAAGGTGGAGCCATTCATGGCAAATATAATGTAGGCTATTTTTGCATGGAGCGGCTTTAGATCAGCCATTCGTTCTGTGTTCTCTAGAACCTTCAGACCTTGGCTTGAGACATTGTCAATCGCATTTTAGATGAGACAGCAGGGGAATTTTAATTTTAGCTACACTGAATTTCTGTTGACTGTATCTGTGTGTGCCTCTGCCTCCATTGAAATGCATGAGTGACTGGACATTTGAAATCATTCTGCAACTGGCCGAGCAGCACTGGGGCGAAAGTGCTGCGAAAAACATCTGAACTATTGGAGCAGCTTAATTGTGGCTCCACCCTTACACGTCACATATTGACGTTGATTTGTGCAAATTGGCACTTTCTATATTTCGTGTGGTCTAACATTTTCATAAACAATGGAGTTTCAAATGAATTACTGAAATGTTCCATGACATAATTATAATACAATCATTTAATGTGTGCATACTAATGTTGAAGATTTCTCGTAAACATGTAGTTCTTGATTGTAGCTATACTAATGTTTTAAGATGTAACACACAGTTATTTGTAATCATGCTTTTATTCCACATAATATTCATCATATGAACTAACTGTGAATGTGCGTGCACCTATATTCAAATGTCAAGTGCACTTTAACTGCTGTGCTAACAGCATAATTAGAGGCCTTAAGTTCCTGAGTTTCAATGTTTAACTTTCATGTGAGAATCTTTTTGCTTGCATGTTCTCTCTTCTGCTGGTACAGATACAAGGCTTCATTAGTTTAGTGAAAAGGTGTTGTTTGTTTGTAGCGATACTAATGTACGGGAGGAAACTTTTGGCAAGAAGAAGGCGCACTAATTAAGTTGGAGACGAGTTCTCATGTCGCAGAAAGGATGCTCAAGGTCGATCAAACGTACGCAATTAAAGGTGTGGGAGAAGAACTGAACGTTGCCAATTCTAACAAGGAAGATGGAAATGTACCGGAGATGATGACACTGGTTACCTTGAATACTTTGTGTGTTAATAGGTGTTGTCCTGTTAGTTAGAGAGTAGAGACCCTTAGAATTTCATGAGGTGCAGACCTCTTTTGCTATTCCTTTAAATGTGTGGCTTCATGCTATACATTCTGTAGAATTTGACTACTTTACGAAAGTCTCCATTATGCTGGCACCTGTTCCTTGCTTAACCTAGATTAATCAGGTTTTTCCTATTTCAGTCAGGGCCGGACTGGCCATAGCGGACACCGGGTGTTTTGAAAGATGGGGGCCGATTCTCGAGCAGCAGGGGCCGATATTGCAGCAGTGCTGCAATATTGGTCCCCTGTAACAAAACACAAAGCAGCAGCAGTGCTGCCTCTCACAAGCCCCCCCTCCCACCACCCTCCCGGGCCGGCCCAGCAGAATTGCCAGGGCTGGTTTGTGTTCCCAGTCCGGCCCTGATTTCAGTATACAGTAGGATAAGTTGGATTTCTTTAGATCTACTGACTAGGCAGGAGGATCGACTCTTACAGTTTAATCTTCAAATCCTTTCCCTCATCTTTTGCATAGCTGCCACTAAGTTTCTCGTGTGCTTTTTAATTGTTTAGGCTGAATTTCATCAGGAGATTCAGATTTATTCTTGTGATACTATATTTTTATAATATGCTTCTGAGACTCATCTAAATCAGTTTGTGTCTTAGTTTGTAATAAAACCCTTTAACTTCATCTAGTAGTCCTGGCTTTTTTGCATGACTAACTTTGTTCATGTGTTATGGTAATTGAAGTGATATTAACTCCCTCTTACCTCTCTAGCAACTAACAAAAGGTCCACCGACCGAAGAGAAATCAACAGGCTCAGAGCTTTCTCACTATAAATACTACAGAAAATAAAAGTAACCTTTCCTGAGGCATCTGTTTCTCTGATGCTTTTGTCTTCTCTCTTGTACAGTAGGTTTTATGTTTGTACAGTCTGTGCATGATTGATCCCTACACAACACCAGCGTCAAACCTATCAGCTTTGCCAATCTTTCTTCTTTACTGTCGCACCATGTACCTGGATCTGCTTTAAAATCAAAGCAAATTCTTTCCAGCAAAGAAATTACATGCACATGTAAAATCTTGCCTGGGATAAGCTTGCGTACCCTGCTATATGATTTCTGTATACCTTGTTAAAACCAATAAAAAAAAATCCCCAATTTTTTTTTTTTCTTGAGTACCCTATAAGAGAATTTATCAAAAGAAAGCGGGAGAGAATGTGGCCTAACGGCTAGGGCGGTCAACCTCGAAGCTGGGGAAGTGGGTTCGAGTCTCGGCAGCGACGCTCAACATTCTATGATTCTGGACGAATAACTTAATCTGCCTGTGCCTACCAAAAAATGAATGTGTCCGTCTGTAACTTAACTGGTGCTCGTGTAAAACGCTGTGATACCTTCGGGTCTAGTTCGCACTATATAAAACTCCACACAAAAAAAAAACATTTGAAGGCCTTTTGCCCCTCCATTACCGACCTAAGGCACGTCCAAACAATCCGGTGTCAGACTAGGACAGAGATCCGCCTTTTTGAGACCGGTGCAGTAATTACCCGAGCTCTCTGCACCAAACACCGGAGCCTTTGCTGTCGGTTCCCTTTGCACCAAAGACATCAGCGAGAGTTTGCCTCCAGCAGCGCATGTTTCCTATTAGCTTCGGCCACCTTGAAGTCCATCATTGAACTCCACTGCGCTCGGAGGGAAAATCATTAATTTAATTACTTTTACAAAACCACATTTGAGCCCCTGCGGCGAGGAGACAACAGTAAGGCAAGGGTCTGCGTTAGGGATCACAGGAACAACGAAGTCGAAGGTTTCATTCTCCACATGTGAGGAAAAGGAATGTTGAAGCTACTTTTCACGCAGGAAGGTCCCATGGCATGACAACACCACAAAAAAAACTGAAATAGAAAGAAAAAATGGGAGAAAGATGGAATTAAATGCAGCCAAGCAGTGAGCGTTGCCTTGTAGCCGGATGATTAATGGGGTAGAAGGATAGGCCTCACACCATTTAAAAAGCCTGAAGCTTCTGACGGAAGCACTGTAAGAAGGATTGCCCCTCATACCTGGGTGAGGGCGACGCTGAGGAAGAGACAGCCATGAAAAATGACCCCCCTGTCCCCCGAGAGCGGGCCTGTTTGTCTTCCAGAGTGATGTCACCCTTGCTGCCGCCGCCGCCCCCTCGCGCTCTCAGGTAGGCCCAGGCCCCTCGGCCCACCACCTCCGGAGCTCGGACACTTAAGGTTCCAGCGTCGAAGGTTTACCTCCGACTGGGCGGGAAAACCGCTAAGGGTAGCTGGCCTCTTATTACCGACCTACTGTTTTACTCTCACGAAGGTGTCTCATTAACAGTCATCCTGATGCCAACGCTCGAAAGAAGCTCAAGAACTTAACAGAAGGCAAACAAAACGGCTGCTCTCGTATTGTGGCAATAAAAAGCACACAGGATGAATAGTTTTGAATTCCGTGCCAATGGGCTCTTCAAAACATAACAAGCTTGTCGAGCTAATTGCCTACGGAAGGCGATAGGGCTCAAACCTGTCTACTAAATATCAGAAAGTTTGTCTAAGGTTACATTGCTTAATTAAGTAACAACATGATTCAATAAAGACATTTCTCTTGAGCATGCACAAGATCAAAAAGAAACCGGATTAGTCAGACTAACGTAAAACATGCAAAGTCTAGACACAATGGATTTATTCACGATACTGTTTCAGTTACTTATTTAACTATTTTATGAATGTGATCCCACAAGCCACCATTAAGATACTTGAAGATGCAGTGAGAGGATAAAGGTGACATGCTAAGATATAATGTTATATTATGCTTTGATATATATTTTATGTTATGTTTAACTATGCTGTGCCGGGAGATGCTGTTATATGTTGTTTTGTTATATCCTGATATGTCGTTATGTTACACTTAGCAATGGTATACTATGTCACATTATTATCCAATGTTTTGCTATGCAATGCTCAACAATGCTATCTTATAGTATTTTGGTTTATTCTGTGTTTAACTGTGTTATCTGATGTGATACTATGCAATGTGACATGTTATGCTTAGCTATGGTACTTTATGTTGTGCTGTGCTACACAATGTTATGTTGCGAGATGTGGAATTAGTAGCTTGCTAACCTGACACCTAAAAGGCACCAGGTCTAGCGTTTCCCTGGAGGATGAAGGACGCTTCGTGGTGAGTGGATGAGAGAAGTCAAATTAACCAAGTTTCAGGCATGATTTGCAGAAGGCATTTAGCAGTATGTAAGGTAGTGTTCCAGTAGTACTCAAGCCGAGTCCCAAGATGGCTACCAGCACTTCCTGGTTTGAAGTGTTGGCAGCCAGTCCGATCTCAGCACGAGATTGGGAGGGGTAGCGGATTCTACGCATCACTAAATATACAATTGGAAAATTCTTTAAATTACTCCACAACTACTGAACGGATTTACACCAATTTACAAAAAGGTCACTTTCTGGACCAACAGCTACCTTTCGGCCAAATTTGGTGTAACTCCACACAGCAGTTAGGGCTGTAGCCATGTCTAAAGTTTCCTATGGAAATTAACATGGGGAAAACGCATTCTGGGACCTCCCTTTTTCTCGGCCCACACTTGATGGATCACCCCAAATCTTTCAAGACACCAGCTGAAGTGAGTTGTAAACTAGTTTTGAAAAGTTTGTGAGGATTCATGAAACGACACCAAAGTTATTGGAAATTAAAAATGCTCTTCCTATGGAAAGTACATCCTAACTATAACAACCTACTGGCAACCGCCAGTAGGTTATATACATACATATATATATTATCTACTGGCGGTCGCCAGTAGATAGTTATAGTTAAAACCTATTATCCATAGGAAATCCGCGACATTCTATTTGAAATAACGTTGGTGCCGGTTGACGAGTCTTCGCGAAAGTTTCCAACTTGTTGGGGCGCTCCGGTCCGCTCCTATCCTGAAAGTCTCGGGGTGATACGTCAAGCGGGGGCCGAGAAAAAAGGGGGGTCCCAAAACGCGTTTTCCCCATTCATTTTTCCATAGGAACCTTTAGTCGCAGCTACAGCCCGAACTGCTGAATGGAATTACACCAAATTTGGCAAAGAGGTAGCCCTTGGTTCAGTGTCGTGCCTTTTGCTTAAATGGTGTAAATCCGCTCAGTAGTTCCTGAGAAAATCAAAAGTAAAGTCACATATATATCTGGGTGGAGCCTAACCACACATGTCATCGTGAGATCTGATTGGCTGTCAGCACTTCATCCTGGAATTGCTGGCAGCCATCTTGGGACCAATATAAATGATAGTACCTCATTGAAATGCATTGTAGTGAATAGAAGATTTTGAGGGTCACCAAAAGGAGAACTATAAAGGGTGATAACAGGCTTTAGTTACATTAGAATTTATTTGTTGATGGTACCATACTAATTTTAGGAATTGTGGTGTATTCTAAGGTGATTTTACCATGTGAAAACCTTCTGCTGGGATATCATGAATCATGTTTGAGAGAACACTATTTTCTCATGCTTGTCCCATGGAGGTTTGGAAGGTGCTCCTGAAGCTAAATTGAGAGCATATTTTCTGTAAATTCACATTATCTTTCTCACTCATGTGAGAATGAAGTCTGACACTCTCAGTAAAACATGTACATCCAACAAGGGCAGAGACTGTCAGTTGATTCCTTTGTGTTCTACTGCAGCTTCCCAGAGTGTTCTAAAGAACAACTAGAGTGCTAACAGCCTTACTTATGACAAAAGTATGGCACACCTGAAGCCATCTTGATTGGAATAAACTGGTAACACTTAAAACATTTAATTTAAAAAGGAACAAAATGATGGGGTTCATTTTGTCATAGAAATTATGGTTAGTGCTGTAGAAAGAAAAATTAGGACATGTTTCAAGTGTGATCTCAAATATCTTCCTGTTATATTTCAACAGGAGCAGCCTGCCAGTTGATGCCTTTGTGTTCTACTGCAGCTTCCCAGAGTGTTCTAAAGAACAACTAGAGTGCTAACAGCCTTACTTATGACAAAAGTATGGCACACTTGAAGCCATCTTGATTGGAATAAACTGGTAACACTTAAAACATTTAATTTAAAAAGGAACAAAATGATGGGGTTCATTTTGTCATAGAAATTATGGTTAGTGCTGTAGAAAGAAAAATTAGGACATATTTCAAGTGTGATCTCAAATATCTTCCTGTTATATTTCAACAGGAGCAGCCTGCCAGTTGATGCCTTTGTGTTCTACTGCAGCTTCCCAGAGTGTTCTAAAGAACAACTAGAGCGCTAACAGCCTTACTTATGACAAAAGTATGGCACACCTGAAGCCATCTTGATTGGAATAAACCGGTAACACTTAAAACATTTAATTTAAAAAGGAACAAAATGAGGGGTTCTTTTGAAATAGAAATTATGGTTAGTGCTGCAGAAAGAAAATTTAG
Organism: Calotriton arnoldi; assembly: GCA_963921515.1. NCBI lineage: Eukaryota > Metazoa > Chordata > Amphibia > Caudata > Salamandridae > Calotriton > Calotriton arnoldi. The sequence continues at coordinate 1,139,723 of CAWUFW010002798.1, forward strand.
GGCATGTTTTAAGTGAGATCTCAAATCCTCTTCTATTTCATTAGAAAATTCTGACATGCAGACTGAAACAATCACTTTCAATACCAGCAGCAGACTACCAGTTAACTCCCTGGTGAGCAGTAGCTTTACTCCAGTGATCTAATGAGCAACTAGAGTGCTAACATTCTGAATTTATGGCAGATGTGAGACACATCTGAATGCCTTCTTGATGGAATCAAAGTAAAAACTGAAAGCATTTCCTACTGAGGAGACTGCAGTAATGAAGAAATTAGGAAACTTCATAACAAAGAAGTCTTCCAAGATGGCCACCAGTGAAAAAAGAGCCCAAATGTAGCACAAATATTACCCAGATGTAGCCCACATATAGCCCAATGACAAAAGTGTGCAAAACACATTTTTATTTTTAGTTTTTTTGCAGTTTTATGTAGTGCAGACTGGTCAGGTATTGGAGCATTGCATCTTAAAACATGACCCCCTACACTACAAAAACACCACTGCACTACCTTAAACCCTAAAACACTACCCCAGCACGACCCCCTACACTACACAAGCACCACTGCACTATCCTAAACCCTAAAACACTACCCCCAGCACGACCCCCTACACTACCCAAACACCACTGCACTACCCTAAAACATGACCCCTACACTACACAAACACCACTGCACTACCCTAAACCCTAAAACACTACCCCCAGCACGACCCCCTACATTACACAAGCACCACTGCACTACCCTAAACCCTAAAACACTACCCCCAGCACCGACCCCCTACACTACACAAACACCCTGCACTACCATAAACCCTAAAACACTACCCCCAGCACGACCCCTACACTACCCAAACACCACTGCACTAACCTAAATCCTAAAACACTACCCCCAGCATGACCCCCTACACTACCAAAACACCACTGCACTACCCTAAAACATGACCCCTACACTACACAAACACCACTGCACTACCCTAAACCCTAAAACACTACCCCCAGCACGACCCCCTACACTACACAAGCACTACCCTAAACCCTAAAACACTACCCCCAGCATGACCCCCTACACTGCCCGAACACCACTGCACTGCCCTAAACCCTGAAACACCAGCCCCTGCATGACCCCCTACACTGCCCGAACACCACTGCACTGCCCTACACCCTGAAACACCACCCCTAGCACGACCCCCTACACTGCCCGAACACCACTGCACTGCCCTAAGCCCTGAAACACCACCCCCTTCACGACCCCCAACACTGCCCGAACACCACTGCACTGCCCTAACCCCTGAAATACCACCCCCAGCATGACCCCCTACACTGCCCGAACACCACTGCACTGCCATAAACCCTGAAATACTACCCCCAGCAAGACCCCCTACACTGCCCGAACACCACTGCACTGCCCTAAACACTGAAACATCACCCCCAGCAAGACCCCCTACACTGCCCGAACACCACTGACCTAAACCCTGAAACACCACCCCAGCACGACCCCCTACACTGCCCGAACACCACTGCACTGCCCTAAACCCTGAAACACTACTCCCAGCATGACCCCCTACACTGCCCGAACACCACTGCTCTGCCCAAAACCCTGAAACACCAGCCCCAGCACGACCCCTACACTGCCCGAACACCACTGCACTGCCCTAAACCTTGAAACACCAGCCCCTGCATGACCCCCTACACTGCCCGAACACCACTGCACTACCCTAAACCCTGAAACATCACCCCCAGCATGACCCCCTACACTGCCCGAGCACCACTGCACTGCCCTAAACCCTGAAACACCAGCCCCAGCACGACCCCCTACACTGCCCGAACACCACTGCACTGCCCTAAACCCTGAAACACCAGCCCCAGCACGACCGCCTACACTGCCCGAACACCACTGCACTGCCCTAAACTCTGAAACACCAGCCCCAGCACGACCCCCTACAATGCCCGAACACCACTGCACTGCCCTAAACCGTGAAACACCAGCCTCAGCACGACCCCCTACACTGCCTGAACACCACTGCACTGCCCTGAACCCTGAAACACCAGCCCCAGCACAACACCCTACACTGCCCGAACACCACTGCACTGCCCTAAACCCTGAAACACCACCCCGTGCATGACCCCCTACACTGCCCGAACACCACTGCACTGCCCTAAACCCTGAAACACCACCCCTGCACAACCCCTACACTGCTCGAACACTACTGCACTGCCCTAAACCCAGAAACACCATCCCCAGCACGACCCCCTATACTGCTCGAACACCACTGCACTGCCCTAAACCCTGAAACACTACCCCCAGCAAGACCCCCTACACTGCCCGAACACCACTGCACTGCCCTAAACCCTGAAACATCACCCCCAGCAAGACCCCCTACACTGCCCGAACACCACTGCCCTAAACCCTGAAACACCACCCCCAGCAAGACCCCCTACACTGCCCGAACACCACTGCACTGCCCTAAACCCTGAAACACCAGCCCCAGCACAACCCCCTACACTGCCCGAACACCACTGCACTGCCCTAAACACTGAAACATCACCCCCAGCAAGACCCCTACACTGCCCGAACACCACTGACCTAAACCCTGAAACACCACCCCCAGCACGACCCCCTACACTGCCCGAACACCACTGCACTGCCCTAAACCCTGAAACACTACCCCCAGCATGACCCCCTACACTGCCCGAACACCACTGCTCTGCCCAAAACCCTGAAACACCAGCCCCAGCACGACCCCCTACACTGCCCGAACACCACTGCACTACCCTAAACCCTGAAACATCACCCCCAGCATGACCCCCTACACTGCCCGAGCACCACTGCACTGCCCTAAACCCTGAAACACCAGCCCCAGCACGACCCCCTACACTGCCTGAACACCACTGCACTGCCCTAAACCCTGAAACACCAGCCCCAGCACGACCGCCTACACTGCCCGAACACCACTGCACTGCCCAAAACCCTGAAACTCCAGCCCCAGCATGACCCCCTACAATGCCCGAACACCACTGCACTGCCCTAAACCGTGAAACACCAGCCTCAGCACGACCCCCTACACTGCCTGAACACCACTGCACTGCCCTGAACCCTGAAACACCAGCCCCAGCACAACACCCTACACTGCACGAACACCACTGCACTACCCTAAACCCTGAAACACCACCCCGTGCATGACCCCCTACACTGCCCGAACACCACTGCACTGCCCTAAACCCTGAAACACCACCCCCTGCACAACCCCCTACACTGCTCGAACACCACTGCACTGCCCTAAACCCAGAAACACCATCCCCAGCACGACCCCCTATACTGCTCGAACACCACTGCACTGCCCTAAACCCTGAAACACTACCCCCAGCAAGACCCCCTACACTGCCCGAACACCACTGCACTGCCCTAAACCCTGAAACATCACCCCCAGCAAGACCCCCTACACTGCCCGAACACCACTGCACTGCCCTAAACCCTGAAACATCACCCCCAGCAAGACCCCCTACACTGCCCGAACACCACTGCCCTAAACCCTGAAACACCACCCCCAGCAAGACCCCCTACACTGCCCGAACACCTCTGCACTGCCCTAAACCCTGAAACACCAGCCCCAGCACAACCCCCTACACTGCCCGAACACCACTGCACTGACCTAAACCCTGACACACCACCCCCTGCACGACCCCCTACACTGCCCGAACACCACTGTACTGCCCTAAACCCTGAAACCCCACCCCCAGCATGACCCCCTACACTGCCAGAACACCACTGCACTGCCCTAAACCCTGAAACACCACCCCCTGCACGACCCCCTACACTGCCCGAACACTACTGCACTGCCCTAAACCCTGAAACACCACCCCCAGCACGACCCCCTACACTGCACGAACACCACTGCACCACCCTAAACCCTGAAACACTACCCACAGCAAGACCCCCTACACTGCCCGAACACCACTGCACTGCCCTAAATCCTGAAACATCACCCCCAGCAAGACCCCTCCACTGCCCGAACACCACTGCCCTAAACCCTGAAACACCACCCCCAGCAAGACCCCTACACTGCCCGAACACCACTGCACTGCCCTAAACCCTGAAACACCACCCCCAGCAAGACCCCCTACACTGCCCGAACACCAATGCACTGCCCTAAACCCTGAAACACCACCCCCAGCACGACCCCCTACACTGCCCGAACACCACTGCTCTGCGCAAAACCCTGAAACACCAGCCCCAGCACGACCCCCTACACTGCCCGAACACCACTGCACTGACCTAAACCCTGAAACACCAGCCCCAGCACAACCCCGTACACTGCCCGCACACCACTGCACTGCCCTAAACCCTTAAACACCAGCCCCAGCACAACCCCGTACACTGCCCAAACACCACTGCACTGCCCTAAACCCTGAAACACCAGCCCCAGCACGACCGCCTACACTGCCCGAAAACTACTGCACTGCCCTAAACCCTGAAACACCAACCCCAGCAAGACTACCTACACTGGCCGAACACCACTGCACTGCCCTAAACCCTGAAACACCACCCCTGCACGACCCCCTACACTGCCCAAACACTACTGCACTGCCCTAAACCCTGAAACACCACCCCTCAGCACGACACCCTACACTGCCCGAACACCACTACACTGCCCTAAACCCTGAAACACCACCCCAGCACGACCCCCTACACTGCCCGAACACCACTGCACTAAACCCTGAAACACCACCCCCTGCACGACCCCCTACACTGCCGGAACACCACTGCACTGCCCTAAACCCTGAAACACCACCCCCAGCACGACCCCCTACACTGCCCTAACACCACTGCACTGCCCTAAACCCTGAAACATCACCCCCAGCACAACCCCCTACACTGCCTGAGCACCATTGCTCTGCCCTAAACCCTGAAACACTAGCCCCAGCACGACCCCCTACACTGCCCGAACACCACTGCCCTAAACCCTGAAACACCAGCCCCAGCAAGACCCCCTAAACTGCCCGAACACCACTGCATTGCCCTAGACTCTGAAACACCAGCCCCAGCAAGACCCCCTACACTGCCCAAACACCACTGCACTGCCCTAAACCCTGAAACACCAGCCCCAGCACGACCCCCTACACTGCCTGAACACCACTGCACTGCCCTAAACCCTGAAACACCAGCCCCAGCACGACCCCCTAAACTGCCCGAACACCACTGCACTGCCCTAAACCCTGAAACACCAGCCCCAGCACCACCCCCTACAATGTCCGAACACCACTGTACTGCCCTAAACCCTGAAACACCACCCCCTGCACCGCCCCCTACACTGCCCGAACACCACTGCACTGCCCTAAACCCTGAAACACCACCCCCTGCACGACCCCCTACACTGCCCGAACACCACTGCACTGCCCTAAACCCTGAAACACCACCCCCTGCACCACCCCCTACACTGCCCGAACACCACTGCACTGCCCTAAACCCTGAAACACCACCCCCTACACTGCCCCCTACACTGCCCGAACACCACTGCACTGCCCTAAACCCTGAAACACCACCCACAGCATGACCCCCTTTACTGCTCGAACACCACTGCACTGCCCCAAACCCTGAAACACCACCCCCAGCATGACCCCCTACACTGCCCGAACACCACTGCCCTAAACCCAGAAACACCACCCCTGCACGACCCCTACACTGCCCTAACACCACTGCACTGCCCTAAACCCTGAAACACCACCCCTGCACGACCCCCTACACTGCCCGAACACCACTGCACTGCCCTAAACCCTGAAACACCACCCCCAGCACGACCCTCTACACTGCCCGAACACCACTGCACTGCCCTAAACCCTAGAACACTACCCCCAGCATGACCCCCTACACTACCCGAACACCACTGCACTACCCTAAACCCTAAAATACTCCCCCAGCACGACCCCCTACACTACCTGAACACGACTGCACTGCCCTAAACCCTAAAACACTTCCCCCAGCACGACCCCCTACACTACCCGAACACCACTGCACTGCCCTAAACCCTAAAACACTCCCCCCAGCACGACCCCCTACACTACCTAAACACCACTGCACTGCCCTAAACCCTAAAACACTACCCCCGCATGACCCCCTACACTACCCAAATACCAATGCACTACCCTAATCCCTAAAACACTACCCCCGCACAACCCCCTACACTACCCAAAGACCACTGCACTACCCTAAACTCTAAAACAATACCCCCGCACGACTCCCTACACTACCCAAAGACCACTGCACTACCCTAAACCCTAAAACACGACCTCCTACACTACACAAACACCACTGCACTACCCTAAACCCTAAAAACTACCCCCAGCACGAACCCCTACACTACCCAAACACCACTGCACTACCCTAAACCATAAAACACTACCCCCAGCAGTACCCCCTACGCTACCCAAACACCACTGCACTACCCTAAACCCTAAAACACTACCCCCAGCAGTACCCCCTACACTACCCAAACACCATTGCACTACCCTAAACCCTAAAACACTACCCCCAGCAGTATCCCCTACACTACCCAAACACCACTGCACTACCCTAAACCCTAAAACCCTAAAACACTAACCCCAGCACGACCCCCTACACTACCCAAACACCACTGTACTACCCTAAACCCTAAAACACTCTCCCCAGCACGACTCCCTACACTACCCAAACACCACTGCACTACCCTAAACCCTAAATCTACCCCCAGAATGACCACCTACACTACACAAACACCACTGCACTACCCTAAACCCTAAAACACTACCCCCAACACGACCCTCTTCACTACCTAAACACAACTGCACAATTTGTTACAGGCGTTGCAACGCAGGCCTGTGGTGCTTACTTGAAGTACCTGGTGGGCTAGTTGGGCCCCAGGGACTCTCAGGATTCAAGGTGACCTACTCCCCAACTTAAAACGCGCCACGGGGCTCGTTTGCACAGTGGTGAAGGGAGGGGGCGGGGCCTCAGGTGACATGTGCGCAAACACGCCCTGTGGTGCGTTTTAAGTTGGGGAGCTAATCCCTTTGAATCCTGGGGGCCACCTAGCCCACCAGGTACCTTCAGTAAGCACAACAGATTTGCGTTGCAGAGAGGTGAAAAAAGGTGCGTGGCCTCGGAATGCCTCTCTGCAACTCAGCTCTGTGGTCCTAACTGTAGGTACCTGGGGGCTAGTTGGGCCCCAGGGACCCTCAGGATTCAAGGGGACTTAATCCCGCAACTTAAAACGCGCCACGGGCGCGTTTGCACACATGTCACCTCAGGCCCCCTCCCTTCACCACAGTGCAAACGCGCACTGGCTCTGGTTAGTCAGAGTCAGTTACCACCAGTACCCGTCTGAAAAAGTTGTGGGCACAGGATGATTTTGCAACAAGGCCTCTTTCTGCTCCTCTGTTGGTTCTTTCTGCACATCTTTTGATTCTTTCTGTGCGTTTTTTCTTCTTTCTTCACATGTCCTACCTCTGTTGGCATAGTTAGAAACTAGCATTTAAAAACCTTTGAAATTCACTTAAAAATCATAGGTTTCAGGCACGTTATAGTTAGAAATTAGCATTTAAAAAACCTTTGAAATTCACTGAAAAAACCATAGGTTTCAGGCACGTTATAGTTAGAAATTAGCATTTAAAAACCTTTGAAATTCACTGAAAAAACCATAGGTTTCAGGCACGTTATAGCTAGAAATTAGCATTTAAAAAACCTTTGAAATTCACTGAAAAAACCATAGGTTTCAGACACGTTATAGTTAGAAATTAGCATTTAAAAACCTTTGAAATTCACTGAAAAAACCATAGGTTTTAGGGACAGTTATAGTTAGTTGGACATTGCACTCGTACAAAACCCGTGAAATTCCCCTGTTATAGTTAGTTCAGCTAACTATAACTCGCGCCCCGCAATGCACTGCTGATGATGTCACATATTACATCACTCATCACATGGTCAGTGACATCACTGATGACATCACTGATGACATCTCAAATGACATCACTGATGACATCATCCATGTGATAATTTCATGCATCTTCTCACACCCTAATATAACTTTTGATACACCCACTCTAAATTACAGACTGCCATTCTCAAAACCATAGACACTCCAACACCAAAAACTACATACCCACTCACTGATTCTTAGGTCTACACACACATCCACTCACTCACCTGTACAGTCACTCATACTTACAGTCACTCAGTACAGGACTATCATATGCACTCATACACCTATATAAACACTCACACACCGCCACTCATCCATAGAGGTACTCACACACCTAGTCAGTCATGCAAAAATTAATCACACACCCATTTACTCACCTATACAGTTATACACACACCAGCTCACTTACTCATACAAATACTAGCACATTCTTACGCTCTTATACAATAACTGATACAAGCACACACGCATCCATACAGCAACTCTCACAATAACACACTCTCACTTATAGCCATTTAAATACTCTAACACACATATATACTGCCTTTTACATATGTAGTTACTCGCACATGTACCACTGAGATATACATTCACTCACTAACACACCCATACACACACTCACCCACCCAAGCAGTCCATCACAGATGCACTCTTGAAATCATGCACCCAGTGAATCACCCACTCACACATCTATGTATAGAGTCACACACACCCCACCCACACAAACACTCAGGCAGCCATACAGATACTCAGAGAACCAATCAATAACCCATATAGACACTCATGTAGCTATTCGCAAATCCATGCATCCACTTACACACCAACAAACAGACGGATACAGACATTCACACAGTTTAGTCACTAACCCATGCATTCAGTAAGATACGTTTAATCACTCACTTGTAGAGTCAGTCACTCACATACTAAATCATCCATTCAGACACTTATACACCCACTCATTCTTCAATACGCCTTTCCCTATATATATTAAACATATTTAAACTTTACAGAAACACACAGTCACTGGATGATGTCATCAGTGATGTCATCAGTGATGTCATTTGAGATGTCATCAGTGATGTCATCAGTGATGTCACTGACCATGTGATGAGTGATGTAATATGTGACATCATCAGCAGTGCATTGTGGGGCGCGAGTTATAGTTAGCTGAACTAACTATAACAGGGGAATTTCACGGGTTTTGTACGAGTGCAATGTCCAACTAACTATAACTGTCCCTAAAACCTATGGTTTTTTCAGTGAATATATATATATATATATATATTATCTACTGGCGGTCCCCAGTAGATAGTTATAGTTAGGACCTATTTTCCATAGGAAATCCGCAACATTCTATTTGAAATAACTCTTGCGTCGGTTGAGGAATCTTCGCGAAATGTTCAAACTTTATGGCCCGCTCCGGTCCGCTCCTACCCTGAAAGTTTCAGGGTGATTCGTCAAGCGGGGGCCGAGAAAAAAGGGGGGTCCCAAAACATGTTTTCCCCATTCATTTTCCCATAGGAAACTTTAGCCACGGCTACAGCCCGAACTGCTGAACGGAATTACACAAAATTTGGCAAAGAGGTAGTTCTTGGTTCAGAAAGAACCCTTTTGTTAAATGGTGTAAATCCGTTCAGTAGTTGCGGAGAAATTAAAAAAATAAGAGTCAAAAATCAATTTCCCATAGGAAACTTTATGCAAGGCTACAGCTCGAACTGCTGAACGGAATTACACCAAATTTGGCAAAGAGGTAGTTCTTGGTTCAGAAAGAACCCTTTTGTTAAATGGTGTAAATCCGTTCAGTAGATGCTGAGAAAATCAAAAGTAAAAGCACATATATATCTGGGCGGAGCCTAACCACACATGTCATCGTGAGATCTGATTGGCTGTCAGCACTTCATCCTGGAATTGCTGGCATCCATCTTGGGACCAATATAAATGATAGTACCCCATTGAAATGCATTGTAGTGAATCGAAGATTTTGAGGGTTACCAAAAGGAGAACTATAAAGGGTGATAACAGACTTTAGTTACATTAGAATTCATTTGTTGATGGTACCATACTAATTTCAGGAATTGTGGTGTGTTCTAAGGTGATTTTACCCTGTGAAAAACCTTCTGCTGGGATATCATGAATCATGTTTGAGAGAAAACTATTTTCACATGCTTGTCCCATACAGTTTTGGAAGGTGCTCCAGAAGCTAAAATGAGAGCTTATTTTCTGTAAATTCACATTATCTTTCTCAGTCATGTGAGAATGAAGTCTGACATTCTCAGTAAAACATGTACATCCAACAATGGCAGAGACTGTCAGTTGATTCCTTTGTGTTCTACTGCAGCTTCCCAGAGTGTTCTAAAGAACAACTAGAGTGCTAACAGCCTTACTTATGACAAAAGTATGGCACACCTGAAGCCATCTTGATTGGAATAAACTGGTAACACTTAAAACATTTAATTTAAAAAGGAACAAAATGATGGGGTTCATTTTGTCATAGAAACTATGGTTAGTGCTGTAGAAAGAAAAATTAGGACATGTTTCAAGTGAGATCTCAAATATCTTCCTGTTATATTTCAACAGGAGCAGCCTGTCAGTTGATGCCTTTGTGTTCTACTGCAGCTTCCCAGAGTGTTCTAAAGAACAACTAGAGTGCTAACAGCCTTACTTATGACAAAAGTATGGCACACCTGAAGCCATCTTGATTGGAATAAACTGGTAACACTTAAAACATTTAATTTAAAAAGGAACAAAATGAGGGGGTTCATTTTGCCATAGAAACTATGGTTAGTGCTGTAGAAAGAAAAATTAGGACATGTTTTAAGTGAGATCTCAAATATCTTCCTGTTATATTTCAACAGGAGCAGCCTGTCAGTTGATGCCTTTGTGTTCTACTGCAGCTTCCCAGAGTGTTCTAAAGAACAACTAGAGTGCTAACAGCCTTACTTATGACAAAAGTATGGCACACCTGAAGCCATCTTGATTGGAATAAACTGGTAACACTTAAAACATTTAATTTAAAAAGGAACAAAATGAGGGGGTTCATTTTGCCATAGAAATTATGGTTAGTGCTGCAAAAAGAAAATTTAGGGCATGTTTTAAGTGAGATCTCAAATCCTCTTCTATTTCATTAGAAAATTCTGACATGCAGACTGAAACAATCACTTTCAATACCAGCAGTAGACTTCCAGTTAACTCCTTGGTGAGCAGTAGCTTTACTACAGTGATCTAATGAACAACTAGAGTGCTAACATTCTGAATTTATGGCAAATGTGTGACACATCTGAATGCCTTCTTGATGGAATCAAAGTAAAAACTGAAAGCATTTCCTACTGAGGAGACTGTAGTAAATGAGGAAATTAGGAAACTTCATAACAAATAAGTCTCCCAAGATGGCCACCAGAGAAAAAAGAGCCCAAATGTAGCACAAATATCACCCAGAGGTAGCCCACGTATAGCCCAATGACAGAAGTGTGCAAAACACTTTTTATTTTTTGTTTTTTTGCAGTTTTATATAGTGCAGACTGGTCAGGTATTGGAGTGCTTTACATGAGCATTGGTTACATCACACAAGGACAAATTCATGTTGGTTGACCCCTACACTACCCAAACACCACTGCACTACCCTAAACCCTAAAACACTACCCCCAGCACGACCCCCTTCACTACCCAAACACAACTGCACTACCCTAAACTCAAAAACACTACCCCCAGCACGACCCCCTACACTACCCAAACACCACTGCACTACCCTAAACCCTAAATCTACCCCCTACACTACACAAATACCACTGCACTACCCTAAACCCTAAAACACTAGAACCCAGCACGACCCCCTACAGTACACAAACACCACTGCACTACCCTAAACCCTAAAACACTACCCCCTACACTACACAAACACCATTGCACTACCCTAAACCCTAAAACACTACCCCCAGCATGACCCCCTACACTACACAAACACCACTGCACTACCCTAAACCCTAAAACACTACCCCAGCACGACCCCCTACACTACCCAAACACCACTGCACTACCCTAAACCCTAAAACACCAGCCCCAGCACGACTCCCTACACTACACAAACACCACTGGACTACCCTAAACCCTAAAACACTACCCCCAGATCGACTCCCTACACTACCTAAACACCACTGCACTACACTAAACCCTAAATCTACCCCCAGCATGACCTCCCACACTACACAAACACCACTGCACTACCCTAAACCCTAAAACACTACCCCCAGCACGACCCCCTACACTACCCAAACACCACTGCACTACCCTAAACCCTAAAACACTAACCCCAGCATGACCTTCTACACTACCCAAACACCACTGCACTACCCTATACCCTAAAACTAGACCCCGTACACTACACAAACACAACTGCACTACCCTAAACCCTTAAACACTACCCACAGCATGACCCCCTACCACTGCACTACCCTAAACCCTAAAACACTACCCCCTACACTACACAAACACCACTGCCCTACCCTAAACCCTAAAACACAACCCCCAGCATGACCCCCTACACTACACAAACACCACTGCACTACCCTAAACCCCCCTATACTATACAAACACCACTGCATTACTCTAAACCCTAAAACACTACCCCCAGCATGACCCCCTCACAACACAAACACCACTGCACTACCCTAAACCCTAAATCGACCCCAAGCACGACCCCCTACACTACCCAAACACCACTGCCATACCCTAAACCCTAAAACACTACCCCCAGCATGAACCCCTACACTACCCAAACACCACTGCACCACCCTAAACCTTAAAACACTACCCCCAGCACTACCCCCTACACTACACAAACACCACTGCACTACCCTAAACCCTAAAACACTACCCCAGCACTACCCCTACACTACCCAAACACCACTGCACTAACATAAACCCTAAAACACTACCCCCAGCACAACCCCCTACACTACACAATCACCACTGCACTACCCTAAACCCTAAAACACTACCCCCAGCACGACTCCCTACACTACCCAAACACCACTGCACTACCCTAAACCCTAAATCTACCCCCAGCATGACCCCCTACACTACCCAAACACCACTGCACTACCCTAAACCATAAAACGCTACCCCCAGCATGACCCCCTACACTACACAAACACCACTGCACTACCCTAAACCCTAAAACACTACCACCAGCATGACCCCTACACTACTCAAACACCACTGCACTACCCTAAACCCTAAAACACTAACCCAGCACGACCCCCTACACTACTGCACTACCCTAAACCCTAAAACACTACCCCCAGCACGACCCCCTACACTACCCAAACACCACTGCACTACCCTAAACCCTAAAACACTACCCCCAGCACGACCCCCTACACCACCCAAACACCACTGCACTACCCTAAACCCTAGAAAAGAAACCCCCACCCCATGCCCAATCCCCCTTACCTCTCACTCCTCGTGGTTCCTCTCTCCTCGTGGTTCCTGCTTCACGTCGTCTCTGAGGGGCGGTGCACGTCGTTGTGAGGAAACGGAACAGCCTCTGTTTCCTTACAACGACATGGATCGTCTACATGTTTTTAGAACGCATGGTCATTTACCATACATACCTTTACAACAAAATTCGTTGTAAAGGCATGCGTGGTAAATGACCATGCGTTCTAAAAAAATGCGTAGTAATGACTTCGTGATGTACAACGCATGCGTGGTAATGCATGCGTTGTAATGGTATCGCAAAGTAAAAAGTCGTTGTAATGGCTGTTTACCGATCGAAGCTGGCCCCTGTTCTTCAGTGAGACGTTTATTTGATTAATTAGGAGGAAGGAATGTGTTTTTTTACCGAAAAGTGCATTCCCGGCTGTTGTATTGTGAAAGTGTCCGCGTGGCCTGGTTTCACTTCCGGTGAGAGAGTGGAAGAGTCTGTTTGGATCTAAAGGAGTTCTGTTGTTGGACGGGGCCGGCGCGACATGTCATCAGAAAACATAGCTAATGGAAAGCGTCCTCCCTGAAGTGTCGAGCAGTGCCATGAGAGGTCAACGAGTGTGCGTCCCACCGCAGTATGACCGTACCGCGTGACCCATGTGCCACCTCCAGGGTACGGGAGGCAGAAGCGGCATCACAGGTCCTCTTGAAGACCGTTGTAGCACTAATTCTACATTTTGGTACTAGGGCATTTTAACTTCGTTGTTCCTGCCAGATACAAAGAGAAGATCCTGTGTTATTCAGTGCCCTCGTTACCTTTTTTGTGGGTTGTGGTGCTTGTCACTTCGCTGCCCCGCCGGTGCACACGACTGGGCACCCCACCTCGTGTGCCATCTGCAGGGCCTCTGCCCTCGGATCACTGGTTTCGGTTTCTGGAGTGGCAACATAAACAGTTGCTCCCAAAGGACTAGCCTGAACACTTAGGTGAATATCCCCTGCACCAGCATTCCACGGAAATTCTTTCCTAGCTCTCCCACGTCAACGAGGACGTCATAATAGCACGGCTCCTGCTCGCAACACCGTATGACGTCATCGGAGCCATAAGAGAACCTCGTCGGCGGGCTGACGTCAGTTCCACCCATTTTTTCCGTGCCACCGAGGCAAACAGGGGACCGAGACATTTTCACATGTATACATAGTATAATAAATATATATATATACACAGAAAAAACATAGGTTTCAGGCACGTTATAGTTAGAAATTAGCATTTAAAAACCTTAGAAATTCACTGAAAAAACCATAGGTTTCAGGCACGTTATAGTTAGAAATTAGCATTTAAAAACCTTAGAAATTCACTGAAAAAACCATAGGTTTCAGGGGCATTATAGTTAGTTGGACATTTCACTCGTACAAAACCATAGAAATTCCCCGTTATAGTTAGTTCAGCTAACTATAACTCGCGCGCCTGCAATGCACTGCTGATGACGTCACATATTACATCACTCATGAAATGGTCAGTGACATCTCAAATGACATCACTGATGACATCACTGATGACATCATCCAGTGAATGTGTGTTTTTCTGAAAATTAAATATGTTTTATATATGTATATCTCAAGGTCGATGGAAGAATAAATGGGTATATAAGTGTCTAAATGGATGATTTTGTTTTGTAAAATTGATTGTATAACTGACTAAGTGTATCTTAGTGAATACATGGGTTGGTGAGTAATGTTTAAATATGAAAATATCTGTAGCAGTCTATCACTTTGTGTATAAGTGGCTGCATGGGTTGGTGAGTAGCTACATGAGTGTCTATATGGGTTATTAGTTGGTTTTTTGAGTATCAGTATGAGTGGCTGAGTGTCTGTATGGTTCGGTGGGGGGTATTACTTAGTGCATAGATGCATGAATGAGTGACTCACTGTTTGTATGTGTTGAAGACAGCATGTGTGCAGGACTGTATAGGTGGATGAGTATGTGTATGGGTGTGTTAGTGAGTGAATGACTGTCTCAATAGTGTCTTTATGAGTAACTACTTATGTTTTAAACTAGTATATGTGAGTATTGGTGTATATAAGTGAGTATATGTGAGAGTGAGAGATTGGAAGAGTTCCTGTACAAATAAGTAGGTGTTTCTATAAGTGATTGTTTAAGAGAGTAAGTATGTGTAAGTTTCTGTAGAAGTAAGTGTGGTAGTGTGTGTATAACTGTATATGCAAGTAAATGGATGTTTGATACTTTGTTTGCATGTGTGACTATGTGTGTGAGTAACTCTATGGATGAGTGGCGGTGTGTAACAGGATGTATAGGTGTATGAGTACATATGATGAGTGAGTACATGTATGAGTGACTGTATAGGGACTGTTGGTGAATGAGTGGATGTGTGTGTAGATCTTGGAATTACTGAATAGGTGTGTTGTAACTGGTATTGGTATGTCCATTGTTTTGAAAATGTTAGTTTGTATTTTTGAGTGTGTGTATCAAAGGTTATATTAGGGTGAGAGGAGGTCTGCCACTCTATCACAAGGATGATGTCATCAGTGATGTCATCAGTGATGTCATTTGAGATGTCATCAGTGATGTCATGAGTGATGTCACTGACCATGTCATGAGTGATGTAATATGTGACGTCATCAGCAGTGCATTGCGGGCGCGCGAGTTATAGTTAGCTGAACTAACTATAACGGGGGAATTTCTATGGTTTTGTACGAGTGAAATGTCCAACTAAATATAACGCCCCTGAAACCTATGGTTTTTTCAGTGAATATATATATATATATATATTATCTACTGGCGGTCGCCAGTAGATAGTTATAGTTAGGACCTATTTTCCATAGGAAATCCGCAACATTCTATTTGAAATAACTCTTGCGTCGGTTGACAAATCTTCGCGAAATTTTCAAACTTTATGGCCCGTTCTGGTCTGCTCCTACCCTGAAAGTTTTGGGGTGATTCGTCAAGCGGGGGCTGAGAAAAAGGGGGGTCCCAAAACGTGTTTTCCCATTCATTTTCCCATAGGAAACTTTAGCCACGGCTACAGCTCGAACTGCTGAACGGAATTACACAAAATTTAGCAAAGAGGTAGTTCTTGGTTCAGAAAGAACCCTTTTGTTAAATGGTGTAAATCCGTTCAGTAGTTGCGGAGAAATTAAAAAATAAGAGTCAAAAATCAATTTCCCATAGGAAACTTTCTGCAAGGCTACAGACCGAACTGCTGAACGGAATTACACCAAATTTGGCAAAGAGGTAGTTCTTGGTTCAGAAAGAACCCTTTTGTTAAATGGTGTAAATCCGTTCAGTAGTTGCTGAGAAAATCAAAAGTAAACACACATATATATCTGGGCGGAGCCTAACCACACATGTCATCGTGAGATCTGATTGGCTGTCAGCACTTCATCCTGGAATTGCTGGCAGCCATCTTGGGACCAATATAAATGATAGTACCCCATTGAAATGCATTGTAGTGAATCAAAGATTTTGAGGGTTACCAAAAGCAGAACTATAAAGGGTGATAACAGACTTTAGTTACATTAGAATTCATTTGTTGATGGTACCATACTAATTTCAGGAATTGTGGTGTGTTCTAAGGTGATTTTACCCTGTGAAAACCTTCTGCTGGGATCTCATGAATCATGTTTGAGAGAAAACTATTTTCACATGCTTGTCCCATACAGTTTTGGAAGGTGCTCCAGAAGCTAAAACGAGAGCATATTTTCTGTAAATTCACATTATCTTTCTCAGTCATGTGAGAATGAAGTCTGACATTCTCAGTAAAACATGTACATCCAACAATGGCAGAGACTGTCAGTTGATTCCTTTGTGTTCTACTGCAGCTTCCCAGAGTGTTCTAAAGAACAACTAGAGTGCTAACAGCCTTACTTATGACAAAAGTATGGCACACCTGAAGCCATCTTTATTGGAATAAACTGGTAACACTTAAAACATTTAATTTAAAAAGGAACAACATGATGGGGTTCATTTTGTCATAGAAATTATGGTTAGTGCTGTAGAAAGAAAAATTAGGACATGTTTCAAGTGTGATCTCAAATATCTTCCTGTTATATTTCAACAGGAGCAGCCTGTCAGTTGATGCCTTTGTGTTCTACTGCAGCTTCCCAGAGTGTTCTAAAGAACAACTAGAGCGCTAACAGTCTTACTTATGACAAAAGTATGGCACACCTGAAGCCATCTTGATTGGAATAAACTGGTAACACTTAAAACATTTAATTTAAAAAGGAACAAAATGAGGGGGTTCTTTTTGAAATAGAAATTATGGTTAGTGCTGCAAAAAGAAAAATTAGGGCATGTTTTAAGTGAGATCTCAAATCCTCTTCTATTTCATTAGAAAATTCTGAAAACAATCACTTTCAATACCAGCAGCAGACTTCCAGTTAACTCCCTGGTGAGCAGTAGCTTTACTACAGTGATCTAATGAGCAACTAGAGTGCTAACATTCTGAATTTATGGCAAATGTGAGACACATCTGAATGCCTTCTTGATGGAATCAAAGTAAAAACTGAAAGCATTTCCTACTGAGGAGACTGCAGTAAATGAGGAAATTAGGAAACTTCATAACAAAGAAGTCTTCCAAGATGGCCACCAGTGAAAAAAGAGCCCAAATGTGGCACAAATATTACCCAGATGTAGCCCACATATAGCCCAATGACAAAAGTGTGCAAAACACTTTTTATTTTTAGTTTTTTTGCAGTTTTATGTAGTGCAGACTGGTCAGGTATTGGAGCGTTGCATCTTAAAACATGACCCCCCTACACTACAAAAACACCACTGCACTACCTTAAACCCTAAAACACTACCCCCAGCACGATCCCCTACACTACACAAGCACCACTGCACTATCCTAAACCCTAAAACACTACCCCCAGCATGACCCCCTACACTACACAAACACCACTGCACTACCCTGAACCCTAAAACACTACCCCAACACCACTGCACTAACCTAAATCCTAAAACACTACCCCCAGCACGACCCCCTACACTACACAAACACCACTGCACTACCCTATAACATGACCCCATACACTACACAAACACCACTGCACTACCCTGAACCCTAAAACACTACCCCAACACCACTGCACTACCCTAAACCCTAAAACACTACCCCCAGCACGACCCCCTACACTACACAAGCACCACTGCACTACCCTAAACCCTAAAACACTACCCCCAGCATGACCCCCTACACTACACAAACACCACTGCACTACCTTAAACCCTAAAACACTACCCCCAGCACGACCCCCTACACTACCCAAACACCACTGCACTACCCTAAAACATGACCCCCTACACTACACAAACACCACTGCACTACCCTAAACCCTAAAACACTACCCCCAGCATGACCCCCTACACTGCCCGAACAACACTGCCCTAAACCCTGAAACACCACCCCCAGCAAGACCCCCTACACTGCCTGAACACCACTGCACTGCCGTAAACCCTGAAACACCAGCCCCAGCACGACCCCCTACACTGCCCGAACACCACTGCACTGCCCTACACCCTGAAACACCACCCCCAGCACGACCACCTACACTGCCCGAACACCACTACACTGCCCTAAACCCTGAAACACCACCCCCAGCACGACGCCCTACACTGCCCGAACACCACTGCACTGCCCTAAACCCTGAAACACCACCCCCTGCATGACCCCCTACACTGCCCGAACACTACTGCACTGCACTAAACCCTGAAACACCACCGCCAGCACGACCCCCTACACTGCACGAACACCACTGCACTGCCCTAAACCCTGAAACACTACCCCCAGCAAGACCCCCTACACTGCCCGAACACCACTGCACTGCCCTAAACCCTGAAACATCACCCCCAGCAAGACCCCCTACCCTGCCCGAACACCACTGCCCTAAACCCTGAAACACCACCCCCAGCAAGACCCCCTACACTGCCCGAACACCACTGCACTGCCCTAAACCCTGAAACACCACCCCAGCATGACCCCCTACACTGCCCGAACACCACTGCTCTGCCCAAAACCCTGAAACACCAGCCCCAGCACGACCCCCTACACTGCCCGAACACCACTGCACTGCCCTAAGCCCTGAAACACCAGCCCCAGCACGACCCCCTACACTGCCCGAACACCACTGCACTACCCTAAACCCTAAAACTCTACCCCCAGCACGACCCCCTACACTACCCAAACACCACTGCACTACCCTAAACCCTAAAACACTACCCCCAGCACGACCCCCTACACCACCCAAACACCACTGCACTACCCTAAACCCTAGAAAAGAAACCCCCACCCCATGCCCAATCCCCCTTACCTCTCACTACTCGTGGTTCCTCTCTCCTCGTGGTTCCTGCTTCACGTCGTCTCTGAGGGGCGGTGCACGTCGTTGTGAGGAAACGGAACAGCCTCTGTTTCCTTACAACAACATGGATTGTCTACATGTTTTTTAGAACGCATGGTCATTTACCATACATACCTTTACAACAAAATTTGTTGTAAAGGCATGCGTGGTAAATGACCATGCGTTCTAAAAAAATGCGTAGTAATGACTTCGTGATGTACAACGCATGCGTGGTAATGCATGCATTGTAATGGTATCGCAAAGTAAAAAAGTCGTTGTAACGGCTGTTTACCGATCGAAGCTGGCCCCTGTTCTTCAGTGAGATGTTTATTTGATTATTAGGAGGAATGAATGTGTTTTTTTTTACCGAAAAGTGCATTCCCGGCTGTTGTATTGTGAAAGTGTCCGCGTGGCCTGGTGTCACTTCCGGTGAGAGAGTGGAAGAGTCTGTTTGGATCTAAAGGAGTTCTGTTGTTGGACGGGGCCGGCGCGACATGTCATCAGAAAACATAGCTAATGGAAAGCGTCCTCCCTGAAGTGTGGAGCAGTGCCATGAGAGGTCAACGAGTGTGCGTCCCACCGCAGTATGACCGTACCGCGTGACCCATGTTCCACCTCCAGGGTACGGGAGGCAGAAGCGGCATCGCAGGTCCTCTTGAAGACCGTTGTAGCACTAATTCTACATTTTGGTACTAGGGCATTTTAACTTCGTTGTTCCTGCCAGATACAAAGAGAAGATCCTGTGTTATTCAGTGCCCTCGTTACCTTTTTTGTGGGTTGTGGTGCTTGTCACTTCGCTGCCCCGCCGGTGCACACGACTGGGCACCCCACCTCGTGTGCCATCTGCAGGGCCTCTGCCCTTGGATCACTGGTTTCGGTTTCTGGAGTGGCAACATAAACAGTTGCTCCCAAAGGACTAGCCTGAACACTTAGGTGAATATCCCCTGCACCAGCATTGCACGGAAATTCTTTCCTAGCTCTCCCACGTCAACGAGGACGTCATAATAGCACGGCTCTGCTCGCGACACCGTATGACGTCATCGGAGCCAGAAGAGGACCTCGTCGGCGTGCTGACGTCAGTTCCACCCATTTTTTCCGTGCCACCGAGGCAAACAGGGGACCGAGACATTTTCACATGTATACATAGTATAATAAATATATATATATTCACTGAAAAACCATAGGTTTCAGGCACGTTATAGTTAGAAATTAGCATTTAAAAACCTTAGAAATTCACTGAAAAACCATAGGTTTCAGGCACGTTATAGTTAGAAATTAGCATTTAAAAACCTTAGAAATTCACTGAAAAACCATAGGTTTCAGGGGCGTTATAGTTAGTTGGACATTTCACTCGTACAAAACCATAGAAATTCCCCCGTTATAGTTAGTTCAGCTAACTATAACTCGCGCGCCCGCAATGCACTTCTGATGACGTCACATATTACATCACTCATGACATGGTCAGTGACATCACTCATGACATCACTGATGACATCTCAAATGACATCACTGATGACATCACTGATGACATCATCCAGTGAATGTGTGTTTTCTGAAAATTAAATATGTTTTATATATGTATATCTCAAGGTCGATGGAAGAATAAATGGGTATATAAGTGTCTAAATGGATGATTTTTTTTGTAAAATTGATTGTATAACTGACTAAGTGTATCTTAGTGAATACATGGGTTAGTGAGTAATGTTTAAATATGAAAATATCTGTAGCAGTCTATCACTTTGTGTATAAGTGGCTGCATGGGTTGGTGAGTAGCTACATGAGTGTCTATATGGGTTATTAGTTGGTTTTTTGAGTATCAGTATGAGTGTCTGAGTGTCTGTATGGTTCGGTGGGGGGTATTACTTAGTGCATAGATGCATGAATGAGTGACTCACTGTTTGTATGTGTTGAAGACAGCATCTGTGCAGGACTGTATATGTGGATTAGTATGTGTATGGGTGTGTTAGTGAGTGAATGACTGTCTCAATAGTGTCTTTATGAGTAACTACATATGTTTTAAACTAGTATATGTGAGTATTGGTGTATATAAGTGAGTATATGTGAGAGTGAGAGATTGGAAGAGTTCCTGTACAAATAAGTAGGTGTTTCTATAAGTGATTGTTTAAGAGAGTAAGTATGTGTAAGTTTCTGTAGAAGTAAGTGTGGTAGTGTGTGTAAAACTGTATATGCAAGTAAATGGATGTTTGATACTTTGTTTGCATGTGTGACTATGTGTGTGAGTAACTCTATGGATGAGTGGCGGTGTGTAACAGGATGTATAGGTGTATGAGTACATATGATGAGTGAGTACATGTATGAGTGACTGTATAGGGACTGTTGGTGAATGAGTGGATGTGTGTGTATATCGTGGAATTACTGAATAGGTGTGTTGTAACTGGTATTGGTATGTCCATTGTTTTGAAAATGTTAGTTTGTATTTTTGAGTGTGTGTATCAAAGGTTATATTAGGGTGAGAGGAGGCCTGCCACTCTATCACAAGGATGATGTCATCAGTGATGTCATCAGTGATGTCATTTGAGATGGCATCAGTGATGTCATGAGTGATGTCACTGACCATGTCATGAGTGATGTAATATGTGACGTCATCAGCAGTGCATTGCGGGTAGCGCTGAGTTATAGTTAGCTGAACTAACTATAACAGGGGAATTTCTATGGTTTTGTACGAGTGAAATGTCCAACTAACTATAACACCCCTGAAACCTATGGTTTTTTCAGTGAATTTCTAAGGTTTTTTAAATGCTAATTTCTAACTATAACGTGCCTGAAACCTATGGTTTTTTCAATGAATATATATATATATATATATATATTATCTACTGGCGGTCGCCAGTAGACAGTTATAGTTAGGACCTATTTTCCATAGGAAATCGGCGACATTCTATTTGAAATAACTTTTGCGTCGGTTGACGAATCTTCGCGAAATTTTCAAACTTTATGGCCCGCTCCGGTCCGCTCCTACCCTGAAAGTCTCAGGGTGATTCGTCAAGGGGGGGCCGAGAAAAAAGGGGGGTCCCAAAACGTGTTTTCCCCATTCATTTTCCCATAGGAAACTTTAGACACGGCTACAGCTCGAACTGCTGAACGGAATTACACCAAATTTGGCAAAGAGGTAGTTCTTGGTTCAGAAAGAACCCTTTTGTTAAATGGTGTAAATCCGTTCAGTAGTTGCGGAGAAATTAAAAAATAAGAGTCAAAAATCAATTTCCCATAGGAAACTTTATGCAAGGCTACAGCCTGAACTGCTGAACGGAATTACACCAAATTTGGCAAAGAGGTAGTTCTTGGTGCAAAAAGAACCCTTTTGTTAAATGGTGTAAATCCGTTCAGTAGTTGTTGAGAAAATCAAAAGTAAAAACACATATATATCTGGGCGGAGCCTAACCACACATGTCATCGTGAGATCTGATTGGCTGTCAGCACTTCATCCTGGAATTGCTGGCAGCCATCTTGGGACCAATATAAATGATAGTACCCCATTGAAATGCATTGTAGTGAATCGAAGATTTTGAGGGTTACCAAAAGGAGAACTATAAAGGGTGATAACAGACTTTAGTTACATTAGAATTCTTTTGTTGATGATACCATACTAATTTCAGGAATTGTGGTGTGTTCTAAGGTGATTTTACCCTGTGAAAAACCTTCTGCTGGGATATCATGAATCATGTTTGAGAGAAAACTATTTTCACATGCTTGTCCCATACAGTTTTGGAAGGTGCCCCAGAAGCTAAAATGAGAGCATATTTTCTGTAAATTCACATTATCTTTCTCAGTCATGTGAGAATGAAGTCTGACATTCTCAGTAAAACATGTACATCCAACAAGGGCAGAGACTGTCAGTTGATTCCTTTGTGTTCTACTGCAGCTTCCCAGAGTGTTCTAAAGAACAACTAGAGTGCTAACAGCCTTACTTATGACAAAAGTATGGCACACCTGAAGCCATCTTGATTGGAATAAACTGGTAACACTTAAAACATTTAATTTAAAAAGGAACAAAATGATGGGGTTCATCTTGTCATAGAAATTATGGTTAGTGCTCTGGAAAGAAAAATTAGGACATGTTTCAAGTGTGATCTCAAATATCTTCCTGTTATATTTCAACAGGAGCAGCCTGTCAGTTGATGCCTTTGTGTTCTACTGCAGCTTCCCAGAGTGTTCTAAAGAACAACTAGAGCGCTAACAGTCTTACTTATGACAAAAGTATGGCACACCTGAAGCCATCTTGATTGGAATAAACTGGTAACACTTAAAACATTTAATTTAAAAAGGAACAAAATGATGGGGTTCATTTTGTCATAGAAATTATGGTTAGTGCTGTAGAAAGAAAAATTAGGACATGTTTCAAGTGTGATCTCAAATATCTTCCTGTTATATTTCAACAGGAGCAGCCTGTCAGTTGATGCCTTTGTGTTCTACTGCAGCTTCCCAGAGTGTTCTAAAGAACAACTAGAGCGCTAACAGTCTTACTTATGACAAAAGTATGGCACACCTGAAGCCATCTTGATTGGAATAAACTGGTAACACTTAAAACATTTAATTTAAAAAGGAACAAAATGAGGGGGTTCATTTTGCCATAGAAATTATGGTTAGTGCTGTAGAAAGAAAAATTAGGACATGTTTTAAGTGAGATCTCAAATATCTTCCTGTTATATTTCAACAGGAGCAGCCTGTCAGTTGATGCCTTTGTGTTCTACTGCAGCTTCCCAGAGTGTTCTAAAGAACAACTAGAGTGCTAACAGCCTTACTTATGACAAAAGTATGGCACACCTGAAGCCATCTTGATTGGAATAAACTGGTAACTCTTAAAACATTTAATTTAAAAAGGAACAAAATGAGGGGGTTCATTTTGCCATAGAAATTATGGTTAGTGCTGCAAAAAGAAAATTTAGTGCATGTTTTAAGTGAGATCTCAAATCCTCTTCTATTTCATTAGAAAATTCTGACATGCAGACTGAAACAATCACTTTCAATACCAGCAGTAGACTTCCAGTTAACTCCTTGGTGAGCAGTAGCTTTACTACAGTGATCTAATGAACAACTAGAGTAATAACATTCTGAATTTATGGCAAATGTGTGACACATCTGAATGCCTTCTTGATGGAATCAAAGTAAAAAACTGAAAGCATTTCCTACTGAGGAGACTGCAGTAAATGAGGAAATTAGGAAACTTCATAACAAAGAAGTCTTCCAAGATGGCCACCAGTGAAAAAGAGCCCAAATGTAGCACAAATATTACCCAGATGTAGCCCACATATAGCCCAATGACAAAAGTGTGCAAAACACTTTTTATTTTTAGTTTTTTTGCAGTTTTATGTAGTGCAGACTGGTCAGGTATTGGAGCGTTGCATCTTAAAACATGACCCCCTATACTACAAAAACACCACTGTACTACCCTAAACCCTAAAACACTACCCCAGCACGACCCCTACACTACACAAGCACCACTGCACTATCCTAAACCCTAAAACACTACCCCCAGCATGACCCCCTACACTACACAAACACCACTGCACTACCCTAAACCCTAAAACACTACCCCAACACCACTGCACTAACCTAAATCCTAAAACACTACCCCCAGCACGACCCCCTACACTACCCAAACACCACTGCACTACCCTAAAACATGACCCCCTACACTACACAAACACCACTGCACTACCCTAAACCCTAAAACACTAACCCCAGCATGACCCCCTACACTACACAAGCACCACTGCACTACCCTAAACCCTAAAACACTGCCCCCAGCACGACCCCTACACTACACAAACACCACTGCACTACCTTAAACCCTAAAACACTACCCCCAGCACGACCCCTACACTGCCCAAACACCACTGCACTGCCCTAAACCCTGAAACACCACCCCCTTCACGACCCCCTACACTGCCCGAACACCAC
This sequence comes from Calotriton arnoldi, assembly GCA_963921515.1. Classification (NCBI taxonomy): domain Eukaryota; kingdom Metazoa; phylum Chordata; class Amphibia; order Caudata; family Salamandridae; genus Calotriton; species Calotriton arnoldi. The sequence continues at coordinate 1,165,361 of CAWUFW010002798.1, forward strand.
TGCACTGCCCTAAACCCTGAAACACTACCCCCAGCAAGACCTCCTACACTGCCCGAACACCACTGCACTGCTCTAAACCCTGAAACATCACCCCCAGCAAGACCCCCTACACTGCCCGAACACCTCTGCCCTAAACCCTGAAACACCACCCCCAGCACGACCCCCTACACTGCCCGAACACCACTGCACTGCCCTAAACCCTGAAACACCACCCCCAGCACGACCCCCTACACTGCCCGAATACCACTGCACTGCCCTAAACCCTGAAACACCACCCCCTGCACGACCCCCTACACTGCCCGAACACTACTGCACTGCCCTAAACCCTGAAACCCCATCCCCAGCACGACCCCCTACACTGCACGAACACCACTGCACTGCCCTAAACCCTGAAACACTACCCCCAGCAAGACCCCCTACACTGCCCGAACACCACTGCACTGCCCTAAACCCTGAAACACCACCCCCAGCAAGACCCCCTACACTGCCCGAACACCACTGCCCTAAACACTGAAACACCACCCCCAGCAAGACCCCCACACTGCCCGAACACCACTGCACTGCCCTAAACCCTGAAACACCAGCCCCAGCACGACCCCTACACTGCCCGAACACCACTGCACTGCCCTAAACCCTGAAACACCACCCCCTGCATGACCCCCTACACTGCCCGAACACCACTGCACTGCCCTAAACCCTGAAACACCACCCCCAGCACGACCCCCTACACTGCCCGAACACCACTGCACTGCCCTAAACCCTGAAACACCACCCCCTGCACGATCCCCTACACTGGCCGAACACTACTGCACTGCCCTAAACCCTGAAACACCACCCCCAGCACGACCCCTACACTGCCCGAACACCACTGCACTGCCCTAAACCCTGAAACACCACCCCCTGCATGACCCCTACACTGCACGAACACCACTGCACTGCCCTAAACCCCGAAACACTACCCCCAGCAAGACCCCCTACACTGCCCGAACACCACTGCCCTAAACCCTGAAACACCACCCCCAGCAAGACCCCCTACACTGCCCGAACACCACTGCACTGCCCTAAACCGTGAAACACCACCCCCAGCACGACCCCCTACACTGCCCGAACACCACTGCACTGCCCTAAACCATGAAACACCAGCCCCAGCACGACCCCCTACTCTGCCCGAACACTACTGCACTGCCCTAAACCCTGAAACACCACCCCCAGCACGACCCCTTACACTGCCCGAACACCACTGCACTGCCCTAAACCCTGAAACACCAGCCCCAGCACGACCGCCTACACTGCCCGAACACCACTGCACTGCCCTAAACCCTGAAACACCAGCCCCAGCAAGACCCCCTACACTGCCCGAACACCACTGCACTGCCCTAAACCCTGAAACACCACCCCCAGCAAGACCCCCTACACTGCCCGAACACCACTGCACTAAAGCCTGAAACACCACCCCCAGCAAGACCACCTACACTGGCCGAACACCACTGCACTGCCCTAAACCCTGAAACACCATCCCCTGCACGACCCCCTACACTGCCCAAACACCACTGCACTGCCCTAAACCCTGAAACACCACCCCCTGAACGACCCCCTACACTGCCCGAACACCACTGCACTGCCCTAAACCCTGAAACACCACCCCTCAGCACGACACCCTACACTGCCCGAACACCACTGCACTGCCCTAAACCCTGAAACACCACCCCCAGCATGACCCCCTACACTGCCCGAACACCACTGCACTGCCCTAAACCCTGAAACACCACCTCCTGCACGACCTCCTACACTGCCGGAACACCACTGCACTGCCCTAAACCCTGAAACACCACCCCCAGCACGACCCCCTACACTGCCCAAACACCACTGCACTGCCCTAAACCCTGAAACATCAACCCCAGCAGGACCCCCTACACTGCCTGAACACCACTGCCCTAAACCCTGAAACACCACCCCCTACACTGCACGAACACCACTGCACTGCCCTAAACCCTGAAACACCACCTCCAGCAAAATCCCCTACACTGCCTGAACACCATTGCTCTGCCCTAAATCCTGAAACACTACCCCCAGCACGACCCCCTACACTGCCCAAACACCACTGCACTGCCCTAAACCCTGAAACACCACCCCCTTCACGACCCCCTACACTGCCCGAACACCACTGCACTGCCCTAAACCCTGAAACACTACCCCCAGCAAGACCTCCTACACTGCCCGAACACCACTGCACTGCTCTAAACCCTGAAACATCACCCCCAGCAAGACCCCCTACACTGCCCGAACACCCTCTGCCCTAAACCCTGAAACACCACCCCCAGCACGACCCCCTACACTGCCCGAACACCACTGCACTGCCCTAAACCCTGAAACACCACCCCCAGCACGACCCCCTACACTGCCCGAATACCACTGCACTGCCCTAAACCCTGAAACACCACCCCCTGCACGACCCCTACACTGCCCGAACACTACTGCACTGCCCTAAACCCTGAAACCCCATCCCCAGCACGACCCCCTACACTGCACGAACACCACTGCACTGCCCTAAACCCTGAAACACTACCCCCAGCAAGACCCCCTACACTGCCCGAACACCACTGCACTGCCCTAAACCCTGAAACACCACCCCCAGCAAGACCCCCTACACTGCCCGAACACCACTGCCCTAAACCCTGAAACACCACCCCCAGCAAGACCCCCTACACTGCCCGAACACCACTGCACTGCCCTAAACCCTGAAACACCAGCCCCAGCACGACCCCTACACTGCCCGAACACCACTGCACTGCCCTAAACCCTGAAACACCACCCCCTGCATGACCCCCTACACTGCCCGAACACCACTGCACTGCCCTAAACCCTGAAACACCACCCCCAGCACGACCCCCTACACTGCCCGAACACCACTGCACTGCCCTAAACCCTGAAACACCACCCCCTGCACGATCCCCTACACTGCCCGAACACTACTGCACTGCCCTAAACCCTGAAACACCACCCCAGCACGACCCCCTACACTGCACGAACACCACTGCACTGCCCTAAACCCCGAAACACTACCCCCAGCAAGACCCCCTACACTGCCCGAACACCACTGCCCTAAACCCTGAAACACCACCCCCAGCAAGACCCCCTACACTGCCCGAACACCACTGCACTGCCCTAAACCGTGAAACACCACCCCCAGCACGACCCCCTACACTGCCCGAACACCACTGCACTGCCCTAAACCATGAAACACCAGCCCCAGCACGACCCCCTACTCTGCCCGAACACTACTGCACTGCCCTAAACCCTGAAACACCACCCCCAGCACGACCCCTTACACTGCCCGAACACCACTGCACTGCCCTAAACCCTGAAACACCAGCCCCAGCACGACCGCCTACACTGCCCGAACACCACTGCACTGCCCTAAACCCTGAAACACCAGCCCCAGCAAGACCCCCTACACTGCCCGAACACCACTGCACTGCCCTAAACCCTGAAACACCACCCCCAGCAAGACCCCCTACACTGCCCGAACACCACTGCACTAAAGCCTGAAACACCACCCCCAGCAAGACCACCTACACTGGCCGAACACCACTGCACTGCCCTAAACCCTGAAACACCATCCCCTGCACGACCCCCTACACTGCCCAAACACCACTGCACTGCCCTAAACCCTGAAACACCACCCCCTGAACGACCCCCTACACTGCCCGAACACCACTGCACTGCCCTAAACCCTGAAACACCACCCCTCAGCACGACACCCTACACTGCCCGAACACCACTGCACTGCCCTAAACCCTGAAACACCACCCCCAGCATGACCCCCTACACTGCCCGAACACCACTGCACTGCCCTAAACCCTGAAACACCACCTCCTGCACGACCTCCTACACTGCCGGAACACCACTGCACTGCCCTAAACCCTGAAACACCACCCCCAGCACGACCCCTACACTGCCCAAACACCACTGCACTGCCCTAAACCCTGAAACATCAACCCCAGCAGGACCCCCTACACTGCCTGAACACCACTGCCCTAAACCCTGAAACACCACCCCCTACACTGCACGAACACCACTGCACTGCCCTAAACCCTGAAACACCACCTCCAGCAAAATCCCCTACACTGCCTGAACACCATTGCTCTGCCCTAAATCCTGAAACACTAGCCCCAGCATGACCCCCTACACTGCCCAAACACCACTGCACTGCCCTAAACCCTGAAACACCACCCCCAGCACGACCCCCTACACTGCCCGAACACCACTGCACTGCCCTAAACCCTGAAACACCAGCCCCAGCAAGACCCCCTACACTGCCCGAACACCACTGCACTGCCCTAGACTCTGAAACACCAGCCCCAGCAAGACCCCTACACTGCCCGAACACCACTGCACTGCCCTAAACCCTGAAACACCAGCCCCAGCATTACCCCCTACACTGCCCAAACACCACTGCACTGCCCTAAACCCTGAAACACCAGCCCCAGCACGACCACCTACACTACCCGAACACCACTGCACTGCCCTAAACCCTGAAACACCAGCCACAGCACAACCCCCTACACTGCCCGAACACCACTGCACTGCCCTAAACCCTGAAACACCAGCCCCAGCACGACCCCCTACACTGCCCGAACACCACTGTACTGCCCTAAACCCTGAAACACCAGCCCCAGCATGACCCCCTACACTGCCCGAACACCACTGCACTGCCCTAAACCCTGAAACACCACCCCCTGCATGACCCCCTACACAGCCCGAACACCACTGCACTGCCCTAAACCCTGAAACACCACCCCTGCAGCACCCCCTACACTGCCCGAACACCACTGCACTGCCCTAAACCCTGAAACACCACCCCCTGCACCGCCCCCTACACTGCCCGAATACCACTGCACTGCCCTAAACCCTGAAACACCACCCCCAGCATGACCCCTTTACTGCTCGAACACCACTGCACTGCCCCAAACCCTGAAACACCACCCCCAGCACGACCCCCTCCACTGCCCGAACACCACTGCCCTAAACCCTGAAACACCACCCCCTGCACGACCCCCTACACTGCCCGAACACCACTGCACTGCCCTAAACCCTGAAGCACCACCCCTACACTGCCCGAACACCACTGCACTGCCCTAAACCCTGAAACACCACCCCCAGCACGACCCCCTACACTGCCCGAACACCACTGCACTGCCCTAAACCCTAAAACACCACCCCCAGCATTACCCCCTACACTGCCCAAACACCACTGTACTGCCCTAAACCCTAGAACACTACCCCCAGCACGACCCCCTACACTACCCGAACACCACTGCACTACCCTAAACCCTAAAATACTACCCCCAGCACAACCCCCTACACTACCCGAACACGACTGCACTGCCCTAAACCCTCAAACACTCCCCCAGCACGACCCCCTACACTACCCGAACACCACTGCACTGCCCTAAACCCTAAAACACTCCCCCAGCACGACCCCCTACACTACCCGAACACCACTGCACTGCCCTAAACCCTAAAACACTCCCCCAGCACGACCCCCTACACTACCCAAACACCACTGCACTGCCCTAAACCCTAAAACACTACCCCCGCATGACCCCCTACACTACCCAAACACCAATGCACTACCCTAATCCCTAAAACACTACCCCTCGCATGACCCCCTACACTACCCTAAACCCTAAAACACTACCCCCGCATGACTCCCTACAATACCCAAAGACCACTGCACTACCCTAAACCCTAAAACACGACCTCCTACACTACACAAACACCACTGCACTACCCTAAACCCTAAAACACTACCCCCTACACTACACAAACACCACTGCACTACCCTAAACCCTAAAACACTACCCCCAGCAGTACCCCTACACTACCCAAACACCACTGCACTAACCTAAACCCTAAAACACTACCCCCAGCAGTACCCCCTACACTACCCAAACACCACTGCACTACCCTAAATCACTACCCCCAGCACGACCCCCTACACTACCCAAACACCACTGCACTACCCTAAACCCTAAAACACTACCCCCAGCAAGACCCCCTACACTGCCCGAACACCACTGCACTGCCCTAAACCCTGAAACACCAGCCCCAGCATGACCCCCTACACTGCCCGAACACCACTGCACTGCCCTAAACCCTGAAACACCAGCCCCAGCACGACCACCTACACTGCCCGAACACCACTGCACTGCCCTAAACCCTGAAACACCAGCCACAGCACAACCCCCTACACTGCCCGAACACCACTGCACTGCCCTAAACCCTGAAACACCAGCCCCAGCACGACCCCCTACACTGCCCGAACACCACTGTACTGCCCTAAACCCTGAAACACCAGCCCCAGCATGACCCCCTACACTGCCCGAACACCACTGCACTGCCCTAAACCCTGAAACACCACCCCCTGCATGACCCCCTACACAGCCCGAACACCACTGCACTGCCCTAAACCCTGAAACACCACCCCCTGCAGCACCCCCTACACTGCCCGAACACCACTGCACTGCCCTAAACCCTGAAACACCACCCCTGCACCGCCCCCTACACTGCCCGAACACCACTGCACTGCCCTAAACCCTGAAACACCACCCCCAGCACGACCCCTTTACTGCTCGAACACCACTGCACTGCCCCAAACCCTGAAACACCACCCCAGCACGACCCCCTACACTGCCCGAACACCACTGCCCTAAACCCTGAAACACCACCCCTGCACGACCCCCTACACTGCCCGAACACCACTGCACTGCCCTAAACCCTGAAACACCACCCCTACACTGCCCGAACACCACTGCACTGCCCTAAACCCTGAAACACCACCCCCAGCACGACCCCCTACACTGCCCGAACACCACTGCACTGCCCTAAACCCTAAAACACCACCCCCAGCATTACCCCCTACACTGCCCAAACACCACTGTACTGCCCTAAACCCTAGAACACTACCCCCAGCACGACCCCTACACTACCCGAACACCACTGCACTACCCTAAACCCTAAAATACTACCCCCAGCACAACCCCTACACTACCCGAACACGACTGCACTGCCCTAAACCCTCAAACACTCCCCCAGCACGACCCCCTACACTACCCGAACACCACTGCACTGCCCTAAACCCTAAAACACTCCCCCAGCACGACCCCCTACACTACCCGAACACCACTGCACTGCCCTAAACCCTAAAACACTCCCCCAGCACGACCCCTACACTACCCAAACACCACTGCACTGCCCTAAACCCTAAAACACTACCCTCGCATGACCCCCTACACTACCCAAACACCAATGCACTACCCTAATCCCTAAAACACTACCCCCCGCATGACCCCCTACACTACCCTAAACCCTAAAACACTACCCCCGCATGACTCCCTACACTACCCAAAGACCACTGCACTACCCTAAACCCTAAAACACGACCTCCTACACTACACAAACACCACTGCACTACCCTAAACCCTAAAACACTACCCCCTACACTACACAAACACCACTGCACTACCCTAAACCCTAAAACACTACCCCCAGCAGTACCCCTACACTACCCAAACACCACTGCACTAACCTAAACCCTAAAACACTACCCCCAGCAGTACCCCCTACACTACCCAAACACCACTGCACTACCCTAAATCACTACCCCCAGCACGACCCCTACACTACCCAAACACCACTGCACTACCCTAAACCCTAAAACACTCCCCCAGCACGACTCCCTACACTCCCAAACACCACTGCACTACCCTAAACCCTAAATCTACCCCCAGCATGATCCCCTACACTACACAAACACCACTGCACTACCCTAAACCCTAAAACACTACCCCCAGCACGACCCTCTTCACTACCTAAACACAACTGCACAATTTGTTACAGGCGTAGCAACGCAGGCCTGTGGTGCTTACTGGAAGTACCTAGTGGGCTAGTTGGGCCCCAGGGACCCTCAGGATTCAAGGTGACCTAATCCCCCAACTTAAAACGCACCACGGGGCACGTTTGCACAGTGGTGAAGGGAGGGGCGGGGCCTCAGGTGACATGTGCGCAAACACGCCCTGTGGTGCGTTTTAAGTTGGGGAATTAATTCCTTTGAATCCTGAGGGACCCTGGGGCCAACTAGCCCACCAGGTACCTTCAGTAAGCACAACAGAGTTGCGTTGCAGAGAGGTGAAAAAGGTGCGTGGCCTCGGAACGCCTCTCTGCAACTCAGCTCTGTGGTCCTAACTGTAGGTACCTGGGGGCTAGTTGGGCCCCAGGGACCCTCAGAATTCAAGGGACTTAATCACGCAACTTAAAACGTGCCACGGGGTGCGTTTGCACACATGTCACCTCAGGCCCCCTCCCTTCACCACTGTGCAAACGCGCCCTGTAGCGCGTTTTAAGAGGTAGTTTTAATCCCCTGCCCTATTATGTACTAGGGACTTGCAGAGGAGGTCATGCTAATCACAGGGGTACCCCAACGCATAGTGTTCCCTAGTGTATGTAGGTGTTTTCACTGTATTCTAAGTGTCTTTTAGCATAGCACTGGCTCTGGTTAGTCAGAGTCAGTTACCACCAGTACCCGTCTGAAAAGTTGTGGGCACAGGATGATTTTGCAACAAGGCCTCTTTCTGCTCCTCTGTTGGTTCTTTCTGCACATCTTTTGCTTCTTTCTGTGCGTTTTTTCTTCTTTCTTCACATGTCCTACCTCTGTAGGCATAGTTAGAAACTAGCATTTAAAAAAACCTTTGAAATTCACTTAAAAAATCATAGGTTTCAGGCACGTTATAGTTAGAAATTAGCATTTAAAAAACCTTTGAAATTCACTGAAAAAACCATAGGTTTCAGACACGTTATAGTTAGAAATTAGCATTTAAAAAACCTTTGAAATTCACTGAAAAAACCATAGGTTTTAGGGACAGTTATAGTTAGTTGGACATTTCACTCGCATAAAACCATAGAAATTCCCCCGTTATAGTTAGTTCAGCTAACTATAACTCGCGCCCCGCAATGCACTGCTGATGACGTCACATATTACATCACTCATGACATGGTCAGTGACATCACTGATGACATCTCAAATGACATCACTGATGACATCATCCATGTGATAATTTCATGCATCTTCTCACACCCTAATATAACTTTTGATACACCCACTCTAAATTACAGACTGCCATTCTCAAAACCATAGACACTCCAACATCAAAAACTACATACCCACTCACTGATTCTTAGGTCTACACACACATCCACTCACTCACCCGTACAGTCACTCATACTTAGTCACTCAGTACAGGACTATCATATGCACTCATACACCTATATAAACACTCACACACCGCCACTCATCCATAGAGGTACTCACACACCTAGTCAATCATGCAAAAACTTAATCACACACCCATTTACTCACCTATACAGTTATACACACACCAGCTCACTTACTCATACAAATACTAGCACATTCTTACGCTCTTATACAATCACTGATACAAGTACACACTCATCCATACAGCCACTCTCACAATCACACACTCTCACTTATAGCCATTTATATACTCCAACACACATATATACTGCCTTTCACATATGTAGTTACTCACACATGTACCACTGAGATATACATTCAATCACTAACACACCCATACACACACTCACCCACCCATACAGTCCATCACAGATGCACTCTTGAAACCATGCAACAGTGAATCACCAACTCACACATCTATGCACAGTCACACACACCCCACCCACACAAACACTCAGGCACCCATACAGATACTCAGACAATCAATTAATAACCCATGTAGACACTCATGTAGCTATTCAGAAAGCCATGCAGCCGCTTACAAACCAACAGACAGACGGATACAGACATTCACACAGTTTAGTCACTAACCCATGCATTCAGTAAGATACATTTAATCACTCACTTGTAGAGTCAGTCACTCACGTACTAAATCATCCATTCAGACACTTATACACCCACTCATTCTTCAATACGCCTTTCCCTATATATATTAAACATATTTAAACTTTACAGAAACACACAGTCACTGGATGATGTCATCAGTGATGTCATTTGAGATGTCATCAGTGATGTCATCAGTGATGTCACTGACCATGTCATGAGTGATGTAATATGTGACGTCATCAGCAGTGCATTGCGGGGCGCGAGTTATAGTTAGCTGAACTAACTATAACGGGGAATTTCTATGGTTTTGTACGAGTGAAATGTCCAACTAACTATAACTGTCCCTAAAACCTATGGTTTTTTCAGTGAATATATATATATATATATATATATGGACATCAGTGACACTTGACGAATCACAGGTAATACAAGGCAATAATGTAACCAATGAATCTGTATACGGTGTAAATCCCTACTTATTTCTCCATACAAAACCACAGGTACGCATATAGTAGTAAATTGGGTTACTGGTTCAGGGGGGGGGTGAAACCCAACTCAAACAGCACCCAGAATCTCTGTCAAACTCAAGGAAACCCCAAATTAACCTGTGCGTAACCCTCTTGTAGCTTGGCACAAAAGCAGTATTGACTTAGAGGCAATGTGCGAACCATTTATGCATTACTTCAAATGGTAATAAAGTAAAAATAACACATGAAAAATGACTCACCAATTTAGAAACATAGAGCAAAATGTAATAAATTATTTGAGAACAAAACAACATAAATCCATTTAGTAGAATCAGAGGTACGCAATTTAATTTTTTTGTGTGAAAATAGTGCCTAGAAGCTAAAAGTGCCAACTGTAGGTCATCTGGTCATGCCAGACCAGGACCAAGTCACAATTTCAGGCCCGACCATGACGGAGATGGGACGGATACAGGAACCAAGTTAGGCTCGCTGAATAAAGTACCTTAAATCCTATTGCAGAGCTTTACGAGATCCCACATCGAGGATGCGTCTCACAGCGGTGGTTCTGAGGAAGCTGTGGGGATGTGATGCAGAGTCCTGCATCATCATCAAGTATGCTGTTGATGAGGGGGTTATGTTGCAAAGCCCTGAGTTGAGAATGCGTCGCTCAGCGGATGTTCCTAGGAAGCTGCAGGGCTGCAATGCGAAGCCCTGCGTTCTCACTGAGTATGCCGTCGATGAGAAGATTGTGATGCAAAGGCCTGCATGGAGGATGCATTGTGCAGTGGTGGTTCTGAGGATTCTCCGGGCTACAATGCGAGGTTCTGTGTCGGGGATTTGGTGGCTCCAATGGAAATGTGTTGCGCTACGTGGGTTTGGCTTACAGAACCACAGCTGCGTTGGCAGAGCACCTACAGGCCTACTTCCAAGGGTCCAGGACTGAGGTGGGACCGCTTGGAGGGTAGGACTCACAGCAGACAGAGTCCAGGTGCTGGGTTCAAGGAGATTGGAGCCTTTACTGTCCCTGTGGCTCTGATCAGGAGACCAGCCAACTAGCCCTTGGAGTCACTCTGGTGATCCTGGGTTCAAGATGCAGGCCCAGTATTTTTTATTCAGGCAGCTGGGCAGCAGAGCATCAGGGCAATAGAGTAGCAGTACGTCTTGCAGAGCAGCACAGCAGTCCTTCTGAGTCTTCCATAGGTCCATAGTTGGCTCTGAGGGTCCATTATTTATGCCTGGTGCCCAGTTTGAAATAGAAGATGTTTCTAGAGGCTTCAGCCCGCAGAGGTGCTTGGAATTTTCTGCCTCCCTGCCCTGGCCCCAGCTTGTCTGGAGTAACAAAAGACTAGGGTCAAACCCTTTGTGAGTGTGTTCAGGCAGAACCTTTGTGGTGTGCAAGTGTGGTAGATGACAGCTGCTCCTGTCATCAAGTCAGAGATAGCCCATCCTGTCACCACCTATTCCCCTTTGTCTCACTGTCTGGGAGCAATACACAAAGACTAATTGCCAGCTACACCTAGTAATATGACCCAGGATACAGGCTGCAGGCATCAAATGGTTAGGATAAGAAAATGACAACTTCCTAAAAGTTACAGGATACATGGTGGGTTGTCACACACCAATTTCAAGCCGCACTGCATATGGTCAATTCACTCAGTAAACAATCCAGTAATCCTATAAATCTTCATTATAATCCATGTATGTCTCTCTTCAATTGAAAATTCAGACGGAGGCAATATGATTTGTAACATCTTTTAATGCTCCCAGAATGCCCATCCGGGCTTTTTCCAACAGCTTGGTAACTCATATTTCAATTTGAACAACCCGATATGATATCCACCCAATGCATTTCGGGCAATGCGCCCTTCGTCAGGGGTAACTGGAATTTAAAAACCGCCCATCAGAAACCATGTTTAAGTTGTTACACATTCCTAAATTCATTAAATGTACTGTGCTCAAACATTTGTTGAATCAAAAGTGACCGTGCCTAATGTTGATAGATGAAATTAACCATACTATGAATCTATGTCTTTGCACCCCCAATAAATAAAAGACCAAAGAGTGAAAAAATGAAAAAAATAACTAAATACACCCCGTATTGAAATCCGATCCTAAGTGTGAGTAAACATGCACCAACCACCCCGCTCAGTAGTGTTACAAGCATCTGCTTCAATTTACCTCTGGTTCAGCCTACGACTATCGGTGAAGCCTCCTTGTGAGTACTAAACGTCGTCCTGCTTGATCCGCGACCCTGAGCGAGTGAGAAAAGTCCTTTGGAAACACCACACGTGCACCCTTTTTTAAAAAAAACAAAACCCGTGCAACTCATGTGAAACGTAAAAGCCATGTGACCTAAGTAAAAGCTTAAAAAGATATGAACTGAAAATCCAACATGCTATCTATACAAACACACATTCATATAGAAAATGCTAATCACAAAATCAATTAAAACGCATCTACACTAAAAACACTATGTTTAAAAAAAATGAAAATCCAACACAATAGATGTAAAACATGGCTTGTAATGAGTACAATGCAATCAAGTTATCTCAAATGGCCTCCGTGATGGTATTATTCGTATTTAAACCGATGCGGTGAGGTCATCCAGGGGGACAGTCAATTGTATAAACATGAACAAAATATAGGTAGTCCGCACTTCTTCCCTTCCAATTTCAACAATGTAGAACAATTTTAGATGAAGCTCCAGGCAAGTCTTTGCATGCATGCTCAAACAGTGCTCTGTACCATTAGCACGAAGTGAAAATCACAGGATACATGGTGTGTCGTCACTTCCTAAAAGTGGCATTTTCAAAATTTTGACTTAAAATCTGACTTTACCATTAAAAGGTTTTAAAATTGGGGCGTGGCTTAACTGGCGAAGATGGTGGACGCTCATCGTTAAAGCTCTGCGCCATTGGCCATGTAATCCGCCATAATCTGATCGCGGGCCCGGCAAATGCAGAAGCCCGTTTAGCAGCACTACCTCAGAGAGTTCGAGGTGATTCAGAGTGGCCCCAGGAGCTCCCAGACAGAGATGTGGAAGCAGCCCGTGCCCTGTGGCCGGGGTCTGACGGCCAAGCCTTTGGGGCCGGCCCTGCCACGATATGCTGAGGAAGTGAGAGGGAGCCCCCAAGCCGGTCGGAGCGGCGGCGCTCCACGGAACCAGACTTGAGCAGAGTTGGTGCACAGATCGGGGTGCAGAGATTGCTGTGAGGAAGTGGAGAGGTGGGCAGCTCTGGTGGAGGACGCATGGCCAAGTGGGGCCCTGGGAGCTATGCGGACTAGAAACAGAGCAGCACAACACTGCTCACAAGCAGGGGAACCCATCCCTGGAGCCCATGCCAGCCACATCTCAGGCAGGGATGGACACCACCCTTATCTACCCTCCTCCCGCACTGCTCCTGAAGTGTGCCTGCGGTGAGAGTCAGGGTGGTACTGCAGGGGGGCGGTGGGCCAGGACAGAGACTCACTACCTGCAGCAGACAATGGCTGGCCCGCTGCAAATGAGAGACCACCCTTTATCAACGAGGTGGGTGTAGCTTGACTTGAGGGGGATGCAAAGGACCGAGCTACTCCCCTCCACACCAGAGAGATGTCCTGGGGAGTGATGGTGCTGCTGGTGTGGGGCTCTCACTCCCATAATCCTTAGATGAGACTGTTTTCATCTCTCTACAACTGTCCCTGGAGGCCGTGCTGGCCCTCGGCGGGTGCCTGAGCTCATGTTGCTCTGCCCCCACTCAGCTCCCCCAGGCAAGCCAACGCAGCCTGCGCATTATCGCTTGGAAGCCCGTGGGGACAAAGGCCATAGCACCCATGCCCCACCAGCAATCACTGACATACTAACTCTTGCAGCATGAGCTGCTTGAAACCCTGGTCTTTCTCATGAGCATCCAAAATGCACAAACATGGGCAGGTGGAAGTCGACAGCGCTGCAACCGAAGCAAGTGGTGACCAGCCCCCACTTGCAATGCCAGACACTCCAATGCCAGGGGACACTCAACACCTCCCTGTGCCTGCAACTGATAAACTGGATATGGAACGAGCCACCATAGAGAGCTCCTGGATATCTATGGAGTCCAAGCTCGGCTCCATGGTGGCTGAATTGAGCTTCCTACGAGATGACCAGGAAAGCAAAGCTTGCGGATAGAGTCACTGTTGGGGAGAAAACATTGGTCTCGCTTACACCCTCCAGCCACAGGCAATCAACATGCCCTCCTGGACCTACAGGGTTGTGTGGGAACGCTAGAGAAGAGGGCAGAAGACGCCGATTGATGCTCCCACAGGAGATACATACAAATCCTGGGCCTGTTGGAGGGAGTTGAAGGCTGGGACCCACTGGCATTTTTGGAACCCCGAATTAGGTCCCTTGTCTCCACATCAGACCTCACTCCTTTCTTCTCTCTGGAGAGGGCCCACCGGGTGCCGGTGTGCTCCCCTCTTCCCCAGGGGTCCGCCGAGTCCCATGCTGGGCCAGCTCCTGCACTTCAAGGACTGTGATGCTATTGTAAGAGCTGCCAGAGTTGCCGAACCCTTAAAACTTCAGGACAAGATCATCATGCTGTTCGCTGACTGCACCCAAGCGGTACAACGAAAGCTCACCTCCTTTCTGGAGGTAAGAAGGTGACTCTGACAAATGGGAATTCAATACTTATTGTTGTTCCCGTCCCATCTCAAGAGCCTCACAGGCGGCAAATCTCTCTTTTTTACCAATCGTAAAGACGCATGGGATTGGGCAGCTAAGAACCCTACTGCTCCCTCAGTCGGAGATGCAGGAGGACCCCTCCACCCTCAGCACGACCCCTACACTGCCCGAACACCACTGCACTGCCCTAAACCCTGAAACATCAACCCCAGCAAGACCCCCTACACTGCCTGAACACCACTGCCCTAAACCCTGAAACACCACCCCTACACTGCACGAACACCACTGCACTGCCCCAAACCCTGAAACACCACCCCCAGCACGACCCCTACACTGCCCGAACACCACTGCCCTAAACCCTGAAACACCACCCCTGCACGACCCCCTACACTGCCCGAACACCACTGCACTGCCCTAAACCCTGAAACACCACCCCCTACACTGCCCGAACACCACTGCACTGCCCTAAACCCTGAAACACCACCCCCAGCACGACCCCCTACACTGCCCGAACACCACTGCACTGCCCTAAACCCTAAAACACCACCCCCAGCATTACCCCCTACACTGCCCAAACACCACTGTACTGCCCTAAACCCTAGAACACTACCCCCAGCACGACCCCTACACTACCCGAACACCACTGCACTACCCTAAACCCTAAAATACTACCCCCAGCACGACCCCCTACACTACCCGAACACGACTGCACTGCCCTAAACCCTCAAACACTCCCCCAGCACGACCCCTACACTACCCGAACACCACTGCACTGCCCTAAACCCTAAAACACTCCCCCAGCACGACCCCCTACACTACCCGAACACCACTGCACTGCCCTAAACCCTAAAACACTCCCCCAGCACGACCCCCTACACTACCCAAACACCACTGCACTGCCCTAAACCCTAAAACACTACCCCCGCATGACCCCCTACACTACCCAAACACCAATGTACTACCCTAATCCCTAAAACACTACCCCTCGCATGACCCCCTACACTACCCTAAACCCTAAAACACTACCCCCGCATGACTCCCTACAATACCCAAAGACCACTGCACTACCCTAAACCCTAAAACACGACCTCCTACACTACACAAACACCACTGCACTACCCTAAACCCTAAAACACTATCCCCTACACTACACAAACACCACTGCACTACCCTAAACCCTAAAACACTACCCCCAGCAGTACCCCTACACTACCCAAACACCACTGCACTAACCTAAACCCTAAAACACTACCCCCAGCAGTACCCCCTACACTACCCAAACACCACTGCACTACCCTAAATCACTACCCCCAGCACGACCCCCTACACTACCCAAACACCACTGCACTACCCTAAACCCTAAAACACTACCCCCAGCAAGACCCCCTACACTGCCCGAACACCACTGCACTGCCCTAAACCCTGAAACACCAGCCCCAGCATGACCCCCTACACTGCCCGAACACCACTGCACTGCCCTAAACCCTGAAACACCAGCCCCAGCACGACCACCTACACTGCCCGAACACCACTGCACTGCCCTAAACCCTGAAACACCAGCCACAGCACAACCCCCACACTGCCCGAACACCACTGCACTGCCCTAAACCCTGAAACACCAGCCCCAGCACGACCCCCTACACTGCCCGAACACCACTGTACTGCCCTAAACCCTGAAACACCAGCCCCAGCATGACCCCCTACACTGCCCGAACACCACTGCACTGCCCTAAACCCTGAAACACCACCCCTGCATGACCCCCTACACAGCCCGAACACCACTGCACTGCCCTAAACCCTGAAACACCACCCCTGCAGCACCCCCTACACTGCCCGAACACCACTGCACTGCCCTAAACCCTGAAACACCACCCCCTGCACCGCCCCCTACACTGCCCGAACACCACTGCACTGCCCTAAACCCTGAAACACCACCCCCAGCACGACCCCTTTACTGCTCGAACACCACTGCACTGCCCCAAACCCTGAAACACCACCCCCAGCACGACCCCCTACACTGCCCGAACACCACTGCCCTAAACCCTGAAACACCACCCCCTGCACGACCCCCTACACTGCCCGAACACCACTGCACTGCCCTAAACCCTGAAACACCACCCCCTACACTGCCCGAACACCACTGCACTGCCCTAAACCCTGAAACACCACCCCCAGCACGACCCCCTACACTGCCCGAACACCACTGCACTGCCCTAAACCCTAAAACACCACCCCCGGCATTACCCCCTACACTGCCCAAACACCACTGTACTGCCCTAAACCCTAGAACACTACCCCCAGCATGACCCCCTACACTACCCGAACACCACTGCACTACCCTAAACCCTAAAATACTACCCCCAGCACAACCCCCTACACTACCCGAACACGACTGCACTGCCCTAAACCCTCAAACACTCCCCCAGCACGACCCCCTACACTACCCGAACACCACTGCACTGCCCTAAACCCTAAAACACTCCCCCAGCATGACCCCCTACACTACCCGAACACCACTGCACTGCCCTAAACCCTAAAACACTCCCCCAGCACGACCCCCTACACTACCCAAACACCACTGCACTGCCCTAAACCCTAAAACACTACCCCCGCATGACCCCCTACACTACCCAAACACCAATGCACTACCCTAATCCCTAAAACACTACCCCCGCATGACCCCCTACACTACCCTAAACCCTAAAACACTACCCCGCATGACTCCCTACACTACCCAAAGACCACTGCACTACCCTAAACCCTAAAACACGACCTCCTACACTACACAAACACCACTGCACTACCCTAAACCCTAAAACACTACCCCTACACTACACAAACACCACTGCACTACCCTAAACCCTAAAACACTACCCCCAGCAGTACCCCTACACTACCCAAACACCACTGCACTAACCTAAACCCTAAAACACTACCCCCAGCAGTACCCCCTACACTACCCAAACACCACTGCACTACCCTAAATCACTACCCCCAGCACGACCCCCTACACTACCCAAACACCACTGCACTACCCTAAACCCTAAAACACTACCCCCAGCACGACCCCCTACACTACCCAAACACCACTGCACTACCCTAAACCCTAAAACACTCCCCCAGCACGACTCCCTACACTACCCAAACACCACTGCACTACCCTAAACCCTAAATCTACCCCCAGCATGATCCCCTACACTACACAAACACCACTGCACTACCCTAAACCCTAAAACACTACCCCCAGCACGACCCTCTTCACTACCTAAACACAACTGCACAATTTGTTACAGGCGTTGCAACGCAGGCCTGTGGTGCTTACTGGAAGTACCTAGTGGGCTAGTTGGGCCCCAGGGACCCTCAGGATTCAAGGTGACCTAATCCCCCAACTTAAAACGCACCACGGGGCACGTTTGCACAGTGGTGAAGGGAGGGGCGGGGCCTCAGGTGACATGTGCGCAAACACGCCCTGTGGTGCGTTTTAAGTTGGGGAATTAATTCCCTTTGAATCCTGAGGGACCCTGGGGGCCAACTAGCCCACCAGGTACCTTCAGTAAGCACAACAGAGTTGCGTTGCAGAGAGGTGAAAAAGGTGCGTGGCCTCGGAACGCCTCTCTGCAACTCAGCTCTGTGGTCCTAACTGTAGGTACCTGGGGGCTAGTTGGGCCCCAGGGACCCTCAGAATTCAAGGGGACTTAATCACGCAACTTAAAACGTGCCACGGGGTGCGTTTGCACACATGTCACCTCAGGCCCCCCTCCCTTCACCACTGTGCAAACGCGCCCTGTAGCGCGTTTTAAGAGGTAGTTTTAATCCCCTGCCCTATTATGTACTAGGGACTTGCAGAGGAGGTCATGCTAATCACAGGGGTACCCCAACGCATAGTGTTCCCTAGTGTATGTAGGTGTTTTCACTGTATTCTAAGTGTCTTTTAGCATAGCACTGGCTCTGGTTAGTCAGAGTCAGTTACCACCAGTACCCGTCTGAAAAAGTTGTGGGCACAGGATGATTTTGCAACAAGGCCTCTTTCTGCTCCTCTGTTGGTTCTTTCTGCACATCTTTTGCTTCTTTCTGTGCGTTTTTTCTTCTTTCTTCACATGTCCTACCTCTGTAGGCATAGTTAGAAACTAGCATTTAAAAAAACCTTTGAAATTCACTTAAAAATCATAGGTTTCAGGCACGTTATAGTTAGAAATTAGTATTTAAAAAACCTTTGAAATTCACTGAAAAAACCATAGGTTTCAGACACGTTATAGTTAGAAATTAGCATTTAAAAAACCTTTGAAATTCACTGAAAAAACCATAGGTTTTAGGGACAGTTATAGTTAGTTGGACATTTCACTCGTACAAAACCATAGAAATTCCCCCGTTATAGTTAGTTCAGCTAACTATAACTCGCGCTCCGCAATGCACTGCTGATGACGTCACATATTACATCACTCATGACATGGTCAGTGACATCACTGATGACATCTCAAATGACATCACTGATGACATCATCCATGTGATAATTTCATGCATCTTCTCACACCCTAATATAACTTTTGATACACCCACTCTAAATTACAGACTGCCATTCTCAAAACCATAGACACTCCAACATCAAAAACTACATACCCACTCACTGATTCTTAGGTCTACACACACATCCACTCACTCACCCGTACAGTCACTCATACTTAGTCACTCAGTACAGGACTATCATATGCACTCATACACCTATATAAACACTCACACACCGCCACTCATCCATAGAGGTACTCACACACCTAGTCAATCATGCAAAAACTTAATCACACACCCATTTACTCACCTATACAGTTATACACACACCAGCTCACTTACTCATACAAATACTAGCACATTCTTACGCTCTTATACAATCACTGATACAAGTACACACTCATCCATACAGCCACTCTCACAATCACACACTCTCACTTATAGCCATTTATATACTCCAACACACATATATACTGCCTTTCACATATGTAGTTACTCACACATGTACCACTGAGATATACATTCAATCACTAACACACCCATACACACACTCACCCACCCATACAGTCCATCACAGATGCACTCTTGAAACCATGCACCCAGTGAATCACCAACTCACACATCTATGCACAGTCACACACACCCCACCCACACAAACACTCAGGCACCCATACAGATACTCAGACAATCAATTAATAACCCATGTAGACACTCATGTAGCTATTCAGAAAGCCATGCAGCCGCTTACAAACCAACAGACAGACGGATACAGACATTCACACAGTTTAGTCACTAACCCATGCATTCAGTAAGATACATTTAATCACTCACTTGTAGAGTCAGTCACTCACGTACTAAATCATCCATTCAGACACTTATACACCCACTCATTCTTCAATACGCCTTTCCCTATATATATTAAACATATTTAAACTTTACAGAAACACACAGTCACTGGATGATGTCATCAGTGATGTCATTTGAGATGTCATCAGTGATGTCATCAGTGATGTCACTGACCATGTCATGAGTGATGTAATATGTGACGTCATCAGCAGTGCATTGCGGAGCGCGAGTTATAGTTAGCTGAACTAACTATAACGGGGGAATTTCTATGGTTTTGTACGAGTGAAATGTCCAACTAACTATAACTGTCCCTAAAACCTATGGTTTTTTCAGTGAATATATATATATATATATATATATGGACATCAGTGACACTTGACGAATCACAGGTAATACAAGGCAATAATGTAACCAATGAATCTGTATACGGTGTAAATCCCTACTTATTTCTCCATACAAAACCACAGGTACGCATATAGTAGTAAATTGGGTTACTGGTTCAAGGGGGGTGAAACCCAACTCAAACAGCACCCAGAATCTCTGTCAAACTCAAGGAAACCCCAAATTAACCTGTGCGTAACCCTCTTGTAGCTTGGCACAAAAGCAGTATTGACTTAGAGGCAATGTGCGAACCATTTATGCATTACTTCAAATGGTAATAAAGTAAAAATAACACATGAAAAATGACTCACCAATTTAGAAACATAGAGCAAAATGTAATAAATTATTTGAGAACAAAACAACATAAATCCATTTAGTAGAATCAGAGGTACGCAATTTAATTTTTTTGTGTGAAAATAGTGCCTAGAAGCTAAAAGTGCCAACTGTGGTCATCTGGTCATGCCAGACCAGGACCAAGTCACAATTTCAGGCCCGACCATGACGGAGATGGGACGGATACAGGAACCAAGTTAGGCTCGCTGAATAAAGTACCTTAAATCCTATTGCAGAGCTTTACGAGATCCCACATCGAGGATGCGTCTCACAGCGGTGGTTCTGAGGAAGCTGTGGGGATGTGATGCAGAGTCCTGCAGCATCATCAAGTATGCTGTTGATGAGGGGGTTATGTTGCAAAGCCCTGAGTTGAGAATGCGTCGCTCAGCGGCTGTTCCTAGGAAGCTGCAGGGCTGCAATGCGAAGCCCTGCGTTCTCACTGAGTATGCCGTCGATGAGAAGATTGTGATGCAAAGGCCTGCATGGAGGATGCATTGTGCAGTGGTGGTTCTGAGGATTCTCCGGGCTACAATGCGAGGTTCTGTGTCGGGGATTTGGTGGCTCCAATGGAAATGTGTTGCGCTACGTGGGTTTGGCTTACAGAACCACAGCTGCGTTGGCAGAGCACCTACAGGCCTACTTCCAAGGGTCCAGGACTGAGGTGGGACCGCTTGGAGGGTAGGACTCACAGCAGACAGAGTCCAGGTGCTGGGTTCAAGGAGATTGGAGCCTTTACTGTCCCTGTGGCTCTGATCAGGAGACCAGCCAACTAGCCCTTGGAGTCACTCTGGTGATCCTGGGTTCAAGATGCAGGCCCAGTATTTTTTATTCAGGCAGCTGGGCAGCAGAGCATCAGGGCAATAGAGTAGCAGTACGTCTTGCAGAGCAGCACAGCAGTCCTTCTGAGTCTTCCATAGGTCCATAGTTGGCTCTGAGGGTCCATTATTTATGCCTGGTGCCCAGTTTGAAATAGAAGATGTTTCTAGAGGCTTCAGCCCGCAGAGGTGCTTGGAATTTTCTGCCTCCCTGCCCTGGCCCCAGCTTGTCTGGAGTAACAAAAGACTAGGGTCAAACCCTTTGTGAGTGTGTTCAGGCAGAACCTTTGTGGTGTGCAAGTGTGGTAGATGACAGCTGCTCCTGTCATCAAGTCAGAGATAGCCCATCCTGTCACCACCTATTCCCCTTTGTCTCACTGTCTGGGAGCAATACACAAAGACTAATTGCCAGCTACACCTAGTAATATGACCCAGGATACAGGCTGCAGGCATCAAATGGTTAGGATAAGAAAATGACAACTTCCTAAAAGTTACAGGATACATGGTGGGTTGTCACACACCAATTTCAAGCCGCACTGCATATGGTCAATTCACTCAGTAAACAATCCAGTAATCCTATAAATCTTCATTATAATCCATGTATGTCTCTCTTCAATTGAAAATTCAGACGGAGGCAATATGATTTGTAACATCTTTTAATGCTCCCAGAATGCCCATCCGGGCTTTTTCCAACAGCTTGGTAACTCATATTTCAATTTGAACAACCCGATATGATATCCACCCAATGCATTTCGGGCAATGCGCCCTTCGTCAGGGGTAACTGGAATTTAAAAACCGCCCATCAGAAACCATGTTTAAGTTGTTACACATTCCTAAATTCATTAAATGTACTGTGCTCAAACATTTGTTGAATCAAAAGTGACCGTGCCTAATGTTGATAGATGAAATTAACCATACTATGAATCTATGTCTTTGCACCCCCAATAAATAAAAGACCAAAGAGTGAAAAAAATGAAAAAAATAACTAAATACACCCCGTATTGAAATCCGATCCTAAGTGTGAGTAAACATGCACCAACCACCCCGCTCAGTAGTGTTACAAGCATCTGCTTCAATTTACCTCTGGTTCAGCCTACGACTATCGGTGAAGCTCCTTGTGAGTACTAAACGTCGTCCTGCTTGATCCGCGACCCTGAGCGAGTGAGAAAAAGTCCTTTGGAAACACCACACGTGCACCCTTTTTAAAAAAAAAAAAAACCCGTGCAACTCATGTGAAACGTAAAAGCCATGTGACCTAAGTAAAAGCTTAAAAAGATATGAACTGAAAATCCAACATGCTATCTATACAAACACACATTCATATAGAAAATGCTAATCACAAAATCAATTAAAACGCATCTACACTAAAAACACTATGTTTTAAAAAAATGAAAATCCAACACAATAGATGTAAAACATGGCTTGTAATGAGTACAATGCAATCAAGTTATCTCAAATGGCCTCCGTGATGGTATTATTCGTATTTAAACCGATGCGGTGAGGTCATCCAGGGGGACAGTCAATTGTATAAACATGAACAAAATATAGGTAGTCCGCACTTCTTCCCTTCCAATTTCAACAATGTAGAACAATTTTAGATGAAGCTCCAGGCAAGTCTTTGCATGCATGCTCAAACAGTGCTCTGTACCATTAGCACGAAGTGAAAATCACAGGATACATGGTGTGTCGTCACTTCCTAAAAGTGGCATTTTCAAAATTTTGACTTAAAATCTGACTTTACCATTAAAAGGTTTTAAAATTGGGGGCGTGGCTTAACTGGCGAAGATGGTGGACGCTCATCGTTAAAGCTCTGCGCCATTGGCCATGTAATCCACCATAATCTGATCGCGGGCCCGGCAAATGCAGAAGCCCGTTTAGCAGCACTACCTCAGAGAGTTCGAGGTGATTCAGAGTGGCCCCAGGAGCTCCCAGACAGAGATGTGGAAGCAGCCCGTGCCCTGTGGCCGGGGTCTGACGGCCAAGCCTTTGGGGCCGGCCCTGCCACGATATGCTGAGGAAGTGAGAGGGAGCCCCCAAGCCGGTCGGAGCGGCGGCGCTCCATGGAACCAGACTTGAGCAGAGTTGGTGCACAGATCGGGGTGCAGAGATTGCTGTGAGGAAGTGGAGAGGTGGGCAGCTCTGGTGGAGGACGCATGGCCAAGTGGGGCCCTGGGAGCTATGCGGACTAGAAACAGAGCAGCCCAACACTGCTCACAAGCAGGGGAACCCATCCCTGGAGCCCATGCCAGCCACATCTCAGGCAGGGATGGACACCACCCTTATCTACCCTCCTCCCGCACTGCTCCTGAAGTGTGCCTGCGGTGAGAGTCAGGGTGGTACTGCAGGGGGGCGGTGGGCCAGGACAGAGACTCACTACCTGCAGCAGACAATGGCTGGCCCGCTGCAAATGAGAGACCACCCTTTATCAACGAGGTGGGTGTAGCTTGACTTGAGGGGGATGCAAAGGACCGAGCTACTCCCCTCCACACCAGAGAGATGTCCTGGGGAGTGATGGTGCTGCTGGTGTGGGGCTCTCACTCCCCATAATCCTTAGATGAGACTGTTTTCATCTCTCTACAACTGTCCCTGGAGGCCGTGCTGGCCCTCGGCGGGTGCCTGAGCTCATGTTGCTCTGCCCCCCACTCAGCTCCCCCAGGCAAGCCAACGCAGCCTGCGCATTATCGCTTGGAAGCCCGTGGGGACAAAGGCCATAGCACCCACGCCCCACCAGCAATCACTGACATACTAACTCTTGCAGCATGAGCTGCTTGAAACCCTGGTCTTTCTCATGAGCATCCAAAATGCACAAACATGGGCAGGTGGAAGTCGACAGCGCTGCAACCGAAGCAAGTGGTGACCAGCCCCCACTTGCAATGCCAGACACTCCAATGCCAGGGGACACTCAACACATCCCTGTGCCTGCAACTGATAAACTGGATATGGAACGAGCCACCATAGAGAGCTCCTGGATATCTATGGAGTCCAAGCTCGGCTCCATGGTGGCTGAATTGAGCTTCCTACGAGATGACCAGGAAAGCAAAGCTTGCGGATAGAGTCACTGTTGGGGAGAAAACATTGGTCTCGCTACACCCTCCAGCCACAGGCAATCAACATGCCCTCCTGGACCTACAGGGTTGTGTGGGAACGCTAGAGAAGAGGGCAGAAGACGCCGATTGATGCTCCCACAGGAGATACATACAAATCCTGGGCCTGTTGGAGGGAGTTGAAGGCTGGGACCCACTGGCATTTTTGGAACCCCGAATTAGGTCCCTTGTCTCCACATCAGACCTCACTCCTTTCTTCTCTCTGGAGAGGGCCCACCGGGTGCCGGTGTGCTCCCCCTCTTCCCCAGGGGTCCGCCGAGTCCCATGCTGGGCCAGCTCCTGCACTTCAAGGACTGTGATGCTATTGTAAGAGCTGCCAGAGTTGCCGAACCCTTAAAACTTCAGGACAAGATCATCATGCTGTTCGCTGACTGCACCCAAGCGGTACAACGAAAGCTCACCTCCTTTCTGGAGGTAAGAAGGTGACTCTGACAAATGGGAATTCAATACTTATTGTTGTTCCCGTCTCATCTCAAGAGCCTCACAGGCGGCAAATCTCTCTTTTTTACCAATCGTAAAGACGCATGGGATTGGGCAGCTAAGAACCCTACTGCTCCCTCAGTCGGAGATGCAGGAGGACCCCTCCACCCTCCCAGTGAGGGCAGAAATGACAGAGTCATCTGCGACGGGAAACCCCCCCCACCCCCGAAGTCCCCACCATCGAAGTCCCCCACTATGGAACAAATAATAGAAGACCGTAGGCAGGCCCTCCAGGCTGCGGTCATCCTAGGGGCTGGGACTGGGCTCTTCGACGGTGAGAGTGGCCCTCACCTTTTTTTCCTCCAATGGTGATTCCGACTCATCAAACGACTCCAGTTGGGAGTCCCAGACTCCACCACTGCTCACTCCACAAACAGCGGCCACTTTAATCTGATCTGGGACCCCAATGTTAGGAAGCAGGTGGACTGAACACCTGCTTTTGTACTTGCCCAACAGTTGATAAGTCTCCAGTCTTTTTAGAAACTCAAAATCTGTGAAACCATGACCCCATGGGCCGCCAAAGCCGACACGTTGCCACCCAAGCCCTCATTCTATCAAGACCGTGCCCAGTACAACTCAGATGTTGAAAAATAGGGCGATACAGCTCTTGAACCTTTGCCACTCATTGTTGGGCCACCACCACACATAACTAAATGGTTGATCACTGTAACCAGTTTGGGCATACCACCATTTGCGGTAGACTCTATGAGCTGTTGTTTTTCCTTGTAGATGCACTTCCATAGTTTCCCCCTCATGACTCAGCAAGATAGGCAGCATCCCGCACCCCTTACAGGTGGAATGGTAGGGCATTGCCGCATGGATGAGACCTCCAGAGGTTGTACTCTCCCAGGAATGGGCTTCTATCACCATACCCACTATGGATCCACCTACTAATACTAGATTCCTCACCATGAACTTACGTGGCATGCACACAGCAAGGAAACGCTATTCTGTATCCACCTTTATTAAGCTTCAGCATGCACAAATAGTATTTCTCCAGATAACACACACCACATCTGGGGAGCTGCAGTGAAAATAAAAGTGATGGAGGGGGTCATATATGCCTCCACATACTCTGCAAATGCGTGGGGGGCCATGGTCTGGATTCGACCGGGGGTTCCTTTCCAGGTGCTAGACACAGAAATCGACAGGGAAGTGTGATATGTGCTGATTGAGGGCTGCCTTGATGGCTTGCATATTCTCATAGGGGTGTCTACGCCCCGAAAACTGATCAAGGAGTCTTCTGGACCGCGCTCTCTGGAGCGCTGGCCCGTAGGACCCATATACCATGGGTGATGGACGGGGACTATATTTGTATACTTGATCTTCACCTAGATCGCTCCCACCCACCTCTACTGCAATCAGAGTGCTTTGCGGGGTGGGTTCGTCAATAGCACTGGCAGACGTATGGAGGGCCACACACCCAAACTCCTAACTCTACTCCTTTTATTCTGCGCCTCATAACCTGTATGTACGCTTGGACCATATTCTATGCTCCCTTACCCTCCTAGTCTCAGTTCAAAACACTGACTACCTTGGCTGAGTAATCTGAGACCATGACGCAAATGTTGTGGACTTGTAAATAAATAAATGTAAATCCGTATTTGTAAAGCGCGAACTACTCACCCTTACAGGTCTCAAGGCGCTGGGGGCCGTCGTGGAAATTAATTGAGCTATTGCCCAGAGTCACAAGGTGCTGAGCTGAGCTGAGCTGCTGCCGGGGATCGAACCGTGAGCCCTGTGCTCTGAAGTCAGCTGCCCTGGCCGCTGCACCACACCTCTCCACTCCACTTGCAACAGAATGCCCCACACCCACCAACGCCTACATGGCGACTCCCCTGGTACTGCTTGGAAAATCCAGTCTTCCCCGAAATGCAGGAGTCCCACATAGAGCAATAGTTTGCTGAAAACCATAATTCATCCTCTACTAGGGCAATCGAGTGGGATGCCTTCAAGGTGGTCACAAGGAGGACCTGCATACAGGAAATAGTGGGAGTATGCAAGACACTTGACAGAGAGATAATGGAGGCAGAGCGGCTCTTGCTGCCACTAGAGAGAGCAGCAGAGTGAGACAACGCTAAAAACACCGAGCTAGCTGAGGCTAAAACCCACTACGCAGCCCTTCTGGAATGCCTGTGGTGCTTTATTCTTGGTGGATATGTGGCCAAAACCCACAGAGAGGGCAACAAGTCTGGCTGCCTCCTTGCATGGCTGATTTGCCAGGAAACCCACTCGAGTCCCATTCTGGAAATCACCTCACATTCCGGTGCCATGCTTTATGCTCAGCATGACATCTTACAGGTGTTTCTCAGGTACTACTCAGTCATTTATGAGGCACCCCCCCAGCGACTATGGGCACGGTGGAGGCGTTTCTGTCAGATATTGCCCTCCCTCGGATCCCTGATGCTCAGAGGAACAGCTTTGATGCTGTGATCTCAGCTGCTGATGTTAAACAGGATATTCGGAATCCTGCAAAAAATAAAACCCAAGGCCTTGACAGGTTGCCAATAGAGTACTATAGCACTTTTGCCAACAGCCTAGCACCCTGTTTAGCAAAGTTGTTTAATGATGCTCTAAAGTCCAGGGACCGACCACCCTCCTTCCGGGAGTCCCTCTTGGTGTCCATTCCCTAGCCTGACAGAAACCCCACCTGCCTGTCCTCTTAACAATCTGTTGCTATTCTAGGAGCTGATTATAAGATCCTAGGATAGATATGCTCAGATCCTCCCCGAACTCATCCATCTGGATCAAAACGTCTTCATCCCGGTGTGGATATCAGGTGCCTGTTTCATGTTCAGGATCAGACACAGGAGCGGTTTCCACACACAGTATGCTTGATACTGGACATGGAGAAGGCGTTTGATTTGCTAACCTGCTAACCTGGGACTGTCTTTTCTGAGTACTGGATTGAATGGGGTTGGGCAGGCACTTATCAGCATATACATGACTATTATACACAAAACCCTCCTCCCGGGTCTGCTTAGATCGACTCATTTTGTCCAGCTTTCCTGTGGGAAGTGGTACTAGGCAAGGGGGCTCCTTATCCCCCCTACTATATGCGATGGCAATGGAACTGCTCACCATTCGGCATCCTAGGGAAGGGCAACTCTGGAGGATCCCCCTGGGGGGCAGAACACATGTGGTATCCCTCTATGCCGATGATTTACCTCCAGCATATTCGTGCTGACCACTCCCCTATACATACTAAGCTCCGAGCAGTCGCATAAGCAGCAGGTCTCCAGATCAATTGGGATAAATTGTCTGTATATCCACTCTGCCCCTGCTCGACTCCATGGGAGATACGCCTTCGGGGGAACCCCATACAGTTGGCGAGAGACCACGGTCTTGTAGCTTGGTATACGCCTCAATCACTCCCGAGCTGACATCATCAACAGCAATTTACGAGCTACCCTGATTGCGTTAAAATCGCAAGTGCAATTCTGGAAGAACTTACCATTGGCCACCACGGGAAAGATAGCACTGTCAAAAATGGTAATCTTACCCAGACTCCTCTAGTATTTTATGAATCTCCCCATAGTTCCCCCTGGGGGGGTTTCCGTGACTTGGACAAGTTATTATTAGAGGATCTCATCTGGGGAAACAAATGCCACCGAATAGCCCTGAAAAAAACTGCAGTTGCCAACCGGAGGAGGCGCATGGGTGCCCCGTCCTTCGAAACCTATTTCCTGGTGACTCAGTTGCAATGAGTGGCCCATTGGCTAGCGGGGCACTGGGAGAAACATATCACCAGCTGAGCCCTTTAGCACCAATCACAATAAGAGGCTTCCTGCTCCCCAAAATCATGCCCCAGTCATCTTGGTCCTTGCAGGTACTAGTGGTGTGTAGATGTATTGCTCAAGTACACCTCCTCACACGCCATACTTCGCCATATGCACCAGTGTTTCCACTGATTCGTACGCTGCCCTAGAATTGTGGAATTGGCAGGAACTAACACTGGTCACAATTGGAGACCTCGTTTCTAATGACCACCACCTTACCTTTGACCAACTCCAGTCTGACTATGACAACCCGCTGAGACAATTCCTCACCAATGGACAAATGCGCAAATCATTTCAGGTTCTCTGGTCCACTCAAGATGAAGAATCCACAACCTACACTGTCCTACAAACACTGCTTACAATGGGGGAGGGCCATCACTTGATCACATAGATCTATAGGGCGCTGCGGGATCTCACCAGTGTTTCCTTGACAGCCTTGCAGGACAAAAGGGAAGATGAGTTGCTGAACAACACTGAACTGGAGCAAGCCCTGATGTTCCCCAACAGGTCTCTAGAAACACCTGTTTTAAAAGTATACAATTCTCCATCCTTCACAGGGCCTACCTGATGCCCTCGCAACTCAATTGCTATTACCCGCAGCAGACCTTCACTGCCCCCAATGCCGCTCAGAGGATGATGATCTTCGCCACATGCTGTGGCCCTACCAGGCCCTCACGACCTATTGGCAGGCAATCCATGATGCACTGCAAGAGGTCACAGCACTCACTGACATTTCTACATGGGAGGCCTGTGCATTGGCCTACGTTACCTTCACTGGCTCCAAATAAAACAACGAGCTCAATTCAAGGCTCTCTGTACGGTCTTTAAGTCCCTGATGGGGACTGGCCCTGAAGACCTAAAAAAGCGCATTCAATGGTATGTCCCTGGGAGAACGTTGCGCTCAATGGAAGCAAAGCGGGTGGTCGTTCCTAGAGCGAAAAAGGCTAACTGGGGTGGGAAGAGCTTTGTCCTTAGAGCCACCAATGCCTGGAATGACCTTCCGTTATACCTAAGGACTGGTACGGAATTCCTCTAGTTCAGGAAAGGTCTGAAGACCTGGTTGTTTTCAGCTTAGTCTCAGTTTGGGCTCAGGGGTGGAGGTTACCAGGTATACATTGCTCAGCGCCAGGACACCCTTGGGTAACAGTGCCCTTTGCAAACCTATATAACATAACATAACATAACATTAGGCTTTTTTAAGCAGAAGAAACGCTATATGGTGAGGACGCGCTTCGCAGGCATGGTGCTCTTGCTAGCTAAGAGGACGCTTGCCCTCCAGTGGAGGGCCCCTTCAGCGCCACAGGTGGCAGCATGGCATGGAAAATGTGCAAATAGGGGAGAGCCGAGGGAGAGGCCCTACGCTATGAAGAGGCTCACCACCTTCGCAGGCACCCAATCTCACAAGAATGGAACACTCTTCTCAATCACTTCCTACAGCTAACGTCAAACAATGACCTTCCCCTGGGATCTATACCGGACCTGACTGGTCCCTCAATGGCACCCCCATGTGCCCATACCTGACTTCCCTCCCAGTCTTTGCACTACCTATCTCCCCTGTCCTTTAACACCATGGTTTCCTGCTATCTTCCCCCCAACACACCTGGAGAGAGGTTCTGACCATCTTGCACTTTGCAGCTCTGTTAGCTCCACCACTGGAACGCACCTAGTACTACCGTGATGCCACCCCAACACAAGGCCTAGCCTGTCACTTCCCCATGTTCGGGAACTTCACCCTGTTGGGCAGATAGTTCCACTAATCCTTACATTTTTAGATCCTACTGTTTATGAGTTGATGCATCATTTTCCTGCTTTCAGAAAATATCCATGTTCACCAGCAATAACTTTCTTTGTACTGTATTGAAATGTCATTAATTACTTTGTGACCTGCTTTCCAGGGGCTATCACTACTGTACTTATCTGTCATGAGAAAATCAAAGAAAATAATTTTCAAAAGAAAAGTGGATTTTATATTGGAATTCTTTAGACACCAAATACGACATCCTTACTTGCTCCAAATTGAACCTAAGCATTTATTAAATGAAATAAGGTAACCCCATGTTATCCTATGATAGAGGTAGGCCTTGCAGTAGTGACAAACATATTTAAGAGTTTTCATTACCAGAACATGTACAAGGTAAAAGTACACATCCAACTTTTTAAATAGACTCCATCATGCCCTATGGGCTGTTTAGGGACTGCCCTACGGGTGACTTATGTGTATTAAAAAGGAAGGTTTATGGATGGCAAAAGGTTTATTTTGCAAGGTTGAATGGCAGTTTAAAATAGGGGTGGGCAGAAAACTCTGCTTTGCCGGCAGAGGTCATGGAGTTTTGCCACTCCCCACTCCGCTTGGAGCATGGAGTCGGCAAACCTCCACCAACTGCCAGCAGAGCGGAGTTTTCTGCCCACCCCTATTTTAAACTGCCATTCGACCTGGCACAATAAGCCTTTTGCCAGGCATAAATCTTCCTTTTTAATTTGTATCACCTCCACACTTAAAGTGATGGAGGCAGACGTACACTTGGAGAGTGGTTGGAGTATGTCCTGTATGGAAGAGTGGTGTGTACCCGTAGCATCTGCACACATCAGATCCTTTGGTACGCTTTGCAAACTTTATGCGAGAATTCACATGACTGCCTTCCTCTTGATCAGTCTAATAGCTTAAGGCTAGGCCACTGGATTACTTCATCATAGCAGTTAAATAAACAGACTTAAAAATGTATCATTGGCTGGAATTGCGCCTATTGATGTAGAATCAAAAAATTAACTGGGTAACAAGTTAGAAAACTGTGTGCACGTTTATGCTTAGGTCCTCGGCAAGTAGGAATCTTAGAAAAAATATACAACCTCTCACTTGAAGTACATAGTTCTGGACAAGTACACGCTAAATGTACTGAGTTCACTTTCCTTGCCCCCAGTTGACATAGTTGGTGTAGTCTATCTGTTTACTCTGTATTGCGCTCTACCACACTGGTTTGGGGTCATCAAAGCTTTTTATTAAAATAGATTAAATTTAAAAAAGTTTTTTGGAGAAATAAATATTGTTTCAGTATGTCATTTTCTTCATAGCTGCACGTTGTTGCAGTTTAGTATGGTTTTGTGAGTTTATCTGGCCTGTTCCCACAATAGCTCAGGTTTTTGTCTCTTTTTTAAAGTATTTTTTCTGTTTAGTTTAGTCTTTCTTTTAGTTGTTTAATTTAGTCTTTTTTTAATTGAATGCTCTTGCTAAACAATCTTTCTTCCTTCATAATCGCACTCGGCTGTCTGAGGTTGCACGCATGTCGGGAATGATGTGACACCAGTGAGTGTGTTCAAGGTGCTCATGGAGGTGGGTCCGCTCAGAGACCAAAGTTTGGCTGAGGGCTAGCGGAGGAGTGTGGGAGCTGGGGGGATTCCAGGGCAAGGGGCAATGGGTGGCCCCGCAATGGGGAAGAAGCTTCTGGAGGCAGCAACAAAGAGGACAGTGTGATCTGCTCATGCCCGTGTCACAGGTTAGGGGTCTGCTGAGCAAAGAGGACCTGAGCCGGGCTTTATGCAGGCTGCGCTCAGCAGATCCAGTGTTACCAGTGCGAGGAATTCCAGTGGTACAACTACTGCTCATCCCCCAGCCTGAGTTCATCATGAACTGCATGGTGAATGTGCAGGACATGTGCCAGAAGGAAATCACTGAGAACAGCCAGGGTGTGTGCCAGGTGGCTCCGCCGCTCCTCATCTACTCTCCCCCTTATCTGTTCTGCGTTAAACTGGCACGCTTTACCCGCTCCGCACCTGCTGCTTTGAGTCATTTACGGGGGTAGCTTTCTTTGCTTGTTGTTAAGTCACAGCGGGGTGAGTACACTCTGTCAGGCATTTCTGCGCTCAAAGGTATTTGCCCTGATATAGGCGCAAGCTTGTGTAGGCAATGTATCTATCTCAGCTAATCAATCGTTTTGTGCCCTTCCACTCTTATGTAAATAGATAGGTACACTAGTGCTGGCTGAGCAATACTCCGCCCGCTCGCGGAACTCTGCGGAATTTGGTAGAGTTTTTCGGTAACTCCGCGGAATTCTGCAGAGTGAAACTTTGCTAGCTCTGCCCAGGGCTAGTTTAAAACTGCACACTCAGGCTGCAATGGCAGGCCTGGGTCATGCTTTAAATGGCTATTTAAGTGGGTGGCAAAATAAGAGCTGCAGGCCCAATAGTAGCATTTAGCTTACAAGCTGTGGAGAAATGGAGCATCAATTTACTAGGGATTTACAAGAAAATTAAATAGGCCAATTGGGTGTAGGCCAATGTTACCATATTTAAAGGAGAAAGAATAAGCACTTTTTTTTTTTACGGAGTTTTATATAGCGCAAACTTGACCCGAAGGTATCGGGTATCAGAGCGCTTTACATAGCACCAGTTGCGTTACATGAGGACACATTCATTTTTTGTTAGGCACGGGGAGATTAAGTGATTTGCCCAGAATCACAGGATGTTCAGCGTCATTGCCGAGACTCGAACCCAGTTCCCCAGATTCGAGGTCGACCGCCCTAGCCGTTAGGCCAACTCCTCTCCACTTGAGCTGTGGTTAGCAGTAGTAAAGTGTGAAGAGTCCTAAGGCGAGCGAAAACAGGAAAATGAAGGCTAAAAGATGTGGGAAAATCACACCAAGGATGTCAGTTACAACAAAAACATATATGTCGTCAGTAGGTAGTTATAGTAAGGACCTGGTTTCCATAGGAAAAGCATTTTTTGTTTTGCCAATAACTTTGGCACCATTCAATGAATCTTCATGAAAAGTTCAAAATAAGTATGACACTCAGCTGCTGTATTGAAAGTTTTGGGGTGATTTGTCAAGCAGGGGACGAGAAAAAGGTGGAGTCCCAAAACACTTTTTCCCATGCAATTTCCCATAGGGATTTTGAACACAACTCCAGCCAAACCGCTGGATGGAAATACACCGAGTTTGGCAGAAAGGTAGGTCTTGGTTTAGAAAGTGGCCATTTTGTTTTTTGGGTGCAAATCCATTCAGTAGTTTTTGAGATATTTAAGGAAAAAGAAATATAGGTATCAAGGGACGTGGACCCTCCGCCGATCCACCTGCGGTAAATTTCTGGCTCCACGCACCAAAGCAAGGCCCTGATTGGCTGGCCGCACCCTGAGAGAAAAGTTGCCGCCACCATTTTATGTATCTGGAAATGGTCCCTGGGGATGAAAAGTAGTGTGTAAAACAGATGTGGGGTCAGGGTAAAGGTTTCCTGGCCCTTTATTTCTGAAACCTGGTGGCCAACATCACTGGGAACAGCCCCGCCACCCACCGACCACGTACGCAACCTAGGGGTCATTCTCGACCCCACCCTCTCCATGACTAAGCAGGTCAACGCCGTTTCCTCATCCTGCTTCAACA